>CM046876.1:143123152-143778152 GCA_025667525.1 Glebionis coronaria | reverse complement strand
CCTTAAATCGTAAAAAAAACGATTTTCTATAATACATATACGTATACGTAAAACCACGAGATAACACCATCTCATTTCAGATTCACTATCTTGTGAGCTCATGAACGTGAAATAAACGTTCCTTGATTTACATATGAGTATCATATACCCATAAAAGATATCCAAACCTCACTCCAAACACATAAAATAAACACATAAGCACATAAAATCACATATTTGCACAAACACACCCTAAACTATAGTCTAAGTGACGAACCCCAAAACCATGGTTGTCACACACAAGGGCAAGACGAGTATAACCCAGCTATCCAATTAGAATGAAATAAACTGATTCAAATTTCCCCAAATCTGACCAAGAACAATTATAAGTGCTTTTGTAGAATTGACCACGTGGAGAGTTCTCATTGGTGCAGACACGTCAACATACTTCACCTCATCTCACTTTGAGTGTATAAATACCACAGTTGGGCCTTCATTTCAGTTAGTATAGAAAGTGTGAAAACTCACACAGTAGCTTAAACTTACCTTCCCATTTCCCTTTCATAGTTGAACTACTTTAGAGTGTCTGACAAACACTCTAAAGTTAGTTAGTAATTTGTTATAACAGTTGTAACAACTTACTTCCATAAATAAAATTATCCATTCACAATTCACTTTTATCTCTCAAGTCTTTTACTATTCTAATGTTCAAATCACAAGAATCTATTGATTCTGTTATTCAACTTGAATAACAGAATTCAGTTAAGTGTTTTGGAAGTTTTTGTGTGATCAAGATTGTTGCAGCATAGCTCATTCATCCAGTCCTAGCTAGAAGTACAAGTCAGACAAGTAGATAGTATATATGGTGATGATTCATGATGATCATGGTGATTGTAGATGGTGAATTGGGTGTTGATTTGTTCATAAGCAAGCTCAGCGCTTGTTTCTCCATCAATGGTGGCTTCAAGGCTAAAAAGTACTCAGACTTGTTTTAAATTCCTCTAAAAAGTATTGCATGCTCAATTCTAATTCCTTAGTGTAACTTTTCTTGAATATGCCTGCTATTTGTTTCATTTGAACTTGTTGACTAGCTTACATAATTTGTAGATAATTTCTTTAGAATAATTTAAACTTGTTTTGTTAAAATTTTGTTTAGTAGTTAAAGGCTTGTTTGGATTTAGTTTTGATCTTTTGATTCTGTTTGAGTTTTGATGTCACTCTTGTTTGCACTCACTTAGTATCAGATAGGAAGCAATTTTACCTATTTTCAGAGTCAAAGCCTTGGTCAAACAGGCAAATGACCATTAAAAAGTTTGGGTCAGACTAGTCTCTTCAAAACAGTCAACTTTAGATCATCATAACTTGCTCATTTCTGAATGATAGATCATGTTCTTTAGTTTTCTGGATAGCTGAACATATGAGCTTTTAGAATTTATACAGTTTTAAGCTTGTAGTGCAGTGTAGAATAAGCCACATAAGCACAAAAGTCTCTGTGATAATTAGCTTCAAATTCTTGGACAGATTTTCATTTCCCATAGTCCTACTTCATAAAACTGGCAATTTTCTTTCACAAACCAGTTAGACAAGTGATAATAAGTAGATTTAGACTTGGTCAACTTTTGGTCAACAAAAGTCAACATAAGCTCAGTTTTGGCTTATTTGAGATCCTGGCTTATTTTGTTGATGGATTTTGAAATTTCTTGGACATGTCTTAATATTTTAAGCTCTTAGATGTTTCCTTTGAGTTTTAGACAAAGTCCTTATTCCAAAGTGCTTATCTCTTAAAAAGAGCTTATTTGAAAAAGCTATAATCTGTTCTAGGATTTTCAGCTTATTTCCTTTTACATACCTAGCTTATTTTTTATTCTTAGTCTATTGTAATTGGTTTAAGCTTAATTAGTTAACTAGATCTCTAGTTATAGCTTAATTGAGTCCTAGCCTGTATTTAGTTATAATTTTCTTCAAATTTGCACTTTAGTCCTTTTGGTTGTTAGGGTTGTTAATTCTTGTTACAAGTTTTGTTAGTTGGTTATTTTTGACATTTAGTTTCATAATTTTACATTTTCAGTCCTTGTAGTTTACACATTTATATTTTAGCAAATTTCTTTTATGCATTAGTTACTTGTACTTTGTGCATTACTTGGATTATGTGCAATGTGTTTTTTGTGTAGTACGTATACATAAGTGATAATATTTTTACGTTTGCCTGCTTTGCGATAATTAGACATAGAATACCATAATTCTACTATCATAACCAAAAATAATTACGTGACTTAATTGATATCGATTGATCAATTCGTAAAGACACTGAGAGAAAAATGAACTTAAAAAGTGTAAGATTAAATACGCAAATAAAAACGTAGTTTTTCCCCAAAATTTCGTGTTTTTGACGATTCAAAGTAACCAAATTGTTAGCCTCAAAAATATTGAGTCAAACAAGAATGCTCGGTCATATGTTTATTATGTATCGTATATTAGAACGTTGTAATAGGTAGTAGGTTAGTCGTGTATTACGGGCTTAACTTTAAGCTAAGGTTCATTCATAAGTAACCAAGCCCAAATGGAAAGCCCGGCCCATTAGACTATAGTCCATAAACATGCCCGCATGTGGGTGGACTATATATACCCTTCCTAGCATGTTTGGAAGGGTGTTGGTCATTTCATTTTTCACTCTCTAATCTAATCTTCCAAAAGTTCCAACCATTTTCTCTCTACTTTCTCTCACTACTTTCTCTCTCTAGAATTCATCTTTTATCTACCTTTCTTTCTTGTTTAATCATCACAAATCTATGGGACAACAACTGGTATCAATCGCCATGGGGTAGTCTTGTGATTCGTTGTTGATATTATACTTGGTTCGTGTGATTTACTCCTATAATCATCTCGGATTAAAGTTTTTTCTTGTGCTTTCCGTGCTCTAGATCTTGATTTACATCTCCTACATAGTTGTGGTAGGGATTTGGTTGTTTTTGGTTGGTTAAAATCACGGTTTTCTTGTCAAAAATCTCATTTTTTACCTAAAGTTTCGGAAAAGTACAAGCATTCCGACAGAATCCCATCGGAAAAAGGGTTTAATTTTCCGACAGTTATTCCGATAGCACTCCATCGGAAAAGGGTTTTAATATTCCGACCGTTATTCCGACAGTGACTCCGACAGGGGTTTAGACAGCCTTATTCTGACAGCCTTATTCCGACACCCGTATTCTGACAGTGATTCCGATAGGTATTCCGACAGCTCATATTCGACAGTACTACATTCCGACAGTATTCCGATACAACATTCCGAAAACATTCCGACAACATTCCGATGGTCATTCCGATACCACATTCCGATGGACATTCCGATGATATGTTTAGCTAAATTTTGTTCGAGTATTTTTTAGACTTAGCCACTATCAAGACTAGTTTCGGAATATCGTTTACACGAAGATTAAAAAAAAGAGTTCAAATTTTTCAGTAATGTAAATTCAATTTTTTTCCATACTAGTTTTAGGACATTTCTAGCTCGATTTCAAAATTTGGCGATTACAAAATTTTTTGGTCTACCGTTTTGTCGGACTGGAGAATTTATTGTCGAAAGACTGAAGAAAAATTACAATTTTCGGAATTTAGACCACAACAACAATCACAACACATCTACTTAAGATCCATATTCACTTCATCATTTCAGAGAATATTGAGATGGATTCTACTGCCGAATATCGTGTGACGAACAACAACATAATGGTGGCGGGTAACAAAGAGAGACCACCAATGCTTGTGTCGGGTCGATATGATCAATGGCAATCCCGTTTTCTACGTTACCTTGACACAAAACCTAACGGTGATGCTTTAAGGCAATGTATCTTTGATGGACCCTATAAACTCTCAAGGATTCAAGATCCTGGGGTACTAGCCACAGACACAACTGAAGAACAACTTGCATATGAACGTGATGAAAAGAGAAACGACCTCACACCAGAGAACCGTGCTTGGTTTGATGCAGAAAAAGAAGAAATATACTTAATTCTCAGTGGCATTGGAGATGATATTTATTCCACGGTTGATGCTTGTTCTACTGCTAAAGAAATGTGGACGGCTATTGAAATATTGCAACAAGGTGAATCACTTAATAAACAAGACATGAAAACTAAGATGTTTTGGGACTTTGGCAAGTTTACATCAAAGGATGGGGAATCATTTGATTCTTATTACTCCCGATTCTACAAAATGATGAATGACATGACCCGAAACAACTTGCAAGTTTCCACCATACAAGTCAATGTCCAATACAGCAACTTCAACCAGAGTGGACACGGTTTGTCACCTTGGTGAAACAACAAAAAAGTTAGATGAAGTTTCATATCACACGCTCTTTGATGTTTTGAAACAATTTCAAAAGGAAGCAAAAGAACTTCAAGCTGAACGTGTTGCAAAGGTTTCAAATCCACTTGCTTTGGTGTCTACCACTCAACATTACCCAGATTATCGTTCTTGTGTTACAAAGACCTACTCCACTCAATCATCATCATCACCACGATCATCCACTGTCTCTAAGTCGCATGCTCCAACAAGATCCTGAGGTAAAGAAGTTGCAAGATCACCATCACCCACACCTGAGCAATCCTTCGAAGAAGACAGTGATGAAGAACTTGCTCAAAAGGATAGGGAATTCAAGCAACAAATAGCTTTTATTATGAAACAATACAGGAAAATCTACAAACCTACCAACAACAACCTTAGGACATCATCTAACACGAGGAACAACTATGCTCAAAGTCCTCCAAGGTATGACACACGAAGACGTACTGAGAGTCTTCCAAAGTATGATCGACAACCCGCAAAGTATGATAATCAGAGGGTTGCTACTGTTGTTGGAAATAGGGAAACTGTTGGTACTCAAGCTGTGCAACAAACTGGGATTCAGTGTTATAACTAATGAGGTTATGGGCATTAGGCTAGGGAATGCAGGCAGCCAAAGAGGGTTAAAGATTATGGTTATCATAAGGAAAAGATGCTGCTATGCAAGAAAATGGAAGCTGGGATCAAGTTATCAGCTGAGGAAGGAGAATTGCTTGACGACACAAATGATGAACTCTCCAACCAAGAACTCAATGCACATTATTCATACATGGCAAAGATTCATGAGGTCCTTAACGTTACTGAAGATGACAATGGTCCTATCTTTGATACCGAGCCAATTGATAAGGTACAACATGATGATGAATATAATGTGCTTGGTGATACACATGAGCATATTGATCTACCAACAACAATTACCGACACGTGTATGATGGAAACGGTTGATAGCAATACCACACCCGATTCATCAGACATGTGCAATAATGAGTTTGAGGATGATCAACATGCAAATGAGTATGATGATGAAGATCGTGTCGCGCTTGCTAATTTAATTGCTAGTTTACAAAAAGATGTCAATGAAAATAGAAAGAGTCAAAAGAAATTAAAGAAGGCAAATGCAGCGCTCACTCAAAACTTTGAAAAAAGAAAATCCGCTCTTATAAAATCTAGTGAGACTATTGATAGTTATAGGACTGAGCTTCTTCAAACGACCAAAGAGCTTGAGGGGTACAAAAGTCGTGTTCTCAACGTTAAAAAGGACGATTTTGAAAATAAATAAAACGAAGCTCTTTCTTTGTTAACAAAAGAAAAATATCAATTTAATGTCTTATTAAGTGATGAACGTAAAAAACGTACCTTGCCACAACAAAAGTTAATGAAATTGAACAGAGGCTTTCTATGAATACCACCGATTCTGCTAAAATTCTTGACGAAAAGAAACAAGAGGTTGAAAAATTAAAACAAGATTTCAAAAATAGACAAGGCAAAGACACTGAAAAAGTAAAGGATCTCGAAGAACAAGTCAATATTTTTTGAAAAAAGTTGTTTATAAAACGCATGACTCTATTCAAACTGTTAGAATGATAGCACCTCGGTCATTTTTCAAAGGTCAACCTAGCTTTGCCACCCCCAAGTACCTTGAACAAGCTCAAGCTGCTAACCCTCACTTATATCTTGATGAGTCTGAATGGACCGATCATGATTGCCCAGTAGCTAGCCTCGACAATAGAGAGACGCCCCTTTGGGATGTGGAGAGTAGATCACCGGTCAATAAAGATGTTGTGAAACCATATGACTATGCTTATGAAAACAGTCTTTATGGTCTTTTCACTCCACAAAAAAAGAAGTCTCGTGAGGAATTGTTTTTAGAATGCAAACAAAGACGAATTCAATGGAAGAAAGCTTTTGCCACTAAGAGGAAAACGAATGTTTTTAAATATATTAACTACTTGCCTCTTGATGCTTCTAAAAGAAAAAGTAGAAAAATACTTAGTTTTCTTAAACAATATATTGATAATGGTCACTCAATTGTTGAAAGCGATTGGGAAAACGTCAAAAAGATAAGTGGAAAACAGAGTTTCCTCACGACATAACTGTGCTTGTGAAAGAACTTTTAATACCAAATACGAAGATAATAAAAGAACATGTTCTTGAGTTTGAAAACTTGATTGAGTCTAAAATGTTTGATGATTTGAAATATGTTGAGTCTCTTGAAAAAGAAATTGATGAACTTCAAAATGACAAATCAGATTTTTCAAACGAATATGATCTACTCTTAGAAGAATGTCTCTCCAAAGATATTTTGTGTGTTACTCTTCAATCTTGTGCTGATATCGATGAATATTCTGATGTTGCATGCAAATATCTTGATATAATAAAAGAATGTGAGCGTCTTGAACTTGAGCTTTCGAAACGTAAAGAAAATGTTGATAAAAAGGCTTTTGAGTTACTTCAACACAAAACTAATTTCCTTCAAAAACATTGTCATTCTCTTGAACTTGCTTTGCAAAAAGACGTTGGTAGTTTTCCACATGATAATAACTTGCAAGAAAAACTTTTCAAAACATTTCGAGAAATGAATGAACAGAGTTTGGAAATTAAAGGGTTGAAAGCTCAGTTAAAAGACAAGAAAATAGCGATAGCAGAGTTGAAGAAACTCGTTGCTAAGATGGGTGGGAAAATTGTGGAACCTAGTGTTAAGAAACCTGTTGTTAGAGTACCCAATGCGCAGAAAGTGACTAGACCCTCCGTCTTGGGAAACCATCTGTTTTCTCTAATTCAACATTTGCAAAACCTGCGTTTGCCCCCAAGACGGATGGGAAGGATAGGTTACCACAAAACACTCCCAAAACACATATTCGATCACAAAGCATTAAGAACACAAATGTGGTTAAACCAGGGATGTATAGATTGGCCACTAAACCCACACACAAAAAAGAAAGTCAATCACCTCAGACTTCTAGAAACACTAATAGACGTGTGTCTTTTACTACAGGAGTAGTCCCCACTGATAGTGTTAGCCGGCCTCAGCTTAAGAGCACTCGCATGAATGAAAAGGTTTGGCAAAACAAAAGTCAAAGGAAGATGAAGACAGTAGAAGACCACCCTAGGATTTTCAATGTTTCTAAGAATTAAACGTTTGTAATCGCGTGTAATGACGATTTGAATGATTTGACTTTGAATACTTTGAATGCTAAGTTTGTTTGCGTGAAATGTAGAAAGTGTGCTAATGTTAATCATGCTATGTGTGTTTTGAATAATTTCAAAGGCGTAGATACTAGAACTAAGAAGCAAACTGCGATGCCTATTAGTGCTAGAAAACCCAAACACAAAGTGAACCATTCTGGTGCAATCCCCCCTAAGAAAAGTATTGCATCAGACTCCACCACTAAGAACCCTAGAAGCATGATTAAGGAATTATTTGATTCTGCTAGCAAGTCTTGGAAATGGTGGTTTGCTAATCAATGTCCTCCAGGATATAAATGGATGCCTAAGGTTACGACAGAAAATGAGACTATGTGCGTCAGTGTGCCTCTAAGTGATGAAACTAGGGAAACTAATGAATCGGAAATCACAATTAACATGGAATCCAATTTAGCAAATGCTCCAACGTGTTCTAATTCTTCTGCAGGTGATCGAAATAATTCTCTTCATATTGGACTTCGGATGCACGAAGCACATGACGCGGAATCTCAAGCTTCTGATTAACTTCGTGGAGAAGTTCCCAGGTACGGTCCGATTCGGAAATGATCAATTTGCACCGATCATAGGATATGGAAACTTGGTTCAGGGGAATATCACTATCAAAAGGGTTTACTACGTCGAAGGGCTCAATCATAATCTTTTCTCAGTTGGTCAATTCTGTGATGCGGATTTGGAGGTTGCTTTTAGAAAGAAGACATGTTTTGTTCGTGATTATGATGGGAATGACTTACTTACCGGTTCACGGGGTATTGATCTCTACACTATTTCACTACAAGACTCCACATCTTCAACTCCAATCTGTTTCATGGCTAAAACTTCAACGACTTAAGCTTGGTTATGGCATCAACGATTATCTCATCTTAACTTTGATACCATCAACTTTCTTTCCAAGAAAGATATTGTGAGAGGCCTTCCAAATTTGAAATTCATCAAATATCATCTTTGTTCTTCTTGTGAGCTTTGTAAAGCTAAACAAATTAGTTTCAAGACAAAGACTACACCAAGCACTAAAAGACGGTTAGATCTTCTTCATATAGATTTGTGTGGCCCCATGCGTGTTCAAAGCATAAATAGGAAGAAATACGTTATGGTAATTGTCGATGACTACTCAAGGTACACGTGGACCCTCTTCTTATACAACGTGGTCTTCAAGCTCAAGTAAAAGTGGTACGTACTGACAGAGGCACATAATTCTGGAATTCAACTCTGAAGAAATATTTTGAAGCCGAAGGGATTGAACATGAAACATCTATTGCTCGAACACATGAACAAAACGGAGTTGTTGAAAGACAAAGTCGTACTTTAGTTGAGGCTGCTCGAACATTATTATCTGCTTAATAACTACCACTATTCTTTTGGGCTGAAGCCGTATCAACCGCATGCTACACACAAAACCGTTCCTTAATTATGCCAAGACACAAAACGACACCATATCACATAATTAATGATCGCAAACCTTCACTCAAACACCTTCATGTTTTCGTATGTACGTGTTATATTATTCGAGATGGTGAAAATCTGGACAAGATGAAAGAGAAAGGTGATGCATGCATTTTAGTGGGATATGCAACTCAGTCTAAGGGATATAGAGTCTACAACAAGAGAACAAAATTGATAGTCGAGACTATTCATATCAGATTTGATGAATTGCAAGAAATGGCACTTGAACAAAACAGTTTAAGTCCCGATCCACAACGATGGAAGACTTCTGTGCACAACCGCACGGAACTCGTAACTCAAGACCACAACAATGAACTGTCAAGTTTAAAGCTGGTTCCTGAACATGTTCCTAGAGCAGATATGACAGTGGACACGACACTTGAAGAATTGGAAATGTTATATGGACCAATGTTTGATGAATATTTCACGGGGGAGAAACATGTTGTATCGAAGTCTTCCACTGACACTCATGATAAGAATTATGATACCGATCATCGTCAACAAAAGGATACAACTCCATCTACTTCAACACGGGTTGCTGTAGATTTACCTCCTCAGAATATCACTTCAACAATCGATCCTACAACATCCACAACTACTGTCATTGCTCCAGAGAACACAAATCAAGCAGACGATGTATTATCTAACGATGACGATTTTTACAACCCATTCGGTACACCGGTACACGAAACTAGAGAGTCTTCTACTCGCCCTGTTGATCCGTCAAATATGCATACGTTCTACCAACGACATCCTTCAACACATCATTGGACCCGAGAACATCCTTTGGTTCAAGTAATTGAAAACCCTTCACAGCCTGTTCGTACAAGACGACAACTAGCCACCGATGGCGACGTTTGTATGTTCGCACTCGCCGTGAGTACTGCTGAACCGAAAAACATCAAAGAAGCCATGGCTGATCATGCTTGGATTGAATCGATGACGGATGAACTTCAACAATTTGAAAGACTTAAAGTCTGGGAGCTTATTGACAGACCATACGATGTGATTCCGTTAAATCTTCGTTGGATCTGGAAAAACAAGACAGATGAAGAAAACACGATCATCAAGAACAAAGCTAGGCTAGTGGCTAAGGGGTATGGCCAGAAAGAGGGAATTGATTTTGACGAATCATTTGCACCAGTTGCTCGTATGGAAGCGGTCAGGATTTTCCTTGCTTATGATGCACATAAGGGATTCACTGTTTATCAAATGGACGTGAAGACAGCATTTATGAATGTTTCTTTGAAGGAAGAAGTCAATGTTACGCAGCCGGAAGGATTCGTTAATCCTCATTATCCTGACAAGGTGTATCGTCTCCACAAAGCACTTTATGGACTCAAGCAAGCTCCAAGGGCGTGGTATGATGAGCTCTCAAAATTTCTGGTATCCAAAGGTTTCTCAAAATGTTCCATTGATCTAACTCTGTTCACTTATAAATATGGGGATGACATTCTGCTTGTGCAGATTTATGTTGATGACATTATTTTTGGGTCTACAAACCCAAAACTTTCAAAATGGTTTGAAAACGTCATGCACAACAAATTTGAAATGTCTATGATGGGCGAACTAAAATACTTTCTAGGAATTCAAGTTCACCAATCCCCAAGTGGTATCTTTGTAAACCAAGCTAAGTATTGTCAAGAGATAATCAAAAAGCATGGTATGACTTCATGTGACCCCGTTGGGACACCATTATCAACCACATCGCTAGATGCTGACTTGGAGGGAAATGTCATAGATCAAACGAGATATCTTTCCATGATCGGTTCCCTCATGTACTTAACAGCAAGCAGACCTGATATTTCACATGCTACGTGTTATTGTGCATGATATCAAGCACGACCTACTGAAAAGAACCTCAAGGAGGTTAATCGGATCTTTTGGTACCTCAAGAATACCATTTGTTAGCCTCAAAATATTGAGTCAAACAAGAATGCTCGGTCATGGGTTATTATTGTAACATTAATTAGAACGTTGTAATAGGTAGTTAATTAGTCGTGGTTTACGGGCTTGGATTTAAACTAATTAAAGTCCAAATGACAAGCTCGACCCAATATATAGCCCATTAAAGCCCGCATGTGGGTGAAATATATATACTCCCCTCCTAGCATGTTAGGAGGGTTGGTTGTTCATTTTATTCTCACTTCTCAGTCTAATATTCACCAAGTTAATCATCCCCTTCTCTCTACTTTCTCTCACTACTTTCTCTCTCAAGGAATCCATCTATTTTCATCTATTTTCTATCTTTAATCATCTAAATATATGGGAAAACATTTGGTATCAATCGCCATGGGGTAGATACGTGATTGGTTTTGATGTTTCTATTGTGTTCGTGAGTTTATTCATATTATAGCTCGAATCATCAAATTTTTTTGTGTTTTTGTGGTGTTAATGAGTAGACAAATCATCTACATAGGCGTGGTAGTGATTTGGCTTACTTAGATCGGTTAAAAAAACACGAAATTTGGTGGTGTTTGTCTTGATTTTAGGTGTGAAATCACGAATTTCATTAGAGTTCATCCTTGTTCCTATTTTTTAGGAAATTCTGTTACAAATTCACAACTTTGTCCTATATTCGCAACTTTGTCCTAAATTCGCAACTTGCTATTGTGGAATTGTTCATACTAGTGTATTGTGAAATCATCGTATATTCTGGAATTCTCCCTGTTGCGAAATCTGTGTATAATTCCGGAATTAGAGTTAATTGCGAAATCTTGCCATTTTTGCGGAATTTGTACAATTGCGAAATTTTGTTCTATTGTGAAATCTTAGCCTATTGCTAAATCTTTATATCATTGCGGAATTGGTTACAAGTTGAGGAATTGCGGATTTGTACCTTAAAGGAATTGCAAAATTGAATTTGTTGGATAATTGCGGAATTATAGTGCATTGCGGAATTGTGTCAAAACGTATTGCGGAATCTTGCAATTTTAAAGAATTGCGGAATCTTGAATTTTAGGGGATTGCGGAATTAATCCACTATTGCGGAATTATTCACAACATTGCGAATTAATCAATAATTTTCGAAAATTTGTGTATTTGAAAATTTTTAACATCGTGTGTTTTTTCGCTTTAGAATTTTTGGTTTATTGTGAAGAAAATTTTTAGGAGATTTTAACATCTTTTCTCGACAACGCCAATCACAACACATCTACTTAAGATCCATTTTCACTTCATCGATTTCAAGTCTCTAGATATGGATTCTACTCAAGAGTATCGTGTCACAAACAACAATATCATGATGGCGGGTAATCAAGAGAGACCACCAATGCTTGTGTCTGGTCGGTATGCTCAATGGCAATCACGTTTCATACGATATCTTGATACAATATCTAATGGTGATGCCTTGAGGAAATGTATTACTCATGGACCATATATATTCAAGAAGATCTCAATTCCTCCAAGACCAGCCACAGATACTACTGATCAAATACCTGCAAGTGAACGTGATGAAACAAGAGCTGATCTTACACCTGAAAATTGTGCTTGGCATGATGCGGAGAAGGAAGCCATCTATATGGTTTTAAGTGGGATTGGAGATGATATTTACTCACGGTTGATGCATGCCTTACAGCACATGAAATGTGGACTGCTATTGAACGCTTGCAACAAGGAGAATCACTCAATAAACAAGATGTCAAAACAAACTTGTTTTGGAATTTTGGCAAGTTTACTTCAAGGGATGGACAATCATTTGACTCATACTACTCCAGGTTTTATAAAATGATGAATGACATGACAAGAAATAATCTGCAAGTCTCCACCATGCAAGTCAATGTTCAATTTATTCAACAACTTCAACCCGAGTGGACACGATTCGTCACTTTAGTAAAACAACAAGAAAAGTTAGACGAGGTCTCATACCATCGACTCTTTGATATATTGAAGCAATTTAAGAATGAAGCTAATGAGATTCAAGCTGAACGTGTTGCAAAGACGGCTAATCCACTTGCTTTGGTGACTACCACTCAACATGTTCAAGACCATCACTCTCGTGCTCCTAAGCCATACTCCACTACATCATCCTCACCACGATATTCCACATCATCTAAGTCTTCATCATCCACAAGATCACGAGGCAAAGTTCGAAGAGCACCATTACCACCATCTGAGTCATCATCTGAAGAAGATAGTGATGAAGACCAAGCTCAAAAGAATCGAGAGATGAAACAACAAATTGCTTTCATAATGAAGACTTACAAGAAAATCTACAAACCCACCAACAACAATCTTCGAAAATCATCTAACACAAAGAACCAATATGTTGAGCGTCCTCCAAGGTATGATACACGTCGACGTGGTGAAAGTCCTTCTAGGTATGATTGACATAATCCAACGCATGTTGAGGGTTCTGTACGGTATGATCGACAAACTGCCAAGTATGATACTCAGAGGATTGCTGCAGCTACTGGGAATAGGGAAACTGTTGGATGTCAAGTTGTTCAACAGAGTGGGATTTAATGTTTTCACTGGCAAGGTTATGGGCATATGGCAAAGGAATGCAGGAATCCGAAATGGGTTTGAGACTCCAGCTATCACAAGGAAAAGATGCTGCTATGCAAGAAGATGGAAGTAGGGGTTAAATTGTCAGCTGAGGAAGGAGCAATGCTTGATGACACTGATGATGAAGATTCTGATCAAGAACTCGATGCACATTACTCGTACATGGCGAAGGTTGAAGAAGTTCTCAAAGTTACTGAAGATGACAATGGCCCTACCTTTGACACTGAGCCAATCGATAAGGTACACATTACTGATGAATATAATGTGTTTGGTGATATTCATGAGCATAGTGATCTACCCAATGCCATTAATGACACGTGTATGATGGAAACGGTTGATAGCAATACCACACCCGATTCATCAGACATGTGCAATAATGAGTCTGAGGATGATCAACATGAAATGAGTATGATGAAGAGGAACGTATTGCGCTTGCTAATTTAATTGCTACTTTACAAAAAGATGTCACTAAAAATAAAAAGAGTCAAAAGAAATTAAAGAAGGCAAACGCTACGCTCAATCAAAATTTTGAAGAACGCAAAGCTGCTCTTATCAAATTGAGTGAGATGACTGAAAGCTATAGAGAAGAGCTCCTTTAGAAAACCAAAGATCTTGAGGGGTACAAGGGTAGTACGTTAAAAATTCAAAAGGATGATTCTGAAAACAAATATAATACAAATCTTGAGTTATTAGCCAAAGAGAAGCGTCAATATAATGTTTTCTTAATAGATGAACATCAAAAAACGTACCTTGCCAATACCAAAGTTAATGAACTTGAACAAAAGCTCTCTATGACCACTACCGATTCTGCTAAAATTCTTGAGGTTAAACAAGAGGTACATGCGTTAAAACAAGACTTCAAAAGCAGATATGATAATGAAACCGAAAAAGTAACGACACTAGAAGAACAAGTCGAATTTTTGAAGAAAGTTGTTTATAAAACCCATGATTCTATTCAAATCGTAAGAATGCTAGCACCTCCATCGATGTTTAAGGGTCAAGATAGATTTGCAAGTCCTGAGTACCTTGCCAAAGCTCAAGCTGTGAACCCGTGTCTTTATCTTGATGAGACTGAAAGGACCGATCTTGATTGCATGCCTGTAAGTGCCGATAGTGAAGAGACTGCCCTTTGGGATGATTATAGTCGACCACTTGTCAATAAGGAGTTTGTGAAACCATATAATTATGCTTATATGAATAGTCTTTATGTCCTTTTCAACAATCAAACTAAAAAAACTCGTGAGGAAGTGTTCTTAGAATGCAAACAAAAGAGAATTCAATGGAAGAAAGCTTTTGCCACTAAGAAATCTAATGTTTACAAATATATAAAATACCTTCCTCTAGATGAGTCCAAAATCAAGAGTAGGAAAAATTTAGGTATTCTTAAACACCGCATAGATAATGTTAAATATATTTTGAAAGAGATTGGACAAAACGTGAAAATGCTGAGTGGCAACGCCCGATTCCTCAAGATATTACCTTGCTTGTGAAAGAACTCTTAATTCCAAACACGGCGTTGATTAAAGAAACTGTTCTTCAACTTGAGGAGTACATTAGGACTGAAATGTTTGATGATTTAAAATATGTTGAGTCTCTTGAGAAACACATTGATGATCTTCAAATGGAAAAGTTTGATTTTTCTGATGAATATGATTTACTCTTGCAAGAATGCGTTTCTAAAGATGTTATATGTGCTTATTTTACATCCGTGCTGATATTGATGAACATTATGATGTTGCATGAAAATATCTTGATAAGATCAAAGAATGTGAGCGTCTTGAAATTGAGCTTTCGAAACGTAAAGAAAATGTTGATAAAAAGGCTTTTGAGTTACTTCAACACAAAACTGATTTCCTTCAAAAACATTGTCATTCTCTTGAACTTGCTTTGCAAAAAGACGTTGGTAGTTTTCCACATGATAATAACTTGCAAGAAAAACTTTCCAAAACGTTTCGAGAAATGAATGAACAGAATTTGGAAATTAAAGGGTTGAAAGCTCAGTTACAAGACAGGGAAAGAGCGATAGCAGAGTTGCAGAAACTCGTTGCTGAAATGGGTGGGAAAGTCGTGGAACCTAGCATTAAGAAACATGTTGTTAGTCAACCCAATGCCTCTAAAGTGAATAGATCCTCTATCTTGGGAAAACCATATGCTTTGTCAAATTCCTCGTTTGCAAAACCTGTGTTTGCCCCCAAGATGGATGGAAAGGAAAGGTTACCACAGCATCAACCCATAAGGAATACAATAGCACCAAGAGTTAAGCACAATAATGTGATTAAACCAGGGATGTATAGAATGCCCACCAAGCCCAGAAACAAAGATACTCACTCGCCTCAGACCTTTAGAAACATTAATATTCGTGTGTCTTCTACTACAGGAATAGTCTCTACTACTAGTGTTAGCCGGCCTCAGATTAAGAGCACTCAAGTGAATGATAAGGTCTGGAAACACAAGAATCAAGGGAAGATGAAGGAAGTAGAAGAACACCCTAGGAATTTGAATGTTTTTAAGAATAAAAAGTCTGTAATCACATGTAATGAGGATTAGAATGCTGTGAATGATTTGAATGCTATGAATATGAAATTTGTTTGTGTCAAATGTGGAAAGTGTGCTAATGCTAACCATTATATGTGTGCTATGAATAAAGTCAAAGGCGTAGATACTAGAACTAATAAGAAAGTTGAAATGCCTATTAGAGCTAGTAAACCCAAACGCGAAATGAACCATTCTGGTGCTACCCCCACTAAGAAAAGTAATGCATCTGACTACACCACTAAGAACCCTAAAAGCAGAATTAAGGAATTATATGAGTCTGCTAGTAAGTCTTGGAAATGGTGGTTTG
Source organism: Glebionis coronaria (assembly GCA_025667525.1). Taxonomy (NCBI): domain Eukaryota; kingdom Viridiplantae; phylum Streptophyta; class Magnoliopsida; order Asterales; family Asteraceae; genus Glebionis; species Glebionis coronaria. The sequence continues at coordinate 143,761,840 of CM046876.1, read as the reverse complement.
CCAATCAATGTCCTCCCGGATACAAATGGATGCCTAAAGCTAGGACAGAAAATGTGAAAACGAGTGTTAGTATGCCTTTAAATGTTACTAAGGACACTAATGATTCTATAATCACAACTACTATGGTATCCAATTTAGCAATTGATCCATCGTGTTCTAACGCTTCTGCAGGTGATACAAATAATTCTCTTCATACTGGACCCCGGATGCACGAAGCACATGACGGGGAATCTCAAGCTTCTAATTAACTTCGTGGAGAAGTTCCTGGGTACGGTCCGATTCGGAAATGATCAATTTGCACCGATCCTAGGATATGGAGATTTGGTTCAGGGAAATATAACGATCAAAAGGGTATACTACGTCGAAGGCCTCAATCACAATCTTTTCTCGGTTGGTCAATTCTGTATTGCGGGATTTGGAGGTTGCTTTCAGAAAGAAGACATGTTTTGTTCGTGATTATGATGGGAATGACTTACTTACCGGTACACGGGCTACTGATCTTTACACAATCTCACTACAAGACACAACTTCATCAACTCCAATTTGCTTCATGGCTAAAGCTTCAACGACTCAGGCATGGTTATGGCATCAACGTCTTTCTCATCTCAACTTTGATACCATCAACCTGCTTTCCAAGAAAGATATTGTGAGAGGCCTTCCAAGCTTGAAATTCATCAAAGATCATCTTTGTTCTTCTTGTGAGCTTTGTAAAGCTAAACGAAGTAGCTTCAAAACAAAGACCACACCAAGCTCTAAAGGACGGTTAGATTTTCTTCACATGGATCTTTGTGGTCCCATGCGTGTTCAGAGTATCAATGGAAAGAAATATATTCTGGTAATTGTCGATGATTACTCAAGGTACTCATGGACTCACTTCTTGAGGTCCAAGGATGAAAATCCCGAAGTTCTCATCAGCTTTCTTAAACTGATACAACGTGGTCTTCAAGCTCAAGTTAAAGTGGTTCGTACTGACAGAGGTACAGAATTTTTGAATTAAAATCTGAGAAATTATTTTGAAGCCGAAGGAATCGAACATGAAACATCTATTGCACAAACACCCGAACAAAATAGCGTTGTTGAAAGACGAAACCGTACTTTAGTTGAGGCTGCTCGAACATTACTATCCGCTTCAAAACTTCCACTATACCTTTGGGCCGAAGCCGTGTCAACCGCATGCTACACACAAAACCGATCCTTAATTATTCCTAGACACGAAAAGACACCATATCACATAATTCATGATCGAAAACCTTCACTCAAACACCTTCATGTTTTTGGATGTACTTGTTACATTATTCGAGATGGTGAAAATTTGGATAAGATGAAAGAGAAAGGTGATGCATGTATTCTTGTGGGATATGCAACTCAATCTAAGGGATATCGAGTATACAACAAGAGAACAAAATTGATTGTTGAGTCTATTCACATCCGATTTGATGAATTACAAGAAATGGCACTTGACCAAAACAGTTTAAGTCCCGATCCACAACGACAAACGACTTTCGTTCACAACCGCACGGAACTCGGAACTCAAGACCACATCAATGAACCGTCAAGTTCAACGCTGGTTCAAGGAAATGTTCCAAGAGCAGATATGACAGTCAACACGACAATTGAAGAGTTGGAAATATTATATGGACCAAAGTATGATGAATATTTCACGGGGGAGAAACGAGTTGTATCGAAGTCTTCCGTTGTCACTCCTGATAAGATTGATGATACCGATCATCGTCAACAAAAGGATACAGCTTCATCTACTTCAACATGGGTTGTTGTAGATTTACCTCCTCAGAATATCACTTCAACAATCAATCCTAAAACATCCACAACTACTGTCATTACTCCAGAGAACACAAATCAAGCACACAATGCATTATCTGACGAAGACGGTATCAACCCATTCGGTACACTGATACACGAAACTGGAGAGTCTTCTACTCGCCATGTTGATCCGTCAAATATGCACATGTTCTAACAACGACATCCTTCAACACATCATTGGGCCCGAGATCATCCTTTGGTTCATGTAATTGGAAACCCTTCACAGCCCGTTCGCACAAGACGACAGCTTAACACTGATGGCGATGTTTGTATGTTCGCACTCGCTGTAAGTTCAGCTGAACCGAGAAACATCAAAGAAGCCATGGCTGATCATGCTTGGATTGAATCGATGACGGATGAACTTCAACAATTTAAAAGACTAAAAGTCTGGGAACTTGTTGACAGACCATACGATGTAATACCATTAAATCTTCGATGGATCTGGAAAAACAAGATGGATGAAGAGAACACGATCATCAAGAATAAATCTAGGCTAGTGGCTAAAGGTTATGGACAGAAAGAGGGTATTGATTTTGAAGAATCATTTGCACCGGTAGCTCGAATGGAAGCGGTCAAGATTTTTCTTGCTTATGCTGCACATAAGGGATTCATTGTCTATCAAATGGACGTAAAGACGGTGTTTCTTAACGGTCCTTTGAAGGAAGAATTCTATGTCACACAGCTAGAAGGATTTGTTAATCCTCATTATCCTGACAAGGTGTATCGTCTCCACAAAGCACTTTATGGACTCAAGCAAGCTCCAAGGGCGTGGTACGACGAGCTCTCGAAATTTCTGGTCTCCAAAGGTTTCTTAAAAGGTTCCATTGATTTAACTTTGTTCACTTATAAATATGGGAATGACATTTTGCTTGTGCAGATTTATGTTGATGACATTATTTTCGGGTCTACAAACCCAAAACTTTCAAAATGGTTTGAAAAAGTAATGCACAACAGATTTGAAATGTCTATGATGGGCGAACTAAAATTCTTTCTAGGAATTCAAGTTCACCAATCCCCAAGTGGTATCTTCATTAACCAAGCTAAGTATTGTCAAGAGATAATAAAAAAGCATGGTATGACCTCATGTGACCCTGTTAGGACACCATTTTGTCAACCACATCCCTAGATGATGATTTGGAGGGAGATGCCGTAGATCAAACAAGATATCGTTCCATGATCGGCTCCCTCATGTACTTGACAACAAGCAGACCTGATATTCATCATGCTACATGTTATTGTGCACAATATCAAGCACGACCCACTGAAAAGCACCTCAAGGAGGTTAAACGGATCTTTCGGTACCTTAAGAATACCATTCACATGGGACTCTGGTATCCGAGGGAAACTGGTTTCTTTCTAACGGCCTATTCAGATTCTGATCATGCAGGGTGTTTTGATACACGTAAAAGCATTTCTGGTGGTGCACAATTTCTAGGTCAAGATAAGCTTGTGGGATGGTCTTCCAAGAAGCAGGATTGCACATCATTGTCATCATCCGAGGCGGAGTATGTGTCTCTATCTACGTGTTATGCTCAAGTTCGTTGGATGAGAATACAACTCACGGATTATGGCTTCCACTTTGATAAAGTACCTATGTATTGTGACTCAAAGTCCGCCATAGCCATCTCCTGCAATCCGGTACAACATTCCCGCACGAAGCACATTTACGTCAGATATCACTTCATTAAGGAACAAGTTGAAAAGGGTATTGTTGAATTATAATTTGTTGGAACTGATTACCAATTTGCCGACTTGTTTACGAAAGCTCTTTCAAAAGATAGGTTTGCGTATCTAGTTAGGTAAATTGGTATGAGATGTTTGACTCCAGCAGAACTGGAGGTTCTAGCAAAGAAGCCTGCTTGATTCATCTATCAAACATCTACCTGTAAATATTAATGAAAAAGCAAAATACAAAATTAAAAAATCTTTGATAATCAAAAAATATTCTTCTCGACATGTCTTTCAGTATCGATAATATGGACGTACCTAGAAATGTCGCTCAATAACGAAACGGGTGTGTACATAAAGCTCGAATGAAAGTTGTAAATATTTTTCAAAACATGTCATTTCTATCTTTTCTAAAGGAAATTGTCTATTTTGGACAATATTTCCAACAACGGGTAGAGCAATCTATCTTGGGTTGAGCTTGTCACAAAACATTCAACGTTTTGAGCTCAACACAATGGCTTGTAATCACTTTCAGATTGCAACCCGGAACTATATTCAAGGGGGAGTGTACGATTTCGTACTCTTACCCTTAGCAAAAGAAGTTAAATCTTCTTACACTTGAGAGGATTAGTCAAGACATTCAAAGTCTATGAACTCAAGTTTATGCTTTTGAAAAAACATTTTCGCTAAAAAGAATTGATTTTTCAAAAAGCGTTGAACACAATTTTTTCAAGAATTTCTCAATGATATTCAAAATCTTTCAAAATTGTGTGTTCAACAACTCCTATCCTCAAAATTTTAATGTGGATCATATCCTCGTAATGACAATTCTATTGGATCAACTTTTGAGGGGGAGCTTTCCAAATTTCATGCTAAGTTTGACACATTTTTCTCCCGAACATTTTCACGACTATTTTTTCAAAATATATTTTAATCAAATTTGGTATCTCTAATATCAAACGATTTTATATATTAGATATAGGGGGAGAAAATGTGATTAAAATGTGATCTAAAGACTCAAGCACTCATGGTTACGATCAAATACCCACAACATCTTTAATTCACGATGTTATTGGTGTCAAAAGGGTGGTTAGGTTTAAGTCCTATGATCCAACCAGAACCAGAGGGATCTTCCCAGGTACAATCCAATAGATCATTAGAAGTCCTTAGGAAAGATGGAGTAGAATGTCAACGTAGCTGAATGCCGACTAAGTACTGATGATAGCACTGGAACAATCACAACAAGGTGCTATTAATGATGTCTTGGTAAGCGTTGAAGGGGTTGAAGAATGAAAAAGAAATGTAAGTATAAAGGGTGTAAAGAAATTATCCCTCCATACAACTTAGGCAGAAACCGGGTCAACACATCATGAAGACAACTCATCATGGACCCAGTGATGTGAAGCACAACCCTTTCCTAGCTACTCAGGCTTCTCTCAAAAGAAGTTTGTTTTATTGTCACGGAGATCAACACGACTTCTATTGACTTTCTCACTCCGAGATAGTTGATACTGAATAGGTGGCCTCTGCTCCAGCCTCCGACTACTAAAAGTGCACAAATCGAGTCTAGAGCCAAGAGACCAATCAAATCTCGTTAGGACACACATATGAAGATCAAGAGAGTCCTACGCTATATCCTTGTGATATTGCTAGAACACTCAGAGTGATACTACTTAGTATTCACAATGATGAGTGGAAATCCTTCCAGTGTTAACGACAAACAGCACTACGGTAGGTCATGTGTAAGATTCTTTATGAATTGAACATATGTAAAAGTGAAAAGCAACAATGGTTTGATTCTGAATAGATTCAAACTCGTTTCAGGTTTCTACGCAATATCTTTATGGTCTTGCCAGAACATTCAGAGTGATATTCATTAATATGCACAGTGACGAATAGAAATCCTTCTAGCGTCAACATCAAACAGCGCTACGGTAGGTGACTTGTGAGATTCTTATGAATCAAACTTGTGTCAACTGGAAAGCAACAATGGTAAGATTCTTGATGAATCAAACTTGTTCCAGGAATTTGAATTGACGACTTTAATCAAGCGGATATTTATCCAATTGATTCACTCTTTATGTTCGCAGTCTTGCTTTGAGACGGTCGAGTAAAGAGAACGGCTAGTACAACCGCGAAACCCTGTCAAGGAGATTCTTAATTGAATCTACCTAATCACAGGTACGGTATTTAATATCGTATAACGGTCTTCACCGACCAGAGGCAAAACGCTACCAATTTAGGACGAATGTCAAAGCCATTCAGTCTGTGTCTATGTTTTGTCTCGAGAAGGTGGCGTCACGGTGTACTCAACAAAGTCAAAGATTCAAAAACCACATATTCATGCCTAAAGACTTATTCAGCAATTAATAGTATGAGCATGTGGATAAAGACACAAGATCGCAAGATGGCAAAGACAAGTCAAGGATAATTTGAAGATCTCAAGATAAAATACAAAGTCGAAAGACAACGACAAAGGCTCAAAGATCACAGCATGAAGGAACAACACTTCTATTACACGTTCAAGACTCACTTATGATGAGATTTGTAATCTCCATTGATCTTCAAATATCGAAGAGGAATGACCTCACATTGGGGGAGATTGTTAGCCTCAAAATATTGAGTCAAACAAGAATGCTCGGTCATAGGTTATTATTGTAACATTAATTAGAACGTTGTAATAGGTAGTTAATTAGTCGTGGTTTACGGGATTGCATTTAAACTAATTAAAGTCCAAAAGACAAGCCTGACCCAATATATAGCCCATTAAAGCCCGCATGTGGGTGGACTATATATACTCCCCTCCTAGCATTTTGGAGGGTTGGTTGTTCATTTTATTCTCACTTTTCAATCTAATACTCACCAAGTTAATCATCTCTTTCTCTCTACTTTCTCTCACTACTTTCTCTCTCTAGGAATCCATCTCTTTTCATCTATTTTCTATCTTTAATCATCTAAATATATGGGACAACACCATTCATTTGGGACTCTGGTATCCGAGGGAAACCGGTTTCTTTCTAACGGCCTATTGAGATTCTGATCATGCAGGGTGTCTTGATACACGAAAAAGTACTTCTGGTGGTGCACAATTTCAAGGTCAAGATAAGCTTGTGGGATGGTCTTCCAAGAAGCAGGATTGCACGTCACTTTCATTAGCCGAAGCGGAGTATGTGTCTCTATTTGCGTGTTGTGCTCAAGTTCTTTGGATGAGAACACAACTCACGGATTATGGCTTCCACTTTGATAAAGTACCTATGTACTGTGACTCAAATTTGGCCCTAGCCATCTCCTGTAATCTGGTACAACATTCCCGAATGAAGCACATTGATGTCAGATACCACTTCATAAAGGAACAAGTTGAAAGAGGTATCGTTGAACTATACTTTGTTGGAACAGATTACCAATTAGCCGACTTGTTTACGAAAGCTCTGTCGAAAGACAGGTTTGAGTACCTCGTTAGGCAAATTGGTATGAGATGTTTGACTCCAGTAAACATGGATATTCTGGCAAAGGTTCATGCTTGATTTATCTATCAAACATCTACTTGTAAATATCATTGAAAAAAGCAAAATACAAAAATATAAACCATTTCAAAACAAAACACAAAATTAAAAATCTCTGAAAAACCAAAAATATTTTTCTCGACATGTCTTTTAGTATCGATAATATGGACGTACCTAGAAATGTCGCTCAATAAAGACACGGGTGTGTACATAAAGCTCGACTGAAAGTTGTAAATATTTTTCAAAACATGTCATTTCTTTTAATAAAGGAAATTGTCTATTTTGGATAATATTTCCAAACAACGGGTAGAGCAATCTATCTTGGGTTGAGCTTGTCCCAAAACATTCAACGTTTTGAGCTCAACACAATGGCTTGTAATCACTTTCAGATTGCAACCCGGATCTATATTCACGGGGGAGTGTACAATTTCGTGCTCTTACCCTCAGCAAAAGAAGAGAAATCTTCTTATAGTTGAGTGGATTCGTAAAGACATTCAAAGTCTATGAACTCAAGTTTATGCTTTAGAAAAACCTCTTCGCCAAAAAGAAATAGGATTTTTCAAAAAGCGTTGGACACAATTTTTTCAATAATTTTTCAATGATTATTCGAAATCTTTCAAAAATTGTGTGTTAAATAAACTCCCATCCTCAAAAAGTGAAATGTGGATCACATCCTCACAAAGACAATTCAATTGGATCAATTTTTGAGGGGGAGCATTTCAACTTCATGCAAACATTGACACATATTTCTCCCGGAGATTTTCAAGACTATTTTTCAAAATATATTTTAATCAAAGGTATCTCTAATATCAAAAGATTTTATATATTAGAGATAGGGGAGAAAATGTGATTAAAATGTGATCTTATATAAGACTCAAGCACTTTAACTCTTACCCACATGTGTGAAACACTTTCAATTATCGATGCACATGTGAAGGGGGAGCATTTCTGAAACAACAAAACTAGCAAGGTGTTAAATGTTTTTCAAACACTTTATTAGACATTTGAAGTAGTTTTATGGTTACGATCTCATACCCATAACATATTTAATCCACGACGTTATTGGTGTCAAAAGGGTGGTTAGGTTTAAGTCCTATGATCCAACCAGAACCGGAGGGATCTTCCCAAGGACAATCCAATAGATTATTAGAAGTACTTAGGAAAGATGGAGTAGAATGTGAACGTAGCTGAATGCCGACCAAGAACTGATGCTAGCACTGGAATAATCACAACAAGGTGCTAGTGATGATGTCTTGGTAAGCATTGAAGGGGTTGTATAATGAAAAAGAAATGTAAGGATAAAGGGTGTAAAGAAAGAAGCCCTCCATACAACTTAGGCAGAAACCGGGTCAACACATCATGGAGACAACTCATCATGGACCCAGTGATGTATGCACAACCCTTTCCCTTGCTACCCAGGCTTCTCTCAAAAGAAGTTTGTTTTATTGTCATGGAGATCAACATGACTTCTATTGACTTTCTCACTCCAAGATAGTTGATATTAAATAGGTGGCATCTGCTCCAGCCTCCGACCACTAAAAGTGCACAAATCGAGTCTAGAGCCTAGAGACCAATCAAATCTCGTTAGGACACAGGATGACGAACAAGAGAGTCCTACGCTATATCCTTGTGATATTTCTAGAACACTTAGAGTGATACTACTTAGTATTCACAATGATGAGTGGAAATCCTTCCATTTTTAACATCAAACAACACTGCGGTAGGTCATATGTAAGATTCTTTATGAATTAAACATATGTAGAACTTAAAAGCAACAGTGGTTTGATTATGAATTGTAGATTTTCTATATAAGATCTGGTGGTCTAATATGGTGGAATATGGTGGTGGAAGCCATTGTTGGTTTAGAGAGAGAGAAGAGAGGTTGAATGTGTGAAATGTAAAATGTATTCAAAATGATAAAATGACAAGCAACACCCCTCCTTGGAAGCTAAGGAGGGGTATATATAGTCACACACACAACATGAACTATACAACGAACCTAGTCTAGTCTAAACGTGTGTGACTATGATAACTAATGGGAATTCCAAAATGTCGTCACATAAAGTGAGTTTCCAAAAATCTTCTCCCATGGGACGACGTGTAGAATTCCTTACAATATTTTTCCTAACAAGTACATAATGATAAGAACAAGAGATTTCATGAAGCGTCCAATGCTGATGATGTCTTCTGAGGCCTTTGACTTCAAAACGACTCATCTTTAACTTGTAGTACAAATACTTTAACGGCACGAGCTAAGTAACCCATACACTTCTGGTTAAGGAGAAGCTTCTGCATTAGCTTCCCCTAATTCATGCCACATAAACTTGATGTAGAAGCTTTTTAAATAGCTTCCCCCTAAATCGACAATCCTCGTAAGCAACTTCAAAGCTTTCAATAAAGCTTAGAATAATTAAGCGCACAGCGGAATCTAACAAGAAAATCCCATCATATAACATGATAACGTTGCTAAGAGGGATTGAAAGTAAGGGGTACACCAAGTAGATCAACAACTTCTCTTCTCACGCTTGAATAATTCTTCTGAATTTTTCTTCCCCCTGAGAGTTCAAGTTATGCATACCAGAAAGAATCAAGACACTTCTTCCCCCACATAGTTTAAGAAGGTAAATCAATCCCAATTATGAAGCTCAAATACTGAAGTGGACACTTTATCCCATTCATGAAGTTGACATCGTAACACCAGAGTCAATTAAGTCCCGGAAATGCACATATCTTCTTCCGGAGATGCACCAGAGTCAATTAAGTCCTGATAATGCATATAGGATAATGATGATGTTTAATTGCAACAATCAAACAATTAAACCTCAAATCAGTAGTGTACCGTTTAGGGATTGATAACGCCACGAGTTAAAACACTGATTTTCTCTACGGCTATGACAAATGTCATCCCGGAATATCTTCAAATCAAAAGAAGGTATGAAGTTCATCACGTGTACTCGTTGTGCGTTCAATGTGTCTTCTTCTTCCCCCTTGATGGTTTCGAATTCGAAACCATCAACAAATCGTACGCACATAAACCTGAAATCTCGTGAGAATAATAAATAAGCTGAATTATATATTTTGTGAGAATCGGCTGTTGATCGAAAATCTCTTCTCATAAACTCTCCATGGCCACCTTTACCAACCCACGTGAAAGCAATTTGAAGTGACCACTGAAAGAATGAACCGGATACATCAAACGTGAAACTGAATAAGAATCCTTCGATCTTGTGACTTAAGCTTGCATTATTGTTGAATGAAGAACGGTGGATAAATCTCTAAGTACCCAATGCATCACTGAAGAAGTCTATAAGCACAACACCTCTTGAAATTATCCACGTCGACTAAGCACGTGACACTGAGTACAACAATGTAACCCCTTTAAGTGATAGTTATCCGAGTCATCAACCATCCACCCCGAAAACGGAAACCAGATAACCAAGTCGTCATTCTAAGAGTAAGCACGAGCAAGTTATCTATGAAAGATAAAATAAGTACACGCCTTCGAAAAATCCGTCTTCAATGTCACGTAATTAATACCCGATCAAACAAAATCTGTAGCCACTAAAAAATCGCCCAAATTTTTTCTTGGTCTCGTCTCAAATAAATTCTCGTCACATTTGTCACGTTACTTTGTCACGTCACTTGTCATCCCGAGTACAAAAATGACTAAATATAACAAACATTGAATAAATTAATCTTTTAACACAAAATTTATAAAAAAACTTGTGCAAAATTAAATAAAATTTATCAAGTTTGTTATATTAAATCAAATTTAGCACCAAAAAATTGCACTAGCCCGTCACTTAAAATTCTTCGCAGCCCAGCCGAAATTAAACAAAGCCCGGCCCATTTTTCAATAAGTAGAAACCGGTCCATCCAATTTGGTTTATTGGTTTATATGGGGTCAAACCCTAAATAAGCGCATAGTTAACCTAAATCAGTCACATAGAGTAATCCGCCCCCAACCCCTCTCTCACACCTCCACCTTGTTTAATCTGTCCCCCACCAAATCCCCATCCCCATATAGAAACAACCGTCCCCTCATTCATCCAATCTCATCTCCAAGTCTACTTAACACCATAAATCCATGAATAAAACACATCAACCCAATATCATTTCAGCTTTAAAACGAAGCAGCTACTCATGATTAAGACCTGTTCGATTCGTGACATCAAGATCTTGATAAGGTCTCGAGTAGGTTGATGCATATGTTTTATTTTGTTGTGTTTGATTTCGTGTTTAATTCGTTTGATTTTTAAAAACAAAATAAAGAATCTCTTGAATATAACATAATTGTTATAATTCACTCTTTAGTTTCGTAAATTAAAGAAGGTTTAAACCTTTACACGAATCTGTGAAGACTTATGTCTAAACTGATAAGATCTAAAATGATCTATCAGTTGGTCGAATCTGAGATTTAAATGTTTTGGTTCGAGTCTAAATGAATTGTTTTTAGTCCGAGTCTTAGGTTGGATTGGGGATTAGGAGACGATGGGATAGGATAGTTATGGTGTTGTTTAAGGAGTAATAAGGTTGGAGTAATGTTGAGTCGACTCAGTGAGTTAACTGAGTCAACTCGGTAATTATCGAGTTGACTCGGTTGCGATGGATTTGGTTTTGGTCACAATGTTGTCCACTGATTTTATAAACTGTCTATCGAAATGTCTAAAAGTCAACCCATCAGAATGTTTTTGAACTTTGTGTACCATCGCAATGTTTACACAGTTTTTCCATCGCAATGAGTCCTCTACACCCCATCGGAATGCGTTCCATCAGAATGCGTTCCATCGGAATGCGTTCCATCGGAATGCGTTCCATCAGAATGCACCGACTGTGTTCCATCGAAATATTCGATCGCAATGTAGAAACCAAAGGTTTTTGCGATCGCAATATTCCGATATGAATGTTACCATTTCAAAAATCTTATCCAAAAAATACTGTCCTTATTCCATTTTTTCAGGAACTTTGAATCTGTCCACTTTTCTGGTAAACTACATCTTCATAATGAAGAATAACAAACCCAGAAACATGATATTAGATGAAAAAGTAGAACCAGAAACAGTAATCTTGTGACCCATTTTGAAACCGTGAAACAAGGGACAAAAAATCGGTTGTGAAAAGGTGTGATTTTGAGGATATTAGGAGTGGACTGTTATGGCTGAAACCAGGGACTCAAAACCTGTGGAATGTGAAAAGCAAATATGGATTGTACTGATAAAGTGACTTTTTAGGCAGATATGGACCAAGATAAAAATAATGAAACAGTTTGGACAATAACTAATAAGATGTGACAATCACAGATTACAAGACGTGACAACAATAAAATAACCAGATGTGACAAGAAAATGGATTCGGACCCAAATTTTTTTTTAAGAACACCAAAATCAAAACAAAAACATGATCCAAGGAATGAACCAAGGCTCTGATACCAAATGTAGATTTGCTATATAAGATCCGGTGATCTAATATGGTGGAATATGGTGGTGGAAGCCATTGTTGGTTTAGAGAGAGAGAAGAGAGGTTGAATGTGTGAAATATAAAATGTATTCAAAATGATAAAATGACAAGCAACACCCCTCCTTGGAAGCTAAGGAGGGGTATATATAGTCACACACACAACATGAACTATACAACGAACTTAGTCTAGTCTAAACGTGTGTGACTATGATATCTAATGGGAATTCTTAAATGTCGTCACATAAATTGAGTTTCCAACATGAATTGATTCAAACTCGTTTCAGGTATCTACGCAATATCTTTATGGTCTTGCCAGAACATTCAGAGTGATATTCATTAATATTCATAGTGACGAATGGAAATCCTTCTAGCGTCAACATCAAACAGAGCTACGGTAGGTGACTTGTGAGATTCTTATGAATCAAGCTTGTGTCAACTGGAAAGCAACAATGTTAAGATTCTTTATGAATCACACTTGTTCCAGGAATTTGAATTGACGACTTTAATCAAGCGGATATTTATCTAATTGATTCACTCTTTATGTTCGCGGTCTCGCTTTGAGACGGTCGAGTAAAGAGAACGGCTAGTACCGCCACGAAACCCTGTCAAGGAGATTCTTAATTGAATCTACCTAATCACAGGTACGGTATTTAATATCGTATAACGGTCTTCACCGACCGCAGGTAAAACGCTACCGATTTAGGAATAATTTCAAAGCCATTTAGTCCGTGTCTATGTTTTGTCTCAAGAAGGTGGCGTCACGGTGTACTCAGCAAAGTCAAAGGTTCAAAAAACCACATACTCATGCCTACAGACATATTCAACAATTAATAGCGTGAGCATGTGGATGAAGACACAAGATCGCAAGATGGCTAAGACAAGTCAAGGATGATTTGAAGATCTCAAGATCAAAAAGACAAAGTCGAAAGACAACGACAAAGGCTCAAAGATCACAGCATGAAGAAACAAGACTACTATTACATGTTCAAGACTCATTTATGGTGAGATTAGTAATCTCTACAATTCTCCAAATGACAAAGGGAAATGACCTCTCATAAAGGGTAATGACCTCTCATAAAGGGTAATGACCTCTCATTTGGGGAGATTGTTAGCCTCAAAAATATTGAGTCAAACAAGAATGCTCGGTCATATGTTTATTATGTATCGTATATTAGAACGTTGTAATAGGTAGTAGCTTAGTCGTGTATTACGGGCTTAACTTTAAGCTAAGGTTCATTCATAAGTAACCAAAGCCCAAAAGGAAAGCCCGACCCATTAGACTATAGTCCATAAACAAGCCCGCATGTGGGTGGACTATATATACCCTTCCTAGCATGTTAGGAAGGGTGTTGGTCATTTCATTTTTCACTCTCTAATCTAATCCTCCAAAAGTTCCAACCATTTCCTCTCTACTTTCTCTCACTACTTTATTTCTCTAGAATTCATCTTTTATCTACCTTTCTTTCTTTTTTAATCATCACAAATCTATGGGACAACACAAATCCCTACCACAACGTAACACCCCTATTTTATCTTTATGCAGCGGAACATTGATCTGGGGTATTACTTTATAAAACACAAGTCATAAAAACAACTCAAAAGAGTGATAAAATCAACTTTCTTTATATTTCATTGAAAAATAAGAGTTTACAATATAAGGTTCCCAAAATCTAGAATAATTTCAGTCTTGTGCCTCTTCATGCCATCCTCATGCTTCTCCATTCTAACAATCTTTAAAACCTAAGATATATGCTTAAAATCAACACAATGGTTGAGTGAATTCATAGGTTTAAAATCATTTTGAATACAAGATCCTTATCCTGAGCTACGTTACTATTCGCTCACATAAAACAATCAATTAGTATTGTTGCTAGCCTTAAAATGTGAGCGACTAACGGAATACAATAGTTTACATAGCCGGGACTTGTAGGGACTAATATTATCACATGTAAGTGTTGGGAATAAAATATAGCCAATACACTTGGACGCTGACAAGAGCTATCTGGACGTTGTTAAGAAGAAATCAAGCGTTGGCAGGACAAGCGTTGACAGGAAAAAGTCAAGCGTTGATAAGAAGAAGTCAAGCACTGATAGAAGACTTAGTCTACACGTATTATGTTTCTAGTATGTTTCTAGTAAAGATATGTTCGACAATGTATTTCTTATGTTTCTCTTGACCTAAAATAGCTGATACGTAGACTCTTGTACAAGGCTCTTTAATCTATAAAAGGAGGCCTTTAGGTTATAAGTTTCATATACGTTTTAACACTTTCATTGTACGCAAGTTCGATTTATCAATCAAAGTGAAAGTTTGGTTTATATTGTTTGTGTGTTCTTGTTTAAGTATTAATTCCGTATAATACTTGAATTGTTACATATACAACAAAGTTTCTCTACGTGTTTAACTTGATTTAATCTCGTTTACACGAGCTAAATCAATCTAAGTTTGGGATCAACAAGTGGTATCAGAGCTTGTTGAGAAACTTTGATCTAAATAACACAAAAACCCTAAATCGCCAAAAACCCTAAATTTCAAGAAACCCTAAAACAAAAACTCCATGTCTACTCCAGAGTTAACCTCATCCTCCTCCTAAACCCCTAACATCAAGATTCCCATGCTAGACCCAGACAACTTTGCGTTGTGGAAGTTTAACTTTGAACAGTATCTTCAAATCTATGACCACATCCTATGGGAAATTATTGAATATGGAAACACATTCAATAAGGCTACCAAGATTGCAGCTGCAATCTTGGTAAGATCAACTCCAGGCTCTACAGAAGAGGATCAAAAAGAAAATCCTGAAGATGGAAGAGCTGTCTCAGTTGAGGACGTTGGAAAAAGAAGGAACGACATGAAAACCCTGAGCATCCTCAAACTCTCTTTGGGAAAAGCCAATCAGCACAAGTATAGAGGCTATGATTCTGCAAAAGATCTATGGGCAGGCCTTGAAGTTGCTTATGGTGGTAATGTTGATACTGTACAAGAGAAAAAGAAGCAACTCTTGCATGAGTATGCTGTTTTTAAAGCTCAACCCAATGAAAAGCTAAGTGGAGTGAGAAGCAGACTTCTTGACATTACAAGCAAGATATCCTTTATGGGAACAGTGCTTGGTGATGTTGATATCAACACCACCTTTCTTAAAAGTTTTGGTGATGCATGGAAGATTGAAGCAAGGTCTATGATTGCTAACAATACTCACAAAAACTCCACTTTTGACGATGTTTACAATAAACTGCGGCTTGTAGAGAATGAAATTCTTTTGGATCAAGGAAGCAAGTCTACTAATTGAAACATGGCCTTCTTCTCACACAGTGAAGGTCAATTTGATCAAAGGGAGTCATACATGCACCCCGTTACTGGATCGTCTTGTGTCAACGCTAGATCAAGCTTTGTCAGCGCCTCTCATTCAAACGCTGACACATACAATGTTAACTCACCAAGAGTTAAGCCTGTTGGTATTGATCTAGATACTGTGTGTGCATACATTGCTTCATTGCCCAATGGTTCAGTGATTATATATGAGGACCTTGAGCAAATTAGTGATGAGCATTTGGAGGAGATGGACATAAAGTGGAATATGGCTCTTGCAAGCATAAGAGCAAATAGATGGAATCGAAGATTTAAGAAGAAGATGACTTTTAATGCTAAGGACAATGCTGGATTTGATATATCCAAGGTTGAGTGTTATAATTGTCATCGAATGGGTTACTTTATGAGAGAATCCAGATCTCCAAGAAGATCTGATGCTAGAAAACCCTCAAGCCAAATCATCAAGGCTCAGGATTCCAAAGCTATGGTTTCTATGCAAGACATTGATGGTGTTGGCCGGGATTGAAGCTATTTGGCCAAGGATGAGGAAGAAAACAAAGCTTTGGTTGCAGAAAAGGATGAAGAGGAGCATGTTCACTATGCTCTCATGGCACACTCTTCATCTTCATCAGAAAATAAGGTATATGATGATGCATTTTGTAGTAAGGGTTGTCGTCTAAATACTAAAAAACTTAACAAAAAAGTTTTAAAATTGACAACAGATGTGTTTAATGAAAGATGCAAGTGATCTAACTATCAACTTGCTCTTACTCAAACTGAAAAGACTGTAGCTGAGTATAAGAAAATGGAGTTTGACCTAAAAGATCAAATCAATATTTTAACTCATGATTTAAATGCTAGTGTTAAGGTTAGAAACATCATGGAGAGAGCCAATGGTGCTTTACAGGCTAAGTTAGATGAGGCTATAAAAACAAAGATAATGTAGATCTTAAAATTCAGAGATTTGATAAAGCTTCACAAACCCTAGAAAAATGTTTTAGTGAACAAAGGGATTCTAGGGATATGACTGGGATTGGGATGAAAGAGTATGCTGGTGTTCCACCACCTGCTGGGAACTTCTATGGTGTCCTTAGGAAGGACTTGTCTTGGACTGGTATACTAGAACTCCAAGAATAGGAATTCATTCCTCCACCAAGAGTTTTAACCCCAGTAGAGGAATACAAGCAAAAGTTGACTGATTTGGACCAATGGAAGAAAGCCAACCCTACCTTGTTTGTTAAGGGTGGCATGCTTAGTGACAACCCAAATGAGTCTACTCCCATAAAAGTGACAAACCCCACCACTGGCAAGATTGTTGACCTTGGCGTAAACCTTGATAGAAAACCTAGTGTTAAATATGCAGAAATGTATAGAAAACCTAGGTCTCCAAAAAGCCAAATTAGTGATAATAGGACAGGTTTCTTTTCTTCTAGACCTAGAGCTATGTCTAGAAAAGCCTGTTATTCTTGTAGAAGTTTTTCACATTTAGCTTATAAGTGTGTCAATGCTTCAAAGGTCAATGCTGATAGAAAGTCAAACACTGTTAAACCCAAACCTTTTGTCCAACAAAGTCCACAAATTGTTAGACCAGCCCCATTCTTTACTAAAGGGTCTAATACTTCTAGACAAAGACCTTTTCAGAAGACCAATACGTGGTCTAACAGACAATGGGTTCATGTAGCAAACCCTAGGTTCAACGCTGATAAGGGTAATTTCAGCGTTGACAAGAACAAATTAAACGCTGACAGGAACGTTGCCAGACCAAATAATGGAAAATATTTGCAACCAAAGGGAAAGGGGTCTAAAGCTTCTTCTAGCTTGACATGGAGACCTAAACAAAACCAAAACCCTAATTCAGATGGGATTTCTATGACTTGTAATAGATTTCATTATATTTCAAAGGTCATAACAAAAGCAATTAGGGTTAACTAGGTGTTTAATACAAAAAGGGATGAACAAGGAGTTGTCATAACGACTAAGTCTGTTCTTGTTGAACAACCAAATGAATCCAAGTCTGCTCAGGCTTGGGTTCACAAAGAAAATTAATTTGTTTTCTTTATGTGTAGGGCATTCAAAAGTAGGTTAATGATTATGGCTATTGGGACAGTGGATGCTCTAGGCACATGATGGGGAAGGAAGATTATCTGACAAATTTTATCCCCATTAAAGATGGTGACAAAGTGTACTTTGGAGGTGGATATGGGACTATCACTGGCAAAGGCACTCTTCTCACCAACAATTTGTGTTCTAAAAACGTGTTTCTGGTAAAAGTACTTGACTATAATCTGTTTGGTGTATCACAAGTGTGTGATAACAAAAATAAGGTTCTTTTCACTAATACTGAATGCTTGGTGTTGAGCAAAGATTTTAAAATACCAGATGATAAATTCATTGATTATAGAACACCTAGGCATAAGGACATTTATAATGTGAATCTTAATGGAATTAGGATGAATAATAATCTGTCATATCTATATGCTAAGGCTTCAGTTGATGAGAGTAATCTTTGGCATAGAAGATTAGGGCACATTAATTTTAAGAATATAAATAGGCTTGTGAGACATGGTTTAGTTGATGGTTTGCCTGAAAAGGCTTTCCACAATGACCATTCTTGTGTTGCATGCCTTAAAGGCAAACATCACAAGGTCTCATTTAAATCTAAACCTGTGCATTCTAGTTCTAAACCTATTCACTTACTGCATATGGACTTGTTTGGTCCAACTAATATAGAAAGCTTAAATGGTAAATCCTACTGTTTTGTCATCACTGATGATTTTCTAGATTTACTTGGACTTTCTTTTTAGCTTTGAAAAGTGACACTGCTGATACTTTGATTAACTTTATTACCCAAATAGAAAAGAAGTCAGGTAATGAGGTTAAGATACTTAGAAATGATAATGGTGGTGAGCTTAGAAATAAGTTGTTAGATGACTTTTGTGCCAAGAAAGGGATTACTAGACAGTTTAGTGTAGCTAGAACCCCACAACAAAATGGGGTAGCTGAGAGAAAGAATAGAACCCTCATAGAAGCAGCTAGGACTATGTTGGCTGATGCTCATTTTCCCATTGCTTTTTGGGCTGAGGCTGTAAATACAGCTTGTTATGTTCAGAATAGGGCTTTAGTCAACAAGATTCATAATAAAACACCTTATGAGTTACTTTAGGGCAGGAAACCTAATATTGGTTTTCTTAAACCTTTTGGATGTCATGTAGTTGTGTTGGACACTAGTGATGCCTTAGGTAAGTTTAGTGCTAAAGGTGATGAAGGCTACTTCATGAGTTATTATGTGCAGAGTAGAGGATATAGAGTTTACCTTAAGAAATAAAAACGTATACTTGAAAAGGTACATGTCAGGTTTTTAGAAAGTAAACCTAGTGATCCTGAAAGTGGTCCAAATTGGTTATCTGACTTGGAACCTCTATCTAGGACATTGAATTATATGCCTGTTACTAATCCAAACATTGTGAAGGTGACTTCAAATGTTGTGGAAGAACCAGTTGTTGATATTTCAGGTAAATAGGTTGATGAAGAGGTTGGATCACAAGCAGACAAATCAACACCCATACTTGAGTATGTTACCATTCCCATATGGACAGATGCATTTGCTACTGCTGCTGCTGCTGGAAAGGAAAAAGGTGGTCCCCAAGTATCACCAGTTGAAAACATGCATGATCCTTCAGGCGCTGACAAAGGAAATTCTGGCGCTGACAAGACAAATTCAGGCGTTGATGGCTCAAACGTTGACAGATTTGGTTCAGGTGTTGACAGATCTTTTGATCATCTTTTCTCTTCCAATAATTTTGAACAAGGTGAACCTTCAAACAGTCATGGAGGGGTTCATTCAGATGATGATGGAAGAGAGTCTAAAGAGGATCTTGGTAACTTGGAAGATGAGATTAAGGACAACACAATTATTGAAGGAGGAGTGCTTACTTCTACAATCAAAAATCATCCTCCTTCTCTAATTATTGGTGATGTGATGACTCCTGTGCAAACTCGAAGGTCTCATCAGAATCATGGAGGATTTATTGCCAATATTCACAAGAAGGTTGATACCCCTCTTGTTCAAGCATGTTTGTTTGCCTGTTTTCTGTCACAACAGGAACCCAAGAAGATTTTTGATGCTCTCAAAGAACTAAGTTAGGTGGAAGCAATGCAGGATGAGCTTCACCAATTTGCTATTCAAGATGTTTGGGAGTTGGTTGATTGTCCCAGACATGTCAGACCTATTGGGACAAGATGGGTTCTTAGGAACAAAAAGGATGAAAGAGGCATTGTGGTCAGAAACAAGGCACGTTTAGTGGCATAAGGATATATACAAGAAGAAGGGTAAGACTATGAGGAGGTCTTTGCACCTGTTGCAAGGATTGAGGCTATAAGGATTTTTCTAGCCTATGCCTCCTGCATGGGATTTACAGTCTATCAAATGGATGTGAAGAGTGCTTTTCTTTATGGCACAATTGTAGAGGAGGTTTATGTCATGCAGCCTCCTGGTTTTGAAGATTCAGAACATCCAGACAAGGTGTATAAAGTGAAGAAAGCTATGTATAGACTTCATCAAGCCCCAAGAGCATGGTATGGAACATTTTCCACCTATCTGGTGGAAAATGGATTTAAAAGGGGCACCATAGACCAGACCTTGTTTACAAAGAAGACTGTTAAGGATTTCTTACTTGTACAGGTCTATGTGGATAATATCATCTTTGGCTCTTCTAGTCCGAAGATGAGTGAAGATTTTTCCAAACTCATGACAGACAAGTTCAAGATGAGTGCAATGGGGGAGATGAACTTCTTTCTAGGGTTACAAGTACAGCAGAAAGAAGATGGTATCTTCATCTCTCAAGATAAATATGTAGCAGAAATCTTGAAGAAGTTTGGCTTTTCTCCACATGAGAAACGGGCTAACACACCTATGGATAGGGAACACCCTTAGGGAAAAGTTGGAGATTGAAAAGAGGTGGATGTCAGGCATTATAGGTCAATGATTGGTTCATTGATGTATCTCACAGATTTAAGAACTGACATTATATTTGTTGTGTGTGCATGTGCACGCCATGAAGTGACTCCCAAAGAGTGTCATCTTCATGCTGTCAAGAGGATTTTTAGGTACCTTAGGTGTTATCCAGATTTGGGATTATGGTATCCAAAAGATTCCCCATTGGAGCTTATTGCATATTCAGACAGTGATTATGGTGGTGACAAATTTGATAGAAAATCCACAACTGGTGGATGCCAATTTCTTGGGAGTAGATTGATATCTTGGCAATGCAAGAAACAAACAGTGGTGGCCAATTCTACAACTAAAGCAGAGTATGTTGCTGCAGCTGCTTGTTGTGGACAAGTCTTATGGATTCAGACCCAGCTGTTGGATTATGGGTATAATTTCATGCATACCAAGATTTTTGTAGACAATAACAGTACTTTATGCATTATTAAAAATCCTGTACATCACTCTAAAACAAAACACATAGAAATTAGACATCATTTTATAAGAGATTGTTTTGAAAAAGGTTTAATACAACCAGATAGGGTTGACACAGAAGAAAATGTGTCTGATTTATTAACTAAACCTTTTGATACTGGAAGAGTTCAATACTTTGTAACAAGTATTGGAATGATCAATCTCACTTAATATGTGTTTTGGGATCTTATTGTAAAAGTATGTACAGGATATGCATTTGTTATTGGTCTTTATACAAAATTAGATTTTCCACTTTATGTATCTAACGCTGACAAAGGTTATTTTAACGCTGACAAGTGCTAAATTGACGTTGTCAGCAACATGTTAGTTTTGTGGTTTTTGATCTAATTATGCAGGCGTTGTTAGCATTGTACAATTGGATACAGAGTTGCTTATGGATTCTTGGAGCATTATTGGAGCATGTTTCAATTTATGGATGATGTTTGGAATATTTATATTCCTATCTTGACATAAATTTTTATTACATGCATATAATTTGGCAACTTATGTATCATAGTTTAAGGGGAGGTTTAGGAACCTTTTAGGACTTTTTGGGTATTCTTATAATACTCTTATCATAATTCTAGATTGTGTCCATTGGTGAGTATGAATTAGTTTACTAACTCATGAGGCACTGTAGCATGCAAAGTTGATATACTATGCATGCTGCCAAGACTTTTTGGCCTAGAATTGGATGTGGTCTGTTGGGAGACTTGGGTATGATTTTTATTGGGCTTACCTGGGAAGTTACAAAGGATTTTATGAGATAACTTCACTGTTAAGAACTTTGGTTAGCAAGGGACACTAGAGGACTGTTATGTCTATCTTACATAAGCAAGTGTGCATAATTGGACAGTGCTTGCCACCCTATAGTAATTTTCAGTTTATAGGTTATCTTCACTAGGATAAATCACTTTGTTAAGGTCCTTTTTCATTTTTACTATTTTTATTTTTGGACGTTGACAGATTTATTTCCAAACGTTGGTATGACCAATTTAGACGTTGAGACAAGAATATAGTCGTTGGGCGTTGATGGGTTATTTTTTACCGTTGACACTCATTGGGTCCTACCCAGTTGTTATTTTTGACGAAAATTGGGGCCGTAATTTTAGGATTTGGTAACTTTTAATTAATGAACAAGATAAGTTATTTTCTTTTCAAGATTTTCATCATTATATTTTGAAAATAACTGCCTCATTTTTTACCAATCACATGTGCCTACCTCTCCTATAAATTTGGCTCCTTCTTTTTAAAAGGGTAATTTCATATTCTTGTTTAATAAACTTTTCTCCTATATTCATCTTTCATAACCTTTCACACAACTTTATACGTCAATGGCGCCTAAGTTTAAACCCAGTGACTTGGTGTTGGGATTCAGAAGTCAGCATAACATGGTTGCCTATTTGGAGGCCGATGATGCTCTGTTTCCTCAATACACTCAGATGGTGGAGTATTTGAATGCATCCCCATTACGGTATGCACTTTCTCATGCTCCTCTTATCCCTCTCACTCATATTAAACAGTTTTGGAACAGTGTTAGTTCCTCAACGCTTAATAATGTGACTACATTAACTGCTATTGTCCATGGGCGTCCATGGGTGGTTACTGAAGCCTTGGTTCGCCAGGCTTTTCATCTTAATGATGCAGATGGTATAACCACTCTACCTATTGGTGAGATAGAACAGGGACTTCAAGCTTTGGGGTATCCTTTCCCTGAAGAGGGTACTTTAAACAAATATAATAAACAAGAATTTCCCCCAGCTTGGAAGTACTTAATACATGTCATCCTTCTATGTTTAAGTCCCAAAAGTACTGCACATAATGAAATTAACAGATCCATTGCTAGTGCCATTGTGTGTATTGCTAATGGGCAAAAGTATAATTTTTCTAAACTGATTTTTGATGGCATGTGTAAAAACAAGGGTAGCAAGATGACTCTGGCTTACCCAAGATTTTTACAAATGATTTTTGATGAGCAAAGGTATTGCACCAGGGATCATGATGATTTTTATGCGATTCCTGTGCAAAAGAAAGCTATTTTTAGTAAGATGAATTCACCCCCTCACAGAGACATACCCCTTACCCAAGCCATGCTTGCTGTTATTGCAGCATCACAACCTCAACCTGACCCACAACCACAACTTGACCCATTACATGAATCATCACCTTCACCTCAACATATGGAACTTGACCAAGATCCCTTCAACGCTGACACATTAATTGTTGGCGTTGATACTTCAAATCTAAACGTTGACACCTTTCTACAACAGAACCAAACACCCCTTAACCTTCAAACTACTACCCAATCCACATCATCTTCTTCGCCCCCAGACTTTAGGATGGAAAAACGCCAAAGGACCATTGGAGTGTTCTCCTCTGGTGGTCTTAGCCGTGTTGCAGAGAGAACCACCACCACAAGTGTGGTTGGTGATATGGGTGAGGCTAGGACTATTGGTACTCGCTTAGATGCAGGCCAAGCCAGTCCTAACATCATTAAGACCTCATCCATGCCCCATTACTCTATTTTGGGAGGTCAAATTCCCACTCTAGAGGAGGGTAGATTGGAACCATATACAATGTTGGAATTGACGGCTGTCTGCATTAGCTTGCAAAAGCAAAATGCAGACCTGGTACATACTGTCTCTACCCAAGGCCTTGAACTCAAGCAATTGAGGGAGAGGATTGTTGTTTTGGAAGCTGCTAACAATAGGAGAAGGCAGACAAGAATTCTTTCATCAGGGGAGGATTCTTACAAAGGGGAGGAAGCTGCTACAGAGCCAATTAATTTAAGTGACAAAGGCTCACATGAAGCTGCTACAGAGCCAATTGATTTGAGTGGTAAAGGCTCATATGATGGAGAATATTTTTGTGTGGCTGAAGCTCTTACAGATTTGAAGAAGCAACCAGGTTTTGATGTCTCTTTGGTTACTCCTACAAATTTAAATTTGTACTTTACAGAAATGATGGAGCAGTTCACAAGAAGCGATGACAAGAGTAAGTTGGGCGTTGACACACATGTTTTGGACGTTGATAAACCTGCAGATATGGTTGATGTATTCCAGTCATCAGCTATCATCAAGGAAGTGTCTTCACATGTGCCATCATCATCTTTACCCATCATTGATACATTAGATAGGGGTAAAGGAATCATGGTAGAAACAGAGGTTCCCAAGGATGCATCACAAGTAAAATTTGATTCAATGCTGGTATGGAACAAGAAAAGAAGAAGGTTGTTGAGTCACCATTTGTGGTTACTTTTGAGGAACAAGAAGGAATTAATGATGAGAGCACAGATTCAAGTGTTATGATTATTGAAGAATAAAAAATACTTGAATATGGTGATGTGTTGGCAAGGGAGATATGCCAGAAGTTGCCCAGATGTACTTTGCTTGGGAGAATAAGATTTGTAAGAATCCTCCTAGTTCTTAGTTTTTATTCAGAAACTTGATTACTAGAGTAGATATCAAGTTTAGGGGAGGATTGTTGGGAATAAAATGTAGCCAATACACTTGGACACTGACAAGAGCAATCTGGACGTTGTTAAGAAGAAATCAAGCGTTGACAGGAAGAAGTCAAGCGTTCATAAGAAGAAGTCAAGCACTGATAGAAGACTTAGTCTACACGTATTATGTTTCTAATATGTTTCTAGTAAAGATATGTTCGACAATGTATTTCTTATGTTTATCTTTACCTAAAATAGCTGATACGTAGACTCTTGTACAAGGCTCCTTAATCTATAAAAGGAGGCCTTTAGGTTATAAGTAGACTCTTGATAACGTTTTAACACTTTCATTGTACGCAAGTTCGATTTATCAATCAAAGTGAAAGTTTGGTTTATATTGTTTGTGTGTTCTTGTTTAAGTATTAATCCCGCATAATACTTGAATTGTTACATATACAACAAAGTTTCTCTACTTGTTTTACTTGATTTAATCTCGTTTACACAAGCTAAATCGATCTATGTTTGGGATCAACAGTAAGTAGTTCAACTCCTGAGCTATATATACCCCTCCATACTTCCATGGAGGGGTGAGGATTATCATTTCTTGTTTTCCTTTCTCTCTCTAATAAAACATATAGTATTATAGTATCTCTCTCTCTATTTCTCTCTCTACCATGGCTAACATTTCTTCAATCCTCCCCGACCTCTGGATCCAAAACCCGCGTTATTGGTGGATCTCATGTTAACAATTGGCATCAGAGCTAACCGGGGGTGTTTCGTATTTTTGTATCGGGGTGTTTGTGTTGGTGTTGTGTTTTTCCAGATTCCGATCCACACGTAGCTGTTTTTTATCATTTTTTTACAGTTTATTCCTATTTGGGTCTGTTTGATTGTTCATCATCAACATCATCATATTATCACCACCAGTATCTTTTTCCATTAGTCTTTGTTTCATTTTTTTCGTCACTTTTCATCTTCTCCATCATCCATCATCACTAGTTTTTCATTCTTTCATCTCACTAGATTCACCATCATTTTTCACATTCATTATTATCAATTTTTCAGTTTTTATTTTATGGGTTTAAATGGAAAAATACTAGATCTAATTTTTTGGGTGAAAGGACAGAAACAGCCATAGATCCATTTTTTGGTAAAGGGACAGAAAAATCCCAGATCCATTATTTTTGGTGATAACAAAGGAATAACCAGTCAAAACCCTTTTGCGAGATGTGATGTTTCAAACATTGCAAAAATTGTGATCTCAAAACATTGCGAGGTTATTATTGTTTTGTAACATTGCGAAGATAGTGTTTTTCGAATTTTTGCGATGGGGAGTATGGAAATATTATGAGATGACAAGGAAACATTGCGAGAGTACTTGTTTCAGTACATTGTGAGATTACCTGTTGAAAACATTGTGAGATCCTAAATAGTTTACCAAGACTCAATGAGTCTTGACCAGTTTAAAATCATTAATTGTCAACACCAATCTAACTAGACTCAATCTAAACCGATCTATACATTTGACTCGCATCAAAATAAAAAAAAATCAAAGAATAAGATCTCAGGTTCCCTTTTCGTCTTGTGTTGTTATATCACACTAACGAATGGGTGTTCATCAAATACCTATGTGGGAAAAACAGCCTTTCTTTAATTTTCGAATCAATCTCAAAGGCACATAAACTATAAAGTTTTGTCCTTATTTTTTCGATCCGATTTCACTCAAACTCATACCTTCACAATAAAACCTACCCGAGACCCCAAGTTGGAGGCCTTGCAGCACCTTCTTCTTTGTGGTCTTCGTTCAAGTATATATAAGCTAAGGGCAATGTTTAATTTGACTTGGGATTGATTGTTATGATACGAATTAATGTAGGATGGGATTGATGTTTGAGTCATAGAGTTGTTATTGGTTTGGGAAATGAGTTGATCTAGAACAGAGGTTAAGAGAAGTTGAGATGGAGAGTTAAGTGGGGGCGGAGATAACTAAGAAAGAGATTAGGTATGGAGATTGAGAGGAATATTAGGGTTCCTTACCTAATTATGGGATTTGGTAGTTTTATATCTCCCATCTCACACATAGACTGGGTATCAACTGTGATGGATATGGGCCTCAATATCCAATATTGCTAAACTAATTTCAGATTAGTACTATGGTTAAGATTATTGAATTTGGTCTATATGAAACTACGAGAAGTTTTTCATGGTATTGGGGCTATCTGAATCCTTACATAATATATATCTGGACTCATGAAAATTGGGCCAAGTATTATTTTATGATAGATATTGGATTGGATCGATAAAAGCTAGACGAGATTTATTGGATTCAACATTCATTTCGATCAATGAAAATCCTCGTTTTAAAACCCTAATTTCTGAAAAATTTCCGACGACCGCGGTTCCGCGCATCAGTTGGGTATATGACTTATTTGGGCTTCAAAGTAAAGTTAGCTAGATGACGTTGACGACTTCTCATTCTCTAGTCATCGTTGGTTCCCCAGTTAACGACACTCACTCAAACACAACAAACACAACAAACACGAAGACAAAAACAAATAAACACCAAAACGATCCTTTATAAGATTCACTCAAATGTCAAAACGGCTAGTATTTGGAGCAAAGAATGTCAAGTGATTACAAAATGTATTTGGTATTTCTTTTTTGAAGTTGAAGTGGGATTCCACGAAGGCGTCTACTTAATTCATCATCGAGCCTTCTCACTCCCTTTTCTCTAAACCCAGTCTATCGATTGATGATTCGCTTGAGCGTTTATGATTGAGACTTGAATTATCTAGTTTCCAATGTCAATGAGTGGATGGTCAACGACATGGATAACTAGCACTTAAGGAGTTACGTTGTAGTGCTCAGTGTCACACTCACCGGTAGTTGTGGATATTTCAAGAGGTGTTTTACATTTTATACTTCTCTCTCCTTTTGGATATAAGGTACTAAGAGACGTTTCTCTGCACCGTTCGTCAATCAGCAAAAGTGCTAAGCTTAAGTAACAAATTTGGTGGATTATACTTCAGTTTCAAGTTTGGAATATCAGATTTACTTCACCAGTGGTCACTACAGATAGCCGAAAGAATACGATGTTGATCAGTTTAGCCAGAGAGTACAAGAGTAGAGATGTGATCAGCAAACAATTCTCATGAGACACAATTGAGCTACAGAATGTTAATAAAGATACTTCATTATCTAATTAAATCTTTCATAGTCTTTCTACCTTTCTCAACCTATGATGATTTCTGCTTTAGACAAGAACATCTCGCGATTCTGAGTGTACCCGTCAGATGATGCTTCCGAGTGTTCGTAACCTATCATCGGGGAAAAACTTGTACTTTGGAGTACGTAGTTCAACTTCCAGGGGGAAGTATTCTACAAGCGTGAGAAGATTTGTTGTTGATTTCTTGCATGTTCCCCCAAACGCATAAGCATGAATACCAATAATGTCAAAGTAGCGGTACTACATGGTGTGGTTTGCGTCTTCTTTTACAAAATTACGCTGTGTACTTTAAATGTCAAAGATAGAAGATTGCTTAAGCTACAGGTTCTGCTCAAGACAGGGATATTGGTTTGGGGGGAAGCTAATTTAGAAGCTTCGTCAAAATGAAGTCTATGAAGAAAGCTTTTCAAGACATGTAGTATGAATTGGGGGGAAGTTAATCAATTTCATACATGATACAATGGTTCTTCAACAAGAAAAGACAAAGAGGATTCAAACTGGGGTACAAGTTTCCTTGAAGACTTGAAGACAACGACGTCATCCTCAGCATTGGAAGCACTTTAAAACTATCATATCATTGTTGTATTTGTACTTGTTAGCAACATTGTAAGTAATTTCGTATGTATCCACATTGGGGGAAGATTGTTAGCCTTAAAATGTAAGCGACTAACGGAATTACTTTAGTTTACATAGCCGGGACTTGCAGGGACTAATATTGTCACATATAAGTAGTTCAAGTCCCGAGCTATATATACCCCTCCATACTTCCATGAAGGGGTGAGGATTATCATTTCTTTTTTTCCTTTCTCTCTCTAATAAAACACATAGTATTAGAGTATCTCTCTCTGTTTCTCTCTCTACCATGGCTAAACATCTCTTCAATCCTCCTCGACCTCCAGATCCAAAACCCGCGTTATTGGTGGATCTCATGTTAACAATTTCACTAGCTCATGCACCACTACTAGACATACCGGAACCCAACAAAATGCCCTTAAGCAGGCAGTCTGCCAAACTCATGTATAAGCAAAATAAAGTGTATCCGTTTAGCCTAGGTCAGAGCCATCAGCATTCCAGCAAGTACAACTTTCCCAGATAGGGGATGTCAGTCCCCAAATAGTACTATTCACAATATTAGCGTTCATTAGATGATTAACGACCACGATTAAAAAGGGACTTAATAGCAGAGTAAACGTAGTGGCAATAATCATATCTGAGAAGCATAGCAAAATACTTGCATTCTAGTTTAGCATATATCCCCCTCACGGGTTTTCAAGTTATTATAAAGTAGTACTTTAGTGAGGCTATGAACTCACCTGGGATCCACAGTGTCTGAGCTATATCAGATATGTTTTACTCACAGTTAAACAGCTTGATCACACAAACCACAACGTGGTCTCATAAACAACAGCTTGATCTTACACAAACCTGGATTAACACATTTTGTATAGTATCAAGTCTTTAATATTTTATTCAATCTTTCTAACTATTTGGTTATATATTCTTTAATTATTATTTGGTGGTAATTCTAGCATCATTCTTCAGGCCATCATACTCAGAAGCCATTCTATAAACGTTTGAGGAGCGAGGGCACTTTAATTCGTAAACCCAACCACTCAGTCAGAACGTAATATCGAGATGGAACATCTTTGTACAAAGCTCCCTATTAACATGATACCTTAATTACTTCCTATTATTTATAATTTTATCTTATTTAGTTTCAAAAATGGCAAAAATAGCCCTTTTAGTTATACTTTGGTATAATTACACTTTTAACCCCTAAAGTATATAGTTTTAATATTTGCATTAAAAACCCTCAATATTTAACCTTAGGGTCTCAAACTTTTCAACATTTATTATTATAGCTTATAATTCCGTAAAATGACACTTTTGGCCCAAAATGTTAAATAGTTTCAAAAATGAGAGTTTTAGTCCCTATACTTGTAAAAATTACATAACAACCTCAAAAATGGACCAAATGATCTAGAATTTAAAAATAGTTTCAAAACATGTTTTTAATCATAATAACAACATTTTTCAGAATTATAGATTTTGAAATGGGTTTTTGCTTATTATTTCATGTAAATTACAAAAATATGGTTTTAAGACATCTTTAACTTATAACTTTCATTTAAATTGATGAAATGACTTAGTTTCTTTTAGATTATATTTCTAACATAATTTTAGCATAATAACAAGTCTAGTATATTATTATAACAAGATCAAAGCATAACTAACATAGAAATTACCTAGGTAGCTCCAAAATGGCTCCTAATGGCTTCTTATGAAGACTACTTGCTATCAAAGCTTCAAGAGCTTCAATGGCTACCTTCTAGACCTAGTTTCTGGTCTTGGGACATGTCCTAGGATGTATATAGAAGTGGAAATGGAGAATGGGTAGGAGATTAAGAGAAAACGGGGTGCAAGTTGAAATGAAAGAAACTCGCCCTTATTTATAGCATTTCCAAGCCTTACACTACAAGAAAACAAACTTTTAGCGTCGTATTTTAGCGACATTTTCATCCAAGTCGCAAATAGAGACATGTTAGCGACATGTTAGCGACATCATCCTCGTCAATGTCGCAAAATATGTCGTAAATCATGTCGCAACATTTGTAATCGCAAATCGTGTCACAAATTATGTCGCTATTTTTGCGACATTTAAAGAACATATCGCAATTGAAGTCACTATTTTTGTTACATGTAAGAACACATCGCAAACGAATCGCTGATTTTGCGATATTTAACAACACATCGCAAATGAAGTCGCCAATTTTGCGACATTTATAAATACTTCGCAAAGGGAGTCGCCACCATTGCAACTTCATATTAACAAATCGTTAATTGTGTCGCAGATTTTTGCGACGTACTTGAAAATCGTTATTTATATCGCAATAATGTGTATAGATTTTTTAATTACTTCATAAACCATGTAGATAAGTATGTCTTTAAAAAAATCCATTACAAATGTATGTTAACGTAACTACGAGTATAAATTCATTTAATAACTCGATATGTCAGTTTAAACGACTTGTTAGTTTGAACCATGTCTTTAAATAGGTATAAGCAACGGCCAAACCTTAACCGAAAATTCGATCTAAGAACCGAAGCAAAGTTAACCTAGCAGAACAGAAATCGAACCAAAGTTAATCTTGTCAAACTAGAGTAAATAGTTTAATTCTATTTTCCTAGGTTTCATCTAAAACTAAAACCGAAAACTATAATTATATAAAACCAAAAACGAAAACGAATAAGGTCGATTTGGTTTCGTTAAGTCCTATTTGATCCGGTTTATCAGTTCGGCTATGCGCTACACCTCTTAATATTAAACTCGTTACCAACAACTTTTAACTTCACACGAAAAAACTAAATTTAGTAAAAGGCACCGCTCCTACCTCTCTTAACTCTACATTAAAAGATATTTATGAAAAAAATCATAAACTAAATTTTAAAAATATTTTTTTTACAAATTTTAACGGGTCCTACTATTAATACCCCCTACTATCTAAAAAAGTACAACACAGTTTGTCCCCCCAGTTTACAGTTCAACACAGTTTTTTATCAGTTTCGGTTCCGTATTTTTTTCTATTTGTAACTTTTGACCTATTAAACTTTATAACTTTCATTCCGTATTTTCAGAATCTTAGTTTTATAAAAAAAATAAAATTATAAAAAAATAGGGGTATAGATGGTGTTTTGAGAGGGTACTAATAGGCTAATGATTTGCACACTCCACATATTTATTTGCACACTCAAAATGTTAGTTGTATTATCATTTATATCCATACATTACTTAGTGGAGTGTGCAAATAAATGTTTGGAATGTGCAAATCAACACCCGTACTAATAACCTCACCCATTTTTAACATCTTAAGTCTCAGTTACTCTTTTCAAATAAATTAAAAAATCCAAAAAATATATCATCATTCATTCTATCCATATCCACACACACACACACACTACCCTTTTACTTTAAAATTGGATCCTGCAACACCATCGCTACACCACCGCTAACCACCCGCTAACCACCCACTAACGACCCGCTGACGACCCACTGGCCACCCGCTAACCACCACTTAGCAACCGCTACATCGAAGTTATATCATCGCTAACCACCACCACGCCATCGTATAGAGCTCTCGTGACATCTTTGTAGTATATTTTTTATCAATTATCTCCTGATTTCATCAATTATCTTTCTTAGGTGTGATTAAATGTTAAACGTTTGTTAGTTAGTTAAATGTACTGTTAGTTAGTTAAATGTTTGTTACACATTAAACACCATGGCTAAATCTTTGATGAGAATGAATCTTATTCAGTTATCGAACCAATCGCGAGCTTTTCATGAGATGAAATAGGTAATTTAGATTAGTTTTGTAATTACGTTTCACGGTTACGCGATAAGTGTTAATGGGATATTTCACAAGAGGAAGACCTAATTTATGTGCTAGCTTAGTTCTGTTTAAATCAGAGTTTAATAATACTTGAATTTTCGCGTCTGATTTAACTAAAGGCGTGCTTGTTTGTAACTCTAAGACCTATGATCGGCTTGTTCCGACTAAGAATGCACCTTGATTTGTCGAGAATACGTGTTTCCACTTTTACAATTGGCGTGTCATTGGGCTAATCATGTCGATACTCGCATAGTGTTATTTTGAGTCGGTTTTGCTAGTCATAATAAGTTCGATCAAGCCTCTCACAAT
This sequence comes from Glebionis coronaria, assembly GCA_025667525.1. Lineage (NCBI taxonomy): Eukaryota > Viridiplantae > Streptophyta > Magnoliopsida > Asterales > Asteraceae > Glebionis > Glebionis coronaria. The sequence continues at coordinate 143,729,252 of CM046876.1, read as the reverse complement.
TAGTCATGATGGGCCGAAACTACCCTCATTACCTTAATGGGACAAAATATGTGAATGTATACAAATTTATTTACAAACTAGAAAGAAGACCAAGTAAAGTAAAATTTCATTGATTTTCAGCTGATTTCAAACTTGGGTCAACCAAAGTTAAACTGCATTTTTAAAACTCACCCACTTACTACTACCAGCCAACACACATGCTGAGATTACCCTAAATGGGTATATCACAAGCATGCAATTTCCAGATTTGTATCTAACCCCTAGCAAATTATTACAACATAAGTACTATCTAAATCTTTCACATTCTCAACACCAAACACAAATTATGGGCAAAGTTTAGGAAACAGGTAGCAAACATTGGGTCAACCGAAACACACTCTAGCATCTCTGTCCGAATACACCAAGCCGAAACCCTTCCTTGTTGTGAGTCTTCATCCACCTATCTTTTACTTTTCTTGCATCCTTTGTGCATCATTGTAGTTTGTGCTTGACCGAACCTTTCCTGCGAAAACATATAACAAATGGGTTAGCATATAGAAACCATTCCAAATTAATGCTAAGATACATTATAAGCTTGAACGAATGACTATAACTAGTTTTTACGAACCCACGACACCCCCTTAAAACTGTCGAGACCAAGCCGAGACCCCCTTCCTCATTTTTATTGTCTTTTTGTGTAGAAACATTAGTGATAACGGTACCAACCAAAAACCCCACTCGAATCAATCACATAAAAACTGTCGAGACCTTAAATATTGGTAAAATCAATAGAAACATAGAAATTGTACAATTCCATTCACAGAAACATCTATTTAACCTAATTAAACCCTCGTGTATGAAAACCCCCAATTTTATTCAAACCCTAACTATTGGAAACTTATTTCAAACGTTAATTAAGTCCAATTTAATCATAAATTAACAGGTTTATTTGATTAAAACCAAGAGATGAACAAATTCCCAATTTGTATAAACCCTAATTTTCGAAATCTATTTTAATTAGTAATTAACATCAATAGAAACTTATAAACATTGGTTAATTATTATAAAACCCAAGGTTAAAGAAAACCCCAATATTTTCGAAACCCTAGTTTTTATAATTTTGTGATATGATGAAGTTAACATGAATATATACCTGAAATCATAATTAATTATAATGAAATCATGGATTTAGAAAAAACCCCAATATTCCGAAAAACCTAAACGATTTATTATTAATTCGAGACTTTTGTTCATATTTTGATAAACCAATTGATTTTAAAACAACTGATGAACACTCTATTTTCGAATGAACAATCAAAACCCATTTGAATCATATCTTTCAGAAAAGAGACTAGAAAACATATCTTTGATTTAAAACTATCATCGAATCACCCTTGGGAGACCTAAAAAACGAATCAGTTTTTAATGTGGGAATGAAATCCCACATCCCACGCATGATACACGAACTAGGTTTCTTCTTGCGATGATGATAAATTGGTCTAGGATGAATTATAGGCATGAAAAACCATAGATCCGATCTTCTAAGAGAGAGAGAAGGGAGATGGGACAGCTGGAGTTATAACTGGGAGAGAGAGAGAGTTTTGACTGTGTTTTGGGGAGAATAAAACACGTATAAACAGATGTATGCCCCCCCAACCTTGTTTGTATCGCCTGGGTTAAGGGTCGGGTTGGGTAAGAAAGCCAAATGGGCCGAGCTCATGTTTGTTTGGGGTGTTGGGCTGTTCGGTTTGGCTAGGTTTATATAAGCCCCAAAACTAAACTTTGGTTATAAACTTGTAATGTTAAGCCCAAAAACCCATTTATTAAATAACCATGTACTATGGTCGTGTTTTCCGTAAACAAAATGCATCGTCAAGCACAACTAGGATATCATGCATTTCATTGATATAAATTTTAGAATTCGTAACACGGTAATCTTATTTAACTAGGTGTGGATAACGTGGTCGTATTCTCGAGCATCTTTGCATTTTCATCCATTTGCTTGATTTACGAGGTGAGTTTATAGCCCCACTTTTAATTGCTTTTAACTTTTGGGGTGAGAACATAGCTTCTTTTTACGGATAAACATAAGTACCATGAAAACTCATACGTGCCTACATGATGTCTAAGTAGCGATACCCCTAGATGCGTTAGCCCACTATCATGAACCGTTAATTACTTTGTGTAAGAGTAAATGTTATGGATAGATCTCTTGGGATTGGCCTCCCTATCTAATGTTAGTTGTGTGACCAAATTGGGTACAATTACATTTGATGTAACACCCTCAAATTACCACGCAGCGGAATACCACTATAGGGCGCTACTCATAGCACATCACACACAATCATAGAAAATGACCTCAAAAAAGACGTTAAAATATTATACAATCTTGTCCAAAATGTTTCCCATCCCAATTATATATATATATATAATCAGAGTAGCGTTGGTCCCAAAAACCGTTACCAATCACAATACATTAAATGCTTAATAGCAGTTTATTCATTTCAAAGGATGGAAAAGTAAACAAAGATTTAGACAAGTAAGCACCAACTTCCTCCACACATGCTCCGCTGCTATCCATCTTGATTACCTGAAATACATGTGTAAAATCATCAACACAAAGGTTGAGCAAGTCTATAGGTTTTACAAATCATTTGAACACAAGCAAAGATTATAAGTTTGTGGCATGCTTAATAAGCATCGAATAATAATTTGCATCAATAATATTAATTGTATATAGCATAAATTGCATTAAGCTCATGGAACCGAGCCCTTAGACACTCCTTTAGGTCTAATAAGACAAGAGATTTATTAATTGTCGTTACCTCCAGATTATTGGTACATTTCCGTATACCTGACTTCTCAATACAATATGTTCAAACAGTGTGGAGGTCGGGCCTAAGCTTCTGTGACATGTCCACACAAACTGAACCGGGGCGGCTTCCCCCATAGATCTATTAATTGTACTAGCGGTTAACCCATCATAGGTTAATTAACGGTCCATAATTGAGGTTTTAATAATGGCAATCACCTAATGCAATTTAAAGGCAACCACGGGTCCATTCATAGAGGGACAAGCATACCATAAAAGACTTGTGTTCTAAGTTTATGAAAAACATGTATTCCCCCTCGCGGGTTTAAAAGCCATTTACAAAATAGTGTAAAAGCGAGGCTATAGACTTACCTTAGATGGGATACGAAGCTAGTAGTAGTAGTGATCGCCAAAGTGAAGATGCCTCCCAAATATATACACATCAAAAGCCGTCACCTAACAAATAAGGTGCGCGCTTAGCCACATACTTAAGTATTTCAAAACATACTTAATATAATAAAATCATCGACTCAAAATAGTATGTACATAGACATGATTAATCAATGCAAGTGATTCCTTCTAACTCCACGACAAGTACTAGCTTTCCAAGACTAGCACCTTCGATATTGATCCATCTCAAGATGCCAAATCAATACGGTTCAAGTACCCTAAATGGGTCTCCGATATCAGAATATACACCCACACATAAGACTTATATCATTTTAGAACTTTGAGAAGCTAATAGATTAGCCTCTCGTCTTAAACTATGACGCGAGGTTAAGTACCTCCCAAAAATAGTCAGCCGGTACTTACCAAAAGTACACGCTGTTTTACCATACCTAAACAACTCCGTTTTCGACGAAACTTGGTGAAAAACTCATTTATAATCTGTAGAAGACTCAGTTTAAATTTTATCAAATGATTCACATTTTATAACACCTGCTCGATACATCTTTAGACATTAAAAACGGACAGTTTTGCACACTTGTATCGTAAAACCATTTTGACCTTGTTAAACATTTCCATTTATAAAATCGCCAATTGACATGGAAAATAGACTCAAAATTCTAAGTTTAGAACCTAAAAACAGCCTTTGATCAGTTTTAAAACTCAACTTATAGTCCCCGAGATTCGATCCAAATATTGACAACAATTTCGTATTGTCTCAATACTTGTCTCCCGGTACACGAATATTCAAACTAGCATAACTTTTGACTCGTTAGGAGTTAAAAGCTCTATCTTATATCGAAACGAGCGTCTCGACGACTACTACAACAATATCTAATAATATCAAACTTTATCCAACATTTACTGTATGAAAAACGGCCTTAAACCTACTGATGTAAAATGACTCTTTAAAAATCATACCAACAACCATTTTGACCCATTTTTATCAACATCAACAATTTAAATATGCTATATTAATCATTCCTAACATCTCATATTATTCCTAAATCACTTGCATGATCCATCCCTTCAAAACCCATATCAAAAATCAAGCATGCAACACTTTTAAAAATCAAATATAATAATAATAACACCATACCACTACCTTAAAATGGATCAATCACTTGTTCATCATCAAAATCTTTTGAAATGAAGAAAGTTCTTGCATGTGGGATTTTCTTGGATCAAAATGATCACAAGAAGATTTGCAAAGTTGGTCTTGTTTTAGTTTCTTAAGATTCAAGCTCAAAATTTGGAATCAGTGGGTGTTTGTGGTGGATTTTGGGGCGGCAAAGAGAAAGGGAGGAAGGAGATGGAGTGAATTTTATAAAATAATTGAGTTAGTGGAAAAAGGTGGGTAAGAAAAATCCTTTTATAGCATGGTGGGGGTAGAAAGTGTAAATTTTGCATTCTTTTGGACCAAGTTGTAAATATTAGTTAAAAAGCGGGAAATGACTTCCAGTCAATTTTATAAATATTTACGAGAGTCGGGTTTCATAAAAATATAAATCTCGTTTGTTAAGTCGATCGTTTTAATAATTAAACGCACACAAAACGAAATAATTAAGTTCGACTCGACTTAGAACGTAAATGAAATAAAAATTTCAGACATATCAAATATCGAAATAATCGATACTAAAATTATTATATTTGGGCATCCATTGGCATCGCGATCACTATTAGTACTCTTCAATCGTCACAACTATTAATTATAGTCACACATTATCGGTTTCAACTAAAACCATCAAAAATAATAATACTCATCATTACTTAGAAATTAAAAATATGTTACATAGTTAGGATATAATAATGACGTCAAGTTCGGGTTATTACATTTGAGGTGTTACGAATACTTTGGGGTAGTATTTGCTTGGGCTCTCATATAAACTTGTTAGTACGGTTAACGCTTCAGTGTCATGAGCTTAGACGTAGGACATCATAAACGTATGCTATTTGATGATAATCTTGTATTTGTTATAAGATTATTTGCCGGTTGCCTAACTAAAATCTTATGGTTCATCACACTATCTATACTTAAACCTATAAACTCACCGACCTTTGTGTTGACGTTTTAGCAATGTTTTTCTCAGGTGTCAAGCCGGAGGAGTGACGTGGTTGTGCCTTGGAGATAATAAAATTTATCATGATATTTGGGAGACTTAAATCTAAATGTTGTGATATTTGGAAACTTGGATTTTATATCATCATGATGTATTAAACTATTCTTTTGGGACAAGTTACTTATGTTTATTAAAATTAAAACGACGTTTAAATGGTCGTTGGTCCTTCTTTGTATCTATTGGCGCAAGTTAAAATTAAAACGATGAATACAATATTATTTTTTTATTTCGACATTTACTTGAAATTCTATGATAAATGATGTGTGCCATGATGAACTTTGAGGTGACAACATACAAATTTTCAAAATCGATTTATTTCTCATACGTGTTTTCTTAAATTGGCAGTGACATGTCTACCTCATCTGGAGATTCGTACTATCTTGTGAGCTCATCCACAAATGGAGCTCGACTCACGACCACTGGAGGGTCCTCTACTAGCGGTTTCTCGCCCATGTCATCCACCCAAGAGAGCCGCGTTCCCGTGCACCTACACCTTCATCACCACCACCACTCATTTGCTACACGAGGCGTGGCAAGGCACCGATGATTCCTCCATCCACCTCATCCTCTCATGCCCCAAGGGCCCCTCGCCAACACCGTACCGCAAGGATGTCCGTGAGACCCTACATGTTTGGGAAGAAGCTAGCGGCAAGGCATTTGGACTCTACTCACACCACACGTAAGTCTCTGAAGTCGCCATCCATGAGAGTGCCCCAAGGTAAAATGCCCCCTCTAGACCCTCTATGCCTACACCTCTACCACCACCATGTGGCGTTAATGGGGCCAAGTGCTCCGCGACCGCCGAAGCGCGTGGGATGCCTCCCCACCGCTTTTCTAGACTTGCTACGTTGTGAAGCAACGTGACTCACGTGCTTCGTAACTTGGGTGGATTGTCCTACGAGTCGTTGGTTAGACTCGAGACTTGCTATGCGGCGGTGATCTCGGACCTTGGAAGGAATGCCCCACCCGCACCCGATCGCGTGGCGGGCCTTGCACGGATGATTGAGGACCAACATTACGAGATTGGAGCTTTGCGCAATCTCTTGCATAGGGCATTGATGGACTTATCCGAGAGGATCGCGTACCTCAAGCATCGTTATGACTAGGGCTATACTTAGGGGACTTATGTGTACGTCATTCCTAATTTTCCTCTCTTTATGTTGTAATCTTTGAAACTTCTAAACTATGTGTTTAATTTCTTTGTACCCAACTTGACCATGGAATGAATTGTTTGTGCACTATATAACTTGTGGATCTTGTCATCATTTGCATACGATATCATGTTTTGTGACATGTTTGTACCTCCTAACCTTTGGACTTGTGATTCTAACCTTACCATGAACTTTGTTATGGTTATAGGACTATTGCACCTAAAACTCGCAAAAATAGGGCCGACCCAACTCCGGCCGCACCCGTTACTATCGATCCATCGGTTTTGAGCCAAATGATAGCCGATGGGGTTGTCGCCGCCCTTGTCGTTAACGAGACTAATCCAAGAACACAAGAAGAAACAAACCAAGTACCGATCACGGTACCCCCTACTCGTGCATGTTCATACAAAGAATTCCGCTCTTGCTTCTCTAGTACCTTCAAAGGTACCGAAGGTGCCGTGGGCCTTGCACGTTGGATTGAGAGACTCGAATCTCAATTTAGCGTGAGTAATGTGGCCGAAGGTGACAAAGTGAAAATTGGCTCTAGCACCCTTGGTGATGGTGCCTTGACATGGTGGAACATCCACGTGAAAGCCGTAAGTTTGGAAGCGGCTAATGCTACTCCTTGGACTCATTTCAAGGGAATGCTTCTCAAAACTTATTGCCCTAGGAATGAAATGAAGCGCTTGGAAGCCGAGTTATGGAACCTCCGTGTGCATGGATTTAACTGGATGGCTTACACTCAACGATTCCAAGAGTTGAGATTGATGTGTCGCGAAATGATACCTAGTGAGGCTCGTGCCGTTGAGAGGTTTATCGTTGGATTACCATCCTCAATCTGAGGAGATGTGATCTCTTCAAAACCTACCTATTTGAGTGAAGCCATTGAAATGGCGGATGGGCTAATGGACTCCGTTACTTTGGAAGGTGGTGAGAACAAACGAAAATGGGAAGGAAACCATGGCACTAATCATGGTGATCAACCCAGCAAGCGCCAAGATGTGGCCAAAGTGCTTAACGTGAATGGTGGATCCGGTTACCAAGGAAAGTTGCCATTTTGTGGCAAGTGTGACAAACACCACAATAGAGCTTGTGGAGGCTCGTGCCACAATTGTGTAAAGCCCGGTCATTTTGCAAGGGATTGTCGTAGTGCACCGAAGCCCACCAACCAAAGGGCTCCGGAAACTCTAGACGTGCAATACGCGGATGTTACTTGCTATGGTTGTGGAGAAAATGGTCACTTCAAGAATAGGTTCCCTAAAGCCACTCAAGGTCGGGGAAACCAAATCCGAGGCAATAAAAACAACAACCAAGCTCGTCGACAATCCCGACCAAATCATGGAGCTCCAAATGGTCGAAACAATGGGAATCAAGCGGGAGCACCCGGTCGTGTGTATGCTTTGTGAGCCGAGGCGGCGATCCAAGACAACAACATGGTCACCGGTACGATCCTCATCAATAACCTCTATGCTTCCGTATTATTTGATTCCAGTGATGTAGAAGCTTTACATCGATTGCCTTTAGTGAACTATTAAATGTGAACCCCACTCCTTTAGACGTCAATTATAATGTGGAACTAGCCGACGGTAAATCAATTACTACAAACTCCGTACTTAAGGGTTGTACACTAAGTTTACAAAATATCCCTTTCACCATCGACCTCTTACCTATCAAACTTGGAAGCTTTGACATTATCGTTGGTATGGATTGTCTATCCAAGTACCATGCGAAGATAGTATGCCATGAAAAACAAGTCCGTGTTCCTTACGGAAGTCGAACCTTAACCATCGTCGGGGAAAGGAATGGCGTTAAAGGCCAAGCTAATTTGAATATTATCTCATGTACAAAGACCCAAAAGTACATCGAAGAAGGTCGTCCTATTTTCCTTATCCAAGTTACTAGTAAGAATGAAGTTGACCCTAAGGAGAAGAAAATTGAAGACGTTCCGATTGTTCGCGATTTTCCTGAAGTTTTTCCCGAAGACTTACCCGGATTACCGCCACTTCGTCAAGTAGAATTTCATATCGAACTAACCCCCGGAGCCGCACCCGTTGCAAGAGCACCTTATCGACTAGCACCTTCCGAAATGAAGGAACTATCTGACCAACTAAAGGAGCTTACCGACAAAGGATTTATAAGACCGAGTTCCTCACCTTAGGGAGCCCCGGTTTTATTTGTGAAAAATAAAGACGGATCTTTCTGTATGTGCATCGATTATCGCGAATTGAACAAACTTACTATAAAGAATTGTTTGATCAACTTCAAGGTTCGAGCATTTATTCAAAGATTGACCTAAGGTCGGGTTATCATCAACTTAGAGTTCAAGAAGAAGACATTTCCAAAATGGCGTTTCGGACCAAATATGGTAACTGTGAATTCCAGTTCATGCCATTTGGGTTGACCAACACACCCGCGGTATTTATGGACCTCATGAACCGTGTGTGTAAACCCTATTTGGACAAATTCGTAATCGTGGTCATTGACGACATCCTTATTTACTCTCGTAGTAAGGAAGAACACGAGGAGCACTTGACGAAAATTTTGGAGTTGTTGAAACAAGAACAATTATACGCTAAATTTTCAAAGTGTGAGTTTTAGATTAACACGGTACAATTTCTCGGGCATGTGATCGATAGTAGTGGTATCCACGTGGATCCCGCTAAGATCGAAGCGGTGAAGGATTGGGCGACTCCTACGACTCCAACGGAGATTCTCCAATTCCTTGGACTTGCCGGTTATTATAGACAATTTATCGAAGGATTTTCAAAGATCGCTAAGTCTATGACGGAATTGACTCAAAAGAACAAGAAGTTTATTTGGGGAGACGATCAAGAATCTTCTTTCCAAACTCTTAAGCAAAATCTTTGTGATGCGCCAATTCTTGCGTTACCTGAGGGTAGTGAAGACTTTGAAGTGTATCATGACGCTTCGATTAAGGGTCTAGGCACGATCCTTATGCAAAGGAAAAAGTTTATTGCTTACGCGTCTCGAAAACTAAAACCAAACGAGGAATATTACACTACTCACGATTTGGAATTAGGCGCGGTTGTCTTTGCTCTCAATATTTGGAGACACTACCTTTATTGTACCAAATGTGTGGTGTACACCGATCACAAAAGTCTCCAAAACATCTTGGACCAAAAAGAGCTCAACATGAGACAATGGTGTTGGATGGAACTACTTGGGGATTACAATTGTGACATTCGTTATACCCCAGGAAAGGCTAATGTTGTAGTCGATGCTTTAAGTAGGAAACCTCGTGAAAGACCTCTAAGAGTTTGAGCCTTAGTAATGACTATTGGTTTGAACATACCCTCAAATATCTTAGAAGCCCAACGAGAAACTATTAAGATAGAAAACATCCATAAAGAAGAAGCCGGTGGAATGATCACTATGAACCTCGTTGCACATGCCGATGGAACATTATGTCTTGATAATAGAAGTTGGTTGCCACGTTATGGTAACATTCGACCGTTGATTATGCACGAGTCACATAAGTAAAAATATTCGATTCATCCCGGATCAGAGAAAATGTATCACGACATGAAAATGTTCTATTGGTGGCCGAACATGAAAGCCGACATCGAGACTTATGTTGGTAAATGCTTAACTTGCGCCAAAGTTAAAGTTGAACCCCAAATGTAACACCCCCAAATTACCTCGCAGCGGAATACCACTTTGGGGCGCTACTCATAGCACATCACACACAATCATAGACAACGACCTCAAGAGAGACGTTAAAATAATATACAACCTTGTATAAAAAGTTTCCCATCCCAATATATATTAAAACATAGTAGCGTTTACTCCCAAAAACCGTTACCAACACATCACATTCATCATACAAAGACTTAAAAGTCATTTATTCATTTCAAAGGATGGAAAAATAATATAAAACTTTAGACAAGTAAGCACCAACTACCTCCCTGCATGCTCCGCTGCTATCCATCTTGATTACGTGAAATACATGCTCAAAATCATCAACACAACGGTTGAGTGAATCTATAGGTTTTGCAAATCATCATTTGAACACAAGCATTTTAATCATCTCAAGCTTGTCACACAGACAAGTCATATATATCGATAAATGCCTTAAGCTCATGCAACTGAACGTTAACCAACACGTCAAACCGAGTCACTTACGGCGCCCCTACAACAGGTAATATTGTCATATACCATCGACCTCTTATACATAATATCCCTCTCAGGTGATCACAAGGATACATACCCTAGGATAAGGTTCTCAAACCAAATAGATCTATCATATGTATTAGCGTTTACCTCGCAAGGTAATTAACAGTTCAGAAATTTAGGGACTTCATAAGACAATGGTACTTAGGCATTTATCATCATATTCGGGTCCAGCATACCAAAAACAACTTGTGTTCATTTTATAAAACAGCATGTATTCCCCCTCGCGGGTTAAAAATCATTTACAAGATAATATAAAAGCGAGGCTATAGACTCACCTGATATAGCTATCATAAATTTATCAAGGAACAAACATCCGATAGTTGATACAAGACTTGACGAGATATCAGTCGCTCATTGCTCGAGAACGAGATGCCCAACGGTCGACATATAATCGAACGAGACCTAATATAACGAGACGCGTCTTAGGCTCGAGACTAAACATAAGTCATACATATATGTAAAATAGTTCACTTTAGTAGGTTTGGACATTGCATAAGTTTTATAAAACTTTTCATAAGACTTTGATAACAGTCTATCATGTATTCTTTATGACCTTTAAGCCCATTAAAGCCGATTAGAGGCCCATTACAAGTTATTATGACTTTAGTCCATTTCAGTCTCAGTATTAAACTCTAAACATGTTATAAATCTCAGGCCCAATAATGGCCCAATAGCAATTACAAGTGTAAGTTGGGCTTTTGTGGCCCAAATCCACTGTATATGTACTACGGATTCTAAAAAGGCCTCAAACGACATCAACTTAATATCTCACGTTGGTCCGGTCTTGGGTTCTATAATTATCATTATATAAATGAGTCTATAATTCCTGACAAGTGGGTTATACCACTTCGGTTTGTATAAAAATCATCACATTTTACGTTAATGAAGAATAGTCCATTTATTATAATTTTTCCGACATGTCTCGTGGATTAGATCATTTCTCCTAAACCATAAATAATCTAGATGAGTTATTTTTACCAAAATAATTTTAACTTACTTAGTTTACTTATTATAAGTCCAATTACTTCTAATTAATACTAATCATAGCTCATTTACTCCTTTTATCACTTAGAAGAGTTGGCTGTTTTTGGCAGCCAAACTCGTTTCCACCGTTTTGCCCGCCATTTACAAACCATAAGGAACTGGTGGACTATCCAATTGATTATAGTTCTTCATATTTTTATCTAGAATCTATAGTTTTACCTTTTTCAATGGTTCTGAGTTCTTATTATAGTTCTCAGTCGGTTTATACAGCATGTTCAGATTTGGCACTTTTTATCGTTTCGGCCATATCTAATTCATCGGGTTTCGTCACGAGACGAGCGACCCGGAAAAATAGCCGCAAAACACAGGCCTATAACCCTTTATTTTTTACCAGGGCCCAATACCTACTGATTTCCCGTAGTGGTCACGTTTTATCAACTGACCTAAAGTTTAACCATCATAACTTTTAATCTAGGCTTGTTTAACTTGACTCTTTGGTGTCCCAAATCAAATACAATGTCCAAGAACTATTAAACACATAATATATCTTACATATACATAAATTAAAGAGTAAATATACATGACCACTTACAAAAATTACATTGAAAGAAAATGAATAATCCTTGAAAAAATCAGCCCTTAAACGTCTTAAAGTGATGAAGTTGATGATGTTCATGATACATGCTTTTGATAAGATTACAATAACTTAGCATTTAAGGTAGTAACCAAGAAATGAGCTAGAATTATTCATGTGATATGTTTTGTGTGGGTCTTGTGTTGTTCAGCTGAATTGAGAGAAACAAAGTGAAGATATTGATTTATCCTCTTTTATAAAATATAGAAATGAAATGAATGACATCTAGTAGAAATGTGTACATACTAAACACGTGGCTTATCACAAGATGTGTATAGTATGTTCGGATGAAACCGACATTGGTTTTTGTGGATTGGTGTTATATTCTTTTGTTGGTTATATATTTAAATAAGCGGGTATTATCGAAGCCCGATATTTTAAAAGTAACGCGATTTGAAAGATACACGTTAAGTACGAAAAATAAACTCTCAATATAAAATAAAAACATCGATATTCGGAGAACATTTATATTTCGATATATAAATGAGGATTAAGATTTAATAAATCTTCACACATCGTAAAAACGAACGACGTCTAATGGTTTAACAAAGTTTACGAATAATGCTCGTAAAACGAAAAATTAAAATGACAAAAATAGAAAATATTTTTATGTCATAACGAGAATATTTACGGTCGATGACGAACATAAGATAGCCAATAAATAATAATTGACACGTATTCGATACGTTAAATTCTTAACCTTGTCGGTTAGTCGAGAATTTAATATTCTTGTACGATAAAATGACAAAAATAAATAATGACTTGGATAAAATATATGTATTGTCGTATTATAGATGGAAATAATTGAATGAAGATGTATGAACAATAACACGTTTAAACAAGTTAGAAAAATAATTTTATTGACAAATCGATTTTCTTTTCTTCTTCATAAAATAACTTTTATAAATAAAAGTCGAGGAATAAAAAAATGGCGCGAAAGGTACGGGTTATTATATTCTACCCACCATAAGGGAGCACGGTCCCCGTGCTTAATCTTACTTGTTCTAAGCTCACACACGGGTCCATACCTAAAAGATATTACTGGGTTCTCACAGACGGGTCCATACCAAAAAGATATTCTCATTACGTCGAAAAATTCTTTGATAAACCATCGACAATAACAAGCAAAATTTCAAAATCTTTTTGCTTAACATGAGTTGTTGATGATAATTCCATTGTTGGTCGACCTACAATTATACACTTGAATCTTGAATTCGATGAAATGAGTCGTATATTCTCGTATTGAATAGAGCTTCTTAACAGTCAGCTTATCAAGCTTACGATACGGGACACATTAGAAATGGTCCATAGAAATAAATCATAACTCGAGAGAAGTCCAACGGGTTACTCGTACATAGATGATAATCGACGATCACCATAACGACGACGACACCGAACGCATACCAAACACTCACAAATCGAGCCAAGCATACTTGGGTCCACTCATTTATAACTCATTGTCTACATCAAAAAGCGTCCCCTTTCATGTATACAAGATTTTATAAATTCACGGTTCGGGAACTTATAACTTTCTTGTTCAAATTAAAAGGCGTCCCAATCTATTTCAAAAAGACGACTATAAGTTATCCTACTCAAGTAGTACCATCTCTTAACACGATATCATATCCAAATACCATAGTAAATACAAGGTGTCAATAAACTTACATCATGATTTCCGTATTTAAACGTCCTATTCCATTTGAATAAGGAAAAACACAACATTCTAAGGTCTAGTGGTTTAAAATTTTCTTATTCAAATGTCCCAACCCATTTCAATAAGACAACCTTAAACGACTCATAGTTGTGCGAGTTAAAATCTCTATATCTAAATGTCCCATTCCATTTAGATACAAGATATTAAGTCACTCAACCGAATGACTACTACGAGCATATCTTTGTTGTACCCAACTATATATATTTGATTAGGATATATATATATCATAAGTCCAACATTGGCATCCTCTTTTTCGTCAATAAAACGTAGTCATATAAAATCAAATCACACGTCGCATAACATAGAAGATGTCGCCTCGGATAAATGATTCTTCAAAATCATAAGAAGTACTCAGAACACGAATATCCATCAATCAACTACGTTTCGAAAGGAGATGTCCTAAAATGGCACATCACGGTACGATGATAACGATCGAACTTAAGCAAGTCGATAGGCGATAGCTTACGAAACAATATATACATACTCAAGGTATCAAACGAGTTTCATACTCGTTTTCAAATAATACATAATTATCAAGATCGGTGATTGGTAGTGAGGCCAAATCCGATACAAAACCGCATTATAGAATTTACGACAATAATTCAAGGATCATTGTTTCACGTACAATGCCTTCAATTAGCATAGTATGATCATACATATACATACTACCATTCCTACATACACATAGGTTCACATAATCACAATAAAAAAAGTAATACAAGAATAGCCTTACCGGAGTCATGCGGAGTAGTTGCGTGCTTAAAACTTTTTTTGAACACGCCAAAGTTATAGTTTAGGTTTTTCAAAATCGACCTAGTTCTCTATAACTTGTGGCTCTGATTACCATTTTTGTAACACCCCCAAATTACCTCGCAGCGGAATACCACTTTGGGGCGCTACTCATAGCACATCACACACAATCATAGACAACAACCTCAAGAGAGACGTTAAAATAATATACAACCTTGTATAAAAAGTTTCCCATCCCAATATATATTAAAGCAGAGTAGCGTTTAGTCCCAAAAACCATTACCAACACATCACATTCATCATACAAAGACTTAAAAGTCATTTATTCATTTCAAAGGATGGAAAAATAATATAAAACTTTAGACAAGTAAGCACCAACTACCTCCTTGCATGCTCCGCTGCTATCCATCTTGATTACCTGAAATACATGCTCAAAATCATCAACAAAACGGTTGAGTGAATCTATAGGTTTTGCAAATCATCATTTGAACACAAGCATTTTAATCATCTCAAGCTTGTCACACAGACAAGTCATATATATCGATAAATGCCTTAAGCTCATGCAACTGAACGTTAACCAACACGTCAAACCGAGTCACTTACGGCGCCCCTACAACAGGTAATATTGTCATATACCATCGACCTCTTATACATAATATCCCTCTCAGGTGATCACAAGGATACATACCCTAGGATAAGGTTGTCAAACCAAATAGATCTATCATATGTATTAGCGTTTACCTCGCAAGGTAATTAACAGTTCATGAAATTCAGGGACTTCATAAGACAATGGTACTTAGGCATTTATCATCATATTCGGGTCCAGCATACCAAAAACAACTTGTGTTCATTTTATAAAATAGCATGTATTCCCCCTCGCGGGTTAAAAATCATTTACAAGATAATATAAAAGCGAGGCTATAGACTCACCTGATATAGCTATCATACATTTATCAAGGAACAAACATCCGATAGTTGATACAAGACTTGACGAGATATCAGTCGCTCATTGCTCGAGAACGAGATGCCCAACGGTCGACATATAATCGAACGAGACCTAATATAACGAGACGCGTCTTAGGCTCGAGACTAAACATAAGTCATACATATATGTAAAATAGTTCACTTTAGTAGGTTTGGACATTGCATAAGTTTTATAAAACTTTTCATAAGACTTTGATAACAGTCTATCATGTATTCTTTATGACCTTTAAGCCCATTAAAGCCGATTAGAGGCCCATTACAAGTTATTATGACTTTAGTCCATTTCAGTCTCAGTATTAAACTCTAAACATGTTATAAATCTCAGGCCCAATAATGGCCCAATAGCAATTACAAGTGTAAGTTGGGCTTTTGTGGCCCAAATCCACTGTATATGTACTACGGATTCTAAAAATGCATCAAACGACATCAACTTAATATCTCACGTTGGTCCGGTCTTGGGTTCTATAATTATCATTATATAAATGAGTCTATAATTCCTGAAAAGTGGGTTATACCACTTCGGTTTGTATAAAAATCATCACATTTTACGTTAATGAAGAATAGTCCATTTATTATAATTTTTCCGACATGTCTCGTGGATTAGATCATTTCTCCTAAACCATAAATAATCCAGATGAGTTATTTTTACCAAAGTAATTTTTAACTTACTTAGTTTACTTATTATAAGTCCAATTACTTCTAATTAATACTAATCATAGCTCATTTACTCCTTTTATCACTTAGAAGAGTTGGCTGTTTATGGCAGCCAAACTCGTTTCCACCGTTTTGCCCGCCATTTACAAACCATAAGGAACTGGTGGACTATCCAATTGGTTATAGTTCTTCATATTTTTATCTAGAATCTATAGTTTTACCTTTTTTAATGGTTCTGAGTTCTTATTATAGTTTTCAGTCGGTTTATACAGCATGTTCAGATTTGGCACTTTTTATCGTTTCAGCCATATCTAATTCATCGGGTTTCGTCACGAGACGAGCGACCCGGAAAAATAGCCGCAAAACACAGGCCTATAACCCTTTATTTTTTACCAGGGCCCAATACCTACTGATTTCCCGTAGTGGTCACGTTTTATCAACTGACCTAAAGTTTAACCATCATAACTTTTAATCTAGGCTTGTTTAACTTGACTCTTTGGTGTCCCAAATCAAATACAATGTCCAAGAACTATTAAACACATAATATATCTTACATATACATAAATTAAAGAGTAAATATACATGACCACTTACAAAAATTACATTGAAAGAAAATGAATAATCCTTGAAAAAATCAGCCCTTAAACGTCTTAAAGTGATGAAGTTGATGATGTTCATGATACATGCTTTTGATAAGATTACAATATCTTAGCATTTAAGGTAGTAACCAAGAAATGAGCTAGAATTATTCATGTGATATGTTTTGTGTGGGTCTTGTGTTGTTCAGCTGAATTGAGAGAAACAAAGTGAAGATATTGATTTATCCTCTTTTATAAAATATAGAAATGAAATGAATGACATCTAGTAGAAATGTGTACATACTAAACACGTGGCTTATCACAAGATGTGTATAGTATGTTCGGATGAAACCGACATTGGTTTTTGTGGATTGGTGTTATATTCTTTTGTTGGTTATATATTTAAATAAGCGGGTATTATCGAAGCCCGATATTTTAAAAGTAACGCGATTTGAAAGATACACGTTAAGTACGAAAAATAAACTCTCAATATAAAATAAAAACATCGATATTCGGAGAACATTTATATTTCGATATATAAATGAGGATTAAGATTTAATAAATCTTCACACATCGTAAAAACGAACGACGTCTAACGGTTTAACAAAGTTTACGAATAATGCTCGTAAAACGAAAAATTAAAATGACAAAAATAGAAAATATTTTTATGTCATAACGAGAATATTTACGGTCGATGACGAACATAAGATAGCCAATAAATAATAATTGACACGTATTCGATACGTTAAATTCTTAACCTTGTCGGTTAGTCGAGAATTTAATATTCTTGTACGATAAAATGACAAAAATAAATAATGACTTGGATAAAATATATGTATTGTCGTATTATAGATGGAAATAATTGAATGAAGATGTATGAACAATAACACGTTTAAACAAGTTAGAAAAATAATTTTATTGACAAATCGATTTTCTTTTCTTCTTCATAAAATAACTTTTATAAATAAAAGTCGAGGAATAAAAAAATGGCGCGAAAGGTACGGGTTATTATATTCTACCCACCTTAAGGGAGCACGGTCCCCGTGCTTAATCTTACTTGTTATAAGCTCACACACGGGTCCATACCTAAAAGATATTACTGGGTTCTCACAGACGGGTCCATACCAAAAAGATATTCTCATTACGTCGAAAAATTCTTTGATAAACCATCGACAATAACAAGCAAAATTTCAAAATCTTTTTGCTTAACATGAGTTGTTGATGATATTTCCATTGTTGGTCGACCTACAATTATACACTTGAATCTTGAATTCGATGAAATGAGTCGTATATTCTCGTATTGAATAGAGCTTCTAAACAATCAGCTTATCAAGCTTACGATACGGGACACATTAGAAATGGTCCATAGAAATAAATCATAACTCGAGAGAAGTCCAACGGGTTACTCGTACATAGATGATAATCGACGATCACCATAACGACGACGACACCGAACGCATACCAAACACTCACAAATCGAGCCAAGCATACTTGGGTCCACTCATTTATAACTCATTGTCTACATCAAAAAGCGTCCCCTTTCATGTATACAAGATTTTATAAATTCACGGTTCGGGAACTTATAACTTTCTTGTTCAAATTAAAAGGCGTCCCAATCTATTTCAAAAAGACGACTATAAGTTATCCTACTCAAGTAGTACCATCTCTTAACACGATATCATATCCAAATACCATAGTAAATACAAGGTGTCAATAAACTTACATCATGATTTCCGTATTTAAACGTCCTATTCCATTTGAATAAGGAAAAACACAACATTCTAAGGTCTAGTGGTTTAAAATTTTCTTATTCAAATGTCCCAACCCATTTCAATAAGACAACCTTAAACGACTCATAGTTGTGCGAGTTAAAATCTCTATATCTAAATGTCCCATTCCATTTAGATACAAGATATTAAGTCACTCAACCGAATGACTACTACGAGCATATCTTTGTTGTACCCAACTATATATATTTGATTAGGATATATATATATCATAAGTCCAACATTGGCATCCTCTTTTTCGTCAATAAAACGTAGTCATATAAAATCAAATCACACGTCGCATAACATAGAAGATGTCGCCTCGGATAAATGATTCTTCAAAATCATAAGAAGTACTCAGAACACGAATATCCATCAATCAACTACGTTTCGAAAGGAGATGTCCTAAAATGGCACATCACGGTACGATGATAACGATCGAACTTAAGCAAGTCGATAGGCGATAGCTTACGAAACAATATATACATACTCAAGGTATCAAACGAGTTTCATACTCGTTTTCAAATAATACATAATTATCAAGATCGGTGATTGGTAGTGAGGCCAAATCCGATACAAAACCGCATTATAGAATTTACGACAATAATTCAAGGATCATTGTTTCACGTACAATGCCTTCAATTAGCATAGTATGATCATACATATACATACTACCATTCCTACATACACATAGGTTCACATAATCACAATAAAAAAAGTAATACAAGAATAGCCTTACCGGAGTCATGCGGAGTAGTTGCGTGCTTAAAACTTTTTTTGAACACGCCAAAGTTATAGTTTAGGTTTTTCAAAATCGACCTAGTTCTCTATAACTTGTGGCTCTGATTACCATTTTTGTAACACCCCCAAATTACCTCGCAGCGGAATACCACTTTGGGGCGCTACTCATAGCACATCACACACAATCATAGACAACAACCTCAAGAGAGACGTTAAAATAATATACAACCTTGTATAAAAAGTTTCCCATCCCAATATATATTAAAGCAGAGTAGCGTTTAGTCCCAAAAACCATTACCAACACATCACATTCATCATACAAAGACTTAAAAGTCATTTATTCATTTCAAAGGATGGAAAAATAATATAAAACTTTAGACAAGTAAGCACCAACTACCTCCTTGCATGCTCCGCTGCTATCCATCTTGATTACCTGAAATACATGCTCAAAATCATCAACAAAACGGTTGAGTGAATCTATAGGTTTTGCAAATCATCATTTGAACACAAGCATTTTAATCATCTCAAGCTTGTCACACAGACAAGTCATATATATCGATAAATGCCTTAAGCTCATGCAACTGAACGTTAACCAACACGTCAAACCGAGTCACTTACGGCGCCCCTACAACAGGTAATATTGTCATATACCATCGACCTCTTATACATAATATCCCTCTCAGGTGATCACAAGGATACATACCCTAGGATAAGGTTGTCAAACCAAATAGATCTATCATATGTATTAGCGTTTACCTCGCAAGGTAATTAACAGTTCATGAAATTCAGGGACTTCATAAGACAATGGTACTTAGGCATTTATCATCATATTCGGGTCCAGCATACCAA
This sequence comes from Glebionis coronaria, assembly GCA_025667525.1. Lineage (NCBI taxonomy): Eukaryota > Viridiplantae > Streptophyta > Magnoliopsida > Asterales > Asteraceae > Glebionis > Glebionis coronaria. The sequence goes on along the minus strand of CM046876.1, from coordinate 143,708,895 downwards.
AAACAACTTGTGTTCATTTTATAAAATAGCATGTATTCCCCCTCGCGGGTTAAAAATCATTTACAAGATAATATAAAAGCGAGGCTATAGACTCACCTGATATAGCTATCATACATTTATCAAGGAACAAACATCCGATAGTTGATACAAGACTTGACGAGATATCAGTCGCTCATTGCTCGAGAACGAGATGCCCAACGGTCGACATATAATCGAACGAGACCTAATATAACGAGACGCGTCTTAGGCTCGAGACTAAACATAAGTCATACATATATGTAAAATAGTTCACTTTAGTAGGTTTGGACATTGCATAAGTTTTATAAAACTTTTCATAAGACTTTAATAACAGTCTATCATGTATTCTTTATGACCTTTAAGCCCATTAAAGCCGATTAGAGGCCCATTACAAGTTATTATGACTTTAGTCCATTTCAGTCTCAGTATTAAACTCTAAACATGTTATAAATCTCAGGCCCAATAATGGCCCAATAGCAATTACAAGTGTAAGTTGGGCTTTTGTGGCCCAAATCCACTGTATATGTACTACGGATTCTAAAAATGCATCAAACGACATCAACTTAATATCTCACGTTGGTCCGGTCTTGGGTTCTATAATTATCATTATATAAATGAGTCTATAATTCCTGAAAAGTGGGTTATACCACTTCGGTTTGTATAAAGATCATCACATTTTACGTTAATGAAGAATAGTCCATTTATTATAATTTTTCCGACATGTCTCGTGGATTAGATCATTTCTCCTAAACCATAAATAATCCAGATGAGTTATTTTTACCAAAGTAATTTTTAACTTACTTAGTTTACTTATTATAAGTCCAATTACTTCTAATTAATACTAATCATAGCTCATTTACTCCTTTTATCACTTAGAAGAGTTGGCTGTTTATGGCAGCCAAACTCGTTTCCACCGTTTTGCCCGCCATTTACAAACCATAAGGAACTGGTGGACTATCCAATTGGTTATAGTTCTTCATATTTTTATCTAGAATCTATAGTTTTACCTTTTTCAATGGTTCTGAGTTCTTATTATAGTTTTCAGTCGGTTTATACAGCATGTTCAGATTTGGCACTTTTTATCGTTTCGGCCATATCTAATTCATCGGGTTTCGTCACGAGACGAGCGACCCGGAAAAATAGCCGCAAAACACAGGCCTATAACCCTTTATTTTTTACCAGGGCCCAATACCTACTGATTTCCCGTAGTGGTCACGTTTTATCAACTGACCTAAAGCTTAACCATCATAACTTTTAATCTAGGCTTGTTTAACTTGACTCTTTGGTGTCCCAAATCAAATACAATGTCCAAGAACTATTAAACACATAATATATCTTACATATACATAAATTAAAGAGTAAATATACATGACCACTTACAAAAATTACATTGAAAGGAAATGAATAATCCTTGAAAAAATCAGCCCTTAAACGTCTTAAAGTGATGAAGTTGATGATGTTGATGATACATGCTTTTGATAAGATTACAATATCTTAGCATTTAAGGTAGTAACCAAGAAATGAGCTAGAATTATTCATGTGATATGTTTTGTGTGGGTCTTGTGTTGTTCGGCTGAATTGAGAGAAACAAAGTGAAGATATTGATCTATCCTCTTTTATAAAATATAGAAATGAAATGAATGACATCTAGTAGAAATGTGTACATACTAAACACGTGGCTTATCACAAGATGTGTATAGTATGTTCGGATGAAACCGACATTGGTTTTTGTGGATTGGTGTTATATTCTTTTGTTGGTTATATATTTAAATAAGCGGGTATTATCGAAGCCCGATATTTTAAAAGTAACGCGATTTGAAAGATACACGTTAAGTACGAAAAATAAACTCTCAATATAAAATAAAAACATCGATATTCGAAGAACATTTATATTTCGATATATAAATGAGGATTAAGATTTAATAAATGTTCACGCATCGTAAAAACGAACGACGTCTAACGGTTTAACAAAGTTTACGAATAATGCTCGTAAAACGAAAAATTAAAATGACAAAAATAGAAAATATTTTTATGTCATAACGAGAATATTTACGGTCGATGACGAACATAAGATAGCCAATAAATAATAATTGACAGTATTCGATACGTTAAATTCTTAACCTTGTCGGTTAGTCGAGAATTTAATATTCTTGTACGATAAAATGACAAAAATAAATAATTACTTGGATAAAATATATGTATTGTCGTATTATAGATGGAAATAATTGAATGAAGATGTATGAACAATAACACGTTTAAACAAGTTAGAAAAATAATTTTATTGACAAATCGATTTTCTTTTCTTCTTCATAAAATAACTTTTATAAATAAAAGTCGAGGAATAAAAAAATGGCGCGAAAGGTACGGGTTATTATACCAAAAGCCCTCTGGATTATTAGTTCAACCTAGGATCCCAGAATGGAAATAGGAGAGAATTACTGTAGGTCCACGTTTTCTTATGATTGTACAAGTGTTTGATTGATCTAAATAGAGGGAGAGGGATGAAGAACTAGAGAGGCAAATTTAGAGAGAGAAAGGAGAGAATGAGATAAAGAAAGATGAATTGAGTAAAATGTGAATGACAAATAATGACCAACCCCTCCTAACATGCTAGGAGGGGGTATATATAGCCCACCCTACATGTGGGCTTGATGGGCTATATTGTTTACATATTGGATCACGAGCCCAATCTACGTATAAATAGTTGGAGTGACCGATCCTTTCTAAATACGTAAAAACGTATTTCCAACAATCTCCCCCTAAGGGAGGTCACTCCAAGTTAGAATGTCCTAAATAGTCTATAGCTCGTGACCTATGCTAACAATGATGTGACCGAGACTTTATTTGGAAAAATGTATTTCCAACAATCTCCCCCTAAGGGAGGTTACACCATTTTACAAAACCTTAAACCTAGCATTCTATGCTTGAGTCTTCGATCTTGTTCTTGTGAATATACAGATGAGATCTTTGACTTTAGTCTTGAGCATGTTTCCTTGCCTTGACCTTGTGCATTCATCATTTGTGAAATTTGCCTCCTCGTGACTTCATGTTCCACATACTTACACCTTTATAAATTTTTGAAAGCTTCAGAGTTTGAAACAGCGGAAGACTTGACTTTTTAGGCTTTCTTGAATTTGTTGAAGTATGAAGTGCATACAGAATAAGCATGTGTTGACGACTTCTTCTAGATTTTACACCGCAATGCCACCTTCTTGTTACGCTTCATAAGACAGTTAGCAACAAAACATATACACGGATGAAGTGGCTTTGAACATTTCATTCTAATTAGGTAGCATTTTACCTCCGGTCGGTGAAAACCATTGGATGATATTAAATATCATACTTGTGGCAGGTAGTTTCAATTCAGAACCTCCTTGACAAGATTTCGCGGGTAAACTCATTCTCTTTATTCGACCGTCCAAAGCTGACTGCGAACATAAAGAGTGAATCATTTGGACAATATTATCCCCATGATTTGAAGCTGTCAAATCTGATTCCTGGAACAAGTTTGATTCATTATATAATCGCACCATCGTTGCTTTCCATTTGTCACGAGCTTGATTCATATAGAATCTTGCAAGTTACCTACCAAGTGCTGTTTGAGGTTAACACTAAAAGGATTTACACTCATCACTGTGAACACTATAGAGTGTCACTCTAGGTGTTCTGGTAAGATCACTAAGATATTGCGTAGAGGCCTGGAACGTGTTTAAGTTCAGTTAAGAATTAAACCATTGTTGCTTTCCAGTTATCAAAAGCTTGATTCATAAAGAATCGCATAAGTCACCTACCATGAGCTTTTTGATATTCGCTCAAGAAGGATTTCCATCTTCATTGTAAATACTTTCGTATTACTCGAATGTTCAGGCAAGATCATGAAGATTTTGCGTAGGACTCTGACGATCTTTCTTACTTTTCATAGTGTGTGAAGAACCAATGAATTATGAAAGTGTGTCCTAATGGGATATTTTATTATTTCAAATGGCTCTATACTCGATCGTGCATCTTGGATTTTAGTGATCAGAGACTGAATAGGAGTGCCACCATTTCAATACCAATTTATTCGGAGTAAATAAATCAATAGATAATGAGTTGTATCCGTGTGATTAAAACAAATATCTTTTGAGAGATATCTGAGTTAGCTGGGATGGCTTGTGCATTGCATCACTGGGTCCATGATGTCTTATCTTCAATATCAAGCATCATTAAAAATGATCTCAATAGCATATGTATTGACCCGGTTTCTGCCTAAGTTGTAAGGAGGGCTTCTTTCTTTAGACCCTTTATCTTTACAATTCTTTTTCATTCTTCAACCCCTTCTATGTTTACCAATACGTCATAACTAGCACCTTGTTGTGATTGTTCCAGTGCTAACTTAAGTACTTGGTCGACATTCAGCTACGTTCATAATCTTTCTCCATCTTTCCTAAGGACTACTATTTCTAGCTATGGAATATCCTTCGGATGATTCCTCCGGTTTTGGAAAAATCATTGGACTTTAACCTATCCTACCATCCTTATGTCACCACAATCATCATCGTCGTGAATAGAGATGTTTGGGTAAGTTTATGTCACCATGAAATCCATTTTGATCCCCCTTAACATATGCCACGATATCCGAAAACATTTCACACATGTTGGGATGAGCCAGCACATTATGTCAAACCATTATTGATCTCAATATTAAATCACATTTTCTCCCCCATATTAAAAATATTAACCCAATCGATTTTTTTAATATCAATTGATTTAATAGCATTTTAAGAAAATTTGGGAAGAAAAATGAAAATCTAATTTTCTTCATGATTTTCACAAGCTCCCCCTCAAATTAATGAGGGTGTACTTGAAACGTAAATAAACTACCTTTTAAACACAAGTGTAAGGTACTTATCACGTGCAAAGATCATATATGATAATGTATTCACAAGATTAGCAATTTACGAGGTTGGACCTGAATGATGGAGAACATCATATGATAGAATCACATGGTTCTTGTTCATGAATGTTGGTCACCTCATCACGTCTAAAGTTATCTCTTGACACCATGTGTACGATTGATATCGTTGTCTTGACACCAATTTATGAACTTGGCACTTTCCGCATCAAAGATTCTGAATGCTGGACAATTCCTCCCCCTCAATTGTTGACCCGTGTTCGATTGAAAGAGTTGTAGTCGCCGTTTGAGTAGTCGCATCGTCGAGTATGTAGATATCAATTGTAGATTGCTACGGTTGGTGGAGATGATAACTTCATAAAAACAAGATTTCTCTTGTTTTAACAAATAAATGCACTTAAACGTACATATATTCGTGTTAGATTGTGTTATTACGTAAACACAATCCCTTACATGGTTATAAAGTAAACCATGCCCGAGAAAATAAATTCCCGTTGTTGAGTCAAAGATTTCTGGTGAAATGCTTGACTTGAATATGAAAAGCGGGTTACTATCTGAAGTAATAGCAAGCCATTTTGAGCATGTTTGTAAATATTTGAACTTCTGCTCGAACTTTATTTACAACCCCGTGTCATTATTGAATGACATTTCTAGTATCGTAAATATTATCAATTCCAGAAGACATGCTCTTTTTATCAAAACATTTTTGAACACACAATTTTGAAAGAGTTAGAAAAACGTTTTGTGAAATTCTTGAAAAATTGTGTTCAAAGTTTTGAAAACCAATTACTTGAGCTTAAGAATTTAAATATCTTACAAAACGAGCTCAAGTCCGAGAAGATATAAACTTCCCGTTGTTAAGGATAAGTTACCATCGGCGATAAACTTCCCTTTTAACTGAAGAGCGAGTTCTAAGCTGACATTTACTTAGAAGTCATTTTCATGAGCTTGAAAACTTTTGAATGTTTTAACAGAAAGCCCATGACCGAGAAAGATGAATTTAACGTTATGAGAAAAAGTTCTCTTATTTAAAAGATACACTTTCCTTTCTAAGCTTAAAACTTGGAATATTTTAATACAAGCTCATGACCGAGAAAAGTTAATTTCCCGTTACGAGGATAAGTTATCATTAAAGATAAGCTTTCCTAAATATAAATCCGAGTTACAGTCTGATATTTAACTGTAAGTCATAGTGCATGAGCTTAAAAACTTCGAATGTTTTTAATATTAGCTCATGCCCGAGAAAAATTAATTTCTCGTTGTAAGGATAAGTTTATCATCGGCGACAAACTTTCCTTTCTTTGAAGTTCGGGGCTTAATCTAAAATGTGATTATACGCCATTTACATGAGCTTAAAAACCTTTGAATAGTTTTTTATGTAAGCTCTTGTCCGAGAAAATTTAATTTCTCGTTAATGAGGATAAGTTTATCATCGGCGATAAACTTTCCTTTCTTAGAAGCTCGGGTTACAATCTGTCATGTGACTGTAAACCGTTGTGCATGAGCTTAAAAACTTCGAATGTTTTTAATATAAGCTCATGCCCGAGAAAAATTAATTTCTCGTTGTGAGGATAAGTTTATCATCGGCGATAAACTTTCCTTTATTTGAAGTCTGGGTTACAGTCTGATATTTAACAATGAACCATATACACGATCTTAAAACCGTTGAATAGTTTTAATGTAAGCTCGTGTCCGAGAAAATTTAATTTCTCGTTTGTGAGGATAAGTTTATTATCGGCGATAAACTTTCCTTTATCTGAAGATCGGGTCATCGTCTGATATTTAACGATGAGCCATGTAGACGAGCTTAAAGCCCTTGAATGGTTTTAGCGTAAGCTCGTGTCCGAGAAAAACTAATTTCTCGTTTTGAGGGTAAGTTATCGTTGACGAGATAAACTTCCCTTTGTTTGATGAACGGGTCACAGACAGTGATTTGACTATGAGCCATGTACACGATCTTAAAACCTTTGAATAGTTTAAATGTAAGCTCGTGTCTGAGAAAGTTTAATTTCTCGTTTTTGAGGATAAGTTTATCATCGGCGATAAAATTTCCTTTATTTGATGAACAGGTGTACAAAGATCGGACCGATTTGTTTTTGTTGATCCTTAGTAACCAAACTCTGAGAGTGTCCTTAGTTGAACGGTGTACAAAGATCGGACCGATTTGTTTTTGTTGATCCTTGACTTTGGTACCTGCATTCTTAGTTGAAGTTTGTATGCTTTTATATGGGTTAGCGATATCTATCTTAGAACCCTGCGGGAATTCACATTTTTCTTTTCTTGTGACAGAGGTAACCTAAGGGGATGATTCACTTTTCTTAACTAGAAAACATTTCCTTTTATAGAAAACCTTAAGTTCAGGCTTAAGTGATGTATCATCCTTTTCAATTTCCTCCCTATTAGTCTTAATAGAATCCGAGACTATCCTAGTTAAAGGGAACTCGTTTTCTACAATTGATTGTAGTAAAACACGACTCTTGTTTAGGAAAACAAAAGAACGTATATGAGCGGTAAGTATCGACGAGTGATTTAGGAAAACCACAAGCAATGACCCACAATCAAATAAAATGAGAGAAAGATTCGTTTCCCAAGGAGGTATAAGTGTGTGAATTAATTTGTATTTTTTTGAGATTAATATTAAGAAGAATGTGGATGAGAAGACGGTTACGATAAAATTAAACTATGACGAAAAAGACGAAAACGTAAAGCCGTGAAAAACTACCCAAATTAAAAATTTATTAAAACCAAAAACAAGATATCAAAAAGGCTAAAAAGAAGTCTAAAATAATATAAATAAAAATAAAAATCCAATAAAGATATTTTAAAACCTTTTATTAATTAAATAATTAATTTTAAATGCTAATTAAAGCCCTAAAATTAAATTTAACTAATTCAAATGTCTAAAATATGATTTTATTGAATAATCACTTAACTTATATTATTAGAAGACTAAAAAGTAATTTTCTAAAAATTAAAACCTATTAAAACTATTTTTAAAACTCTAAAAATGATTAAAACCTAATTAAACTTAAAATAATTATAAAAATAAATCTAAAAGTTATAAAAATATTCTAAAAATGGAAATAGTCCTAATTAATGACAAAGAACCTAGGAAAAATGAAAAAGAAAGAAAAATAAAATTTTGAAAATTAAATAATAAAATAATATTAAAATAATGTTAAAAATAAAAAGTTTCTAAATTTAAAATAAAAAATTTCTAAAAATCCTAAATATTATAATTAAGAGAAAAACACAAATTAGAGCTCCTAAACCTTTTTTAATAATTTTATAAAAATCTTTAAAGTTTATAAAAAAACTTAAAATATTATAAAATTAAAAATAAATGTTTTTGATGCCAAAACTTGATGTAAACCTCAAAAATATATTTTAAAACCTAAAAATTATTTTTCCTAAAAATTAAAACTATTTTTGATATTTTTTATTGATTTAATAAGAAACGGGTATTAAATAAATCCTAATAAATAAACTAATAAAAGGAAAAATATGAAAACTGGCCAGAAAAATCAATAATCTAAATAAGTTCCTAGGAAAATTGAAAAGAACAAAAATGAGCTTAAAAATAAGCTGGAATTAAGCTTAAATGCTACGGCTTTAAATAAATAAGACAAAACAAAAACGTGTTAAGTAAAATTCAAAACCAAACTTGTCAGTCAAAGTCCCCAGGGCGCATTTGGTTAACACGTTGGGTTGTGAGTGTGGTGATTATGGGTTCGAGTCTGCTAACCCCCTTTTTGCTCTTTTTCTATATTTTTATTTTTTTTACTCACCAAAACAATCCAGCACACTTAAACAAGCTATAATCCAACTCCAATTCCACTTTAAACACAAGATTAAGCAAGAACAAGGACAAAAACGTGCCAAGTCTGCTAATGTTACTGATGAACAACTCAAGTGCACACTTGTGCACTTGTGATGCCAAGAGGTCTTGGCTTGATGCTTTGTTTGGTGATTATTTGTGGACAAGGGGGGGCACTCTTGTGCTCCTTTGAGCACAAGAAGTCAATACAATAGCACAAGCAAGCAACAAGCAATCCAAAATCCAAAACCAAAGCACAAAAGGCCTATAGCAAGTTTCTGATATAGTCTAGCTAGGACTGGTGGAGTTTAAGCAGATTACAAGCAACCCAGTGACATTTAGATGTCCAAATTTTGCACAAATACTCACCAACTAGCACACAATAACCCTATAATCCTGAATTACTCTAGCTCTAACAGGATTTTAAGAATTGAGCACCAAAATCAATGAAAAATGAGCAAATTATGACACAAGCAGATTTCAACTCTCTTTTTCTATAAAAATACACCAAATAACTCAAAACTTGATCCAAAGCAACTTAATACTAACTAAAAACCTAGCTCAATCCTATTCCAAACTTCTAACACCTTAAAACAACACAATTAAAATCTGTGACCCTGCTAAAACCTAATGCCAAACACCCTTTTATATTTCTTAAAACCAGTTTTTTCACATCAAATCTATTCCAAAGTTATTAAAACTGATTCCAATCCTTCTAACATGCATATTACATCCAAAGAACACAAAATCAACAACTAAAACACACTTAATCAACCAATCACACAAGATCATGTAACAAGCACTTATTTTCTGAAATTTAAACAAGGTAAAGGGTTTTACCTTAGGACCCTTACATCCAAGGGTCCTAGAGGATGTAAATCCTCCTCCCTACCAGCCCGGGCTGGTGCTGAACCAAATCAACAAGCCTTGTACAACCTGCTTAAGAACAAAATCAAAGAAAATACACAATAATACACTATATGATATTATTCTGTTTACTTTTTTCTTTTATACTTAACCTTCCAAAAACTTTTCCAAAACTTCTTAACACGTTTTCTTAACCCTAAAATCACCAATTAACACTGATTTCTTAACATCAAAACCCTTGGACAGATTTCTTACCAAGAATCTTCCAAGTTTCAGAAACCTTAAACAACTTTGAAAATCAAAGTTGCTTAACCATATAACAAAGTGGAACTCAGAATCAAGCCTCAACACTACACACAACTTTTAAAACAATAAAAAAGGAATTATACTTGAATTTTTCAAAAACCAAACTTTTTATTTCTTAAAAAGGAATTACAAGTGAGAAAAGCTTGAAACTGGAACAAGGGCTCTCCCACAGGTTGGGGCTCCTTTTATAGCACTCTTAGAACATACTAGAATCAAAAATACAAACCCTAATCCTATGAAAATCTCAAAAATACCCTTCACACGTTTTTTGGGGTTTTTGTCCAAATTTGATCTTGGCCTTTAAATTATGCGTTGGGAGCAAGCATTATATCTTGGGCGTTCATTTGGGACACGTCAGAGAACTTGGGGACTAAGGTATGATGTGATTGGCTGAGAGGGATTTGGGGGTGGGGTCCTCAAGTGGTGGGATTGGGGTTTTTAGGAGTGGGAAGGGTTTTGGCAGGTGTGAATTACTCGTGTGCAAGGTGAATTAAGTTTTACCCAAGTAAAAGTGGTGGTGAAATCTGGGTGGTAAGAAAGATGTACAGTTCTCCCTTTGATCCGAAAATGGGGGAAACTTAGTTGTTAGGCGCCTTTTTCGTTTGAAAGTTCCAATTGTGACACATTTGGTCCCTTTCTTTTGTTATTTTTGCCATATCATGTTTTCCAGCCCTAAAACACGTTTTACTTTGTAAATAACTTTCCCCACTTGACATTTTTGGCACAAGACTTTGTAGAAGGCTTATCAAGGGTTGTTTTTGACCTTTTGTGATAATTCAAGGGCTGAACTTGGACAATCTTGATCTTCCAAGGTCTTCTTTGCATCTTTAACTTCATGAGGGACTATAATTGATAATTTGAATTTGTTGAGGGACTATTCTTGCCATTTCTTCAAAGTTGAAGGACCTTTTTGCAATTTTGACAAACTTAAGGGACCAAACTTGTAATTATCAATATACAAGGGTTTTAAGTGTCATTTCTTCATAGAATGAGGATCAATCTTGCTTGTCTTCAAGTTTTCAAGGGTATTTGATGAAAATTCCATGATTAGGGCCCGGTTCTTTGTACGGCTTCGTTTCTCGTGTCCGTTTTTCCTTGTATCTTGTGATCTTTTGTCTTTTTCACGATATCCATACCTAAAACACACAAGTAAACAAACACAAGCATATATATGGTATTTTATGACATTTTTATACATTTAAAGCCCGAAAAGAACGATGAGATCATGTATAAATGCCATCTCATCACTCCCCCATACTAAGCCATTGCCGTGCCCTCACGCAATGCTAGAATAAAGTATCTAAGCATCACCAAAGTTCAATTTTATTAACCTTTATTGAAGAGTAAAAGACTTGCAATATACTACGAGAATGTGTAAAGACATAATGTATGATTTTCATCACCAAAATGTGACTTTTAGGGTCAAAGAATAGAAACAAGTTAATGTCCCTTAGAGTAAACTTCGTCATCCTTGATTGTCATACATTCCATGCTAAGTGCAAAAACAAGATCATTGTTGGTACAAGTCACAATGCTAACACTACTCATACGTCCAAATTGTGTAATACTTTTTCTCCCCGCAATCCTAGTTATTATAAAAGGAAATGGGTTACTAGCATTTTTTATCTAATTGTCATGGATCATAAGTGATTCATATTGACTTATTTGAGTAGTTATTAGTCCGAAAGCAAAGTAGCACGATTTGATCAATAGTTAGCCGAAGGACAAAATCTTTTAAAACGGCTTCTCGTGTATCTCCTTAAGTTCATATCTTGGCATAACTCGTTTCACGATTTGAGACCTTTCTCGGACCGATATTTGGCATGTACTTCATACTTCAAATCTTGGGAAGACGTTCTTGAAATTATGGTCTTCTCTTCATATATTTGGAATTTCTTCACTTGACGTTTTTGAGAGATTCTTCATATAGGACCACGACTTCATCATTTTTCTTCAATCGTTACTTTGGATTTTGATATACAACGATCCGCCTCCTTTTCGGACTTGGATATATTTTATCCTCATACCTTGTTAGGGTCTTTTTGGATAGACTTTCTCCATTCTTTAGGGGAGTAATAGCTTCTCGTCGTGTGTCTCGATCCTTCATATTGATTTTGGAATAATGATACTTCACATCATCTTTGGATCTTTAGCAAAAATAGAGCTCCTCATGCCTTGTTAGGGCCTTTTTGGATGATCGCCAATCTTCGCGTCCCGCTTCAATAAGTTATGCCTTGGCTATGAACTCTATTCAACCCCGAGCAACTTTTAAACGATCTTGCGCTAGAGGCTAAGTAACCTTTCAAATCGTATGACCTTACTTATTGCAATTATGTTTTATTCCTAATGCATTGATCTTATGGGAAGAAAAAGCCACAATTAAAAACACATGAGTTTTTGAAAGAACACTTTCATGTTCTACGTTTAGCATGATCACTTGTCTAACTCTATCATTTCTCGTTCTTCACTATTTAAAGACCTCTAATTAAAGAGACTCGTGAATACTTAGCCATGCAAGTCAAAATTAAGCCAAATTTGGATTAGCTTTCATTAAGACTATATCAAATCAAAGTTTTGGGTTTTCAAGCCACCTATAGGATCTTGCACTTTCTTGGACTTTTTCAAGTTTAGAGAATGCGTTTTAAAGTTCCCTTGATAAGTGACTTTCTAGAATCAATTATAGGAACTTGCGAAAAGTTTTTGTTCTTAACTCGAATGAATTAAGACTTTCGCGTTTTAAAGCTCCCTATATAAAAGTCTAGCAAAACTTGAATTGAGCGGGTTAAGGAATGTAAAGGGCTCCAAATGCCCATCAAGTCAAAAATTAACTCTTATTCTACCTATCGGAAAATATACATTCGTGTCTTAAAAACACTTATGAAAACTAAGAAAAATTTTAAAATTTGGCCATTTTTTAGCCTTATTAGTGAAACAAAACATTGAAAGTTGGAAAACGTGAGGGCGTAGCAAAGCAAGTACCTATTCACCCCCCCATACTAAAAGTAAACATTGTCCTCAATGTTTCGAGTCTAAAGGTGGAGCACCCCCATACTAGAGACGAAGAATCGAATGCTTAGGATCTAGCATGGAAAGGGTGATCAACAATATATCTAAAGCCGTTTATTAATTATGCTAAAAGATAATTGTTAGAACAATAAAGGATATGTCATGGAATCGTGAAAAACTTCTTCAAACGAACGATGGAGGCTCACGTAAACGAACACGAGAGTCTTCAATCGTAGACGATGATGATGATCTAGATAACACAATCACAAACAACCACGAGACAACGAGTTGGAAGGGTACAAGTCCCCTTATTAGTGAACAATAAGCATAAAGATAAGCATGGGATCTCCCCCACGAGGCACCTCGTTTTTGATTACCGAGTCATGAGCTCGACTCGATCCCCTCAATGTTAATTATCATTGGGGAAGGTGTCTTGGTCGGGGGCAACCATTGAAGGAATTTCCCCACCAAAGTAGTGCTTAAGCCTATGTCCATTCACCTTGAAATTGGGACCATCATCTTGAGCTAGCTCAATGGTCCCATATGGAAACACTTGTGTAATGGTGAACGGACCCGACCAACGAGATTTCAATTTCCCGGAAAATATTTTAAGACGTGAGTTAAAAAGCAACACTTGATCACCAACGTTAAAAACTCGGTTTTTAATCTTTGAATCATGAAACTTTTTAGTCTTTTCTTTAAAAATTAATGAATTTTCATAAGCATTATCCCTTAATTCATCCAATTCATTCAATTGTATTTTCCGGTGATCTCCCGCGGTCTTCAAGTCAAAATTAGCATGCTTAAGGGCCCAATATGCCTTATGCTCCAATTCAATGGGCAAATGACAATTCTTCCCATAGACTAACTTATAAGGAGTGCAACCGATAGGTGTCTTATAAGCGGTCCTAAAGGCCCATAAAGCGTCATCGAGTTTGTCGGACCACGAAGCACGGTTTTCTCCAATCGACCTTTCTAAAATCCTCTTCAAAGCTCGGTTCGAAACCTCGACTTGCCCACTCGTTTGCGGGTGATAAGCCGTAGAAAGACGATGTGTAACCCCATATTTCTTTAGAACCTTTTCGAATTGGTCATTACAAAAATGGGTTCCACGATCGCTTATAATAGCACGAGGGGTTCCGAACCGAGAGAATAGTTGCTTCAAAAACTTCACTACCACTCGAGCATCATTAGTAGGCAAAGCCTTAGCTTCTACCCACTTAGAAAGGTAGTCCACCGCAACGAGGATATATTTGTTGCCATGAGACGATGGGAACGGCCCCATAAAGTCTATTCCCCATATGTCGAAAATCTCACACACTTGAATTATATTTTGCGGCATTTCATCACGTTGAGACGATTTTCCTTGACGTTGGCACGAATCACACGACTTCACAAGTGCGTGTGCATCACGATAGATAGAAGGCCAAAAGAAACCGGCATCGAACACTTTCTTAGCCGTGAGATTAGCACCGTGGTGACCACCCGTGGGTCCCTCGTGACAAGCTCTAAGGATATTAGAAGCTTCGGCACCAAACACACAACGTCGAACGAGTTGATCCGCACAAATCCGAAAGAGATAAGGGTCGTCCCAAAAGTAGAACTTGACGTCACGAAAGAATTTTCGTTTTTGTTGTGTCGTCATACCCTTGATTATGAAATTGCCCGCATGGTAATTTGCAATGTCGGCAAACCATGGGGTGGTGTCTTTAGAATTCACTACACCGAGAGTCTCAAGAGGAAATGTTTCGGTAATTTCCTTGTTCTCGAAAACATCTTTGTGAGGATCTTCTAGACGAGAGAGATGATCGGCCGCTAGATTCTCGTCTCCTTTTTTGTCAAGCACGGTGACATCAAATTCTTGGAGGAGGAGCATCCAACGAAGCAATCTCGGCTTAGCATCTTGCTTAGCTAAGAGATACTTGATAGCCGAATGGTCGGTATACACGATGCTTTTAGTTAAGACGAGATAAGGTCGGAATTTCTCAAAAGCATAGACCACGGCAAGGAATTCCTTTTCCGTTGTGGTGTACTTTAATTGAGCCTCGGTCATCGTCTTACTAGCATAGTGGATAGGACGGAAATGCTTGTCATAACGTTGCCCTAAGACGGCCCCTATAGCATAATCACTTGCATCGCACATGATTTCAAAGGGTAATTCCCAATTAGGAGCAACAAGAATGGGAGCTTCGGTTAGTTTCCTTTTTAGAGTCTCGAAAGCCTTAACACAATCCTCATTAAAGTTAAAAGGAGCATCCTTCTCGAGAAGGTGTGTCATAGGACGAGAAATCTTTGAAAAGTCCTTGATGAAACGACGATAAAAGCCCGCGTGGCCAAGGAAACTACGAACTCCCTTAACGGTTTTGGGATGAGGTAACTTGGCGATGACGTCTACCTTAGCTTTATCGACCTCAATCCCCGCCTTCGACACCTTATGTCCTAAGACGAATCCTTGTTTACACATGAAATGACATTTCTCCCAATTAAGCACAAGATTGGTTTCTTCACAACGTTTTAACATTTGTTCGAGATTAGATAAACATGACGTGAACGAATTACCAAACACCGAGAAGTCATCCATAAATACTTCCATCGACTTCTCGATCATGTCGTGAAAAATTGCCATCATACACCGTTGAAACGTACCGGGTGCATTACAAAGTCCGAAAGGCATCCTACGATAAGCGAACGTTCCATAAGGACACGTGAACGTAGTCTTCTCTTGATCACGAGGGTCGATAGGAATTTGAAAGTAACCGGAAAAACCATCTAAAAAGCAATAGAATTCATTTCCCGCAAGTCGCTCCAACATTTGATCCATGAAGGGCAAAGGAAAGTGGTCTTTACGAGTGGCGTCATTTAACTTTCGGTAGTCAATACACACCCTCCAACCGGTCACAACACGAGTGGGAATTAACTCGTTGTTTTCATTAGGCACAACGGTCATTCCTCCCTTTTTAGGGACACAATGGATTGGGCTCACCCATGGGCTATCGGATATAGGATAAATCATTCCCGCGTCAAGGAGTTTAAGGACCTCCTTTTTAATGACATCGTGAATTTTGGGATTCACCCTTCTTTGACTTTGAATTGCGGGTTTGTAGTCCTCCTCCATTAAAATCTTGTGAGTACAAAATTTTGGGTCAATACCCTTAATGTCGGAAATTTTCCACGCAATTGCCCCTTTGTGAGCCTTAAGAACTTTCAAGAGCTCGGTTTTTTCATCATTAGCAAGATCTTTTGCAATAATAACCGGCAACTTGTCATCACCTTCCAAGAATGCATATTCAAGGTGAGAAGGAAGATCTTTCAATTCAAGGATAGGCGGTTCCTCGATTGAAGATTTTGGTTCAACACTCATAACTCCCATCGGCGGAAGAAATGGTGGAATAGAAGTATCATCACTAATCAACACCTCATCTTCATTGTCGATTTCATTTGAAGTGAAATCGCCTTCTTGGAATGGAGTGAGATTTGGTGTGGAATTAGCAAGAATCGGATCCAAAATAGTGGGATTTCCACTTGACGAGCTATCGGAAAAACCTAACACTTCTTGTGAAAACTCATCGCAAACTACATCAACGATGTCAATGTGATTGATGGTAGCGATTGCATAAACATGAGAAGGTTTCGAGTTTTGAGTAGCGTTTATAACAAGTTCCTCTTCGTTGAATCTCAAAGTGATAGTTCTCGCATGAACATCGATAAGCGATCTCGAAGTATCTAAAAATGAACGACCTAAAATTAGAGGAACTTGAGGATCCGCGGGGATGTCGACTACTATAAAATCAACGGGATAGTAGAACTTCCCCACTTTCACGAAAACATCTTCGGCTATTCCACATGCCATAATCGTAGAATGATCGGCCATCTCGATGGACATGTTCGAAGGAATAAGAGCCGGAAGCGAAAGTGATTTCCAAATGGAAAATGGCATCAAATTAATGCTCGCACCAAGATCGGCCAAGGCGAGGCATTCTTTCATCTCTTGTATGTCACAAGGAATGAGAAACTTTCCGGGATCACCAACTTTTTCCGGTATGCGGTTAAGATAAACCGAAGAACAATTAGCAAGCTTTGAAAGCTTTTCCTTATCGCTCATCATACTTTTAAAAGTGGAAGCGAAACGAGGCATGTATAACAACGCGTCGGCTAAACTCACATCAAAATGCACTTGTTGAAACATCTTAATAAAAAGCTCGATTTGTTGTTTGTTACGTTCTTGCATTTTCTCTTTGTTTCGTCTCGAAGGGTAGGGTAAAGGTGGTGTGGGTTGGTCATTAGGCGACGGCCTTGGAAACTCGGGTTCCACAATTGGTATTGGTGTAACCGTAGGTGTGGTTTGAGCGGTACTTCGTGGGATTGTAATGTGCTCCTTTTCGACCATCACCTCGGGTTCTTTCTCGATTTCCTTCTTCGTAGAAGTACTTGGACGAGAGATTGGTTCCTTGAAAGTTTTACCACTTCGTGTAGTAATAACCTTCATTTCTCCCTTCGGGTTTGCAATGGTATCACTAGGAAGACCACCCGAAGAAGAGGGCTTACACATGATAGCTTCAAACATCTTAGCCATTCGGTCCTCAAATTTTGATTGCCTAGCATCCGCTTTCAATAACTCTTGCTTAATCTCATGTTGTCCTAATTCCATCTTTTGTTGGTTTTGTTGAAGACGTTGGACATTTCCTTCCATTTTATTTGCATGAGTTTTAAGTTCATTAGCAAGTTCATTTTTAAGCTCATTTTTCAACTCGGATCTTAAGCTAATCATCTCACGTTGCATATTATCAAATTTAGCATCATTTGCTTTTGCATAATCTAAAAATTCTCCTTGCAAATTTTTTGTGTGAGCATTTTGAAAACCTTGTGTAGTGTTTTGAAAATCACGGTTTTGGTTTTGATTAGAGATTTGTCCATTCCCACTTTGATAATTCCCTTTGTTGTAATTGCGTGTGTTGCCTTGGTAATTACCTTGGTTGTTGTTTCGATAATTGTTAGCATTTTGGTTTGGTGGAGCTTGATTTTGGCGGGAACCTTGGCCGTTTTGGTTGTAAGTTCCCGTTGCTACATAAGCACTCGAAGTGTTACCATCCGCGGTAATACACTCGGAAAGATCATGAGCTCCTCCACATGATAAACAACTCTTAGCAACCGCTTTAACCGAAGCGGAATTGGAAGCTTCTTGAGCCTTCCAATGGGACATTAGATTAGCAAATCTATCAAAAAACCGATTTTCCTCATTAGCTTCATCATGTAAGGCGTTAATGCTACGAGACGATTGTGATGATGATGACGAACCCATATTGGCAACACTCGGTGTGTTACGAGGGCTATAAACCTTAGATCGATTTTCAATGATTTGTAAAGCCTCATTTGTCGTCTTGCACAAAAAATTACCACCCGCGGCGGCATTCAAATAATCTCGTTCATGATCATTAAGCCCATTATAAAAGGTATCAATTTGATGCAATTCCGAAAAATCATGGTGAGGACATTCATGTAACATCTCTTTAAATCGTTCCCATGCCATTGAAAAACTTTCATTATTACGTTGCACAAATCGTGAAATCTCATTTTTTAAGTGTGTTGTTTTCGATGGTGGAAAAAACTTGTTCACAAACTTAGAAACGAGATCGGCCCATGTCAAAATCGAATTTGGCGGTTCTTTCTCGAGCCAAATTTTTGCGGGTCCATCCAACGAATATGGAAACAACATCATCTTAATGGCGTCATGCGGAACATCTTTGAATTTGCTAGTGGCGGTGAGACGGTTGAAATTCCTAATATGGTAATGCGGGTTGTCTTTCTCGTGACCTCTAAACTTGTTTGCTTGCAACATAGACATTAAACCCGTCTTAATCTCGAAATTCTCCGCAAGGATGGCGGGAATAACAATAGCCTCTCCAAAACCCTCGGTGGGTGCTTGTAGCAACTCCATCATAGTACGATTAGCCATTACGACTTCTTGTTCTATAATAGGTTCAACAATTGGAGGTTCTTCAACAATCAACGATCCTTTATTTGCTTGCTTTTGAAGACGTTTACGAGCTCGTTTAGCTTGATTACGAGTGATCATAAACCAACACGAAGAATGGGAGGTGAGCAAAGAAGATTCTTTTGGTTGTTTTGTGGATTTTTCAATTTTTTTGTGTTTTTGATGATATTTAATTTTTTTGGATTTTGGTGTATCTTCGTAGACAACAATCTACAAAATCTCTCCTTGAATCAAACTCTTGATTAAAGAAGCCTCAAAGGAATGAAAACGATCACGTGGAGTGAACGCCTTCGAATGACTTTAGAACTTTGGTGAAAACCAAATTGTTCACGAGGGTTTAATCACAAAGAAAACCAAGCAAATATAGTATACGTATTAATACTTTGGGCGGCAAAACCTCGATTAGCCTTCAATTTCAAAATACTCACAAGCAAGCGGGGAAACAAGGCGGCGCGAAGCACTTAAGAGCCTTTTTCCTTAGGGTATATTTTATAATACCCGCCTTATACCCACCTTATAGTTCGTATTTTTCAAAATCGAGCTTCTCGAAAGTATTTATCTATTTTTGCCTTTTCTTTTTGTTTGAGATTCGAATACAATGATCGAGTGATGAAATCCCGAATCAAGGTTGTGTTTTCACACTTTTGGAGATATTGTATTTTGGTTGTGATACTTAATACAATATATTAATAATATTCACAAAGAAAAACCAAGAAAACCGATAATACGTGTTAAGGGAGTTCCACTTAACACAAATACTTATTATGGATAATATCAAAAACAAAATTTTCCAAATTAAGATAATAAGTGTGAAAACACTTATCCTTTTACCACTTATTTCCAATAATAACAAGACCAAAACGTGTGATTTATGTCGTAAAAGTCGGAATTATGCGTGGTTTGTGTTTTTATTGTGTTTTAGGACCAAAAGATGAAAAAGGAAGAAAACACGGGCTTTCACGGGCTTTTATCGAAGAAAACGGGAAAAGACGAAGTCAAAAGATCAAGAGTGCTTAAAGAACGGATGTCCAAGACCTATTCTGGAGATTTATCGAAGAGCAAGTCTAAAGACGGAAGTTTAATGAAGTCGAAGAACTTAAGTCTAATAGAAGAAGAAAATTAAAAGACAAGTTCAAATCCCGAGACTACAAAGACGAAGAATTAAAATCGAGTCGAGAAGAAAAAGAAAGAAGAAAGCACCACACATGCCTCCCACTTCCCTATAAATACCCTCCTAATCACATTAGGAGGGGGTTAGCTAGTTTTTATTTTCTTTAGTTTTCTTTCTAGTTTTTAGAGAGAGAAAGTCTTAAACTTTCTCTCACTAGTTCATCTTTTTCTTTTAATCTTTCAAGATTAAATACTTTTGTATTGCTTATTTCATTAATCAAAGTTCTATTTTAAGCTTTTGATTCTTATTCTCATTCTACACTTCTTGATTCATTCACCTTTGATCCGATTTACATACTTCATGTTTATGATTTGATGTTTCCGTGATTAAAGGATTGCTCTTTTTAGTTTTACACACAAGCTCCTTCGTCTAAACCATAAGCTCGTGATGCTTATTGGCTTATGCGATTCTTAGCTTATTGAGTTTCGGATTTCTTCAAGGTTTTTAATGGTTTGAAGTTCATTTCATAAAGTTCTTGATTTTAAGTTTTGATTAGTCATCGAATTTGAGCTTTTTGGGATCATTTAAGATTCGTTCGAGTAGCTTATTGCAACTGCTTATTTAGTTTCACTCTTCCACAAATTTCGGAATTAGTTACATCCCATCGCAATCCTAGGGTTTTGACACACATTCCGACGGTTACTCCACATTGCGATAGCCTTGCTTTTCGATCGCAATAACCCATTAGGGTTTTACTTTGCGATCAGTTGGTTAACCTCCTTATTCCGATCTGGGTTGCGATCGCACATTGCGATCGCGTATTCCGACGGGTCTTAAGGACTTGGTTAAGACGAAGTCTTGCCCATTTTTCGATAACATCATTCCGATAGATAGACATTGCGACAGTAGCCTTTTACATCATTCCGATCTGGATCATTGCGATGGTGGCTTTCCGATAGATGGTCATTGCGATAGTATTGATCTGTTATATTCCGATGGTTGCTATTTGGTGTATTCCGATGAACATGAATCGTTTTCTTACAATTAATTAAGTTTTTCAAAGCTTTAATTTACTCAACGACACTTTAATTACTTGCTATTAGATTAAAACAAACCAACCAAACCTTTGATTCACCAAAAGACGATTGAGTCGCACTTTAGACCGGTTTTCAATTCGAAAAGATTCGGAACTAACTAACGATAATATTTTATACCTAGCCAAAAGCGAAGTATTATAAGACACGACACACCTCCCCGGCAGCGGCGCCAAAATGATTGTAGTAAAACACGACTCTTGTTTAGGAAAACAAAAGAACGTATATGAGCGGTAAGTATCGACGAGTGATTTAGGAAAACCACAAGCAATGACCCACAATCAAATAAAATGAGAGAAAGATTCGTTTCCCAAGGAGGTATAAGTGTGTGAATTAATTTGTATTTTTTTGAGATTAATATTAAGAAGAATGGGGATGAGAAGACGGTTACGATAAAATTAAACTATGACGAAAAAGACGAAAACGTAAAGCCGTGAAAAACTACCCAAATTAAAAATTTATTAAAACCAAAAACAAGATATCAAAAAGGCTAAAAAGAAGTCTAAAATAATATAAATAAAAATAAAAATCCAATAAAGATATTTTAAAACCTTTTATTAATTAAATAATTAATTTTAAATGCTAATTAAAGCCCTAAAATTAAATTTAACTAATTCAAATGTCTAAAATATGATTTTATTGAATAATCACTTAACTTATATTATTAGAAGACTAAAAAGTAATTTTCTAAAAATTAAAACCTATTAAAACTATTTTTAAAACTCTAAAAATGATTAAAACCTAATTAAACTTAAAATAATTATAAAAATAAATCTAAAAGTTATAAAAATATTCTAAAAATGGAAATAGTCCTAATTAATGACAAAGAACCTAGGAAAAATGAAAAAGAAAGAAAAATAAAATTTTGAAAATTAAATAATAAAATAATATTAAAATAATGTTAAAAATAAAAAGTTTCTAAATTTAAAATAAAAAATTTCTAAAAATCCTAAATATTATAATTAAGAGAAAAACACAAATTAGAGCTCCTAAACCTTTTTTAATAATTTTATAAAAATCTTTAAAGTTTATAAAAAAACTTAAAATATTATAAAATTAAAAATAAATGTTTTTGATGCCAAAACTTGATGTAAACCTCAAAAATATATTTTAAAACCTAAAAATTATTTTTCCTAAAAATTAAAACTATTTTTGATATTTTTTATTGATTTAATAAGAAACGGGTATTAAATAAATCCTAATAAATAAACTAATAAAAGGAAAAATATGAAAACTGGCCAGAAAAATCAATAATCTAAATAAGTTCCTAGGAAAATTGAAAAGAACAAAAATGAGCTTAAAAATAAGCTGGAATTAAGCTTAAATGCTACGGCTTTAAATAAATAAGACAAAAAAAAACGTGTTAAGTAAAATTCAAAACCAAACTTGTCAGTCAAAGTCCCCAGGGCGCATTTGGTTAACACGTTGGGTTGTGAGTGTGGTGATTATGGGTTCGAGTCTGCTAACCCCCTTTTTGCTCTTTTTCTATATTTTTATTTTTTTTACTCACCAAAACAATCCAGCACACTTAAACAAGCTATAATCCAACTCCAATTCCACTTTAAACACAAGATTAAGCAAGAACAAGGACAAAAACGTGCCAAGTCTGCTAATGTTACTGATGAACAACTCAAGTGCACACTTGTGCACTTGTGATGCCAAGAGGTCTTGGCTTGATGCTTTGTTTGGTGATTATTTGTGGACAAGGGGGGGCACTCTTGTGCTCCTTTGAGCACAAGAAGTCAATACAATAGCACAAGCAAGCAACAAGCAATCCAAAATCCAAAACCAAAGCACAAAAGGCCTATAGCAAGTTTCTGATATAGTCTAGCTAGGACTGGTGGAGTTTAAGCAGATTACAAGCAACCCAGTGACATTTAGATGTCCAAATTTTGCACAAATACTCACCAACTAGCACACAATAACCCTACAATCCTGAATTACTCTAGCTCTAACAGGATTTTAAGAATTGAGCACCAAAATCAATGAAAAATGAGCAAATTATGACACAAGCAGATTTCAACTCTCTTTTTCTATAAAAATACACCAAATAACTCAAAACTTGATCCAAAGCAACTTAATACTAACTAAAAACCTAGCTCAATCCTATTCCAAACTTCTAACACCTTAAAACAACACAATTAAAATCTGTGACCCTGCTAAAACCTAATGCCAAACACCCTTTTATATTTCTTAAAACCAGTTTTTTCACATCAAATCTATTCCAAAGTTATTAAAACTGATTCCAATCCTTCTAACATGCATATTACATCCAAAGAACACAAAATCAACAACTAAAACACACTTAATCAACCAATCACACAAGATCATGTAACAAGCACTTATTTTCTGAAATTTAAACAAGGTAAAGGGTTTTACCTTAGGACCCTTACATCCAAGGGTCCTAGAGGATGTAAATCCTCCTCCCTACCAGCCCGGGCTGGTGCTGAACCAAATCAACAAGCCTTGTACAACCTGCTTAAGAACAAAATCAAAGAAAATACACAATAATACACTATATGATATTATTCTGTTTACTTTTTTTTTTATACTTAACCTTCCAAAAACTTTTCCAAAACTTCTTAACACGTTTTCTTAACCCTAAAATCACCAATTAACACTGATTTCTTAACATCAAAACCCTTGGACAGATTTCTTACCAAGAATCTTCCAAATTTCAGAAACCTTAAACAACTTTGAAAATCAAAGTTGCTTAACCATATAACAAAGTGGAACTCAGAATCAAGCCTCAACACTACACACAACTTTTAAAACAATAAAAAAGGAATTATACTTGAATTTTTCAAAAACCAAACTTTTTATTTCTTAAAAAGGAATTACAAGTGAGAAAAGCTTGAAACTGGAACAAGGGCTCTCCCACAGGTTGGGGCTCCTTTTATAGCACTCTTAGAACATACTAGAATCAAAAATACAAACCCTAATCCTATGAAAATCTCAAAAATACCCTTCACACGTTTTTTGGGGTTTTTGTCCAAATTTGATCTTGGCCTTTAAATTATGCGTTGGGTTGGGCGTTCATTTGGGACACGTCAGAGAACTTGGGGACTAAGGTATGATGTGATTGGCTGAGAGGGATTTGGGGGTGGGGTCCTCAAGTGGTGGGATTGGGGTTTTTAGGAGTGGGAAGGGTTTTGGCAGGTGTGAATTACTCGTGTGCAAGGTGAATTAAGTTTTACCCAAGTAAAAGTGGTGGTGAAATCTGGGTGGTAAGAAAGATGTACAGTTCTCCCTTTGATCCGAAAATGGGGGAAACTTAGTTGTTAGGCGCCTTTTTCGTTTGAAAGTTCCAATTGTGACACATTTGGTCCCTTTCTTTTGTTATTTTTGCCATATCATGTTTTCCAGCCCTAAAACACGTTTTACTTTGTAAATAACTTTCCCCTCTTGACATTTTTGGCACAAGACTTTGTAGAAGGCTTATCAAGGGTTGTTTTTGACCTTTTGTGATAATTCAAGGGCTGAACTTGGACAATCTTGATCTTCCAAGGTCTTCTTTGCATCTTTAACTTCATGAGGGACTATAATTGACAATTTGAATTTGTTGAGGGACTATTCTTGCCATTTCTTCAAAGTTGAAGGACCTTTTTGCAATTTTGACAAACTTAAGGGACCAAACTTGTAATTATCAATATACAAGGGTTTTAAGTGTCATTTCTTCATAGAATGAGGATCAATCTTGCTTGTCTTCAAGTTTTCAAGGGTATTTGATGAAAATTCCATGATTAGGGCCCGGTTCTTTGTACGGCTTCGTTTCTCGTGTCCGTTTTTCCTTGTATCTTGTGATCTTTTGTCTTTTTCACGATATCCATACCTAAAACACACAAGTAAACAAACACAAGCATATATATGGTATTTTATGACATTTTTATACATTTAAAGCCCGAAAAGAACGATGAGATCATGTATAAATGCCATCTCATCAACAATCGTGAAAGTTCTACCAGTGGGGCGCCAAATTTTACAAACAGGTTTGATTTTAGCTAGCCACTGGGATTTAATTCTAGCATGGGAGTTCACCTCATGAAGGAATTTCTTGACACAAGAGTCATGATTTGCCTTAAAGACACATTTTCTACATGTTTTACAAGTAGCATATTTAATGTCCGAGTAAGATCTAGAATTCCTAGATGATTGATTGATGCTCCTAGAATTTGACATGCTACGGTTAGCAGTGTTAGATAATCTAGAAAGCATCTGAATAGGTTTGAAATTCCTATCTCTTACACGTGTCTTTTGAATAGATTTCCTTAGACCAAATTGGTGATGAACGTCATTTGAACTAGTTCGAGACGTGCTCTTTGGACTATGTCTAGGGAGACTAGATGCAATCATGTGATTAGGTCTTACGAAAGCTGTTTAGTCACATTGGCCCTAGTGGTGGAGTGACTGGTCTAGAACTATGAACCATATCAACTTGGGAGGCAAATCGCGGTCTCGAGGATTTTGGTCGCTTGGATCTAAATGCAGTCGGTTGTCTAACAAACTGAATTTGAGGCGGTTTCCCCAAGATTGATGGTTTTTCAAGCTTAGTGTCCACACTAGTTCCTTTAGTTTTCCTTAATTCATTTCTCAAAGCGGCTATAGCAAAAACGTTTTCTTGAACCTGAGCCTTTAAAGTCTCATTCTCTTTGAGCAAGTTATCTTGGGATGCCACTTTAGATTCTAGCAACTTAGTTTGTTTCAAAAGATTATGCTTTTCAGCTTTAGAATCTAGAACTTTTTGATCCAATTTTCGTCCAAGAACAATGTTTGACTTTTCAAGTTTTTCAAAATATGTTTCAAATTTGTTCGTTTTCTTCGAAAATTCAAGTTTGGCATCCTCAAGATCTTTTGATTACTGAGCTACGATCGTTTTGAGCTCTTTAATCCTAGAATCAGAAGCAGTTAATTAAACAGTCATAAGGCAATAATCATGATTGTTATCATTTTGAACACTTTATCCCCCATTATGACGCACATCGGATGAATGAAAAATGATATTGCTATCACTCTTTTCCATCCCATGTTTGTCATAAATAGGTTCGAAATGCTCAATATGCGTCATTTCATCAGCATATACATCATATACAACATTACATTGTACTATATGTGTCGGCTCTTCGTCATAAACGGGTATGGTGTCATCATAAGAGATGTCTGTAACATTCCCTGACGTGTTGCTGATGTCATGCTTAACTGTTGATTCCATGTCCTTGCAATCTTTATCAGCCTCTAATGCGTCAATCATATGACCATTTTCCTCTTGCATCGTAGATTCTTGCACTTCATTATCATACGCTTGCTGAAGTCGAGATCTTTCATAAATCGAAGACGAGACTGATGTCATGAGTTTCAATATTGTACCACGGAACTCTCGAAGCACGGTATGTGTATCTCGAAGAAATGACTGGCAAATCACTGAACTTTCAGACTTGACGATATTGAATTGGAGGAAAGACGTGAGTTGTGTCACAAGAGCCTTATATGCAAGTACCGATGCAGAGTGATTAAAGTCTTCATTGTGGAGTTGCTCTGCTAGCTGGCTCAAGATGATGAACATCGATTCCATGAATATATGACGATCTTGACCAAAGAGTGTCACAAGTTCGCTCCCTCCTTGAAGCCATGAAATGTTCACAAGATGAGACTGAAGTAGTCGAAATGAAGTGATGCCATTTTCTCTAACTTTGTCTTGCATTAGATGCAGGTCTCCCTCTTGAAATGTTGAATTTAACGAATCTATTAAAATTCGATAAAATTTCTTTGATCCTTGTTTGGTATTATATCTTTTTCGCGACTCAATAATTTCTTGGTCGGTTCAAACGTTGATAAAACAATCCCGAGACTAAGAGATCCAACCGAGATTGTTGATAAACCCGAACCCACTAAAAAATATCAGATAGATATACAGAGTTGGAACAAGACGGTGTGAACTACACGCGGCTTGGCCAAATATATTGATACCCAAACAAATCTTTAACACCAACGACCAATTAGTAGTATGTTAGCCCATAAATCTAATAACAACCCGTTTGGTTTGAAAATCAGATATCCAATAACCGCATATAACTAAAAAATATCCCACTCACTTTTGAGCTATACACGTTAGCCCAATATTCTCATATGCAGAGATTGACCCAGTCAAAGTCAAAAAGGAGCACCAAGATGTAATCTATTGTACTATATTGCTGCAAGAAAAAAAGCGAGTAAAAAATGGACATGATTTATAATAACCATAAAAGAACATACGTAATCGTTGTACAACCCCCAAGTCTATTTCACAACTCCCAACTGCACGTGTATAAAATGGACATGAAAGATGTAATCAATTTCACGTGTAGTTAATGTATATCAACAAAGAAAAAACTTTGTTTCATCCGCCCACATTTAATACTCCCTCAAACCTCACAATCTTTCTCCAATTTACTTGTAACCTTCGTCCCTTCTTTACCAGCCACCAAACGACACTACTCCAAATCTGCTTCCCCTTTAAATCCTCTCAACCAACATACGCAGCCACAAAACTTCTATTTATCAGTCCAACCAATGAAGCACAAACGTTACTATCTCTGATTCGTCTTTAAACAATCTCGTTTACACCGCCCCCACATCAAGTCTTCATACACACGAATCCATTTACCCTCAGATGATATAAAAACCCACGAAGTGAATCACCACAAAGTACCAAAGATCTTTATATTATTTGTCCACATAAGATTTCAAATTTAGAAATTGGCATCAAGATCATATAATTGTGTTCTCGGGTAAGGTTAGGAGGTTTTGATTTCGTTTTTAATTCGTTTGTTTTTTTTGAGTTTTGATGAATGATGGTTCGTAATGAACTGAGATTTTGAAAAAAATTAGGGATTTGGTGCGTGTGGTTTGTCTGTGGTTGTGTTGGAGTCTTTGATTTGATTTGGTGCGTGTAGTTTGTTTGTCTATGTTGGAGAATGTGCGTCTTGTGGGTGTCCCGGTTGAGTCTCGAGTCCTGTTGGTGTGTCTGTTGTTCGAGTCTTGTGATTTTGGAGTCGATTTTATGTGTCGAGTCGTGTGTTGGAGGTTGTGTTTGGGTAGGAGTCGAGTCTTGTTTCGAGTCTATGGAGTTAAAGGGTTGGGGTTGGTTTTTGAGGTTGTCGATTCTTGAGTCAAGTTGTGTGTTAAGTCAATGTGATTTGAATAGGTTGTTTTCGTTGTCGAGTCTAGGTTTGGGATTGTTAGGCGAGAATCTAGGCTCGAGTCTTGTTG
The DNA here is from genome assembly GCA_025667525.1 of Glebionis coronaria. NCBI lineage: Eukaryota > Viridiplantae > Streptophyta > Magnoliopsida > Asterales > Asteraceae > Glebionis > Glebionis coronaria. Next base: position 143,680,545 of record CM046876.1, on the reverse strand, counting down.
ATATGTTGTTTAAGTCGATGGTTGAAATTTGAGTCTGTAGGTGTGAGTTGTGAGTCGAGAGTTTGTTGTTTGTTTGTTTGAGTTTGAATCTAGTAATCTGTGTGTAGAACACTAAACTTTCGCAGAACCAAACAATACTAAACTTTCGTAGACACAAAACTTTCGCAGAACGATACTCTCGCAGAAAGATACTCTCGTAGAAATAAACTCTCGTATAAATAAACTCTCTTAGAAGTAAACTTTCACAGGACAAATGAATTTCGGAGAACGATACTCTGGCAGGAACTAACTTTCGTAGGAACAAACTTTCGCAGAAACTTTCGCAGGAACAAACTTTCGTAGAAATCGAACATTCGTAGAAACTCAAATTAAACTTTCGTAGAAATATCAATATAACCTTTGTGAACTTTCGTAGAAATATAAAATTAAACTTTCGTAGAAATATCAATATAACCTTTGTGAACTTAAATATCAAATTAAACTTTCGTAGAAATATCAATATAACCTTTGTGAACTTTCGTAGAAATATATAAACCCTCTTACGAAAGTTATAATACTGCCAAAATCAATCTCAACAAATAATAACCCAATCAACAGATCAAATTCCCGTATACCGAAATCACCACACAAACCAAAAATTTTGTGACTTTTACCAAATCAATAAACAAAAACACAACCACAATTAATTGAATTAAAACAAAATTTCAAGATTTAAGCTTGATTATATCGAAACCCACCAAAATCAATCAAAACAAACACAAAAACAAATCAATCAACCATGGCTCTTGATACCAATTGTAGGTCTACGTTTTCTTATGATTGTACAAGTGTTTGATTGATCTAAATAGAGGGAGAGGGATGAAGAACTAGAGAGAGAAAGTTAGAGAGAGAAAGGAGAGAATGAGAGAAAGAAAGATGAATTGAGTAAAATGTGAATGACAACTAATGACCAACCCATCCTAACATGCTAGGAGGGGGTATATATAGCCCACCCTACATGTGGGCTTGATGGGCTATATTGTTTACATATTGGATCACGAGCCCAATCTACGTATAAATAGTTGGAGTGACCGACTCTTCTAAATACGTAAAAACGTATTTCCAACAATTACTATGGACTTTATTACCAAACTCCCTAAGACGTCCGCAGGATATGACATCATTTGGGTAATTGTGGATCGTTTAACAAAGTTCGCAAACTTTCTCCCTATGAAGGAAAATGACAATATGGATTAATTGGCACGATTATACGTGAAAAAAATCGTAGCTAAACACGGTGTACCAATTTCTATGATATCGGACCGAGACGGTCGATATTGTTCAAGATTTTGGCAATCTCTCCAAGAAGCATTGGGAACGCAATTGGACGTGAGTACGGCTTACCATCCTCAAATGGATGGCCAAAGCGAAAGAACCATACAAACTTTTGAAGACATGCTTCGCGCATGTGTAATCGACTTTGGAAACGGATGGGATCGACGCTTACCGTTAGTAGAATTTTCGTACAACAATAGTTACCACACTAGCATTAAAGCGGCAGCGTTTGAAGCACTTTACGGTCAAAAGTTCGTTCACCCGTTTGTTGGGCGGAAGTTGGTGATACACAACTTACCGGTCCGGAAATCATTCACAAGACAACGGAGAAAATCTTACAAATCAAGAGTCGTATGCAAGCGGCTCGTGATCGACAAAAGTGTTATGCCGACAAAAGACGAAATCCTTTGGAATTTAAAGTCGGAGATCGAGTAATTTTGAAAGTTGCACCATGGAAAGGTGTAATCCGTTTTGGTAAACGAAGAAAGCTAAACCCTCGATATATTGGACCTTTCAAAATTATTCAACGCGTCGGTGACGTTGCTTATCGTTTGGAGCTACCTCAAGAACTTAGTCGCGTGCATAATGTTTTCCGCATTTGTAACTTGAAGAAAATGCCTATCCGAAGAAACACTCGTTATACCAATGGACGAAATCCAACTAAACGACAAACTCGTGTTCGTTGAGGAACCTGTCGAAATTATGGAACGAGAAGTCAAACGACTCACAAAGCCGTATACCAATTGTTAAAGTGTGTTGGAATGCACATAGAGGACCCGAATTTACTTGGGAACGTGAGGACCAATTCAAAGCAAAGTACCCTCAGTTGTTCACTAATGTAGTGTCGACTTAAATTATATCGTTTGTTTTGCTTTGCGGACAAAGCCCTCTTTACGGAGAGCGAACGTAACAACTTGAATTTTCGCGTCTTATTTAACTAAAGGCGTGCTTGTTTGTAACTCTAAGACCTATGATCGGCTTGTGCCGACTACGAATGCACCTTGATTTGTCGAGAATACGCGTGTCCACTTTTACAATTGTCGTGTCATTGGGCTAATCATGTCGATACTCACATAGTGTTATTTTGAGTCGGTTTTGCTAGTCATAATAAGTTGGATCAAGCCTCTCACAATTAGTCATGATGGGCCAAAACTACCCTCATTAACTTACTGGGCCGAAATATGTGAATGTATACAAATTTATTTACAAACTGGAAAGAAGACCAAGTAAAGTAAAATTTCATTGATCTTCAGCTGATTTCAAACTTGGGTCAACCAAAGTCAAACTGCATTTTTAAAACTTACCCACTTACTACTACAAGCCAACACAGGCCGAGATTACCCTAAATGGGTATATCACCAGCATGCAATTTCCAGATTTGTATCTAACCCCTAGCAAAGTATTACACCATGTACTATCTAAATCTTTCACATTCTCAACACCAAACACAACTTCTGGGCAAAGTTTAGGAAACAAGTAGCAAGCTTTGGGTCAACCGAAACACACTCCAGCATCTCTGTTCAAATACACCAAGCCGAAACCCTTCCTTGTTGTGAGTCTTCATCCACCTATCTTTTACTTTTCTTGCATCCTTTGTGCATCATTGTAGTTTGAGCTTGACTGAACCTTTCCTGCGAAAGCATATAACAAATAGGTTAGCATATAGAAACCATTCCAAATTAATGCTAAGATACATTATAAGCATGAACGAATGACTATAACTAGTTTTTACGAACCCACGACGCCCCTTAAAACTGTCGAGACCAAGCCGAGACCCCCTTACACATTTTTATTGTCTTTTCCTGTAGAAACATTAGTGATAATGGTACCAACCAAAAACCCCACTCGAATCAATCACATAAAAACTGCCGAGACCTTAAATACTGGTAAAATCAATAGAAACTTAGAAATTGTACAATTCCATTCATAGAAACATCTATTTAACCTAATTAAACCCTCGCGTATGAAAACCCCCAATTTTATTCGAACCTTAATTTTTGGAAACTTATTTGAGACATTAATTAAGCCCAATTTAATCATAAATTAACAGGTTAATTTGATTAAAATCAAGAGATGAACAATTACCCAATTTGTATAAACCCTAATTTTCGAAATCTATTTTAATTAGTAATTAACATCAATAGAAGCTTAGAAACATTGGTTAATTATTATAAAATCCAAGATTAAAGAAAACCCCAATATTTTCAAAACCCTAGTTTTTATAATTTCGTGATATGATGAAGTTAACATGAATATATACCTGAAATCATAGATTAATTATAATGAAATCACGGATTTAGAAAAAACCCTAATATTCCGAAAACCCTAAACGATTGATTATTAATTCGAGACTTTTGTTCATATTTTGATAAACCCATTGATTTTAAAACAACTTATGAACACTCTATTTTCGAAAGAACAATCAAAACCCATTTGAATCATATCTTTTAGAAAAGAGACTAGAAAACTTATCTTTGATTTAAAACATTCATCGAATCACCCTTAGGAGACCTAGGAAACGAATTGGTTTTTGATGTGGGAATGAGATCCCACATCCCACGCATGATACACAAACTAGGTTTCTTGTTGTGATGATGATAAATTGGTCTAGGATGAATTAGAGCCATGGAAAACCATATATCCGATCTTCTAACAGAGAGAGAAGGGAGATGGGATGGCTGGAGTTATAACTGGGAGAGAGAGAGAGAGAGAGTTTTGACTGTGTTTTGGGGAGAATAAAACACGTAAAAACAGATGCATGCCCCCTCCCCCACCCCAACTTTGTTTGTATCGCCTGGGTTGAGGGCCGGGTTGGGTAAGAAAGCCAAATGGGCAAAGCCCATGTTTGTTTGGGGTGTTGGGCTGTTCGGTTCGGCTGGGTTTGTATAAGCCCCAAAACTAAACTTTGGTTATAAACTTGTAATATTAAGCCCAAAAACCCATTTATTAAATAACCATTTTCTAAGGTCGTGTTTTCCGTAAACAAAATGCATCGTCAAGCACAACTAGGATGTCATGCATTTCATTGATATAAATTTTAGAAGTCGTAACACGGTAATCAAATATAACTAGGTTGTGGATAACGTGGTCGTATTCTTGAGCATCTTTGTATTTTTATCCATTTGCTTGATTTATGAGGTGAGTTTATAGCTGTAAAACCCGTATGCTTTTACCATGAATATTACCCTTACGATCGTACGTACATGATTAGAACTTTCCTTTTATAACATATTTAGGTTTCACGAGCAAGAATTACAAGTATTACGTACGTGTTATAACACGATAAGTATTTATTACGTATTAACACACGATAGTTATTTCAATAATAATTATAATCACGAACATACGAACATGAAATCATAAACGTAACTTAATCACGAGCTTAGTATTACGTATGTATGTATATTTATTACGAACACGAATAAATATATTAACTCACGAACAATAACTAATTAAATCACGTAAAACACGAACACGAGAACACACTTATTATTTAGACACGGAAAATGTTCGGGTTACCCCCATGTGGGCCCCATACCCGCGGATACATCAAGACCAAGGGCCAAGCCCATTGTTTTTTTACTATACAAGAAAAAGGAGAAATTATTTTCATAAAGCAAGAATTTGGAAAATAACTAAAAACCCTAAATTTTTCTTTCTTTGGTTCTCCTTGGCCGCCGAGTATACACACACCAAAGGGGTGTTTTGGTTGATTTTTGGTGTTCGATTATTGCAAGGATTGTTTGTGTGTTCATCATCCTTGATTCACGTGATTGGTATAAACCCTAAACATCTTTTCTTTTATGTTTTTTATTTATAAATCACATGAAATCATGAATGTTTTTAATAACAAATTAAAAACAAGTAAAAACATGTAATTAAACATGGGGTAAATAAAATAATGGTTAAAGGGTTTTTGTTTTGTGGCCGACGCAAGAACCGAGCCCCAAGGGGGGGTCTCGGCTTGATTTTTCTCGCACCACCGAGACCTCAAGGTCTCGGTTTGGTGTCTTGTTGTCTCGGCAGCAGCAAGAAAGGGAGACCCCGACCTCGGTCGGGGCATAATGGTGCTCGGGTAGGCCACGACAGTAAGGGGACACCGGCTAGCCGGTGGGAAACCTTGGCTAGCCGGCGGTTAAGTTAACCAAGGGTGTATTGGGTCGGTTCACGGGTTAAAACACGGGCCCGGTTCACACATGTTTATATTTTTTTCAAGAATTAAATTAAATTAATTAAAACATGAACATGATTAATTTAATTTACATGACTTAGGTTATTAATTTTAATATTATACATGAATTTTAACCTAAGTAATTTCCATTTAATTAGACTATATAATTAATTAATTATTAAAATCATGACTTATAATTAATTAATTTACATGACTTAGGTTATATTATTAATAAATAATAATACATGTTTTAACCTAAGTATATTTTTACCTTTATTAATTAAATCATGTTATATTTAATTAAATACTTTAACCTATAGTTTATTTAATTTACATGAAATAATTAATAAACTATACTATTTAATTACATGACTTAGAATATTAATCAGTAAACACTTAAGCTTATATAATTAGCTTAATAATATAGCTTATATCTAATTATGAAAACTTTCTATTTTTAGAAACTTATTTAATTAAGGCAGCTAATCTATTTATGGAAACTTTCTATTTTTAGAAACTTATCTATTTTAAGCAGTAAATCTGTTTTTGGAAACTTTCTATTTTTGGAAACTTTCTATTTTTGGAAACTTTCTATTTTAGGAAACCTGCTATTTTTAGAAAGTTACTTATTATTACACAACAAGTATAATAATACATGAAATACAAGAAATACTTAAACAAAATATACAGAATACATGATAAACACAGTATAAAGCTTAAATCAGTAAAACATGACATGAACATATAAAACAAGCTAAGACATGTTATATAACCACTTACGTACTCAGTGATCAGATACTTATACACGTATGTATTTATGTAGCATTAGTGATACCGAGTAGGACTCTCTTCCGTTCGTCTTCTTCGCTCACTGGACACAAGGTACGGATTCTCCGTCCTTTCAGTATGGACATTCTTCCTTATTAGGATTTCCCGTATGCAGCCAACTGTTTTCCCCAGTATATGTTTTATATGTTTTTGAATTGCTTATATTTAATTAGAATACCTAAAGCCATATACATGCATGACCAGTTTCACCTAGTTATGGAGGTACCATAACCATAACACTGGAGGCACCAGTGTTATGACTTCACCACGGTAGAGTGATAGCTCGTGGCGTCCCTTTCAGCTTTTGGCCATATTATTATTATCAGGTGGGGCGTATGGGTGCATCCTATTTTACATGTTTTTAGCAGATTATTCAGTGTGAATTTGGTGTGTGCCTTGCATCCTTCACAAGGAGCTGATCCCTCCTACCAAAAAACCAGTATATTAAATTAGAGGCAGCCCCTCAAATTTGCATAACGAGGTCACCCCTCCAAGTATTCATGCACGTGGATAATTCATGACCTATATTGGCTAATGGTAAATATGATAAACAGTTTTTACAAGATAAACATAAGGCTTTTCAAACTATAAAACCAGTTTTACTAAGATATAACCAGGTTATCCAGGACTTAGTCTTTTCCGCTGGTTTATGCTTATATGCTTATATTATTCATGCTTTACTTGTATATTTGTGCACTGTGCGTTATGCTCAGCCGTTTTCCTTTTTATGTTCCCAAAATGGCAGGTACTCAGGGACGCTCGTAGACTTTAAGCGTACGTGCATATGGATTGGAAGATTTCTAGCCTTCTTTACTTTATGCATTCCTTTATACTTTGATATTCATTTCCATGGACATTGTTTAGTCCTTTCATTTACAGTACTTATATTTGTGTGTGACGAGTTCTACTTTTGGGGTACAGATGTTTGATTCCGGTATTTCCTTTATGGTCATGTAATGTTTAGACATTTATCCTTGCATGCTTTGATGACACGCCATAATCACGCGTGACATTCCATTTATCAAAATGAGGTGTTACAATTATGGTATCAGAGCCAAGGCTTCGACCTGTAGGCTCTCAAAACACGACCTGTGATTAGTGGGTAGTCACTATGGTCTTCCTAGAACTGACAGTCGGTTTTCATGCATTCATCATTTTCATGCATACATATATATGTCATTGTCGCAGGTTTATGACTAAGTAATGGTTGGTACAGGACTGACCCTATTTAGTCACATGTGTTTTATCGAAACTTTTAAAGTTAAGACCGACCCATAGGCGTCCCCTCGCCATGTCTTTTGTCTTGGGTGAACTGACCATAGGCGTTCACTCTCGCGCATACAAAAGTTTTCATAAAACTGCATCATGCATTCATGTACTAGTTTTCCTGCATAAAATTTTTCTCATGATTTATTGGTATAAACTTTTTTTTCATGTATATATTTTATGTTTTGATTAGTTTAATCATGTATTTTATGTTATACTGTCAGACGGTTCTCACACGCGAGCAGGAACAACTCAATGCAGCAATCCAAGCTGCAATGCAAGCTATGCTTCCTCAGCTGAGGAACGAAATCAGGGCTGAGGTTCAGGCTGCCAACAATCAGCAGCATCACCCAGTACCTCCCCCTCCTCCTCCATCAACATTGGCCCACATTGTTGGAGAGATTCAATAAGCTCCGTCCTCGAGCTTTCGAGAGAACAGATAGCCCTAGTGAAGTTGAAAGTTGGTTGGCTCACATTGAGAAGATCTTCGATGCTATGGGATGTGACCCCGTTTTCAAGTCGAGGTAGGCATGCTACCGGTTCGAAGGTGATGTGTTAGCATGGTGGATAGCACTGAAGCAGTCTGAAAGAGGTGATGATTGGGTTGCTGGTTTGACATGGGCTCAGTTCAGGGATAGGGTGATGGAGCAGTTCTTTCCCAAGGCTGAGCAAGACAAGCTGAAGAGAGAGTACCATGGGATCCGACAGATAGCTGGGGAGAATAGCAACGAGTTCATGCAGCGCTTTCATCGCTTAACTGGTTTCCTTGGTGCAGCAGTAGGTACTCCTGAAGAGCAAGCACATCACTTCAGGTGGGCTCTTCGTACATCGGTCGCAAACAACTTGGTGTGTGCTACGTTCAACACGGTAGCACAAGTGGCCGATGCAGCACATAAGCTGGAGATGCTGCAGGAGAGAGATGAGTTCGGGGAAGCAGAGAGACCCGATAAGAGGTAAACATTCGTATTCAAGCGGTGACCAATCCGTATTCTTTCAGTATATGTCAATATTTCATCTCTTTAAATTGTATCTTCCAAGCAGAAGACTGGGGACCGGTCTCAGCCGGCTACTCTGCAACAGCCTAATCAGCCCAAGGGAAACGGTCAGACTCACGACCGTTCTGCTACGGATAGGCGTGGCGGTAATGATAGTTATTGTAACAACGCTGGACACTCCAACAGCAACATGTCCTTATACCTTCGCATTTCCTTATGATTACATGTTATGATTCTTAATTCTCACATTGATTTAGGATTTTATCAGGTTCTTTTTCGATTCAATTCGAATTGACTAAGGTTTAGCGTGTGGCTCAGTTGTTCTTGGTAACTAAAAGGGAAGTTTGGTTATCTATTTCTACTTAAAAGGTAAAAGCAAAACGTAATAAAAATAAACCAAAAACAAATAACTAATAATAAAGGAGCAAAACAAAGAGTAAAACGTAAATTAAAAACAAAACAATTAATAAAAATAAAACTAAACGAAGAAATTAACTTTCGCTAAAAAATAAAATTAACCTAATGAAAAAGGAGAAAATAAAACTAAGAGGTTACTTTAAAACTAGACGACGTAAAAGCTAAAGCGGACACTAAATAAAAGATAAAACTTAAACTTTTAGAAAAAATACTAATACTAAAAATTGATGAATAATTCAACTAAAAATACGTGACTTTCATAATTAAAATCGGAACAACTTTCAGATTAAACTAAACGACTACGGAACAATACTAATTAATAAACAAGCTAGCAGGCAAGCTGCTCAAGCAGCCAAGCAAGCTGCTCAAAATGGCGGGGAAAAGTCAAAGCTGCCAAGCAGGCAAGCATGTCAATGTAATATAAACTGTTCAGAATGTTGACCAATAAATTCAGAATCCGTTACCAAACTGTCACCCTAGCATGTCAAAATTTCATTTACTTCGGAATAACCGTTTAGGAACTAACTCGGAATCTAGCAATGAGGACCAAGTTCGGAATGTCAAGTTTTGACGTAGTTCGGAATCTGGTCTAAAATTTAATTCGGAATAAAGGCAACATGAACCTAACTCGGAATAAAGTAAAACCTGACGTAATTCGGGAAACTGGGATATTGTACATAACTCGGAATATTAGGGTTTATGAACCCGAATTAGATCAAAAATAGCAAAAACTAATATAAACTAAAACCAAAATAAGCACTTATCTAAATATTTAACCAAAATAATTTTAAGAAAAAGCAAATAAGCCAAAATTTAAAAACTTTCAAAAAAACTAAATAATCAAAATATATAAAATCAACTTTTTATAAAAATACTTTTAAAAACACTTAATTAAATTTAAGAAAAGCACACAATAAGCTATAAAATCAATAATCCAACACAATCAAACACATAAAAACATAACAAGCAATCAAATAAGCATGACAATAGGATAATAAGCATAAAGATTAACAAAAATAAGAAAGGTAGGATGAGAGATTAATTAAAACTAGATTAAAATTAAAGATTCAACTACACAAAATTAAACTTACTTAAAATTAAAGGCAAGAATATAAATGACAATTAAGTAAATGAAAATATGAAAGTGCAAGTAAAAAATTGGAAAGACTAATTTGTCAAATTAGCTAACACCTCCTAATGACACATTAGGAGGGTATTTATAGGGAGGATTAACATGTGTTGATCTATTCTTTCTTTTCTCGTCTATTCGTGTTTATAAATTCTTCTACTTTTTTCGACTTTGTCTCGGGATTATTTGAACTCGTCTTATAATTTCATCATTTATTAGACTTGAGTTCTTCAACTTCATTAAACATCCGTCTTTAGACTTTTTCTTCGATAAATCTTTAGAATAGGCCTTGGACTTCCGTTCTTTTTGCACTTTTGATCTTTTGACTTCATCTTTTGTATTTTTCTTCGATAAAAGCCCGTGAAAGCCCGTGTTTTCTTCCCTTTTCACATTTTGGTCCTAAATTACAACAAAAACACAAACCACGCATAATTCCGACATTTACGACGTTTTGGCTTGGTTATTATTATAATTAAGTGGTAAAAGGATGGGTGTTTTCACACCTATCAAATCCCCTACACTTGACCATTGCAATGCCCTCATGCAATGCATTAATTACAAAGCAAGTTTTTTTTTCATTTTCCATCATAATCAATCCACCTTGGCCTTTATTAAACACAACACAATAAGGAGATAGAAAATTATAAAATATTCAAAGGAAGAAAACAAGTAAAAAGATCAAAGACTTGCCTTAGGGTTTTGGAATGTCATGAATGATTATCACCCTCAAGTTTCACGTTCCCCATACCAAGCTTAAAAACAAGATCATTGTTATTATATGTTAGCAAACTAACACAAACTCAGGTGGCCAGTTATTCACTTAGACTCCCTTATTCCTAGGTGTATCTCTTATATTTTATTGTTGTCTTGAATGATCACGAGGATGCATTGTTTGACTTATTTTGATAGTTTATTTAAGTCGAAAATAAAGTGGGACGATTTAATCAATAGTTAGCTAAAGGACAAAATCTTTTAAAACTGCTTCTCCGGACCTCTTAAAGTTCATATCTTGGCATAACTCGCTTCACGATTTGAGACCTTTCTCGAACTGATATTTGGTAGCGACTTCATACTTCGAATCTTGAGAGACGTTCTTGAAATTATGGTCTTCTCTTCATAATAGGAATTTCTTCACTTGAAGTTTTTGAGAGATTCTTCATACTTGGACCACGACTTCTTCATTTTTCTCCAATCTTTATTTTGGATTTTGATATACAACGATCCGCCTCCTTTTAGGACTTGGATCAATTTATCCTCATACCTTGCTAGGGTCTTTTCGGATAGACTTCTCCATGATCTTTTGGGGAGTATTTGCTTTTCGTCGTGTGTCTCGATCCTTCATATTGATTTTTGATAAATGATTCTTCACATCACTTGGGATCTTTAGCAACAATATGTAGCCCTCATGCCTTGTTAGTTCCTTTTCGGACTCGCCAATCTTCGCATCCCGCTTCAATAAGTTATGCCTTGGCTATGAACTCTAATTAATACCGAGCAACTTTTAAAAGATCTTGGGCTAGAAGCTAAGTAACCTTTTCAAATCGTACGACCTTATTTATTTGCAAATATATTTATTAACAAGCGATGGGAGAAAAAGCTTATAATCAACTCACATAAATTCATGAAAGAATACCAAACTTATAATTGACTCTATCATCTCTCGTTCTCCACAATTTAAAATCTCAAAGAATGAGACTCGTGGAGGCTTAGCCAATTAAATCAAAGTTTTGGGTTTTCAAGTCATCTATAGGATGTTGCAACTTTTTAGACTCTTTCAAGTTTGGAGTTCGCATTTTAAAGTTCCCTTGGTAAACGACTTTCTAGGATCAATTATAGGAACTTGCGAAAAGTTCTTGTTCTTAACCCATATGAGTTAAGCGTTTCGCGTTTTAAAGTTCCCCATATAAAAGCCTAGCAAAACTTGACTTAACACGTTAAGGATACTAGCTAGAGTAAACTTGGATAAGTAAACTCGGGTTGAGTCAAAAGATTCATGACGTTTGAAAATTTAAAACCACTTTATTAAAAATTTATTCAAATAAAGAAAGTAATTAACGATAAAAAAAGGAAAATACTACTAGACTACTAGGCCAAAATAGATCAAAAATTTTGAAAAATGTTGAAAAATCAATTTTCTAGTTAAAATGAGGACAAATACAAGGAAAAGCCCACTTAACTTCGATAGAAGTCCCCCTACACTTAATATAAACATTGTCCTCAATGTTTAAGCATGTGGAAGTAACCTCCCCTACACTTAGGACATTGTACACGTTGTTTAAATCTTGCTAAGGAAGAGACAACTAAAGTGATTCCTATTTTAATCATAAATGATAAAATAATGAATCAAAAGAGTTTAGGATAGAAACGGGAAGACGGGAACACGGAATCACGGGTCGTCAAAAGTCATCAAGAATGAATTTTTGAAATCTCAAATCCCTGCACATGATAAGAAAGAAAAAAACAAACACGTACAAGGGTCTCCCCCTACACTTATTGTAAAAACAGATATAGATAGATAGATAATCGGGTTGCCTCCCAAAAATCGCTTGTTTTTGTTAACCGAGTCGCGAGCCTGACTCGTCCCCGAATTAAATGGTCCATGGGGAAGCCTCGAATGTAATACTGGGATCAAAGACCTTGTCCTCGTTCCTGGAGGAAATAATGTTAGCCTCAAAATATTGAGCCAAACAAGAATGCTCGGTCATATGTTTATTATGTATTGTTTTTTAGAACGTTGTAATAGGTAGTATATTAGTCGTGTTATTACGGGCTTAACTTTAAGCTAAGGTTCATTAATAAGTAACCAAAGCCCAAAAGGAAAGCCCGACCCATGATCATATAGCCCATTAAGCTACATGTAAGCAAAGGCTATATAAACCCTTCCTAGCATGTTAGGAAGGGTGTTGGTCATTTCATTTTCTCTAATCTAATATTCCACAAGTTTCACCAACCATTTTCTCTCTACTTTCTCTCACTACTTTCTCTCTCTAGAATTCTTCTCATATCTACCTTTCTTTCTTTAATTCATGTATTACAATCATATTATTAGGGACAACAATTGGTATCAATCGCCATGGGGTAGTATTTGTGATTGGTTGTTGTTATTATATTTGATTCGAATGATTTAATCCATAAATCATCTCGGATTCAATTTTTTTTTTTGTTTTCCGTGCTCTACTTCTTCATCTACATCTTCTACATAGTTGTAGTAGTGATTTGGTATATTTACTTTGGCTAAAAACACAAAATTTTTGGGTGTTTTGATCATTTTTTGGCTTAAAATCACGTATTGGTTGAGTTTTGTCCGAGAAAAGTGGGATATATTCCGACCAGTGCAATCGGAAAAGGGATTAGTGATTCCGATCACTCACATCGGAAAAGGGTTTTAACATTCCGATCAGTATTCCGATTTGACTTTCCGATCAAGGGTTATTCAACAACATTCCGACCAGCTCTTTCCGATCATCATTCCGATTTGGTATTCCGACAAGGTCTTTCCGATCACCATTCCGATTAGACATTCCGACGAAGGGATTCCGATTAGACATTCCGATTACACATTCCGATTAGACATTCCGATCACCATTCCGATTAGACATTCCGACGAAGGGATTCCGGTTAGACATTCCGATTACACATTCCGATTAGACATTCCGATTACACATTCCGATTAGACATTGCGACGAAGTGATTCCGATGACATGTTTTTGCTAAATTTTGTTTGAGTATTTTTTAGACTTAGCCACCATCTAGACTAGTTTAGGAACGTAGTTTACACGAAGATTAAAAAAAAAAGAAAAAAAAAAAGAGTTAAAATTTTTAGGTCAAGTAAAATCAAATTTTTTCCATACTAGTTTTAGGACATTTCTAGCTCAATTTCAAAATTTGGTGATTACAATTTTTTTAGGTCTACCGTTTTGTCGGACTGAGGAATTTATTGTCGGGCTGAGAAAAAAAAACAAAATCGCAATTTTCGGAATTTCAACAACCAAACAATCACAACACAACTACTTAAGATCCACATTCGATTCATCATTTCAAAGAACTTTGAGATGAATTCTACCGCTGAATATCGTGTGACGAACAACAACATAATGGTGGCAGGTAACAAAGAAAGACCACCAATGCTTGTGTCGGGTCGATACGATCAATGGCAATCCCGTTTTATACGTTACCTTGACACAAAACCTAACGGTGATGCTTTAAGGCAATGTATCTTGGAAGGACCCTATAAACTCTCACGGATTCAAGTTCCTGCAGTACCAGCCACAGACACAAGTGACGCACAACCCGCATATGAACGTGATGAAAAGAGGACCGATCTCACCCCAGAGAACCGTGCGTGGTTTGATGCAGAGAAGGAAGCAATCTACTTAATTCTTAGTGGCATTGAAGATGAAATTTACTCTACGGTTGACGCATGTCCTACTTCTCAAAAATGTGGACGGCCATTGAAAGATTGCAACAAGGTGAATCACTTAACAAACAAGATGTGAAAACTAAGATGTTTTGGAACTTTGGCAAGTTTACATAAAAGGATAGGGAATCAATTGATTCTTATTACTCCCGATTCTACAAGATGATGAATGATATGACCCGAAACAACTTGCAAGTTTCCACCATGCAAGTCAATGTCCAATTTCTACAGCAACTTCAACCAGAGTGGACACGATTTGTCACCTTGGTGAAACAACAACAAAAGTTAGACGAAGTTTCATATCACAAGCTCTTTGACATCTTGAAACAATTTCAAAATGAGGCAAATGAACTTCGAGCTGAACGAGTTGCAAAGACTTCCAATCCACTTGCTTTGGTGTCTACCACTCAACATTACCCAGATTATCACTCTCGTACATCAAAGACCTACTCTACTCAATCATCATCACCACGATCATCCATTGTCTCCAAGTCACATGTCCCAACACGATCCCGAGGCAAAGAAGTTGCAAGAGCACCATCACCCACACCTGAGCAATCATCCGAAGAAGACAGTGATGAAGAAATAGCTCAAAAGGATAGGGAATTTAAGAAACAAATGGCTTTTGTTATGAAGCAATATAAGAAAATCTACAAACCCACCAACAACAACCTTTGAACATCTTCAAACTCGAGGAACACCCATGCACAGAGTCCTCCAAGGTATGACACACGAAGACGTGCTGAGAGTCCTCCAAAGTATGATCGACAACCTAAGTATGATAATCAGAGGGTGGCTACTGTTGTTGGAAATAGGGAAACTGTTGGTACTCAAGTTGTGCAACAAAGTGGGATTTAGTGTTATAACTGCAGAGGTTTTGGGCATTTGGCTAGGGAATGCAGGCAGCCAAAGAGGGTTAAAGATTATGGTTATCATAAGGAAAAGATGCTGCTGTACAAGAAAATGGAAGCTGGAATCAAGTTATCAGCTGAGGAAGGAGAAATGCTTGACGACACAGATGATGAAATCTCCGACCAAGAACTCGAGGCACATTATTCATACATGGCAAAGATTCATGAGGTCCTTAACGTCACTGAGGATGACAATGGTCCTATCTTTGATACTGAGCCAATTGATAAGGTACAACATGCTGATGAATATAATGTGTTTGGTGATACACATGAGCATAGTGAACTTCCAACAACAATTACTGACACGTGTATGATGGAAACGGTTGATAGCAATACCAAACCCGATTCATCAGACATGTGAAATAATGAGTTTGAGGATGATCAACATGCAAATGAGTATGATGACGAGGAGCGTGTCGCGCTTGCTAATTTAATTGCTAGTTTACAAAAAGATGTCAATGAAAATAGAAAGAATCAAAAGCAATTAAAGAAGGCAAACACAGCGCTCACTCAAAACATTGAAGAATGCAAAGCCGCTCTTATAAAATCTAGTGAGACTATTGATAGTTATAGGGTTGAGCTTCTTCAAAAGACCAACGAGCTTGAGGGGGTACAAAAGTCGTGTAATCAACGTTAAAAAGGACGATTTTGAAAATAAATATAATGAAGCTCTTGCTTTGTTAACTAAAGAAAAACGTCAATTTAATATTTTATTAAGTGATGAACGTCAAAAAACGTACCTTGCCACAACAAAAGTTAATGAACTTGAACAGAGGCTTTCTATGAACACCACCGATTCTGCTAAAATTCTTGACGAGAAGAAACAAGAGGTTGAAACATTAAAACAAGATTTCAAAAATAGACAAAGCAAAGATACTGAAAAAGTAAAGGATCTCGTAGAACAAGTCGATTTTTTGAAAAAAGTTGTTTATAATACACATGACTCTATTCAAACCGTAAGAATGATAGCACCTCGGTCGTTTTTCAAGGGTCAACCTAGCTTTACCACCCCCAAGTACCTCGAACAAGCTCAAGCTGCGAACCCTCACTTATATCTTGATGAGTCCGAATGGACTGATAATGACTGCCCAGTAGCTAACATCGATAGAGAAGAGACGTCCCTTTGGGATGAGGAGAGTAGATCACCGGTCAATAAAGATTTTGTGAAACCATATAACTATGCTTATGAAAACAGTCTTTATGGTCTTTTCACTGCACAAAAACAGAAGTCTCGTGAGGAATTATTTTTAGAATGCAAACAAAAAAGAATTTAATGGAAAAAAGCTTTTGCCACTAAGAGGAAAACTAATGTTTTTAAATATATTAACTATTTGCCTCTAGATGCTTCTAAAAGTAAAAGTAGAAAAATACTTGGTTTTCTTAAACACCACGTTAATAATGTTCAATCAATTGTTGAAAGCGATTGGGAGAAACGTCAAAAGGATAAGTGGAAAACCGAGATTCCTCACGACATAACTGTGCTTGTGAAAGAACTTTTAATACCAAATATGAAGATAATAAAAGAACATGTTCTTGAGTTTGAAAATTTAATTCAGTCTGAAATGTTTGATGATTTGAAATATGTTGAGTCTCTTGAAAAAGAAATTGATGACCTTCAAAATGACAAATTAGAATTTTCAAACGAATATGGTCTACTCTTAGAAGAATGTATCTCCAAAGATATTTTGTGTGTTACTCTTCAATCTTGTGCTGATATCGATGAATATTCTGATGTTGCATCCAAATATCTTGATAAAATCAAAGAGTGTGAGCGTCTTGAACTTGAGCTTTCGAAACATAAAGAAAATGTTGATAAAAAGGCTTTTGAGTTACTTCAACACAAAACTGATTTCCTTCAAAAACATTGTCATTCTCTTGAACTTGCTTTGCAAAAAGACGTTGGTAGTTTTCCACATGATAATAAATTGCAAGAAAAACTTTCCCAAATGTTTCGAGAAATGAACGAACATAATTTGGAAATTAAAGGGTTGAAAGCTCAGTTACAAGACAGGGACAGAGCGATAGCAGAGTTGCAGAAACTCATTGCTAAGATGGGTGGGAAGATTGTGGAACCTAGTGTTAAGAAACCCGTCGTAAGACAACCCAATGCTCAAAAAGTGACTAGACCCTCTGTGTTGGGAAAACCATCTGTTTTCTCCAATTCTGCATTTGCAAAACCTGCGTTTGCCCCCAAGACGGATGGGAAGGATAGGTTACCACAAAACACTCCCAAAACACATATTCAATCACCTCAGACTTCTAGAAACACTAATAGACGTGTGTCTTTTACTACAGGAGTAGTCCCCACTGCTAGTGTTAGCCGGCCCCAGCTTAAGAGAACTCGCATGAATGAAAAGGTCTGGCAAAACAAAAGTCAAGGGAAGATGAAGGAAGTAGAAGACCACCCTAGGATTTTCAATGTTTCTAAGAATAAAACGTCTGTAATCGCGTGTAATGACGATTTGAATGATTCGACTTTGAGTGCTATGAAAGTTACGTTTGTTTGTGTGAAATGTGGAAAGTGTGCTAATGCTAATCATGCTATGTGTGTTTTGAATAATGTCAAAGGCGTAGAAACTAGAACTAAGAAGCAAACTGTGCTGCCTATTAGTGCTAGAAAACCCAAACGCAAAGTGAACCATTCTGGTGCAACCCCCCTAAGAAAAGTATTGCATCAGACTCCACCACTAAGAACCCTAGAAGCAGAACTAGGGAATTATATGAATCTGCTAGCAAGCCTTGGAAATGGTGGTTTGCTAATCAGTGTCCTCCGGGATATAAATGGATGCCTAAGGGTAGGACAGAAAATGTGACTACGAGCGTTAGTGTGCCTCTAAGTGATGAAACTAGGGAAACTAATGAATCAAAAATCACAACTAACATGGAATCCAATTTAGCAAATGCTCCATCGTGTTCTAATTCTTCTGCAGGTGATCGAAATAATTCTCTTCATACTGGACTCCGGATGCACGAAGCACATGACGGGGAATCTCAAGCTTCTAATTAACTTCGTGGAGAAGTTCCTGGGTACGGTCCGATTCGGAAATGATCAATTTGCACCGATCCTAGGATATGGAGACTTGGTTCAGGGGAATATCACTATCAAAAGGGTTTACTACGTCGAAGGGCTCAATCACAAGCTTTTCTCGGTTGGTCAATTCTGTGATGCGGATTTGGAGGTTGCTTTTAGAAAGAAGACATGTTTTGTTCGTGATTATGATGGGAATGACTTACTTACCGGAACACGGGGTACTGATCTCTACACTATTTCACTACAAGACTCCACATCTTCAACTCCAATCTGTTTCATGGCTAAAGCTTCAACGACTCAAGCTTGGTTATGGCATCAACGAACGTTTATCTCATCTTAACTTTGATACCATCAACTTGCTTTCCAAGAAAGATATTGTGCGAGGCCTTCCTAACTTGAAATTCATCAAAGATCATCTTTGTTCTTCTTGTGAGCTTTGTAAAGCTAAACGGAGTAATTTCAAGACAAAGACTACACCTAGCTCTAAAGGACGGTTAGATCTTCTTCATATAGATTTGTGTGGTCCCATGCGTGTTCAAAGTATCAATGGGAAGAAATACGTTATGGTAATTGTCGATGACTACTCAAGGTACACATGGACTCACTTCTTGAGATCCAAGGATGAAACACCCGATGTTCTCATCAGCTTCCTTAAAGTGATACAACATGGTCTTCAAGCTCAAGTTAAAGTGGTTCGTATTGATAGAGGTACATAATTTTTGAATTCAACACTGAGAAATTATTTTGAAGCCGAAGGAATTGAACATGAAACATCTATTGCTCGAACACCCGAACAAAACGGCGTTGTTGAAAGACGAAACCGTACTTTAGTTGAGGCTGCTCGAACATTATTATCCGCTTCAAAACTTCCACTATACTTTTGGGCCGAAGCCGTGTCAACCGCATGCTATACACAAAACCGCTCCTTAGTTATCCCAAGACACGAAAAGACACCATATCACATAATTAATGATCGTAAACCTTCACTCAAACACCTTCACGTTTTTGGATGTACGTGTTACATTATTCGAGATGGTGAAAATCTGGACAAGATGAAAGAGAAAGGTGATGCATGCATTTTAGTGGGATATGCAACTCAGTCTAAGGGATATAGAGTGTACAACAAGAGAACAAAATTGATAGTCGAGACTATTCATATCAGATTTGATGAATTGCAAGAAATGGCACTTGAACAAAGCAGTTTAAGACCCGATCCACAACAACACACGACTTCCGTTCACAACCGCACGGAACTCGGAACTCAAGACCACAGCAATGAACCGTCAAGTTCAAAGCTGGTTCCTGAACATGTTCCTAGAGCAGATATGACAGTGGACACGACACTTGAAGGGTTGGAAATGTTATATGGACCAATGTATGATGAATATTTCACAGGGGAGAAACAAGTTGCATCGAAGTCTTCCGCTGTCACTCATGATAAGAATGATGATACCGTTCATCGTCAACACAAGGATACAACTTCATCTACTTCAACACGGGTTGTTGCAGATTTACCTCCTCAGAATATCACATTAACAATAGATCCTACAACATCCACAACTATTGTCATTGCTCCAGAGAACACAAATCAAGCAGACGATGCATTATCTGACGAAGACGAATTTATCAACCCATTCGGTACACCGGTACACGAAACTGGAGAGTCTTCTACTCGCCATGTTGATCCATCAAATATGCATACGTTCTACCAGCGACATCCTTCAACACATCATTGGACCCGAGATCATCCTTTGGTTCACGTAATTGGAAACCCTTCACAGCCCGTTCGTACAAGACGACAACTAGCCACTGATGGCGATGTTTGTATGTTCGCACTCGCCGTGAGTACTGTTGAACCGAAAAACATCAAAGAAGCCATGGCTGATCATGCTTGGATTGAATCGATGACGGATGAACTTCAACAGTTTGAAAGACTTAAAGTCTGGGAACTTGTTGACAGACCATACGATGTAACACCATTAAATCTTCGATGGATCTGGAAAAACAAGATGGATGAAGAGAACACGATCATCAAGAATAAATCTAGGCTAGTGGCTAAAGGGTATGGACAGAAAGAGGGTATTGATTTTGAAGAATCATTTGCACCAGTAACCCGAATGGAAGCGGTCAGGATTTTTCTTGCCTATGCTGCACATTAGGGATTCATTGTATATCAAATGGACGTAAAGACGGCGTTTCTTAACGGTCCTTTGAAGGAAGAAGTCTATGTCACGCAGCCGGAAGGATTCGTCGTTCCTCATTATCCTGACAAGGTGTATCGTCTCTACAAAGCACTTTATGGACTCAAGCAAGCTCCAAGGGCGTGGTACGACGAGCTCTCAAAATTTCTGGTCTCCAAAGGTTTCTCAAAAGGTTCCATTGATTTAACTTTGTTCACTTATAAATATGGGGATGACATTCTGCTTGTGCAAATTTATGTTGATGACATTATTTTCGGGTCTACAAACCCAAAACTTTCAAAATGGTTTGAAAAAGTAATGCACAGCAAATTTAAAATGTCAATGATGGGAGAACTAAAATTCTTTCTAGGAATTCAAGTTCACCAATCCCCAAGTGGTATCTTTATAAACCAAGCTAAGTATTGTCAAGAGATAATCAAAAAGCATGGTATGACTTCATGTGACCCCGTTGGGACACCATTATCAACCACATCGCTAGATGCTGACTTGGAGGGATTACCCATAGATCAAACGAGATATCGTTCCATGATCGGGTCCCTCATGTACTTGACAGCAAGCAGACCTGATATTTCACATGCTACGTGTTATTGTGCACGTTATCAAGCACGACCCACTGAAAAGCACCTCAAGGAGGTTAAACGGATCTTTCGGTACCTCAAGAATACCATTCATTTGGGACTCTGGTATCCGAGGGAAACCGGTTTCTTTCTAACGGCTTATTCAGATTCTGATCATGCAGGGTGTCTTGATACACGAAAAAGTACTTTTGGTGGTGCACAATTTCTAGGTCAAGATAAGCTTGTGGGATGGTCTTCCAAGAAGCAGGATTGCACGTCACTTTCATCAGCCGAAGCGGAGTATGTGTCTCTATCTGCGTGTTGTGCTCAAGTTCTTTGGACGAGAACACAACTCACGGATTATGGCTTCCACTTTGATAAAGTACCTATGTACTGTGACTCAAAGTCTGCCATAGCCATCTCCTGCAACCCAGTACAACATTCCCGCACGAAGCACATCGATGTCAGATACCACTTCATAAAGGAACAAGTTGAAAGAGGTATCGTTGAACTATACTTTGTTGGAACGGATTACCAATTAGCCGACTTGTTTACGAAAGCTCTGTCGAAAGATAGGTTTGAGTACCTCGTTAGGCAAATTGGTATGAGATGTTTGACTCCAGCAGACCTGGAGATTCTGGCAAAGGTGCCTGCTTGATTTATCTATCAAACATCAACATGTATATATCTTTGAAAAACCAAAATACAAAAATATAAAACACATAAAAGCAAAACACAAAATTAAAAATCTTTCAAAATCCAAAAATATTCTTCTCGACATGTCTTTCAGTATCGATAATATGGACGTGCGTAGAAATGTCGCTCAATAACGATACGGGTGTGTACATAAAGCTCGAATGAAAGTTGTAAATATTTTTCAAAACATGTCATTTCTTCTTTTAATAAAAGGAAATTGTCTATTTTGGACAAATATTTCCAAACAACGGGTAGAGCAATCTATCACGGGTTGAGCTTGTCACAAAACATTCAACGCTTTGAGCTTAACACAATGGCTTGTAATTACTTTCAGATTGCAACCCGGAACTTTATTCGCGGGGGAGTGTACGATTTCGTGCTCTTACCCTTAGCAAAAGAAGTTAAATCTTCTTACACTTGAGTGGATTCGTCAAGACATTCAAAGTCTATGAACTCAAGTTTATGCTTTAGAAAAACCTCTTCGACAAAAAGAAATAGGATTTTTCAAAAAGCGTTGAACACAATTTTTTCAAGAATTTCTCAATGATTATTCAAAATCTTTCAAAAATTGTGTGCTCAACAACTCCCATCCTCAAAAAGAAAAATGTGGATCATATCCTCACAATGACAATTCAATTGGATCAATTTTTGAGGGGGAGCATTATAACTTCATGCAAAAGATTAACACATCTTTCTCCCGGAGATTTCAAGACTATTTTTCAAAATATATTTTAACCAAATTTGGTATCTCTAATATCAAAAGATTTTATATATTAGAGATAGGGGGAGAAAATGTGATTAAAATGTGATCTAATATAAGACTCAAGCACTTTAACTCTTACCTACATGTGCGAAACATTTTCGATTATCGATGCACATGTGAAGGGGGAGCATTTCTAAAACGACAAAACTAGCAAGGTGTTAAATGTTTTTCAAACACTTTGTTAGAGTTTAAAGTGGTTTTCATGGTTACGATCAAATACCCACAACATCTTTAATTCACGACGTTATTGGTGTCAAAAGGGTGGTTAGGTTTAAGTCCTATGATCCAACCAGAACCGGAGGGATCTTCCCAGGGACAATCCAATAGATTATTAGAAGTCCTTAGGAAAGATGGAGTAGAATGTGAACGTAGCTGAATGCTGACTAAGTACTGATGCTAGCACTAGAACAATCACAACAAGGTGCTAGTAATGATGACTTGGTAAGCATTGAAGGGGTTGAAGAATGAAAAAGAAATGTAAGGATAAAGGGTGTAAAGAAAGAAGCCCTCCATACAACTTAGGCAGAAACCGGGTCAACTCATCATGAAGACAAACTCATCATGGACCCAGTGATGTGAAGCACAACCCTTTCCTAGCTACTCAGACTTCTCTCAAAAGAAGTTTGTTTTATTGTCACGGAGATCAACACGACTTCTATTGACTTTCTCACTCCGAGATAGTAGATATTGAATAGGTGGCATCTGCTCCAGCCTCCGACCACTAAAAGTGCACAAATCGAGTCTAGAGCCAAGAGATCAATCAAATCTCGTTAGGACACACGGATGAAGATCAAGAGAGTCCTACGCTATATCCTTGCGATATTGCTAGAACACTCAGAGTGATACTACTTAGTATTCACAATGATGAGTGGAAATCCTTCCAGTGTTAACGTCAAACAGCACTGTGGTAGGTCATATGCAAGATTCTTTATGAATTGAACATATGTAAAACTGAAAAGCAACAGTGGTTTGATTCTGAATTGATTCAAACTCGTTTCAGGTTTCTACGCAATATCTTTATGGTCTTGCCAGAACATTCAGAGTGATATTCATTAATATTCACAGTGACGAATGGAAATCCTTCTAGCGTCAACATCAAACAGCGCTACGGTAGGTGACTTGTGAGATTCTTATGAATCAAACTTGTGTCAACTGGAAAGCAACAATGGTAAGATTCTTAATGAATCAAACTTGTTCCATGAATTTGAATTGACGACTTTAATCAAGCGGATATCTATCCAATTGATTCACTCTTTATGTTCGCAGTCTTGCTTTGAGACGGTCGAGTAAAGAGAACGGCTTTTACAGCCGCGAAACCCTGTCAAGGAGATTCTTAATTGAATCTACCTGATCACAGGTACGATATTTAATATCGTATAACGGTCTTCAGCGACCGGAGGTAAAACGCTACCGATTTAGGACCAATGTCAAAGCCATTCAGTCCGTGTCTATGTTTTGTCTCGAGAAGGTGGCGTCACGGTGTACATAGCAAAGTCAATGATTCAGAAACCACATACTCATGCCTAAAGACATATTCAACAATTAATAGTGTGAGCATGTGGATGAAGACACAAGATCGCAAGATGGCAAAGACAAGTCAAGGATGATTTGAAGATCTCAAGCTTAAAGACAAAGTCGAAAGACAATGACAAAGGCTCAAAGATCACAGCATGAAGGAACAAGACTACTATTACACGTTCAAGACTCATTTATGGCGAGATTAGTAATCTCTACAAATTTCCTAAATGACCAACGTTTATGACCTCTCATTGGGGGAGATTGTTAGCCTCAAAATATTGAGCCAAACAAGAATGCTCGGTCATATGTTTATTATGTATCGTATTTTAGAACGTTGTAATAGGTAGTATATTAGTCGTGTTATTACGGGCTTAACTTTAAGCTAAGGTTCATTAATAAGTAACCAAAGCCCAAAAGGAAAGCCCGGCCCATGATCATATAGCCCATTAAGCTACATGTAAGCAAAGGCTATATAAACCCTTCCTAGCATGTTAGGAAGGGTGTTGGTCATTTCATTTTCTATAATCTAATATTCCACAAGTTTCACCAACCATTTTCTCTCTACTTTCTCTAACTACTTTCTCTCTCTAGAATTCTTCTCATATCTACCTTTCTTTCTTTAATTCGTGTATTACAATCATATTATTAGGGACAACATATAATAAAGGAGAGGCATGAGGATAAGTCTTGAACGGCAGGAAAGTCCTCTCAACATACGAAAAGTATGTGAGGTCGCGATCCACGGGAGGTGGGGTAGGTAAAGTAAGCAGATTGTCATCCCCCAAAGACAATTGATGCTCAGAAAGCGGCAAAGCCGTAAGGTTATCAATGATAAAATAGTCAATGTCACCTCCTGGGTCAAAGCACTCATCCTCCGTAATGGTCTCTAAAAGAGTGGATGAAAGGTGCTCGGGAGGGGGACTTGGGAAAATATCTTCATGGATCAAGGTATCAAAAAGAATATCCCCCTCCGTGTCGTCATCATCAATACCCGGAGGTATTGAAAGAATGTCGATTTCTTCCATAAACGTGTCATTATTCTCAACGGGGGTAATCGACGGGGTTAAAGACTCAGAAATAGGAGTAGAATTCAACGCTTCAATTTCAGCAATAAGAAGATGAACTTTCAACAATTTGTTGCGAAGAATAACGTCTTCCACCTCATCTACAAGACCAAGTTCAGTGGTGAACTTCTCGTAAGTTGGAGAGAATAAATCAACATCGTCCTCGTCTCCTTGAGGAAATAGGGTAGGATGAGAAATTTCGAAAGTGAAATTCTCATAGCATGGAGAAAATCATCATCATTAAGATCGACCTCGTCCGTTGGCTCCACAAAATTCGGTGCATCACAAACCTCATCAAAGAATTCATCAAGACAAAAATCACTAATTTTACTCGATGTATCACTATCCTTAGACGCATTAGGGATATCAAGAGTAGGAGTAGAAATCTCAGAAGATTGGTTGAGATCATAGATATCACCCTCGTCATCATCATAATAGTAGTATGGACACACAAGAGGAGGAGTTATAAGTACTAAGATTAGATACTTGCTGTTGTCGTTGATCCTCTTGACATTTTTCGATGTATTTATTGAAAGCTGCTTGAAGTCTTTGAAATTGGTCAAAAAGAGTGGCTAGTTGCTCAGCAGGAATTGCAAAAGAGGGTTGATGATCGAGGGAGTGTTGTGGGCGCTCAAAATTTTGAAAACAGGAATTATAGAATGGATGTGGCTCATAATTCATCGGTGGAGAAGAATTAGAACACGGATATGGGTCATAATAATTCATCGGTTGACAATAAGAAGTATCATGAGGGCCCCCACAATTGTTGCAACACGGGTATTGAGAAAAACTCGGTGCATGTGGCAGATAGGTATGACCATTGTCATAATTGTAACCCTGTTCTTGCTCGTCATGCGACGGGTATCGAATAGGACACACAATATGCCAATAATCGCTTCCACAATATATGCAAGGGGGGGAGTAGGTGGATTAGAAGATAAGGATGAATTAGTCGAATAGCACGATGGACAAAATCCAAAATGGGAAAATTGTGAATCGGAAACGGTTGGAAGATCTTTTCCGCATTGCTCGCAATAAAACCATTCACATGATTCGAAACCATATAATCGTCTCATACACCTTACGCAATACGAATCCATGAAGAATTAAAAATAAGAGGGGTAGAGAAAAAGAATTAAACACAATAGAGGGTTAAGAGGAATATTTTTTGTGCAAAACTTTGAAAAAGAAATGCTTTTTATGACTTTTTAAATGTTTTTGTATTTTTGAAATTTTTGATTTTTTATGGATTTTTTAAAAATGCAAGAAAAATAACGTTCACGAGTGAATGGATCCCAAAATCCAACGCGTCTCTCACAAAAACCGTTAATCTTCACGAAAAGAGCCGGCAGCGGCGCCATTTTAATAAATGGTATTTGCTTGTTAAAAATTTCGTTTTACTCGGTGTCTAATCGAATCGATCACGGTTCAAGTGTGACTCAATCATTTTTGGTTAATAAAAAGGAGATTGGTTTTATCTATTTCTACTTAAAAGGTAAAAGCGAAACGTAATAAAAATAAACCAAAAACAAATAACTAATAATAAAGGAGCAAAACAAATAGTAAAACGTAAATTAAATACAAAACAATTATAAAAATGAAACTAAACTAAGACATTAACTTTCGACTGAAAAATAAAATTAACCTAATGAAAAAGGAGAAAATAAAACTAAGTGGGTACTTTAAAACTAGACGAGGTAAAAGCTAAAGCGGGCACTAAATAAAAGATAAAACTTAAACTTTTGGAAAAAATACTAATACTAAAAATTGATGAAAAATTCAACTAAAAATACGTGACTTTCAGAATTAAAATCGGAACAACTTTCAGATTAAACTAAACGATTACGAAACAATACTAATTAATAAACAAGCTAGCAGGCAAGATGCTCAAGCAGCCAAGCAAGCTGCTCAAAATGGCGGGAAAAGTCAAAGCTGCCAAGCAGGTAAGCATGTCAATGTAATATAAATTGTTCGGAATGTTGACCAGTTAATTCGGAATCCGTTACCAAACTGGCACCCTAGCATGTCAAATTTTCATTTAGTTCGGAATAACCGTTTAGGACCTAACTCAGAATCTAGCAATGAGGACCTAGTTCGGAATGTCAAGTTTTGACGTAGTTCGGAATCTGGTCTAGAATTTAATTCGGAATAAAGGCAACATGAACCTAACTCGGAATAAAGTAAAACCTAACGTAATTCGGGAAACTGGGAAATTGTACATAACTCGGAATATTAGGGTTTATGAACCCGAATTAGATAAAAATTAGTAAAAACTAAAATAAGCTAAAACCAAAATAAGCACTTATCTAAAAATTTAGCAAAAATAATTTTAAGAAAAAGCAAATAAGCCAAAATTTAAAAACTTTCAAAAACACTAAATAATAAAAATATTTAAAATCAACTTTTTATAAAAATACTTTTAAAACACTTAATTAAATTTAAGAAAAGCACACAATAAGCTATAAAATCAATAATCCAACATAATCAAACATATAAAAACATAACAAGAAATCAAATAAGCATGACAGTAAGATAATAAGCATAAATATTTGTAACACCCCCAAATTTATACAACTCAGTACAGCGGAAGACTAGTTGGTGTTACGGGATAGCACATTACTCACATCATAGACAACGCATAAAAATCGCGTCGTTTAATAATAAAACATTTCCATTCATAAATATCAAAGATACATCGGTCCCAAGTCATTGTATTTAATACAAAGTTTTACAAGTATTTGAATGGAAAAATATTGTTTAAGTGCGGGCCATGAATTCTTGTTGTCTTCCCGAGAATTACCTTCAAGTACCTGAGATAAAACATGTTAAAAGAAAAGGTCAGCGATAACGCCGAGTGAATTCATAGAGTTTAATAAATTCCATCAATATAACTTTGGTATAAAATTAGTACCAAAAATCAATTCGTACAAATCATTGTAATAGGCCGTAAAATAGCCAAAATCATTTTATACAAATCTTTGTAATAGGCCATAAAATAGCCAAAGTCATTTTTATACAAATCCTTATCGAAAATCATAATATAGGCATTTGCCGTAAAAATCATTATACGAGCCAATGTCGTAAAAACATCATACAATACGTCTTATGACGTTGTATAAAATCAAATAAAAACCGTTATATGAATATGGTTATGAAAACCAAAATACAATCATAATATCAATAGTATGACCCTGTATTGCTAGTCAGGAAATACATCGTTATTCGGAACGTCTATTAGTATTTCGTTAATTCGGATTATTATAAGCCGCATGACATTGTTACCTTACTAAACCAACAACGGGTAGCTAACCCGATACCAATTTTGCCCATCTAAAGTAGCGTGTCGTCACAAAGGTCACGCTATGGAAATCTTCTCATACATTAATTCGCTTACCAATCAATGTGGCACGACGGGGATCAACCGTCAAGGCGCGAACTGGGGTGATCGTCCCCAAATAGTACTATTAAATGCATAAGCGTCTACCAACTCCCGGTAGTTCACAATTCATGCTAATGGGACTTTTAGTGACATAACCTAACTTTAATAATCCATTTAATTTCATCTATCAGGTCCATTAATCATTTATCGGGTCATACAATCGGGTCATTCAATCATTCGGGTCCAAAATCAATAAACAAACAATCGGGACAAATGGTGTCCAAACTTTTATAAAAACTAACATGTTATCTCCCTCGCGGGTTTATAAAGCATTTATAAAACATTTAAAAGAGTGCGAGGCTATGAACTCACGTTGATATGGGAAGGCGGGATATCGGCAATTCGGACGTACGGTACGTGCTTCAATCACGGAAACCTAGACAAATAATAATCGGTCTTAGACGTTTGTCCAATGACTTTATAAAAATATCAATTATGTATACATATGATGATTATATATATATGATGATCAAGTGGGTTTACATATCCTCATTTACTCATTTTTGTGTTATATGTCGATAACCTTTATACTAGCTTACTAGTTTTACCCATTTACGTGTTTTAAGTCCAATAAACTTATTATAAGTTCTTTAACTTGTTTTAATCCATTTTGTACCTATATTATCAGTATGTATACTTTCCAAGTTGGGCCCAAATGGGTTAAGCCCAGTAAGTTCTTTTTAGGAGTGTTTAACTTATTTAGTCCAATTATTAGCCCAATGTGTTTATTTAACTTGTTAATGTCCGTATGCCCTATAGTTCGGGTTTTATCGGTTTTTACTTGTTATACATGTTTGTATATCAGTATATAAGTTTTATAAAGTTTACATTAGACGGGTCCAACCATCTAAGTTTTATTTAACAATAACGTTAATTTTACGGCGATAGCCGAAAAAGTCGTAAAATCATATTTATAGTTTTTATTATTTATAAACATTATTTCATCACCATTTATATAATTCATCCATTTGATTAACCTTTTATATATATTTATATAAATAAGTTTTATAAGTTAGTGGGTTTTTATTTTACATTTTATATATTAAAATGTGAGTGCTTATATAATAGTATTATTCTTTAATTTCCAAAAATCTGATTTTTAACTTCATCTTCACCAAAACTGCCATATCTTGAGTTCTACATGGAGATAGAAGCTCAAATTTTTATCACATAAACTACATGATATGTGCTACATTTAACTCTACTATAGCTACTGTTGAATCATCCTTTAAGTATTTTCTAAAAATCGTCCAAAACAGTAACTTCAGATTTATACCCTAAACTTGTTTTGATCATATCTCACTCATTATTTTGATTCCATTGCATGGCAAACTCTCACATGTGTACAAGACATATATCTTACTGTAAATTCATTAATCTATGCCATTTTTATCAGTTTACCACTTGATTCTTTACTGTTTTATACAGCCAACATATTTAAACAAGATTTTAGCCTTGTTTCTTATAGTTTTTCGCCTTTTTATCCATGATTATCAACAACAAATCCCCACATAACATTTTTATCATCATATAATCATCATAAATATACACAATAGGAAATAAATACATGATTACATAACCAAAAATAACAAGAAGATGAGGAGGACAATCTTTATACCACCATGATGATGTAAGTTGTAATCAAAACATGGATTTTGATGGAGAAACTTGTGGACAACCATGACCATCTTCAAGACCACCATGCTCCATGAACTCCTTGTGGAAAATCAGCCTCAAAACAATATGAAAACTCCTCCATGGATGTTAAAACTTGCATCAATCTTCCTCTTTTTGAATGGAGATTAACATATGTTGATTATAACATATGTTCATGGTTAAAATTTGTATGAAATGGGTGTTTGAGGATGGATATGGGACGGCATAGATGAGTGAGAGAGAGAGAGAGTTGTGAGTTTTTGAGTGGTATTGCATGAGTGTGTGAGTGATAGATTGTTTTGCTAATGGTTTTGTTGTGTCAAAAGCTTAAAGTGTAAGCTAATGACATGTGTTATTAGTTTATGTGAAAACTTGACACCAAGTTATCTTGGTGGAGTGGTTGTAGCCGGTTTTGAAGTGGGGTGGGACAAGTGTCCCACTTGTCTCATCCCATTTATTTACGGGTACTCCTCGATTCTAGTTTCCTCGATTTGCGTGCCCTCGGGTCGTTTTACGAAAAACGTTTTTATAAATTATGAATCACCGTCACAAAACGAATCCAATAAAAATTGTTTCATCAAAAACGGAGTTCGAAAACGTAAATACGTAATCCTAGGGTTTCCGGTTTAGTCGTAAAGGACGTTAAAATAAAATCGTAAGTCCTAATCTCTTCTCGTAAATTTGTGAGTTTATGAACCAACACAAATTTAAACTCCAAAATAATATTCACGGATAAATTTATTTTCTGAAATGTCGGACTGTCACCAAAGACGGTGTATGTAAACGTAAGCACGTAACGTTGAATCCTCCGGTTTAGACGTAGTCGATGCTACTTCAAGACGTAAATCCGAATTTCTTCCCAAAAGTATGCGAGTTCATATTGTAACATTAGAATAATGCTTTTAAATAATATTCGAGAATAAAATATCAACCATAAATTGATGGATTGTCACAGCATTTACCCCTAAACAGGATCTTTGTCCTCAAAGATCATCTTACTACTCGCTTCTTATAGAGTTAAAGCCATGTGGGTATTTCCTCCACATTCGGTCTTTTCTCACAAGTGCAATTCATTACAATACGCGAGTTTCATCAAACATAACTACGGGAATAAGATCAGGCTAAATGTTGACTTACTTTCTCTATCCATGATGTTCATGGGTTTCTGATGAATGCAACTTTTCGCCGATCTAAGCTTTACTAAGGAACAATCGGATTTTCACTTGATAGATATTTTATCAAGTTCGATTTACGAAACAGAATTCACGCAGTTCTTGAAGTCCTAGGGTAGATCCAGCTTATATGCCTTTCAATCCCAACTTTTACATCATTTCAATGGTCCCATACAACGGGGACTTATATCCCATGATTTGTCAGATCATGATTTCATTTTTCCAAGGTTAAAATTTTTGGCATAACTTCGCTACCCATTTGGCACTTCAAGATCTACATTTCACATTCACATAACCTCTTGCCCACTACCGGCTGTCAATAATCAGATCCTAATTTCAACCATTATTTCAGATCTCGCGGGTCGGGTATTTTGCAAGGATAGTTTCGCCATCATAGGAAACCTTAAACCTAAGAGACATGTCCAACTCACAACGGGTGTATGTCAGATGTCTTCATCTCAACTCCTGCTTACAGATGCTCTAATTTCTAAATCTTAACAAGATTCGATCTCGATCCTAATACGATAGTTATCAATGATAATCTCTCCAAAGGAAAACGATTATACGGTCTATATCCAAAGGTCAATCATTCAAACATAGAACAGCGCTTATAGTATTTTGTATCGTTACTTTACCTCGTCCCTTCGATTGGGGTGGTACATAGTACTCTCATCAAGGTTCGTTCTCAATGATTTCTGAGCAAATCTCTAGAAATTCGATGCGAAGCGAGGATCTTGATATAGATGATCGATAGAGGCACGCTATGTTTACATAACTCTTTTGCATTTATCATTAACGGGAATGATATTTAGCAGATTTGGTCAGTCTGTCGACGATGACCTAAATCGAATCAAATTCAGATGATGACCTTTGCAATAGCTAGACGTTTACTAATGTATGAGGCGATGTCTGCCTTCATAATTTGCCATTAGTTCAACTTATTCAGACAAAGATACTTTTAGTCATCAATGACATAAATAGAATACGTATACTTACAAATTCCAACATAACTATATCTCACAATCCTTATTTTTAGGCAACCACGAGTGGCCTTTTATACATTTAACGTTATTGGTTTCTCTAATCTGTTGGTTCACATAGCCGCGAATCCCTTTTTATTATCTATTTTATCCTTTTTACACACATCGTTTATTTTAAATTGTTCGGCAATTTATTTTGCACCTTCATTATTAAGGAACATGTCCTAATTGGTTCTTTATCTTTTTACATAATGCGTCGGTATCTATATTCACTTCTTATGATGATATAATTATCATGTCCACAATTTACTCAGATATTCTTTCTATATTATGCGTCAGTAATTACGTTTACTTTCTCTTGATGAAATAAATATCATAACCGTATTTATTCAAAATTCCTTCTTTATATTTTCTAAGTTTTAGTTTCGTCTCAACTATCATTTTTATCAGTTTTTACTTAATCCGTCGTCTAAAGTGTCGATAATTATTGTGATAAATTAAATAATTATTAGTTAATTTTTATGAAGCGTAAACGTAAAAGTTTTAAATTTCTTAGTTGAAAAGCAAAAATTGTCGTTTTAAGTTTTCAAGTTATGGTATAAATGGTTTTACTCAATCCTTCTTAAGTTATCTAGAAGTATACACAAACATTTACCCCTAAACAGAAGTTTAGTTAAATGGTTTGTGTATAAGGGAATAATCCCTTTAAAAATCCTTTGTTAATACATTCGTCAAAACATATTTCCATTTTCTTTTTGGTAAAAATCCAAAGTCTTTAAAAGGGCTCTTAATTTTTGAAGAGTCTATATGCATACATCTTACCATTATTAATCCAACGGTCCTTTTATGTAAAGGATTAAGTTTCAAATTTTATGTTAAATATTTAAGGTACATGTTTTCATTGTTCGTCCAATTCAGGGCAATCTATAAATAATTATTAACTGATTCTTATTCTTATAAACAAATAAATGGTCCTTAATGATCTCAAGCATGAATTTATCAAATTACATCCTACACACGTGATTCACCCAATATATGAATACTACATGTGCATTAGTCAATCCAAACGACATCGCGTGAAACTCATAATGTTCATTACAAGTACCGGATGTAGTGATTGGAATAGATAATCTCTTTCGCAGATGCGAAGTTGATGATAGCCATGCTATGGATCAATTTGCTAGAACCTTGTAAATGATCGAACAATTCTTCCATTTCGAGTTATGGATATCGTTTTCGATTGTCAATTTACTCAGTCACAGTAATCTATAAATATAAGGAAAGATAACACCATAGCTCTTCAGGATGACAGGCTTGGTATAATAAAATCTTTCTCCGACAACTTTCTCAGTTGTACGGTAATTCCTTTAATTTAGATGGTGCTGACGTACAGTGCACAAGCCACAAGTGCAGCACCGGAAATATAATCAATATCAATTTCAACTTGCCTTAATGGCGAAAGTCTAGGTAATTCATCAACAAATACTTCCTAAAGTTTCAGATAACAGAAACATCTTTTAATACATCCATATTAGGTTCTTCTATATTACAATATCTATAACTAGTTCACAACTATTCACGTTATAATTTCAAGTCTTAATACAGGATATGGTCATCCATCAAGAATTATTTAGATCACTTTTGATAATCAGCATCTTATCATTTAGGGGGAATTCTACTCGAGTTCCCATCAATTAAGACAATGTCGTCACGTCATAATCAATCAATCCATTCTACTGGCACTATCAACTTTCCAGTTTTATTGCCGTCGATAAGATGTGAACTTCTCAAAAGTCTAATAATAATTCATAATCCTTCACAAGTTCAAGGATATCTGGAGACATAACTACCTTAAAAGAGTAAGGTCAACGCATAATCTACGCGAAAGAATTTCAAATCAGACACAGATGAAAACATTTAACGAATAGGAATACATCCCATGTTTTCATAATTTGAGTACGCCTTCGAAAGCTCCTCGGATCGTTACCCAGGTCATTCAAATGAAATCAAATCAAAATAAATGATAGGAACGTCGATACATCCAGTCGGGTATCAACACTCGATAATCAAATACTTTTCCTAAGAATCTCACTACGGGAGAATTGGACAAGAAAGAATTGTCAATTGTCAAATAAGACAATTTCCACAGATGAGTAAATTCGACTCAGAAGAATAGATGCTACAGGCACATATGTAGGTGTCCCTATCAATATGTCCTTATTTTGCACTTTTTGCAGATCTCATAAATTTTTAATCTTTCACAATCTTCAAGGAAAAATGTAGTGTTTATTCATTAGTTTTATGGTGACTACTAATCAGTCTTGCATAGTCCATTCCAAATTGTATGTAGGCGCGCAACTATATACAATTTCAAGATTAACGATGCAATACTCAGTTCGTCAAAATTTTATCATCATGTTTATAGTAAAACATTTTCATGCTTAATTCTTAAATAAGAATCAAGAATAAATTTACAAAGATTTTCCTTATTATGAAAACAATTGAGTTTTCCAAGGTGTTTTATAAACAACCTCATTTCGATAACAATCACTTATAAATCTTACTTTGAATAATCCTTATAGTGATGAAAATTCAATTTCCTCAAATGATACTGTTTTGTCTTATAAAAACAATGAGTGATCTGCAAAAGAGTGATGAAAGCTTGTTCAATGGTTGCATCACCAATGCGAACATTAGGATGAAGCAAGAAAAGATAGATAACATCGATACATGTAGAATTTAGCAATCAAAGGTAGTCTTTTCATTAATCACAAACAAGTCAAAATTGTACCGTAACACATTACGTGTCACTATGTCATACAATTTTCAGAACTCATCCTACCAACTGATATCTCAGTTAAGTTAGGGATTTTTAAAAGATACCACAATGAATACTAATCAACAAGAGTCATTAGGTGTTCCACATGTCCTGGAAGATCCATCGGTCCCAATTTAGAAGAAGATTTCTTCAATTTATTTCTTGGACACTGGGCATCCTCGTTAGTGGACAATGGTCTAGGAACAATCCTTAACACGAATCAACAATCATTTAAAACCTTATAATAAAACTTAACAATTTCCTCTTAACAATTTATTATTCCATATGGGTTAAGTTTCACTTTATTCAAGTTTCAACCAATTATATACTCAATTCGATATCCTACCTCATTCTCCAATACTTACAACCTTATTCTTCGGCCTTGTAAAGGCAATACAATCTCAATATGAATCAACACTTAATTTCCAATCCTATTAGCTCTTACAACAACAATTATCAAATGAGTCATTAATATGAAATGACTTGATCATTCAACTTAGACTTCTCGGAAAGGTATTAGTGGCATGAGGCTTTTGGGTAATGGTTCCAATAACAGCCTCAAGTGCAACATTCACCCTTTCGATTTCAAATTTAAGAATTGGATGACAACGAATCATATGACATCTTTCTTGGTGGTAACGTTTTGTCAAACTCCACTCTATAAGGAAAGATCGTCATGACATCGATATCAGATTTAATCTCGCCAATTCTTTTTCAATATCAAAATCAACTAATATCTACATTTCTACGAATATCAACCATTTGTTGGGATCATAAATGTCCACAACTTGGTTTAGATCTAGGATAGCTAGAATTCCTACGAGAATAGCTTCGATTAATTTACTAGGGGAGTTAGGGTTACTTGTGACAATCTACGTCGTATAAATACCTCGTATAAAAATCAAAATAATCATCAAACAATCATGTAATAAAATTACATCATATATATATATATAATCCAAGTTATATATATATTAAAATAACACTTCTCAGTCTTGGCCTTGTCGGTAACTCGGGAATTCTTCGGCACCGTTATAGTCAAAAGATTTTTAGACATTTTTAGAAAAATGTTTGTAGTTAAAAGATTTTGAAAAGTTTTATTCAAAACCTTAGTTTTAAAAATCTTTCGTTCTCTATAACGAGAGCTCTGATACCAAACTGTAACACCCCCAAATTTATACAACTCAGTACAGCGGAAGACTAGTTGGTGTTACGGGATAGCACATTACTCACATCATAGACAACGCATAAAAATCGCGTCGTTTAATAATAAAACATTTCCATTCATAAATATCAAAGATACATCGGTCCCAAGTCATTGTATTTAATACAAAGTTTTACAAGTATTTGAATGGAAAAATATTGTTTAAGTGCGGGCCATGAATTCTTGTTGTCTTCCCGAGAATTACCTTCAAGTACCTGAGATAAAACATGTTAAAAGAAAAGGTCAGCGATAACGCCGAGTGAATTCATAGAGTTTAATAAATTCCATCAATATAACTTTGGTATAAAATTAGTACCAAAAATCAATTCGTACAAATCATTGTAATAGGCCGTAAAATAGACAAAATCATTTTATACAAATCTTTGTAATAGGCCATAAAATAGCCAAAGTCATTTTTATACAAATCCTTATCGAAAATCATAATATAGGCATTTGCCGTAAAAATCATTATACGAGCCAATGTCGTAAAAACATCATACAATACGTCTTATGACGTTGTATAAAATCAAATAAAAACCGTTATATGAATATGGTTATGAAAACCAAAATACAATCATAATATCAATAGTATGACCCTGTATTGCTAGTCAGGCAATACATCGTTATTCGGAGCGTCTATTAGTATTTCGTTAATTCGGATTATTATAAGCCGCATGACATTGTTACCTTACTAAACCAACAACGGGTAGCTAACCCGATACCAATTTTGCCCATCTAAAGTAGCGTGTCGTCACAAAGGTCACGCTATGGAAATCTTCTCATACATTAATTCGCTTACCAATCAATGTGGCACGACGGGGATCAACCGTCAAGGCGCGAACTGGGGTGATCGTCCCCAAATAGTACTATTAAATGCATAAGCGTCTACCAACTCCCGGTAGTTCACAATTCATGCTAATGGGACTTTTAGTGACATAACCTAACTTTAATAATCCATTTAATTTCATCTATCGGGTCCATTAATCATTTATCGGGTCATACAATCGGGTCATTCAATCATTCGGGTCCAAAATCAATAAACAAACAATCGGGACAAATGGTGTCCAAACTTTTATAAAAACTAACATGTTATCTCCCTCGCGGGTTTATAAAGCATTTATAAAACATTTAAAAGAGTGCGAGGCTATGAACTCACGTTGATATGGGAAGGCGGGTTATCGGCAATTCGGACGTACGGTACGTGCTTCAATCACGGAAACCTAGACAAATAATAATCGGTCTTAGACGTTTGTCCAATGACTTTATAAAAATATAAATTATGTATACATATGATGATTATATATATATGATGATCAAGTGGGTTTACATATCCTCATTTACTCATTTTTGTGTTATATGTCGATAACCTTTATATAGCTTACTAGTTTTACCCATTTACGTGTTTTAAGTCCAATAAACTTATTATAAGTTCTTTAACTTGTTTTAATCCATTTTGTACCTATATTATCAGTATGTATACTTTCCAAGTTGGGCCCAAATGGGTTAAGCCCAGTAAGTTCTTTTTAGGAGTGTTTAACTTATTTAGTCCAATTATTAGCCCAATGTGTTTATTTAACTTGTTAATGTCCGTATGCCCTATAGTTCGGGTTTTATCGGTTTTTACTTGTTATACATGTTTGTATATCAGTATATAAGTTTTATAAAGTTTACATTAGACGGGTCCAACCATCTAAGTTTTATTTAACAAAAACGTTAATTTTACGGCGATAGCCGAAAAAGTCGTAAAATCATATTTATAGTTTTTATTATTTATAAACAGTATTTCATCACCATTTATATAATCCATCCATTTGATTAACCTTTTATATATATTTATATAAATAAGTTTTATAAGTTAGTGGGTTTTTATTTTACATTTTATATATTAAAATGTGAGTGCTTATATAATAGTATTATTCTTTAATTTCCAAAAATCTGATTTTTAACTTCATCTTCACCAAAACTGCCATATCTTGAGTTCTACATGGAGATAGAAGCTCAAATTTTTATCACATAAACTACATGATATGTGCTACATTTAACTCTACTATAGCTACTGTTGAATCATCCTTTAAGTATTTTCTAAAAATCGTCCAAAACAGTAACTTCAGATTTATACCCTAAACTTGTTTTGATCATATCTCACTCATTATTTTGATTTCATTGCATGGACAACTCTCACATGTGTACAAGACATATATCTTACTGTAAATCCATTAATCTATGCAATTTTTATCAGTTTACCACTTGATTCTTTACTGTTTTATACAGCCAACATATTTAAACAAGATTTTAGCCTTGTTTCTTATAGTTTTTCACCTTTTTATCCATGATTATCAACAACAAATCCCCACATAACATTTTTATCATCATATAATCATCATAAATATACACAATAGGAAAAAAATACATGATTACATAACCAAAAATAACAAGAAGATGAGGAGGACAATCTTTATACCACCATGATGATGTAAGTTGTGATCAAAACATGGATTTTGATGGAGAAACTTGTGGACAACCATGACCATCTTCAAGACCACCATGCTCCATGAACTCCTTGTGGAAAATCAGCCTCAAAACAATGTGAAAACTCCTCCATGGATGTTAAAACTTGCATCAATCTTCCTCTTTTTGAATGGAGATTAACATATGTTGATTATAACATATGTTCATGGTTAAAATTTGTATGAAATGGGTGTTTGAGGATGGATATGGGACGGCATAGATGAGTGAGAGAGAGAGAGAGAGTTGTGAGTTTTTGAGTGGTATTGCATGAGTGTGTGAGTGATAGATTGTTTTGCTAATGGTTTTGTTGTGTCAAAAGCTTAAAGTTTAAGCTAATGACATGTGTTATTAGTTTATGTGAAAACTTGACACCAAGTTATCTTGGTGGAGTGGTTGTAGCCGGTTTTGAAGTGGGGTGGGACAAGTGTCCCACTTGTCTCCTCCCATTTATTTACGGGTACTCTTCGATTCTAGTTTCCTCGATTTGCGTGCCCTCGGGTCGTTTTACGAAAAACGTTTTTATAAATTATGAATCACCGTCACAAAACGAATCCAATAAAAATTGTTTCATCAAAAACGGAGTTCGAAAACGTAAATACGTAATCCTAGGGTTTCCGGTTTAGTCGTAAAGGACGTTAAAATAAAATCGTAAGTCCTAATCTCTTCTCATAAATTTGTGAGTTTATGAACCAACACAAATTTAAACTCCAAAATAATATTCACGGATAAATTTATTTTCTGAAATGTCGGACTGTCACCAAAGACGGTGTATGTAAACGTAAGCACGTAACGTTGAATCCTCCGGTTTAGACGTAGTCGATGCTACTTCAAGACGTAAATCCGAATTTCTTCCCAAAAATATGTGAGTTCATATTGTAACATTAGAATAATGCTTTTAAATAATATTCGAGAATAAAATATCAACCATAAATTGACGGATTGTCACAATATTAACAAAAATAAGAAAGGTAGGATGAGATATTAATTAAAACTAGATTAATATTAAAGATTCAATAACACAAAATTAAACTTACTTGAAATTAAAGGCAAGAATATAAATGACAATTAAGTAAATGACAATATGAAAGTGCAAGTAAAAAATTGGAAAGACTAATTTGTCAAATTAGCTAACACCTCCTAATGACACATTAGGAGGGTATTTATAGGGAGGATTACCATGTGTTGATCTTTATTCCTTATCTCGTCTATTCGTGTTTATAAATTCTTCGACTTTTTTCAATTTGTCTTGGGATTATTTGAACTCGTCTTTAATTTCTTCATTTATTAGACTTGAGTTCTTAGACTTCATTAAACTTCCGTCTTTAGACTTTTTCTTCGATAAATCTTTAGAATAGGCCTTGGACTTCCGTTCTTTTTGCACTCTTGATCTTTTGACTTCGTCTTTTGTCCTTTTTTCGATAAAAGCCCGTGAAAGCCCGTGTTTTCTTCCCTTTTCACATTTTGGTCCTAAATTACAACAAAAACGCAAACCACGCATAATTCTGACATTTATGACATAAAATACACGTTTTGGCTTGGTTATTATTATAATTAAGTGGTAAAAGTATGGGTGTTTTCACACCTATCAGACACATTAGAAAATCTTCTACCAGGAATCATGGTAACGGTAGGGACCAGAACCAGAGAGGTTCACAGCCTAACCGTCCAGCTATCACTGGTATTAAATCTTACGATTATCCGCATTGTCCTTTGTACCTATTTCATGTCTCATGTATAGTGTTTTTATCAGGCTCTCAGCCAGTCAAGACACCTGCTGGAGGATATACTCATCCTCTTTGCTCTACTTGCCATCGTAGGCACCCAGGGCCATGTCGCCGCAACAACGACGCATGCTACAAGTGTGGTCTTCCTGGCCATCCATTGAATGATTGCCGCAAGGGCGAGATAGAGGGTACATCAGGACATGCTGATACCAAGCCGCCTCCTACTAGTGGATGCGTTTACACGACATCTCACGATCAGGCCAACAAGTCTACAGGTACCATCACTGGAATCTTGTATATGTATGGTCAAGCTGCATGTGTTCTGTTTGATACGGGTGCTACTCACTCGGTCATTTCTACTGCTTATGCCAAGAATGTTAGGATACTCCCCATGCCACTAGAGAAT
The DNA here is from genome assembly GCA_025667525.1 of Glebionis coronaria. Taxonomy (NCBI): domain Eukaryota; kingdom Viridiplantae; phylum Streptophyta; class Magnoliopsida; order Asterales; family Asteraceae; genus Glebionis; species Glebionis coronaria. The sequence continues at coordinate 143,639,360 of CM046876.1, read as the reverse complement.
ATACTGAGTATTTCCACACCTTTGAGAGACTCTGTACGTATAACCCATGTGTACAAGAGCCTTCCCCTAGAGTTTGACGACAATGTTCGTCTTGTTGACGCACGTCCGCTGGACATGAATGATTTTGACATGATTTTGGGCATGGATTGGCTATCCAAGCATCATGCTACCATAGACTGCCATTCATATCGAGTCATCTTCGGTGATGTTAATGCACTAGAGTACATTCACAACGGGTTTTTACCCGGCAGGTCTGTACAAATCATATCAACCCTGCAAGCACGTGCACTACTTTCACATGGTTGCGAGGGTTATCTACCTACTATTCATGACATGGATGCTGAATCCCCATCAATTCAGGATCAGCCGATAGTGTCAGAATTTCTAGATGTATTCCAGAAGAACTTCCGGGCATACCGCATGTACGTGAACTAGAATTTAATATCGAGCTCATCCCGAGAGCTGAGCCGATTTCCAAGGCTCCTTATCGCATGGCTCCCATAGAGTTGAAGGAGCTGACGGATCAATTGCAAGAACTTCTGGAACGAGGCTTTATTCGACTGAGCGCATCTCCATGGGGCGCAACGGTCTTATTCGTTAAGAAGAAGGACGGTAGTATGCATCTTTATATAGACTATCGCGAGCTCAACAAGATTACCATCAGGAATAGGTATCCACTACCACGCATGGATGATCTATTTGACCAACTCCAAGGGGCCAAACATTTCTCCAAGATTGATCTAAGGTCGGGCTATCATTAACTACGGGTTAAGGAGCAGGACATCGCCAAGACTGCTTTCCGTACACGCTATGGCCACTACGAATTTGTAGTCATGCCATTTGGCCTTACCAATGCCATTCTGGACAAGTTCGTCATTGTCTTCATCGATGACATCCTGATTTTCTCTAAGTCCAAGGAGGAACACGAAGACCATCTTCGTACAGTACTATAGATCCTTCGCCAGAAGCAGTTGTATGCTAAATTCTCCAAGTGTGAGTTCTGTTTAGACAAGGTGGCATTCTTAGGTCACATTATATCAGCAGAAGGAATCACGATGGATCCAGAAAAGGTTGAGGCTATTACTAAGTGGCCAAGACCGACATCAGCGACTGAAGTCCGTAGTTTCCTAGGCTTAGCTGGTTATTACTGTAGGTTCGTGGAGAACTTTTCCCGCCTAGCACTACCATTGACCAAACTGATGTGGAAAGGGGAGAAATTCGTCTGGACGGAAGATTGAGAGAAGATCTTTGAAGACCTGAAGCAGAAGTTAGTATCTGCACCTATTCTTACTCTCCCATCTGGTACAGGTGGATTTCAAATCTATAGTGATGCATCGGGGAAGGGACTTGGTTGTGTTCTCATGCAACATGGGAAAGTGATCGCGTACGCTTCACGGCAGCTTAAGCCTTATGAGGAAAATTACCCTACGCATGACTTGGAACTTGCAGCAGTCGTGTTTGCATTGAAGATATGGCACTACTTGTATGGAGAATCATGTGACATTTTCACGGACCACAAGAGCTTGAAGTATATCTTCACTCAACGTGAATTGAACATGAGACAGAGGAGATGGTTAGAGATGTTGAAGGATTATGACGTTAATCTGCAGTATCATCCCGGCAAGGCAAATGTAGTGGCAGATGCACTTAGCAGAAAGTCCGGAATGATAAACGGCATTAAAATTGAGGAGGAAACCTTAAGAGACTTGGAGCGACAAGACATAGAGATCATGGTACGTGGACAGCACGGTTACTGGGCTAATCTTAGAGTAGAACCCGAGTTACTCTCTAAGGACAAAGAAGCTCAGAAAGATGATGGAGAAATCTGGGCGATAATTTAGAATTTGGAGAAGCAGACAGAATTTCGAGTAGATGCAGATGGTATCTTATGGCAGGGCACGAGACTTTGTGTTCCTGATGACCAAGAAGTCAGGGAAGCATTGTTAGCTGAGGCTCATAGCTCCCCATTCTCTATTCATCCTGGTTCGACCAAGATGTACCATGACATCAAGCAGTACTTTTGGTGGAGTGGTATGAAACAGGATGTTGCTACTTACGTCTCCAAATGTCTTACCTACCAGCAGGTTAAGATCGAGCATCAGCGATCTGGCAGTCTTCTTCAACCGTTAGATATTCCAGAGTGGAAGTGGGACAAAATCATCATGGATTTTGTTACTGGTCTTACGCCGACAAAGAGGAAGCACAATGCAATTTGGGTTATCGTTGATCGACTTACCAAATCAGCTCATTTCTTACCGATCCGCAAGGAAGATTCGGTCAGTAAACTCGCCGATACCTATAGAAGGGAGATCATGAGACTTCACGGTGCTACATCCAGCATCGTCTCAGACAGAGATCCCTGTTTCACTTTGTGATTCTGGAGAAGTCTGCAGAAAGCTTGGGTACACAAATTAAGCTTAGCACGGCTTTTCATCCTCAAACAGACGGGCAGTCAGAGCAAACGATTCAGACATTAGAAGACATGTTGAGGTCATGTGCGTTGGAATGGACGGGTGAACGGGATTATTATATCTGTTTGGTGGAGTTTTGTTGTCCCATATTATTGTGATGATTAATGATAGAAAATAGATGAAAAGAGATGGATTCCTAGAGAGAGAAAGTAGTGAGAGAAAGTAGAGAGAGAGAGAGAGATTAACTTGGTGAATATTAGATTAGAATAATGAGAGTACTAATGACCATTCAAACCCTCCTAACATGCTAGGAGGGTAGTATATATAGTTCACTCACATGCGGGCTTTAAAGGGCTATATATTAGGGCGGGCTTGTCTTTTGTACTTTAATTAGTTTAAATCCAAGCCCGTAAACCACGACTATTTAACTATCTATTACAACGTTCTAATAAATATTACAATATAAACCTATGACCGAACATTCTTGTTTGACTTAAAATTTTGAGGCTAACAATCTCCCCCAATGTGAGTTCATTCCTCTTTGTTATTTGGATTCCAATGGAGATTTATGAATTTCGTCATAAATGAATCTTGAACGTGTAATAGTAGTGTTGTTCCTTCATGTTGTGATCTTTGAGCCTTTGTCGTTGTCTTTCGAATTTGTCTTTATCTTGAGATCTTCAAATTATCTTTGACTTGTCTTTGCCATCTTGTGATCTTGTGTCTTTATCCACATGCTCACACTATTAATTGTTGAATAAGTCTTTGGGCATGAATATGTGGTTTTGAACCTTTGACTTTGCTGAGTACACCCTGACGCCACCTTCTCGAGACAAAACATAGACACGGACTGAATGGCTTTGACATTCGTCCTAAATCGGTAGCGTTTTACCTCCGGTCGGTGAAGACCGTTATACGATATTAAATACCGTACCTGTGATTAGGTAGATTCAATTAAGAATCTCCTTGACAGGGTTTCGCGGCTGTACTAGTTGTTCTCTTTACTCGACCGTCTCAAAGCAAGACTGCGAACATAAAGAGTGAGTCAATTGGATATATATCCGCTTGATTAAAGTCGTCAATTCAAATTCCTGGAATAAGTTTGATTCATTAAGAATATTACCATTGTTGCTTTCCAGTTGACACAAGTTTGATTCATAAGAATCTCACAAGTCACCTACCGTAGCGCTGTTTGATGTTGACGCTAGAAGGATTTCCATTCGTCACTGTGAATATTAATTAATATCACTCTGAATGTTCTGGCAAGACCATAAGGACACTGCGTAGAAACCTGAAACGAGTTTGAATCAATTCAGAATCAAACCACTGTTGCTTTTAAGTTTTACATATGTTCAATTCATAAAGAATCTTACACATGACCTACCGCAGTGCTGTTTGATGTTAACACTGGAAGGATTTCCACTCATCATTGTAAATACTAAGTAGTATCACTCTGAGTGTTCTAGCAATATCACAAGGATATAGTGTAGACTCTCTTGATCTTCATCCGTGTGTCCTAACAAGATTTGATTGATCTCTTGGCTCTAGACTCGATTTGTGCACTTTTAGTGGTTGGAGGCTGGAGCAGATGCCACCTATTCAATATCAACTATCTCGGAGTGAGAAAGTCAATAGAAGTCGTGTTGATCTCCGTGACAATAGAACAAACTTCTTTTGAGAGAAGCCTGAGTAGCTAGGAAAGGTTTGTGCACTTCATCACTGGGTCCATGATGAGATTGTCTTCATGATGTGTTGACCCGGTTTCTGCCTAAGTTGTATGGAGGGCTAATTTATTTACACCCTTTATCCTTACATTTCTTTTTCATTCTTCAACCTCTTCAATGCTTACCAAGACATCATTACTAGCACCTTGTTGTGATTGTTCCAGTGCTAGCATCAGTACTTAGTCGGCATTCAGCTACGTTCACATTCTACTCCATCTTTCCTAAGGACTTCTAATAATCTATTGGATTGTCCTTGGGAAGATCCCTCCGAATCTGGTTGGATCATAGGACTTAAACCTAACCACCCTTTTGACACCAATAACGTCGTGAATTAAAGATGTTGTGGGTATTTGATCATAACCATGAGTGCTTGAGTCTTTAAATCACATTTTAATCACATTTTCTCCCCTATCTCTAATATATAAAATCTTTGATATTAGAGATACCAAATTTGATTAAAATATATTTTGAAAAATAGTCTTAAAAATCTTCGGGAGAAAGATGTGTTAATCTTTTGCATGAAGTTAAAATGCTCCCCCTCAAAAATTGATCCAATTGAATTGTCATTGTGAGGATATGATCCACATTTCGCTTTTTAAGGATGGGAGTTGTTGAACACACAATTTTTGAAAGATTTTGAATAATCATTGAGAAATTTTTGAAAAAATTGTGTTTAGCGCTTTTTGAAAAATCCTATTTCTTTTTGGCGAAGAGTTTTTTCTAAAGCATAAACTTGAGTTCATAGACTTTGAATTTCTTGACGAATCCACTCAAGTGTAATAAGATTTCTCTTATTTTGCTGAGGTTAAGGGCACTAAATCATACACTCCCCCATGAATATGAATCCGGGTTGCAATCTGAAAGTGATTACAAGCCATTGTGTTGAGCTCCAAACGTTGAATGTTTTGTGACAAGCTCAACCCAAGGTAGATTGCTCTACCCGTTGTTGGAAATATTGTCCAAAATAGACAATTTCCTTTGAAAAAGATAGAAATGACATGTTTTGAAAATATTTACAACTTTCATTCGAGCTTTATGTACACACCCGTGTCGTTATTGAGCGACATTTCTAGGTACGTCCATATTATCGATACTGAAAGACATGTTGAGAAGAATATTTTTGGATTATCAAAGATTTTTAATTTTGTATTTGCTTTTTCATTAATATTTACAGATAGATGTTTGATAGATGAATCAAGCAGGCTTCTTTGACAGAACCTCTAGTTCTGCTGGAGTCAAACATCTCATACCAATTTGCCTAACAAGATACGCAAACCTCTCTTTCGAAAGAGCTTTTGTAAACAAGTCAGCTAATTGGTAATCAGTTCCAACAAAGTATAATTCAACAATACCCTTTTCAACTTGTTCCTTAATGAAGTGATATCTGACATCAATGTGCTTCGTGCGGGAATGCTGTACCGGATTACAGGAGATGGCTATAGCGGACTTTGAGTCACAGTACATAGGTACTTTATCAAAGTGGAAGCCATAATCCGTGAGTTGTGTTCTCATCCAAAGAACTTGAGCACAACACACAGATAGAGACCCATACTCCGCTTCGGCTGATGACAATGATGTGCAATCCTGCTTCTTGGAAGACCATCCCACAAGCTTATCTTGACCTAGAAATTGTGCACCACCAGAAGTACTTTTACGTGTATCAAGATACCCTGCATGATCAGAATCTGAATAGGACGTTAGAAAGAAACCGGTTTCCCTCGGATACCAGAGTCCCATGTGAATAGTATTCTTAAGGTACCGAAAGATCCGTTTAACCTCCTTGAGGTGCTTTTCAGTGGGTCGTGCTTGATATCCTGCACAATAACATGTAGCATGATGAATATCAGGTCTGCTAGCTGTCAAGTACATGAGGGACCCAATCATGGAACGATATCTCGTTTGATCTATGGGTAAACCCTCTAAATTAGCATCTATAGATGTGGTTGACAATGGTGTCCCAACGGGGTCACATGAGGTCATACCATTCTTTGTGATTATCTCTTGACAATACTTAGCTTGGTTAATGAAGATACCACTTGGGGATTGGTGAACTTGAATTCCTAGAAAGAATTTTAGTTCGCCCATCATAGACATTTCAAATCTGTTGTGCATTACTTTTTCAAACCATTTTGAAAGTTTTGGGTTTGTAGACCAGAAAATAATGTCATCAACATAAATCTGCACAAGCAGAATGTCATCCCCATATTTATAAGTGAACAATGTTAAATCAATGGAACCTTTTGGGAAACCTTTGGAGACTAGAAATTTCGAGAGGTCGTCGTACCACGCCCTTGGAGCTTGCTTGAGTCCATATAGTGATTTGTGGAGACGATAAACCTTGTCAGGATAATGAGGATTGACGAATCCTTCCGGCTGCGTGACATAGACTTCTTCCTTCAAAGGACCGTTAAGAAACGCCGTCTTTACGTCTATTTGATAGACAATGAATCCCTTATGTGCAACATAAGCAAGAAAAATCCTGACTGCTTCCATTCGAGCTACTAGTGCAAATGACTCTTCAAAATCAATACCCTCTTTCTGTCCATACCCTTTAGCCACTAACCTAGATTTAATCTTGATGATCGTGTTCTCTTCATCCATCTTGTTTTTCCAGATCCATCGAAGATTTAATGGAATTACATCGTATGGTCTGTCAACAAGTTCCCAGACTTTAAGTCTTTCAAATTGTTGAAGTTCATTCGTCATCGATTCAATCCAAGCATGATCAGCCATGGCTTCTTTGATGTTTTTCGGTTCAGCTGAACTCACGGCGAGTGCGAACATACAAACATCGCCATCGGTGTTAAGCTGTCGTCTTGTGCGAACGGGCTGTGAAGGTTTTCCGATTACATTAACCAAAGGATGATCTCGGGTCCAATGATGTGTTGAAGGATTTTGTTGATAGAATGTATGCATATTTTACAGATCAACATGGCGAGTAGAAGACTCTCCAGTTTCGTGTACCGGTGTACCGAATGGGTTGATAAATTCGTCTTCGTCAGATAATGCATTTTCTGCTTGATTTGTGTTCTCTGGAGCAATGACAGTAGTTTTGGATGTTGTAGGAGCGATTGTTGATGTGATATTCTGAGGAGGTAAATCTGCAGCTACCCGTGTTGAAGTAGATGAAGTTGTATCCGGTTGTTGACGATGATCGGTATCATCATTCTTATCATGAGTGACAGCGGAAGACTTTGATACAACTTGTTTCTCCCCCGTGAAATATTCATCATACATTGGTCCATATAACATTTCCAACTCTTCAATTGTCGTGTCGACTGTCATATCAGCTCTAGGAACATTTTCTGGAACCAGCGTTGAACTTGACGGTTCATTGTTGTGGTCTTGAGTTCCGAGTTCCGTGCGGTTGTGAACGGAAGTCGTTTGTCGTTGTAGATCGGGACTTAAACTGTTTTGTTCAAGTGCCATTTCTTGTAATTCATCAAATCGAATGTGAATGGTCTCGACAATCACTTTTGTTCTCTTGTTGTATACTCTGTATCCCTTAGACCGAGTTGCATATCCCACAAGAATACATGCATCACCTTTATCTTTCATCTTATCCAAATTTTCACCATCTCGTATAATGTAACAAGTACATCCAAAAACATGAAGGTGTTTGAGTGAAGGTTTTCGATCATGAATTATGTGATATGGTGTCTTTTCGTGTCTTGGGATAATTAAGGAGCGGTTTTATGTGTAGCATGCGGTTGACATGGCTTCGGCCCAAGAGTATAGTGGAAGTTTTGAAGCGGATAGTAATGTTCGAGCAGCCTCAACTAAAGTACGGTTTCGTCTTTCAACAACGCTGTTTTGTTCGGGTGTTCGAGCAATAGATGTTTCATGTTCAATTCCTTCGGCTTCAAAATAGTTTCTCAGATTTGAATTCAAAAATTTTGTACCTCTGTCAGTACGAACCACTTTGACTTGAGCTTGAAGACCACGTTGTATCAGTTTAAGAAAGCTGATGAGAACTTAAGGTGTTTCATCCTTGGACCTCAAGAAGTGAGTCCATGTGTACCTTGAGTAATCATCGAAAATTACCAGAATATATTTCTTTCCATTGATACTATGAACACGCATGGGACCACACAGATCCATATGAAGAAGATCTAACCGTCCTTTAGAGCTTGGTGTAGTCTTTGTTTTGAAGCTACTTCGTTTAGCTTTACAAAGCTCACAAGAAGAACAAAGATGATCTTTGATGAATTTCAAACTTGGAAGGCCTCTCACAATATCTTTCTTGGAAAAAAAGTTGATGGTATCAAAATTAAGATGAGATAAACGTTGATGCCATAACCATGCCTGATTCGTTGAAGCTTTAGCCATGAAGCAAATTGGAGTTGATGAAGTTGTGTCTTGTAGTGATATTGTGTAAAGATCAGTACCCCTTGTACCGGTAAGTAAGTCATTCCCATCATAATCACGAACAAAACATGTCTTCTTTCTGAAAGCATCCTCCAAATCCGCATCATTGAATTGACCAACCGAGAAAAGATTGTGATTGAGCCCTTCGACATAGTATACCCTTTTGATTGTAATATTCCCCTTAACCAAATCTCCATATCCTTGAATCGGTGCAAATTGATCATTTCCGAATCGGACCGTACCTAGGAACTTCTCCACGAAGTTAATTAGAAGCTTGAGATTCCCCGTCATGTGCTTCGTGCATCCGGAGTCCAGTATGAAGAGAATTATTTGTATCACCTGCAGAAGAGTTAGAACACGATGGAGCATTTGCTAAATTGGATACCATAGTAGTTGTGATAGTAGAATCATTAGTGTCCTTATAAACATTTAAAGGCAAACTAACACTCGTTTTCACATTTTCTGTCCTAGCTTTCGGCATCCATTTATATCATATAGGACATTGATTAGCAAACCACCATTTCCAAGACTTGCTAGCAGACTCATATAATTCCTTAATTTTGCTTCTAGGGTTCTTAGTGGTGGAGTCTGATGCATTACTTTTCTTAGTGGGGGTTACACCAGAATGGTTCACTTTACGTTTGGGTTTACTAGCTCTAATAGGCATCGCAGCTTGCTTCTTAGTTCTAGTATCTACGCCTTTGACTTTATTCATAGCACACATAGAATGATTAGCATTAGCACACTTTCCACATTTGACACAAACAAATTTCACATTCATATCATTCAAATCATTCACATCATTCAAATCGTCATTACATGCGATTACAGACTTTTTATTCTTAAAAACATTCAAATTCCTAGGGTGTTCTTCTACTTGCTTCATCTTCCCTTGATTCTTGTGTTTCCAGACCTTATCATTCACTTGAGTGCTCTTAAGCTGAGGTCGGCTAACACTAGTAGTGGAGACTATTCCTGTAGTAGAAGACACACGAATATTAGTGTTTTTAGAAGTCTTAGGCGATTGAGTAACTTTGTTTGTGGGCTTAGTGGTCATTCTTTACATCCCTGGTTTGATCACATTATTGTGCTTAACGCTTGGTGCTATGACATTCATCCTTATGGGTTGATTATGTGGTGACCTTTCCTTTCCATCCATCTTGGGGGCAAACACAGGTTTTGCAAATGAGGAATTTGATAAAGCAGATGGTTTTCCCAAGATAGAGGATCTATTCTCTTTAGAGGCATTGGGTTGTCTAACAACATGTTTCTTAATGCTAGGTTCCACAACTTTCCCACCAATTTTAGCAACGAGTTTCTGCAACTCTGCTATCGCTCTGTCCCTGTCTTGTAACTGAGATTTCAACCCTTTAATTTCTAAATTCTGTTCATTCATTTCTCGAAACGTTTGGGAAAGTTTTTCTTGCAATTTATTATCATGTGGAAAACTACCAACGTCTTTTTGCAAAGCAAGTTCAAGAGAATGACAATGTTTTTGAAGGAAATCAGTTTTGTGTTGAAGTAACTCAAAAGCCTTTTTATCAACATTTTCTTTACGTTTCGAAAGCTCAATTTCAAGACGTTCACATTCTTTGATCTTATCAAGATATTTGCATGCAACATCAGAATATTCATCAATATCAGCACAAGATGTAAAATAAGCACACATAACATCTTTAGAAACGCATTCTTGCAAGAGTAAATCATATTCATCTGAAAAATCAGACTTCCATTTGAAGATCATCAATGTGTTTCTCAAGAGATTCAACATATTTTAAATCATCATACATTTCAGTCCGAATGAACTCCTCAAGTTGAAGAACAGTTTCTTTAATCAACGCCGTGTTAGGAATTAAGAGTTATTTCACAAGCAAGGTAATATCTTGAGGAATCAGACGTGTCCACTCAGCATTTTCACGTTTTGCCCAGTCTCTTTCAACAATAGATTTAACATTATCTATGTGGTGTTTAAGAATACCTAATGTTTTCCTACTCTTGCTTTTAGATTCATCTAGAGGGAGGTAGTTAATGTATTTGTAAACATTAGATTTCTTAGGGGCAAATGCTTTCTCTATTGAATTCTCTTTTGTTTGCATTCTAAAAACACTTCCTCACGGGTTTTCTGAGTTTGTTTGTTGAAAAGACCATAAAGACTATTCTCATAAGCATAATTATATGGTTTTAAAAACTCCTTATTGACAAGTGATTGACTATCGTCATCCCAAAGGGCAGTCTCTTCACTATCGGCACTAACAGGCATGCAATCAAGATCGGTTCTTTCAGTCTCATCAAGATAAAGAAACGGGTTCGCGACTAGAGCTTTGGCAAGGTACTCAGGACTTGCAAAGCTAGCTTGATCCTTAAACATCGATGGAGGTGCTAGCATTCTTACGGATTGAATAGAATCATGCGTTTTATAAACAACTTTCTTCAAAAATTCGACTTGTTCTTCTAGTTTCGTTACTTTTTCTGTTTCTTTATCATATCTACTTTTGAAGTCTTGTTTTAACGCATCTACCTCTTGTTTCTTATCCTCAAGAATTTTAGCAGAATCGGTAGTGGTCATAGAGAGCTTTTGTTCAAGTTCATTAACTTTGGTATTGGCAAGGTACGTTTTTTGACGTTCATCCATTAAGAAAACATTATATTGACGCTTCTCTTTGGCTAATAACTCAAGAGTTGTATTATATTTGTTTTCAAAATCGTCCTTTTGACTTTTTAACGCACTTCCCTTGTACCCCTCAAGCTCTTTGGTTTTCTGAAGGAGCTCATCTCTATATCTTTCAGTCATCTCAGTAGATTTGATAAGAGCAGCTTTGCATTCTTCAAAATTTTGAGTGAGCGTAGCGTTTGCCTTCTTTAATTGCTTTTGACTCTTTTTATTTTCAGTGACATCTTTTTGTAAAGTAGAAATTAAATTAGCAAGCGCAATACGTTCCTCTTCATCATATTCATTTGCATGTTGATCATCCTCAGACTCATTATTGCACATGTCTGATAAATTGGGTGTGGTATTGCTATCAACCGTTTCCATCATACATGTGTCATTAATGGCATTGGGTAAATCACTATGCTCAGGAATATTACCAAACACATTATATTCATCAGTAGTGTGTACCTTATCGATTGGCTCAGTGTCAAAGATAGGGCCATTGTCATCTTCAGTGACTTTGAGAACTTCTTCAACCTTTGCCATGTACGAGTAATGTGCATCGATCTCTTGATCAGAATCTTCATCATTTTATAAAACCTGGAGTAGTAAGAGTCAATTGATTCTCCATCCCGTGAAGTAAACTTGCCAAAATTCCAAAACAAGTTTGTTTTGACATCTTATTTGTTGAGTGATTCTCCTTGTTGCAAGCGTTCAATAGCAGTCCACATTTCTTGTGCTGTAGGGCATGCATCAACCGTGGAATAAATATCATCTCCAATCCCACTTAAAACCATATAGATGGCTTCCTTTTCCGCATCATGCCAAGCATAATTTTCAGGTGTGAGATCGGCTCTTGTTTCATCACGTTCACTTGCAGGTATTGGATCAGTACTATCTGTGGCTGCTCTTGGAGGAATTAAGATTTTCTTGAATACATATGGTCCATGAGTAATACATTTCCTCAAGGCATCACCATTGGGTCTTGTATCAAGATATCGTATGAAACGTGATTGCCATTGAGCATACCGACCAGACACAAGCATTGGTGGTATCTCTTTATTACCCGCCACCATGATATTGTTGTTTATGACACGATACTCTTGAGTAGAATCCATATCTAGAGACTTGAAATCGATGAAGTGAAAATGGATCTTATGTAGATGTGCTTTGATTGTTGTTGTCGATGAAAAATGTTAAAATCCCCTAAAAATTGTCTTCACTTTTGAAAAAATCTTCAGTTTTCGGAGTAATGGATAATTTCAGAATAATAGACATTTTCAGAGAAATGAGCTTCTTCAGAATGTTTGATGTTTTCAGAGAAATGAGGTTTTTCAGAAAAAATGATATCTTCGGAATATGTGATGTTTTCAAAAAAACAACTTCTTCGGAATTCGTACTTCTTCGGAATTCATACTTCTTCGGAATTCGTACTTCGTCGGAATAATCACATCTTCGGAATATGTAATATCTTCGGAATAATCACTTCTTCGGAATAAGTAGATTTTCAGAATTCTTCAAATCTTCGGAATAAGTAACTTTTTCAGAAAAACACTTCTTCGGAATACTGAAATCTTCGGAATCTTTTTCGGAATAGAAGCTTTTTCGGAATATTGATTATTTCAGAGAAAACTTCGGAAAAACCACTTTTTCGGAATAAACGTTTCTTCGGAATAGATGCTTTTTCGGAATAAGTCACTTTTTCAGAAAAATCCCTTCTTCGGAATACTGACTTCTTCGCTATAGTAAACCTTTATCCGAAAATCTGTTTTTCGGAATAAATAACCCTTCTCCGAAAAAAAATTCGGAATGTTCTTGAATCAGTGACGAACCGTAACTCCAAAATGAATCCAAACACCTCAAAATCTTCCGATTTTTACCACGAAAACCAAACCAAATCCCTACCAAATCGATATAAATGGTTTATATCAAGATTTCTAGCCCGAAATACTAAAAGAATTAATTCGGGATGATTTATATGGAAAAATCAACCGAATCAAGCTAAAACCAAACAACCAAACACAATCTACCCCGTGGCGATTGATACCAAATATTTTCCCATATTATCGTGATGATTAATGATAGAAAATAGATGAAAAGAGATGGATTCCTAGAGAGAGAAAATAGTAAGAGAAAGTAGAGAGAGAGAGAGATTAACTTGGTGAATATTAGATTAGAATAATGAGAGTACTAATGATCATTCCAACCCTCCTAACATGCTAGGAGGGTAGTATATATAGTCCACCCACATGCGGGCTTTAAAGGGCTATATATTGGGCCAGACTTGTATTTTGGACTTTAATTAGTTTAAATCCAAGCCTGTGAACCACGACTATTTAACTATCTATTACAACGTTCTAATAAATATTACAATATAAGTCTATGACCGAACATTCTTGTTTGACTCAATATTTTGAGGCTAACAAGTTTGCATACAACAATAGTTGGCACGCAAGTATCAAGTAAGCTCCTTTCGAGATGTTGTATGGCAGAAAGTGTCGCGCCCCAATCTGCTGGGATCAGGTTGGTGAGCGAACACTAGAAGGACCAGAAATCAAAGAGTTGACTAATGAGAAGGTCGCAGTAGCTAAGCAGAATCTGCAAGAAGCACGGTCACGTCAGAAGAGTTATACACACAAGCATCGTAGGGGCTTACGTTTTAATTTAGGAGATCACATGTTCCTTAAGTTTTCGCCGGCACGTGTTGTTAGACGTTCTGGAATAAAAGGGAAGCTCAGTCCTCGATTTATCGGACCGTTTGATGTCATTGAACGAGTCGGTGAAGTATCTTACCGTTTAGCGTTACCTCCGCAGCTTTCTCATGTTCAAATGTGTTTCATGTGTCCTTACTCAGAGGATACCAGTATCATCCTCTTCACATGGTTTAGTATCTACTGGAACAGATTCGTGAAGATCTCACTTTCATAGAAGAACCCGAACGAGTTCTTGACAGACAAGAACGAGTCATGAGAAGGAAGACGATTCCATTCGTCAAAATCCTTTGGAGGGATCATACCGAGAGGGAAGCCACTTGGGAAACAGAGGAGTCTATCCGGGCTTCTTACCCTCATTTCATATTTTGATTTAGGGTATGTTCTTCTTTTCCAGTTTACTTTATCTTTTACCATGAATAGTACCCTTACGATTATTCTTTTTAGAGGGAAGAGTTGTAAACCCAGCATCCTTTTACCATGAATAGTACCCTTACGATCGTACGTACATGATTAGAACTTTCCTTTTCTAACATGTTTACGTTTCACGAGCAAGAATTACAAGTATTGCGTACGTGTTATAACACGATAAGTATTTATTACGTATTAACACACGATAATTATTTCAATAATAATTATAATCACGAACATACGGACATGAAATCATGAACATAACTTAATCACGAGCTTAGTATTACGTATGTATGTATATTTATTACGAACACGAATAAATATATTAAGTCACGAACAATAACTAATTAAATCACGTAAAACACGAACACGAGAACACACTTATTATTTAGACACGGAAAATGTTCGGGTTACCCCCATGTGGGACCCATACCCGCGGATACATCAAGATCAAGGGCCAAGCCCATTGTTTTTTTTACTTAACAAGAAAAAGGAGAAATTATTTTCATAAAGCAAGAATTTAGAAAATAACTAAAAACCCTAAAATCTTTTTCTTTCTTTGGTTCTCCTTGGCCGCCAATATACACACACCAAAGGGGTGTTTTGGTTGATTTTTGGTGTTCGATTATTGAAAGGATTGTTTGTGTGTTCATCATCCTTGATTCACGTGATTGGTATAAACCCTAAACCTCTTTTCTTTTATGTTTTTGATTTATAAATCACATGAAATCATGAATGTTTTTAATAACAAATTAAAAACAAGTAAAAACATGTAATTAAACATGGGGTAAATAAAATAATGGTTAAGGGGTGTTTGTTTTGTGGCCGACGCAAGAACCAAGCCCCAAGGGGGGGGGGGTCTCGGCTTGATTTTTCTCGCACCACCGAGACCTCAAGGGTCTTGTTGTCTCGGCAGCAGCAAGAAAGAGAGACCCCGACCTCGGTCGGGGCATGATGGTGCTCGGGTAGGCCACGACAGCAAGGGGACACCGGCTAGCCGGTGGGAAACCTTGGCTAGCCGGCGGCTAAGTTAACTAAGGGTGTATTGGGTCCGGTTCACGGGTTAAAACACGGGTCCGGTTCACACATGTTTAGATTAAAACACGGTTCGGTTCATGAGTTGTTTTTCAAGGTTAAATATTTTTACAAGATATATTTTTTTTCAAGAATTAAATTAAATTAATTAAAACATGAACATGATTAATTTAATTTACATGACTTAGGTTATTATTTTATTATTAATACATGAATTTTAACTTAAGTAATTTCCATTTAATTAGACTATATAATTAATTAATTATTAAAATCATGACTTATAATTAATTAATTTACATGACTTAGGTTATATTATTAATAAATTATAATACATGTTTTAACCTAAGTATATTTTTATCTTTATTTAATTAAATCATGTTATATTTAATTAAATACTTTAACCTATAGTTTATTTAATTTACATGAAATAATTAATAAACTATACTATTTAATTACATAACTTAGAATATTAATCAGTAAACACTTAAGCTTATATAATTAGCTTAATAATCCAGCTTATATCTAATTATGGAAACTTTCTATTTTTAGAAACTTATTTAATTAAGGCAGCTAATCTATTTATGCAAACTTTCTATTTTTAGAAACTTATCTATTTTAAGCAGTAAATCTGTTTTTGGAAACTTTCTATTTTTGGAAACATTCTATTTTAGGAAACCTGCTATTTTAGAAAGTTACTTATTATTACACAACAAGTATAATAATACATGAAATACAAGAAATACTTAAACAAAATAGACATTATACATGATAAACACAGTATAAAGCTTAAATCAGTAAAACATGACATGAACATATAAAACAAGCTAAGACATGTTATAAAACCAGTTACGTACTCAGTGATCAGATACTTATACACGTATGTATTTATGTAGCATTAGTGATACCGAAGTAGGACTCTCTTCCGTTCGTCTTCTTCGTTCACTGGACACAAGGTACGGATTCTCCGTCCTTTCAGTATGGACATTCTTCCTTATTAGGATTTCACGTATGCAGCCAACTGTTTTCCCCAGTATATGTTTTATATGTTTTTGAATTGCTTATGTTTAATTAGAATACCTAAAGCCATATACATGCATGACCAGTTTCACCTAGTTATGGAGGTACCATAACCATAACACTAGAGGCACCAGTGTTATGAATTCACCACGACGGAGTGATAGCTCGTGACGTCCCTTTCAGCTTTTGGCCATATTATTATTATCAGGTGGGGCGTATGGGTGCATCCTAGTTTACATGTTTTCAGCAAATTATTTAGTGTGAATGTGGTGTGTTCCTTGCATCCTTCACAAGGAGCTGATCCCTCCTACCCAAAAACCAGTATATTAAATTAGAGGCAGCCCCTCTAATTTGCATGACGAGGTCACCCCTCCAAGTATTCATGCACATGGATAATTCATGACCTATATTGGCTAATGGTAAATATGATAAACAGTTTTTACAAAATAAACATAAGGCTTTTCAAACTATAAAACCAGTTTTACTAAGATATAACCAGGTTATCCAGGACTTAGCCTTTTCCGCTGCTTCATGCTTATATGCTTATATTATTCATGCTTTACTTGTATATCCGTGCACTGAGCGTTATGCTCAGCCTTTTTCCTTTTCATGTTCCCAAAACGGCAGGTACTCAGGGACGCTCGTAGACTTTAAGCGTACGTGCATATGGATTGGAAGATTTCTAGCCTTCTTTACTTTATGCATTCCTTTATACTTTGATATTCATTTCCATGGACATTGTTTAGTCCTTTCATTTACAGTACTTATGTTTGTGTGTGATGAGTTCTACTTTTGGGGTACCGATGTTTGATTCCGGTATTTCCTTTATGATCATGTAATGTTTAGACATTTATCCTTGTATGCTTTGATGACACGCCATAATCACGCGTGACATTCCATTTATCAAAATGGGGTGTTACAATAGCCCCACGTTTAATTGCTTTTAACTTTTGGGGTGAGAACATTGCTTGTTTTTACGGATTAACATAAGTACCATGAAAACTCATATGTGCCTACATGATGTCTAAGTAGCGATACCCCTAGATGCTTTATCCCACTATCATGAACCGTTAATTACTTTGTATAAGCGCAAATGTTATGGATATATCTCTCGGGATTCGCCTCCCTATCTAATGTTGGTTGTGTGACCAAATTGGGTACATTTACATTTGAGGTGTTACGAATACTTTAGGGTAGTATTTGCTTGGGCTCTCATATAAATTTGTTGGTACGGTTAACGCTTCGGTTTCATGAGCTTAGACGTAGGACATCATAAACGTATGCTACTTGATGATAATCTTGTATTTGTTATAAGATTATTTTTCGGTTGCCTAACTAAAATCTTATGGTTCATCACACTATCTATACCTAAACCTATAAACTCACCGACCTTTGTGTTGACGTTTTACCAATGTTTTTCTCAGGTGTCAAGGCGGAGGAGTGACGTGGTTGTGCCTTGGAGATAATAAAATTCATCATGATCTTTGGGAGACTTAAATCTAAATGTTGTGATATTTGGAAACTTGGATTTCATATCATCATGATGTATTAGACTATTCTTTTAGGACAAGTTACATATGTTTATTAAAATTAAATGGTCGTTCTTTGTATCTAGGTCTCTTGATTGTCATGATAGTCACATCCTCTTGTATTTATATATACGAGTGAAATTGAGGGTGTGACAATTTTTATACTGCTAATTTACTTCAAGTTTACGCTGTTTAGAATAAGTACGTAGTTGTTAAGGTACTGCGATGGTGTATGTAAGAGTTGGATGTTATTTGTGTTGTTTTGTATAATAAGTTAGATTGTGTACTTTGGTTATGTATTAGATGAGTTTGAATGAACGTATTAGAGGTCGTTTTAGTAAATATTGGGGCTGAGTGTTGAGTGTACGCGAGGTTGAACATATTGACTTTATTAGTTAGGAATAACTCTAGTTATAAGTTGCATTGTATAATCACTCAGAGGTTGTTAGGGGTAAAAAGTCTTGTGACTCTATTATCGCTAAAATGTGTTAGGTTTTAACTTCTTTATAAAGTAAGTAGCAACCGGTCGCTTTAAATTTTTTTGAGATTCCGAGGTTTTGACAAAGAGGTCGCTTTTCTTGGTTTAGTACGTTTCCTTATAGTTTATATTGAGATGTTAAAGTATAGCTTACTGGTAGAGCATTGGCATATGCTTTAAGTTTACTAGAGTCAGACCATATCATGGTGGCCGTATACCAACTTCTTAGCTTTTGCCTTGTAATTTATAGTTCCATATTTAGTGTTTTCATAAGCATTAAATTTTAGCTGGATCCACTAAATGTGTTAGAATGATAATTTAGCTCCTGATAAAGTTCCTTTTTGAATATGTGGAAGTATAAATGGAATATACCGATTGAAGCTGATATTAAGCACGTGTTTAATAAGGTTGGATTAAAGAGCCTAAGTTATTCAATGTCTAAGACAAGGAAGAAAGCTCACAAACCAGAGTTCATGAACCAGATCACGTGAGATGAATTGTGCAGAGTATGGAGATTGCTCACTTTTATTGCGAAATCTAAAAGTGGAAAAACTGCTCGTGAATCAAATAAAAGATTGCACACTTGTGGTTCAATCCCATTCAATGAACACAAGACGATATTGGTACTCTATATATTACATTAGGATATAATTAAGTTTTTTTCACATATTAATAAAAAAATTGATTGTTTAACTTGTTCAGCGAGAAGAACTCTCTCGAGAAACTAGTGTTTCTGCTCTTCCTTCGCACCCATCAGAACAAGAAGAGCAAGGTGTTTGTCGATGCAGAAGCAAAAGCAACATGGGTATGTTTAAAAACTTCATATTTTGACTGATTATTGCTAGGTGTAATTTTGTGATTATGCCGTATTTGCATTTTGAGTACACTTGTGGCGACATATGATAATTTGAAAATTGACATAAGATAGTCTTTATTTTATTTAAGTAATACCAAGCTGTTGGTTTATATGTGATAGAAGTACTAGATCGAGCACTTAAGACCAAAAACTATTGCTACTAATATTTGTAGTTATATATATCCAAATCCTATTTTGGCTTAGAAATATGTTTACTATATAGTTTGTTTTCCAGGACCTTTTTTTTAGTATGGTTATGTTTTCTTGTTAACAGCGCTGGACATATGAAAGGGCGGATATGAGATGGGAATCGTTGAGTTGGCTGTAAAATCACTAAGATCCATTCAAGAAAAGTAATAAACAACTGGAAGGTTATAGATAAAATGATGTAGTATATTATTGTCTTAGGATGCAACTAATATTAGAAACTGTTATGTTTTTTGTTTCCAAGTCAGCAAGTTTTGTAGTTGCTCAAAGTGATGAGATTGCGGATCTTCTGAGACGCCTTGAGAAGGAAATATTAACCCTGTCAATGTTATCATCATTCACGGTATTCACTATGAATAATATAGTGTGGTAAGTATGGCATTTGTTTGAACAATCAAATATCTTATATTTTGAGTTAACATGTATGCAGATCCTTACTGGTAAGGATGGCGTGCCACCTGGATATAAAAAATCCATTGTCAGGAATCCCTTTCAGTTTATTTAAAGCTTTAAGGAGCTTGTCGGGTTGGAGATGTTGATGAATATGTTCGCCAATCGAATATCCAAATATCAAAGAGCCATCTAGTAGACATTGGAAAAAGACCCGTTTGAAACATGAGTAAAGTAATGGATTCTTTTTGTTTACACCATATGAAACTAGACTTGGAGTTGCAAACAATCAATGTTCCTTTCACTTTATTAAATTTCTTGTAGTTGCAATCTTATGTTTGTAACCTGGAGTGGATTTTTTATGCTAATGCTACAGATTTGCACAACTATTCTTTTGAATTGCCACAATTTTACTTTTGATGTGAAATTGGATAAATACCATAAATACCGACATCAAAGAACGATCGAATTCATAGTGTGAGCTAAGAATAGCGATTGAAATAGCGACATAGACCAAGTAAGTTGCTAATTTGGCGTCATAAATAGCTAGTTTGAATAAGTAAGTTGCTATTTGGCGTCATAACTAGCTACTCAAAATAACAAGAAGTCGCTCATTTGGCGTTGTAAATAGCGACTTGGAATAACAATGCCGCTAAATAGCGACATAGCTTACGATGCAATTAGCGGCATAGCTCAAAAGTAGCGATTTATGTAGCTATATATTTTCATATGCCGCTACTTGAATGGCGATATATGGATAAATATTGCTATTGTTGTCGCAATCTTTTGCGACGTATGTTTATGTGTCGCAAAATTTTGCGACTCATTTATAGATACATATTCTTTTATGACGCTAAGCTCCTCGCTAGCATTAAATACATCGCTAAAGATGTCGCTAAACAAGTCGCTAAGAGGCTATTTTCTTGTAGTGTTAGGTTCCAAGTTCTGGCCTAGGACGTGTCATATGGATAACTTAGTGACTAAGGGAGGCTAGGGAATATCTATGCAAGTTACTAGAGTCTAGGATGGAAATATCTTGGTCTTGTGGTTCATAATAGCTCACGGCAATATATATATATATATATATATATATATATATATATATATATATATATATATATATATATATATATATATATATATATATATATATATATATATATATATATATATATATATATATATATATATATATATATATATATATATATAATAAGTATGGTGATGTGTAACTACAAGTAGCTTATGCACCTACTTTCTTGGCACTTCAAAATATCTAGGGACATATAAATATCTGGTTTTCAAACTTTTAATGGAGGGAAAGGTTTAAAAATGGGTTTTAGAGGGAAAATACAAAACCGGGTTTCAAATTAGGTCTTGTAACTTGTAACTTTGTAATTTTGGTGATTAAAGGTTTAGGAATGTGATTAGTGATGGATTAGGGTTTAATTAGGGTATATACATTGTAATTAAGAAGTTTTGGTCTTTGGTTTTATGTTTAACAAGGGTTTGATGTGTAAATGGGAAGAAAACTTAGGCGGTTAGGGTTTTTAATGATCTATGGTTAAGTCTTAGCAAAAGTGATTATCCTTTATCTAGATATCGATGTAAACTCATTTTATACATCCTATATTGTCCTCAATGTGTTCATGAAGTCCATACATTGGTTTTATTAAGTTATTCTAAGTAAACATGTCTAAAGGGTGAAAATACTCATTTTGACCTAATTTACAAGTCATGCATTGAAATATTGTACCTTGTGCATTAGGGTAATTTTACATTGTCTTAAAGAAATCTTATAACCTTAATGAAGTGCTATGGGTTTTTGTAGACTTTTCCTAAAAGACTAGGTAGTGATTCTATGTAGATTTCTTATTATAAGGGTTTTTAGGTTACTAATCCTAATGACTTTCTATCTTGGGTAATTAGGGTTTATATCCTAATTTACACTTATTCTATGGCTTATATGATATGTTTATGACTTCTATGGTTTCTACATTCTTGGTCTAAGGGTTTATATAGGTTTACCATATTCTAGGGATGATTATGGGAGCTTAAGATCCTATGCTTTTATAACTTATACCTTATGCTTTATTCACTTTTAACTTAACTTGAAATAAATGTATGACCTTAATACGATACTTAGTTGAGTTTTATAATTAGTGGCAAAAGATTAGACTCTAATTCATTATAGAATGGATTTTATATGCTAATCTTGGTTATAGGTCATTTACTTGTAAATAGCTTGAGATTAGTGAATATTAGTGTTTTGTGATCATTTAACTTTCTTTTATATGATATATTATAACTAGTATATTGTATTTTATAATATTACATAGATATTATGTAGTTATATTGCTTGAAACATTGTTTACTAAGGGTTTCTAGGTGATGATCTAGATTATTATGTACATTTACTTGTACTTAGCTTTGTATGATTTCTTCTTACTATTTTTAGGCATTATCATGTCTTTATAGTTTATAACTTGTTTATAATCCTTAATGACTTATTCATATATACTTTCCATTCATAGTTTATCATTCTTGAGTTTATAACTCAATTTTAGGAATTCTAGGGTTTCTAATAGAATTTAGGGCATCATAGTTATATTTGAGATGTTATTATCAATATTAAACTTATAAGATTACTTTTAGATCTTAGACTTGACATATAAATTGTGTTTACAACATATAAGAATATGTCATAGTGGCAGTTCAGGTTGTTAGAAGTAGTTCACCTTATCAAGTAAGGTACAAAAAGCAAAAATTTCTAGCCAAATTCTCATATTGAGATAGTTATAGCACATAATTCATATGTGAAATTTGAAGATTGTCACACACAACTATGTAGGAGATACCCAAAACAATTTTGACCACAAAAAACACGAAAAATTTTTGGATCTTGGGTTTTTGATCAAAAACACACGAAATCACTATAACAAACACAAAAACCAAGCAATCATCCCATGGCTCTTGATACCAGTTGTAGGTCTACGTAATCCTTGGATTATCCTAACCTTGGAATGATCTAAAAAGAGAGAAAGTAGAGAGAGGTTGGAGAGAAATAAGAGAATATTATATTGATGATGTATGAAATGTGAGAACCAACCCCTCCTAACATGCTAGGAGGGGGTATATATAACCCACCCTACATGTGGGTTTGTGGGTTATATTGTTACATTAATAGATCACGAGCCCATACTAGATGTATCTCATTGGAGTTACCGATCCTTTCTAAATATATAAAAACGTATTTCTAACAATCTCCCCCTATGGGAGGTCGCTCCAAGAGACAAAGTCCTAAATAGTCTATTGCTCGTGATCTGTGCTAACTATGATGTGACCGAGACTTTCTGTGGAATTTCGTATTTCCAACAAGTATTAAGGAGTAAGATATTCCGTCCTTAGAACTCGCATTGCTACTTTGGGAACCTCTTAGGCTGTGATTTAGGAAGATGTCAAGTCTATCAAGGCTGACACTCAAAGCATGAAGAAGATGGTCACCAAAATGTGTAGGACATTTAAGGGAATGACTAAATCCTCCCCCTCAGAACCAGCTTCTTTACCAAAAGTTGGGATTAGTGAGGCTACTCCTTCAACTTTTGAGGGGGATATTAAATCTCCAAAGCTCCTAACATGGGAAGGAACTTTCTCTCAAAGTGAGGGGAGCATGAGCAAATGAATATTGAAGAGCCAAAAGAGGCTGAATTAGAGTTGGTAGTATATTAGCAACAACAGAAGGACCCTAAAATTCCAAACCCTACACCACTAAATTCTATCAAACCACTCTCTCCACCACCAACAACAACAATTAATGAAGCAATCCCTAAATCCTCAGTCTCCAAGGTTGACAAAGGCAAGAAGATTGCTACCGAGACTGAGGATTCACCCAAGAAGTTAGTGAAGGATTATAGGGAAACAAGGACTGATCCTAATGCTCTAGTCTTTGTTCCAATTAAATATAAAGGAAAAATATACAAACTCACTGCTGAACAGATTCAGGAGTATATGGATCGAATGGAGAAAGTTGAGAGCATGAAAGCTAGTGAGGCAACAAGGGTTGAGATTCTGAAAGTATCTACAGAACTAGTCGAGTAAGTAGGTGGGAACCCTGATGAGACTCTAATAATATATAGTCTCATCTCCTAAATCGAGCTTAAAATACGAAAAAAATATCATAAAGCCTTGCAAAAAACATTGTATTTGTTCATTGTGTGATTGTAGCTACGGATATCGTGAATTTATTAAAATATCAAAAGAAACAAGCAAAAACGAACACGACAAACGAAGCCACACAAAAGAACCTGACCCGAATTGTTGGAAATTCACTTTATGTGACGACATTTAAGAATTCCCATTAGTTATCATAGTCACACACGCTTAGACTAGACTAGGAACAATGTATAGTTATGTGTTGGTGTGTGACTATATATACCCCTCCAAGGCTTCCAAGGAGGGGTGTTGCTTGTGTTTCATTTGTGTTTCATTTCTTGTTTTAATACATTTTCTATATTTCTCACACAACGCTCTCTCTCAACTTCATCCATGGCTTCCACCACCTTCCACCACCCACCTAGACCACCGGATTACTAAAAAGCAAATCCATAATTGGAATCAGAGCCGACGGTTCAATCCTTGGATCGAGGCGTGTTTTTATTGTTCGATTATGGTGGTCTAATTTTTTTTTGGGCTCAGATCTGTTATAATCTTTTTGTCACGGTTCTTGTTTATTATTCATTCATCATGACATTTTGTCACTACTATTTTGTCACACTGTCTCCAATGATAACTTTCCTGGTATAATGGTTTCATCAGTTTTGATATGTTGTCATGTCGGTTTCATAGATGTTCACGGTCCATTTGATATGACTTCCATGGTCTTAACATTTTCTCAAGTCAAAAGTCAAACTAGCCATTATTTTTTTCAGATCTGGGCTCCACAGTTTACGAGATCTGTGTTTTCAAGATCTTGATTGCTTTAAGATCTTGTTTACATGTTTTTCCTGGTAATTTTATGAAGATGAAGATTATTCAGATCCAGAAAAACTTAGATAAAAAAAAACGGAAAAGGTCTTTTGGATAAGATTTTTCAGATGGTCACATTCAGATCGGAATATTGCGATCGCAAAAACCAAGGGTTCTACATTACGATCGAATATTCCGATAGATCACATTCCGATGGATATATTCCGACGGATATATTCTGATGGATATATTCCGACGGGTATATTCCGACGGGTATATTCCAACGGATATATTCCGACGGTTATATTCCGATGGATATATTCCGACGGATATATTCTGACGGATTTATACATTCCGATGGGACTTAATCATTCCGATGGAAGAAACTGACTGAAAACATTGCGATGGGTTTTAATAACAGACTTCGTTGACCTCATTTTGTTGACTTTACGATGCTGTTTAAAAGAACAAATTTGTGCCAAGTTTAATAAAACCCAAGACCATGTACTTTTAAATCATACTGGGTCAGTTTAACAAAACCAGGACCAACACTTATCCATCCAGCCTTTTATCTCCTCAACACCACATGAACTAATTTTTTCCCGTCATCTCCTAAACCCACATCGCCTCTAGACTCGAACCTAAACAGTAAACTTAATAGATCTCAGATTTAACTCGTATTGTGACATGCATGTCAAGATCCTTTAAGATCTATACCCACGAATTAAAATCAATCATCACAGATCTAATTTAATTTACGAAATCAAATAAGGATTAATAACAATTCTGTTATAATCCATTTATTTTGTTTCGATTTTTAATCAAAAACCCACATGCAATCTACTTTAACCTTACCCGAGACCTTGTTTAAAGGCCTTGAAGATGAAATCAATTTGTGTCATGGCTCTGTCATGTGTATCGATAGATTTCCGTTCAAGATTTGTTTAGATGGTGTGTGTTTTCTGATACGGAGATTAGATGATGACTGAGATTGTATCGAGTTTAGATGATTTTGGGGTGGATGATTTAAGATCAGTTTGGTGGTTGAGTTGTTTAGGTGGGAGGGAAGAAGATATGTGCTTTTGGAAGAGAAGGGAGTAGTTAGAGATGGAGGCTGCGTAGATTGGGAGAATTATTTAGAAGGTGAGTGGATTAGGTTTACTGGCTGTAATGTTTAGGGTATGGTAACTTATATGCAAACGTTTGGATTTGGTTAAATGTTAGGCAGGCCGAGTATGTCTACACAATGGGCTGGATTCGTTTATCTTCACAAAACTTATCACAACATACGCTTAATGCTAATAACCCACAATAGTAACCATCGTATTTAATGGATTCATTTATATTGTGGGTTGTAGTTTTGACTCTTATCCGAATGGTATTAAAATTAAATGGGCCATATTACATTTTACATACCTTTGTTGTATTTCATATCGAGGTGCACACCGGGTATTGACCATATTAACATTTTGTATCAATACCTAGTTTTGTGTACGGATCGGGTTTCATGGTTGACTACTCAAGTTGGCCAAGTATTTTTGTAAATGGGCGGACGCAAAAAGTGTCATATGGGCCAATTTTAAATTGTGCTTCATATACAATTTTTCTAATAGTTATATATCTGGGTTTGAATGTGATGAGACATAGTGACGAGTCAAAGTGACAAAAAGACGATACAAAGTGACAAGATTTATTTTTGACGAGGCCAAGAAAAATTTAGGTATATTTTTAGTGGCTACGGATTTGTTTGATCGGGTATTAATAATTTGGAATTGAAGACGGATTTTTCGAAGGCGTGAACTTATTTTATCTATGAAAGATAACTTGCTCGTACTTAATCTTAGAATGAAGAATTGTTTATATAGTTTTCGGGTTCGGGGTGGTTGGTTGATGACTCGGATAACTATCACTTAAAGGGGTTACATTGTTGTACTCAGTGTCACGCGCTTAGTCGACGTGGATAATTTCAAGAGCTGTTGTGCTTATAGACTTCTTCAGTTATGCATTGGGTACTTAGAGATTTCTCCACCGTTCCTTATTCAACAATTGTGCAAGCTTAAGTCACAAGATCGAAGGATTTTTATTCAGTCTCATGTTTGATATATCTGGTTCATTCTATCAGTGGTCACTTCAAATTGCTTACAAGGGGGTTGGTAAAGATGGCCATGGAGAGTTTATGAGTAGAGAATTTCGATCAGTAGCTGATTCTCACAAAATATATAATTCTGCTTATTTATTATTCTCACGAGATTTCAGGTACATGTGCGTACGATTTATTGCTGGTTCCGAGTTTCGAAACCATCAAGGGGGAAGAAGAAGTGTAACACCCCATTTTGATAAATGGAATGTCACGCGTAATTATGGCGCGTCATCAAAGCATACAAGGATAAATGTCTAAAACATTACATGACCATAAAAAGGAAATACCGGAATCAAACATCGGTAGTCCAAAAGTAAAGCTCATCACACACAAACATAAGTACTGTAAATGAAAGGACTAAACAATGTCCATAGAAAGAGTATCAAAGTGTAGATAATGCGTATAGTAAAGAAAGGCTAGAAAGCTTCCAGTCCATATGCACGTACGCTTAAAGTCTACGAGCGTCCCTAAGTACCTACCGTTTTGGGAACATGAAAAGGAAAACGGCTGAGCAATACGCTCAGTGCACGGATGTACAATAAAGCATGAATAATATAAGCATATAACAACAGAAGAAACTAAGTCCGGAATAACCCGGTTAAGTCTTAGTAAAACTGGTTTTATAGTTTGAAAAGCCTTATGTTTATCTTATAAAAAAATTTTAACATATTTTACCATTAGCCAATATAGGTCATGAAAATCCACCGTGCATGCATACTTGGAGGGGTGACCTCATCATGCAAATTAGAGGGGCTGCCTCTAATTTAATATACTGGTTTTGGGTAGGAGGGATCAGCTCCTTGTGAAGGATGCAAGGCACACACCACATTCACACTGAGTAATATGCTGAAAAACATGTAACTAGGATGCACCCATACGCCCACATGATAAATATAATAATATGGCCAAAAGCTGAAGGGACACCACGAGTAATCACTCCGCCATGGGGAAGTCATAACACCAGTGCCTCTAGTGTTATGGTTATGGTACCTCCATAACTAGGTGAAACTGGTCATGCATGTATATGGCTTTAGGTATTCTAAATTAAACATAAGCAATCAAACATATAAACTTATACTATGGGAAAACAGTTGGCTGCATACGGGGAATCCTAATAAGGAAAGAATGTCCATACTGAAAGGACGGGAATCCGTACCTTATGTCTAGTGAATGAAGAAGACGAACGGAAGAGAGTCCTACTTCGGTATCACTAATGCTACATAAATACATACGTGTATAAGTATCTGATTACTAAATACGTAACTGGTTTTATGTCATGTCTTAGATTATTTCATACGTTCATGTCATGTTTTACTGTTTTAAGCTTTATAATGTGTTTATCTTATATTCTGTCTATTCTGATTAAGTATTTCTTATATTTCATGCATTATTATGCTTGTTGTGTAATAATAAGTAACTTTCTAAAAATAGCAGGTTTCCTAAAATAGAATGTTTCCAAAAATAGAAAGTTACCAAAAATAGAAAGTTTCTAAAAATAGAAAGTTTCCCAAAATAGAAAGTTTCCAAAAATAGAAAGTTTCTAAAAATAAAAAGTTTCCAAAAATAGAATTACTACTTAAAATAGATAAGTTTCTAGAAATAGAAAGTTTCCATAAATAGATTAGCTGCCTTAATTAAATAAGTTTCTAAAAATAGAAAATTTCCATAATTAGATATAAGCTGGTTAAATAAGCTAATTATATAAACTTAAATGTTTTCTGATTATTATCCTAAGTCATGTTGTTATAAAGTATAGTTTATTAATTATTACATGTAAATTAAATAGACTATAGGTTAAAAGTATTTAATTAAATATATCATGATTTTAATTAAATAAGGTAAAATACTTAGGTTAAAACGCGTATTATTATATATTAATAATATAACCTAAGTCATGTTAATTAATTAATTATAGTCATGGTTTTTAATAATTAATTAATTATAAAGTCTAAATAAATATAAATTCTTAGGTTATGTAACACCCCCAATTTCACAAGACAGCGGAATATCAACATTGGGCGTTACTTCATAGCACATCACACACAGTCATAGAAAACGACCTCAAAAGAGAAGTTTTTATAAAATAAACCATTCGATAATTTTATAAAATCAGAGTTAACTAAAAAGAGGTCCCACCAGTTAATCAAACCTTAAGAAATAATAAAGATTTGTCAAATATATCGAATGGAAATTGTTTGTTTTGCCTTTACTTTATCCCGCGCGGCTCCATGCTCCAGCTGCTCTTAAACCTACAGACCTGAGAATACATGCTAACATGTCAACACAACGGTTGAGTGAATTCATAGGTTTTTAATAAACAATAATGGGTTTTTAAATAAACCATAAAGCTTTTGAACACAAGAATCTCATCCATTGTCGATAGTGCAACACATGCAATACCCAAAGTCCACGCTATTCTGCTAAGCCATGATACCGAAGCCTTAAGTATAATAATGCCCTAGTCAGGTATTTTGCCGAATACCCCCTTACTTCTATTACAACACACCTGGCTGAGCCTCCAACCCACAGGTGCGACCTGCCCAGGTGGGGGCCATCCCCGATGGATCCATCCGTCTGTACCAGCGCCTACCCATCATAGGTAGTTAACGGTTCATGGGTTTATAGGGACTTTCCAAATTTTGGCAATACAGCACATAGCAAATAGCGGTTCACAATCAATACAATCAACGCTTGTGTTCATCTTTCAAAAGCATATAATCAGCCATCTTACATTCATTTACAACAACATGTATTCGTTCAAAGCATACAGCAAACCACATGTTTATTCATAAACATGTATTCTCTCAAAACCATATATATAAACATCATATATTTTTATATCAAGAGCATGTATTCCCCCTCGCGGGCTTATAAAAACATATAAAGCAGTAAAAGCGAGGCTATGAACTCACCTAATATAGCTATTACACGTCTATCGAGGAAAAAAATCCAATAGTCGACACACGACTTCACGAGATATCAATCGCTCATTGATTGAGAACGAGATGCCCAACGGTCGACATATAACCGAACGAGACCTATAATGACGAGACGCGTCTTAGGCTCGAGACTAGAAATAAATCATATATATGTAAATAGTTCGTTTTAGTAGGTTTGGACATTGCATAAGTTTTGTAAAACTTTTCATAAGACTTTTGGTGACAATCTACCATATAAAGTCTCATTATGACTGTTAAGCTCATTAAAGCCCATTAGTGGCCCATTACAATTTCATGTGACTTTATTCCATTTCAATCTCAATATTGACTTCTAAATTATTATAAATCTCAGGTTCAATAATGGCCCAAAAGCCATTATAAGTGTATGTTGGGCTTTTGTGGCCCAAATCCACTTTATAGGGTTTTCGAGTTCTAAAACGCCTCAAATGACATCAACTTAATATCTCACGTTGGTCCGGTCTTGGGTTCAATAATTATTAGTATACAAATGAGTCTATAATTCCCGACAAGTTGGTTATACCACTTTGGTTTGTATAAAAATCATCACATTTTACGTTAATGAAGAATAGTCCATTTGTTATAATTTTTCCAACATGTCTCGTAGATTAGATCATTTCTCCTAAACCATAAATAATCTAGATGAGTTATTTTTACTAAAATCATTCTTAACTTACTTAGCTTACTTACTATAAGTCCAATTACCTCTAATTTTAAACTAATCATAGCTCATTTACTCCTTTTATCACTTAGAAGAGTTGGCTGTTTTTGGCAGCCAAACTCATTCTCACCGTTTTGGTCGTCATTTACAAACCGTTCATCTGTAGAAAACCATCCGATTCATGTGTGTTTTACCTGATATTACCTACAATTTTTAGTTTTAGATAATCATAGGTCAGTATATGAATTTTATGAGAAAACATGCCATCTTTACAGAAGGTCAGATTTTGACCTTGCTTCACTATTTTGGTCATATCTCACTTTCCGGGACTCGCCACAGGACGGGTGTGACAATCCGTCAATTTATGGTTGATATTTTATTCTCGAATATTATTTAAAAGCATTATTCTAATGTTACAATATGAACTCACATATTTTTGGGAAGAAATTTGGATTTACGTCTTGAAGTAGCATCGACTACGTCTAAACCGGAGGATTCAACGTTACGTGCTTACGTTTACATACACCGTCTTTGGTGACAGTCCGACATTTCAGAAAATAAATTTATCCGTGAATATTATTTTGGAGTTTAAATTTGTGTTGGTTCATAAACTCACAAATTTACGAGAAGAGATTAGGACTTACGATTTTATTTTAACGTCCTTTACGACTAAACCGGAAACCCTAGGATTACGTATTTACGTTTTCGAACTCCGTTTTTGATGAAACAATTTTTATTGGATTCGTTTTGTGACGGTGATTCATAATTTATAAAAACGTTTTTCGTAAAATGACCCGAGGGCACGCAAATCGAGGAAACTAGAATCGAGGAGTACCCGTAAATAAATGGGATGAGACAAGTGGGACACTTGTCCCACCCCACTTCAAAACCGGCTACAACCACTCCACCAAGATAACTTGGTGTCAAGTTTTCACATAAACTAATAACACATGTCATTAGCTTACACTTTAAGCTTTTGACACAACAAAACCATTAGCAAAACAATCTATCACTCACACACTCATGCAATACCACTCAAAAACTCACAACTCTCTCTCTCTCTCTCACTCATCTATGCCGTCCCATATCCATCCTCAAACACCCATTTCATACAAATTTTAACCATGAACATATGTTATAATCAACATATGTTAATCTCCATTCAAAAAGAGGAAGATTGATGCAAGTTTTAACATCCATGGAGGAGTTTTCATATTATTTTGAGGCTGATTTTCCACAAGGAGTTCATGGAGCATGGTGGTCTTGAAGATGGTCATGGTTGTCTACAAGTTTCTCCATCAAAAACCATGTCAAAAATCATAACCTACATCAACTTGGTGGTATAAAGATTGTCCTCCTCATCATCTTGTTATTTTGATTATGTACACATGTATTTTATTTCCTATTTTATATATTTATGATGATTATATGATGATAAAAATGTTATGTGGGGATTTGTTGTTGATGATCATGGATAAAAAGATGAAAAACTATAAGAAACAAGTCTAAAATCTTGTCTAAATATGTTGGCTGTGTAAAACAATAAATAAACAGGTCATGGACTGATAATATGATGAAGTAGAATCTATTTACAGTAAGCTATGGGTCTTGTACACATGTGAGAGTTGGCCATGCAATGGAATCAAAATAATGAGTGAGATATGATCAAAACAAGTTTAGGGTATAAATCTGAAGTTACTGTTTTGGACGATTTTTAGAAAATACTTAAAGGATGATTCAACAGTATCTATAGCAGAGTTAAATGTAGCACATATCATGTAGTTTATGTGATAAAAATTTGAGCTTCTATCTCCATATAGAACTCAAGATATGGCAGTTTTGGTGAAAGTGAAGTTAAAAATCAGATTTTGGAAATTAAAGAATAATACTATTATATAAGCACTCAAATTATAATGTATAAAATGTACAAGTAAAACCCACTAACTTATAAAACTTATTTATATAAATATATAAAAGGGTAAATGGATGAATAACTTATATAAATAGTAGTGAAATAATACTTATAAGTTATAAAACTATAAACTTGATTTTTACGACTTTTTCGGCTATCGCCGTAAAATTAACGTTTTTGTTAAATAAAACTTAGATGGTTGGACCCGTCGAATGAAAACTTTATAAAACTTATATACTGATATATAGACATGTATAACAAGTAAAAACCGATAAAACCCGAACTTTAGGGCATACGGACATTAGCGAGCTAAGTAAACATATTGGACTAATACTTGGGTTAATAATTGGACTACATAAGATAAACACCCATAAAAAGAACTTATTAGGCTTAACCCATTTGGGCCCAACTTGAAAATGTATGTACTGATAATATAAGTACAAAAAAAGGATTAATACAAGTTAAGAACTTATAATAAGCTTATTAGACTTAAAACGTGTAAATAGGTAAAACTAGTAAACTAGTATAAAAGTTATCGACACATAGCACAAAGATAAGTAAATGAGAATATGTAAACCCACTTGATCATCATATATATATAATCATCATATGTATACATAATTGATATTTTTATAAAGTCATTGGACAAACGTCTAAGACCGAGTATTATTTGTCTAGGTTTCCGTGATTGAAGCACGTACCGTACGTCCGAATTGCCGACAACCCGCCTTCCCACATCAACGTGAGTTCATAGCCTCGCACTCTTTTAAATGTTTTATAAATGTTTTATAAACCCGCGAGGGAGATAACATGTTAGTTTTTATAAAATAGGACACCATTTGTCCCGATTGTTTGTTTATTGATTTTGGACCCGAATGATTGAATGACCCGATTGTATGACCCGATAAATGATTAAAGGACCCGATAGATGAAATAAAATGGATTATTAAAGTTAGGTTATGTCACTCAAAGTCCCATTAGCATGAATTGTGAACTACCGGGAGTTGGTAGACGCTTATGCATTTAATAGTACTATTTGGGGACGATCACCCCAGTTCGCGCCTTGACGGTTGATCCCCGTCGTGCCACATTGATTGGTAAGCGAATTAATGTATGAGAAGATTTCAATAACGTGACCTTTGTGACGACACGCTACTTTAGATGGGCAAAATTGGTATCGGGTTAGCTACCCGTTGTTGGTTTAGTAAGGTAACAATGTCATGCGGCTTATAATAATCCGAATTAACGAAATACTAATAGACGCTCCGAATTACGGTGTATTGCCTCACTAGCAATACAGGGTCATACTATTGATATTAAGATTGTATTTTGGTTTTCATAACCATATTCTTATAACGGTTTTTATTTAATCTATACAACGTTGCGAAACGTATTGTATGATGTTTTTACGACATTGGCTCGTATAATGATTTTTAAGGCAAATGCCTATATTATGATTTTCGATAAGGATTTGTATAAAATGACTTTGGCTATTTTATGGCCTATTACAAAGATTTGTATAAAATGATTTTGGCTATTTTACGGCCTATTACAATGATTTGTACGAATTGATTTTTGGTACTAATTTTATACCAAAGTTATATTGATGGAATTTATTAAACTCTATGAATTCACTCGGCGTTATCGCTGACCTTTTCTTTTAACATGTTTTATCTCAGGTACTTGAAGGTAATTCTCGGGAAGACAACAAGAATTCATGGCCCGCACTTAAACAATATTTTTCCATTTAAATACTTGTAAAACTTTGTATTAAATACAATGACTTGGGACCGATGTATCTTTGATATTTATGAATGGAAATGTTTTATTATTAAACGACGCGATTTTTATGCGTTGTCTATGATGTGAGTAATGTGCTATCCCGTAACACCAACTAGTCTTCCGCTGTACTGAGTTGTATAAATTTGGGGGTGTTACAGTTTGGTACCAGAGCTCTCGTTATAGAGAACGAAAGATTTTTAAAACTAAGGTTTTGAATAAAACTTTTCAAAATCTTTTAACTACAAACATTTTTCTAAAAATGTCTAAAAATCTTTTGACTATAACGGTGCCGAAGAATTCCCGAGTTACCGACAAGGCCAAGACTGAGAAGTGTTATTTTAATATATATATAACTTGGATTATATATATATATATGATGTAATTTTATTACATGATTGTTTGATGATTATTTTGATTTTTATACGAGGTATTTATACGACGTAGATTGTCACAAGTAACCCTAACTCCCCTAGTAAATTAATCGAAGCTATTCTCGTAGGAATTCTAGCTATCCTAGATCTAAACCAAGTTGTGGACATTTATGATCCCAACAAATGGTTGATATTCGTAGAAATGTAGATATTAGTTGATTTTGATATTGAAAAAGAATTGGCGAGATTAAATCTGATATCGATGTCATGACGATCTTTTCTTATAGAGTGGAGTTTGACAAAACATTATCACCTAGAAAGATGTCATCTGATTCGTTGTCATCCAATTCTTAAATTGAAATCGAAAGGGTGAATGTTGCACTTGAGGCTGCTATTGGAACCATTACCCAAAAGCCTCATGCCACTAATACCTTCCCGAGAAGTCTAGTTGAATGATCGAGTCATTTCATACTAGTGACCCATTTGATAATTGTTGTTGTAAGAGCTAATAGGATTGGAAATTAAGTGTTGATTCATATTGAGATTGTATTGCCTTTACAAGGCCGAAGAATAAGGTTGTAAGTATTGGATAATGAGGTAGGATATCGAAATGAGTATAAAATTGATTGAAACTTGAATAAAGTAAAATTTAACTTGTATTGGAATATGAGATTGTTAAGAGGGAATCGTTAAGTTTTGTGATTGAATTATAAGGTTTTAATTGATTGTTGATTCGTGTTAAGGGTTGTTCCTAGGCCATTGTCCACTAATGAGGATGCCCAGTGTCCAATAAATAAATTGAAGAAATCTTCTTCTGAATTGAGACCGATGGATCTTTCGGGACATGTGGAACACCTAATGACTCTTGTAGATTAGTATTCATTGTGGTATCTTTTAAAAATCCCTAACTTAACTGAGATATCAGTTGGTAGGATGAGTTTTGAGAATTGTATGACATAGTGACACGTAATGTGTTACGATACAATTTGACTTGTTTGTGATTAATGAAAAAGACTACCTTTGATTGCTAAATCCTACATGCATCGATGTTATCTATCTTTTATTGCTTCACCGTAATGCTCGCAATAGTGATGCAACCATTGAACAAGTACTCATCTCGAATTGAGTTGCGTTGTGGATTATTCTTTTTGAGTGCCATCGAGATCATGAACCTCATGATTATTTGGCTAAAGCTCATTTCCTATCATATTGTAGTTAGTTCTTGGTGAACAAGCTTCCATCACTCTTCTGCAGATCACTCATTATTTATAAAGTTAAAACGATATCCTTTGGGAAAATTTAATTTTCATCACAATAAGGATTATTCAAAGTGAGATTTATAAGTGATTATTATCGAAATGAAGTTGTTTATAAAACACCTTAGAAAACTTAATTGTTTTTCATAACAAGGAAAATCTTTGTAAATTATTTTGATTCTTATTTAAGAATTGAGCATGAAAATGTTTTTATTATAAACATGATGATAAAATTTTGACGAACTGAGTATTGCATCGTTAATCTTGAAATTGTATATAGTTGCGCGCCTACATACAATTTGGAATGGACTATGCAAGACTGATTAGTAGTCACCATAAAACTAATGAATAAACACTACATTTTCTTTGAAGATTGTGAAAGATTAAATTTCATGAGATCTGCAAGAAGTGAAAAATAAGGACATAGTGTTAGGGACACCTACATATGTGCCTGTAGCATCTATTCTTCTGAGTTGAATTTACTCATCTGTGGAATTTGTCTTATTTGACAATTGACAATTCCTTTCTTGTCCAATTCTCCCGTAGTGAGATTCTTAGGAAAAGTATCTGATTATCGAGTGTTGATACCCGATTGGATGTATCGACGTTCCTATCATTTCTTTTGATTTGGTTTCATTTGAATGACCTGGGTAACGATCCGAGGAGCTTTCGAATGCGTACTCAAATTATGAAAACATGGGATATATTCATATTCGTTAAATGTTTTCATCTGTATCTGATTTGAAATTCTCTCGCGTAGATTATGCGTTGACCTTACTCTTTTAATAGTAGTTGAGTCTCCTGATATCCTTGAATCTGTGAAGGATTATGAGTTATTGATAGTCTTTTGAGAAGTTCACATCTTATCAACGGTGATGAAACTAGAAAGTTGATAATTCCAGTAGAATAAATTGATTGATTATGACATGACGAAATTGTCTTAATTGATGGGAACTCGAATAGAATTCCCCTAAATGATAAGATGTTGATTATCAAAAGTGATCTAAATAATTCTTGAAGGATGACCATATCCTGTATTTAGACTCGAAATTATATTGTGAATGATTGTGAACTAGTTATAGATATTATAATCTAGAAAGAACATAATATGAATTTATTAAAAGATGTTTATCTTATCTGAAACTTTAGGAGGTATTTATTGGTGAATTACCTAAACTTTTGCCATTAAGGCAAGTTGAATTTGGTATTGATTATATTCTTGGTGCTGCACTTGTGGCTTGTGCACTGTGCGTCAGCACCATCTGAATTAAAGGAATTACCGTACAACTGAGAAAGTTGTCGGAGAAAGATTTTATTATACCAAGCCTGTCATCCTGAAGAGCTATGGTGTTATCTTTCCTTATATTTATAGATTACTGTGACTGAGTAAATTGACAATCGAAAACGATATCCATAACTCGAAATGGAAGAATTGTTCGATCATTTACAAGGTTCTAGCAAATTTGATCCATAGCATGGTTATCATCAACTTCGCATCTGCGAAAGAGATTATGTATTCCAATCACTACATCCGGTACTTGTAATGAACATTATGAGTTTCACGTGATGACGTTTGGATTGACTAATATACATGTAGCATTCATAAATTTGGTGAATCACGTGTGTAGGCTGTAATTTGATAAATTCATGCTGGTGATCATTAAGGACTATTTGTTTGTATATAAGAATAAGGATGAGTTAATAATTATTAATAAGAATGCCCTGAATTGGCTAAACAATGAAAACCTGAACCTTGAATAATTAACACGTGATTAAGGACATAATCCTTTACATAAAATGACCGTTGGATTAATAATGGTAAGATGTATGCATATAGACTCTTCAAAAATTAAGAGCCCTTTTAAGACTTTGGATTTTGCCAAAAAGAAATAGAAATATGTTTTGACAAATGTTGTAACAAAGGATTTTTAAAGGGATTATTCCCTTATACACAAACCATTTAACTAAACTTCTGTTTAGGGGTAAATGTTTGTGTATACTTCTAGGTAACTTAAGAAGGATTGAGTAAAACCATTTATACCATAACCTGAAAACTTAAAACGACAATTTTTGCTTTTCAAATAAGAAAATTTTGACCAAAGTATAAGCCAAAGATTTTTCGAACAATTACGGATCCTATTAAATATTTTGGATAAATCAACAAAAATCTTGTTAATTAAATTCAAATTTATTTTGAACATTTTATATAATTGGTCGAACTAAGAAATTTAAAATCTTTACGTTTACATTTCATAAAAATTTAACTAATAATTATTTAATTTACATATAATAATTATCGACGCTTTAGACGCCGGATTGAGAAAGACTGACAAAAATGATAGTTGAGACGAAACTGAAACATAAAAGATATGAAGAAAGAATTTTGAATAAATACCGTTATGATATTTATTTCTTGAGGAAAGTGAACGTAATTACTGACACATAATATAGAAAGAATGCCTGATTGAATGATGGACATGATAATTATATCATCGTGAGAAGTGAATATAGATACTGACGTATTATACAAAAAGGATAAAGAACCAATTAGGATATATTTCTTAATAATGAAGGTGCAAAATAAATTGCCGAACAATATAAAAATAAACGATGATTGTAAGAAGGATAATGTAAATAATAAAAAGAGGTTCGCGGCTAATGTGAACCCTTAGAATTGAGAAGCCAATAACGTTAAATGTTTTAAAGGCCACTTGTGGTTGCCTAAATATGGAGATTGTGAGATATAGTTATGTTAGAATTTGTAAGTATAAGTATTATATGTATGTCATTTTATGACTAAAAGTATCTTTATCTGAAGAAGTTGTACTAATGGCAATTATGAGGGCAGACATCGCCTCATACATTAGTAAACGTCTAGCTATTGCAAAGGTCATCATCTGAATTTGATTCGATTTGGGTCATCGTCGACAGACTGACCAAATCTGCTAATATCATTCTTGTTAATGATAAATGCAAAAGAGTTATGTAAACGTAGCATGCCTGTATCGATCATCTATATCAAGATCCTCGCTTCGCATCGAATTTCTAGAGATTTGCTCAGAAATCATTGAGAACGAACCTTGATGAGAGTACTATGTACCACCCCAAATCGAAGGGACGAGGTAAAGTAACGATACAAAGTAATATAAGTGCTGTTTTATGTTTGAATAATTGACCTTTGGTAATAGACCGTATAATCGTTTTCCTTTGGAGAGATTATCATTGATAATCATCGTATTAGGATCGAGATCGAGTCTTGTTAAGATTTAGAAATTAGAGCATCTATAAGCAGGAGTTGAGATGAAGACACCCGACATACACTCATTGTGAGTTGGACATGTCTTTTAGATTTAAGGTTTCCTATGATGGCGAACCTATCCTTGCAAAATACCCGACCCGCGAGATCTGAAATGATTGTTGAAATTAGGATTTGATTATTAACTTCCGATAGTGGGCAAGAGGTTATGTGAATGTGAAATGTAGATCTTGAAGTGCCAAATGGGTAGCGAAGTTATGCCACAAATTTTAACCTTGGGAAAATGAATTCATGATCTGACAAATCATGGGATATAAGTCCCCGTTGTATGGGACCATTGAGATGATGTAAAAGTTGGGATTGAAAGGCATACAAGCTGGATCTACCATAGGACTTCAAAGACTGCGTGAATTATGTTTCGTAAATCGAACTTGATGGAATATCTATCAAGTGAAAATCTGATTATTCTTAGTAGAGCTTAGATCGGCGAAAAGTTGCATTCATCAGAAACCCGTGAACATCATGGATAGAGAAAGTAAGTCAACATTTAGCCTGATCTTATTCCCGTAGTTATGTTTGATGAAACTCGCGTATTGTAATGAATTGCACTTGTGAGAAAAGACCGAATGTGGAGGAAATACCCACATGGCTTTAACTCTATAAGAAGCGAGTAGTAAGATGATCTTTGAGGACAAAGATCCTGTTTAGGGGTAAATGCTGTGACAATCCGTCAATTTATGGTTGATATTTTATTCTCGAATATTATTTAAAAGCATTATTCTAATGTTACAATATGAACTCACATATTTTTGGGAAGAAATTCGGATTTACGTCTTGAAGTAGCATCGACTACGTCTAAACCGGAGGATTCAACGTTACGTGCTTACGTTTACATACACCGTCTTTGGTGACAGTCCGACATTTCAGAAAATAAATTTATCCGTGAATATTATTTTGGAGTTTAAATTTGTTTTGGTTCATAAACTCACAAATTTACGAGAAGAGATTAGGACTTACGATTTTATTTTAACGTCCTTTACGACTAAACCGGAAACCCTAGGATTACGTATTTACGTTTTCGAACTCCGTTTTTGATGAAACAATTTTTATTGGATTCGTTTTGTGACGGTGATTCATAATTTATAAAAACGTTTTTCGTAAAACGACCCGAGGGCACGCAAATCGAGGAAACTAGAATCGAGGAGTACCCGTAAATAAATGGGATGAGACAAGTGGGACACTTGTCCCACCCCACTTCAAAACCGGCTACAACCACTCCACCAAGATAACTTGGTGTCAAGTTTTCACATAAACTAATAACACATGTCATTAGCTTACACTTTAAGCTTTTGACACAACAAAACCATTAGCAAAACAATCTATCACTCACACACTCATGCAATACCACTCAAAAACTCACAACTCTCTCTCTCTCTCTCACTCATCTATGCCGTCCCATATCCATCCTCAAACACCCATTTCATACAAATTTTAACCATGAACATATGTTATAATCAACATATGTTAATCTCCATTCAAAAAGAGGAAGATTGATGCAAGTTTTAACATCCATGGAGGAGTTTTCATATTGTTTTGAGGCTGATTTTCCACAAGGAGTTCATGGAGCATGGTGGTCTTGAAGATGGTCATGGTTGTCTACAAGTTTCTCCATCAAAAACCATGTCAAAAATCATAACCTACATCAACTTGGTGGTATAAAGATTGTCCTCCTCATCATCTTGTTATTTTGATTATGTACACATGTATTTTTTTTCCTATTGTATATATTTATGATGATTATATGATGATAAAAATGTTATGTGGGGATTTGTTGTTGATGATCATGGATAAAAAGATGAAAAACTATAAGAAACAAGTCTAAAATCTTGTCTAAATATGTTGGCTGTGTAAAACAGTAAATAAACAGGTCATGGACTGATAATATGATGAATTAGAATCTATTTACAGTAAGCTATGGGTCTTGTACACATGTGAGAGTTGGCCATGCAATGGAATCAAAATAATGAGTGAGATATGATCAAAACAAGTTTAGGGTATAAATCTGAAGTTACTGTTTTGGACGATTTTTAGAAAATACTTAAAGGATGATTCAACAGTATCTATAGAAGAGTTAAATGTAGCACATATCATGTAGTTTATGTGATAAAAATTTGAGCTTCTATCTCCATATAGAACTCAAGATATGGCAGTTTTGGTGAAAGTGAAGTTAAAAATCAGATTTTGGAAATTAAAGAATAATACTATTATATAAGCACTCAAATTATAATGTATAAAATGTAAAAGTAAAACCCACTAACTTATAAAACTTATTTATATAAATATGTAAAAGGGTAAATGGATGAATAACTTATATAAATAGTAGTGAAATAATACTTATAAGTTATAAAACTATAAACTTGATTTTTACGACTTTTTCGGCTATCGCCGTAAAATTAACGTTTTTGTTAAATAAAACTTATATGGTTGGACCCGTCTAATGAAAACTTTATAAAACTTATATACTGATATATAGAC
Source organism: Glebionis coronaria (assembly GCA_025667525.1). NCBI lineage: Eukaryota > Viridiplantae > Streptophyta > Magnoliopsida > Asterales > Asteraceae > Glebionis > Glebionis coronaria. The sequence continues at coordinate 143,597,738 of CM046876.1, read as the reverse complement.
ATGTATAACAAGTAAAAACCGATAAAACCCGAACTTTAGGGCATACGGACATTAACGAGCTAAGTAAACATATTGGACTAATACTTGGGTTAATAATTGGACTACATAAGATAAACACCCATAAAAAGAACTTATTGGGCTTAACCCATTTGGGCCCAACTTGAAAATGTATGTACTGATAATATAAGTACAAAAAAAGGATTAATACAAGTTAAGAACTTATAATAAGCTTATTGGACTTAAAACGTGTAAATAGGTAAAACTAGTAAACTAGTATAAAAGTTATCGACACATAGCACAAAGATAAGTAAATGAGAATATGTAAACCCACTTGATCATCATATATATATAATCATCATATGTATACATAATTGATATTTTTATAAAGTCATTGGACAAACGTCTAAGACCGAGTATTATTTGTCTAGGTTTCCGTGATTGAAGCACGTACCGTACGTCCGAATTGCCGACAACCCGCCTTCCCACATCAACGTGAGTTCATAGCCTCGCACTCTTTTAAATGTTTTATAAATGTTTTATAAACCCGCGAGAGAGATAACATGTTAGTTTTTATAAAATAGGACACCATTTGTCCCGATTGTTTGTTTATTGATTTTGGACCCGAATGATTGAATGACCCGATTGTATGACCCGATAAATGATTAAAGGACCCGATAGATGAAATAAAATGGATTATTAAAGTTAGGTTATGTCACTCAAAGTCCCATTAGCATGAATTGTTAACTACCGGGAGTTGGTAGACGCTTATGCATTTAATAGTACTATTTGGGGACGATCACCCCAGTTCGCGCCTTGACGGTTGATCCCCGTCGTGCCACATTGATTGGTAAGCGAATTAATGTATGAGAAGATTTCAATAGCGTGACCTTTGTGACGACACGCTACTTTAGATGAGCAAAATTGGTATCGGGTTAGCTACCCGTTGTTGGTTTAGTAAGGTAACAATGTCATGCGGCTTATAATAATCCGAATTAACGAAATACTAATAGACGCTCCGAATTACGGTGTATTGCCTGACTAGCAATACAGGGTCATACTATTGATATTAAGATTGTATTTTGGTTTTCATAACCATATTCTTATAACGGTTTTTATTTAATCTATACAACGTTGCGAAACGTATTGTATGATGTTTTTACGACATTGGCTCGTATAATGATTTTTAAGGCAAATGCCTATATTATGATTTTCGATAAGGATTTGTATAAAATGACTTTGGCTATTTTATGGCCTATTACAAAGATTTGTATAAAATGATTTTGGCTATTTTACGGCCTATTACAATGATTTGTACGAATTGATTTTTCGTACTATTTTTATACCAAAGTTATATTGATGGAATTTATTAAACTCTATGAATTCACTCGGCGTTATCGCTGACCTTTTCTTTTAACATGTTTTATCTCAGGTACTTGAAGGTAATTCTCGGGAAGACAACAAGAATTCATGGCCCGCACTTAAACAATATTTTTCCATTAAAATACTTGTAAAACTTTGTATTAAATACAATGACTTGGGACCGATGTATCTTTGATATTTATGAATGGAAATGTTTTATTATTAAACGACGCGATTTTTATGCGTTGTCTATGATGTGAGTAATGTGCTATCCCGTAACACCAACTAGTCTTCCGCTGTACTGAGTTGTATAAATTTGGGGGTGTTACAACGGGCCACCCGGAGAAATACTCAAAAAAAAACCCTCTATCCAAATATCTCAAGTATCATTGGACCAAACCTACTGATGTCAATAAAATACCATGTTTTATACTGTCCTGAATTTCAAAACAACAACTTTTAATCTAGGCTTGTTTAAGCTTATCTTTTATGTCACAAAATTTATATACTGTGACAATCCGTCAATTTATGATTGATATTTTATTCTCAATATTTATTTGAAAACATTATTTTAATGTTACAATATGAACTCACTTATTTTTGGGAAGAAATTTAGATTTACGTCTTGAAGTAGCATCGACTACGTCTAAACCGGAGGATTCAACGTTGCGTGCTTACGTTTATATACACCGTCTTTGGTGACAGTCCGACATTTAAGAAAATAAATTTATCCGTGAATATTATTTTGGAGTTTTAAATTTGTGTTAGTTCATAAACTCACAAATTTACGAGAAGAGATTAGGACTTACGGTTTTATTTTAACGTCCTTTACGACTAAACCGGAAACCTTAGGATTACGTATTTACGTTTTCGAACTCCGTTTTTGATGAGACAATTTTTATTGGATTCGTTTTGTGACGTTGATTCATAATTTATAAAAAACGTTTTTCGTAAAACGACCCGAGGGTACGCAAATCGAGGAAACTAGAATCGAGGAGTACCCGTAAATAATTGGAGATGAGACAAGTGGGACACTTGTCCCACCCCCAATATAACCGGCCATATTAAGCTATTAACACCTTGAGGTGTCAAAACCTCATAAACTAGAACTACACATGTTAACTTGTGCTTACCGATGAAGCTAACAACTTACCAAAAACCACTAGCTAGCTCATTCTTACCATTTCACACATGCAAAACCACCTCAAACTCTCTCTTCCTCCCCCATCTATGCCGTCCCATATCTCAATCAAAACACCCCATTCATACAATTTTTAACCACAAACATATGTTATAACTTACATATGTTAATCTCCATTCAAAGAGATGATGATTGGTGCAAGTTATAACATCCAAGGAGGAGTTTCCATGGAGTATTAGGGCTGATTTTCCACAAGGTGTTTATGAAGAATGGTGGTCTTGAAGATGGTCATGGTTATTCACAAGTTTCTCCATCAAAATCCATGTCCAAATCATAACCTACATCAACTTGGTGGTATAAATATTGTCCTCCTCATCTTCTTGTTATTTTGATTATGTAAACATGTATTTTATTTCCTATTGTATATGTATATGATGATTATATGATGATAAAAATGTTATGTGGGGATTTGTTGTTAATAAACATGATTAAAAAGGTGAAAAACTATAAGAAACAAGGCTAAAATCTTGTTTAAAAATGATGGCTGTATAAAACAGTAAAAAAACATGTCATGAACTGATAAAATGATGAAGTAGAATGGATTTACAGTAAGCTATAGGTCTTGTACACATGTGAGAGTTGGCCATGCAATGGAATCATTGTAATGAGTGAGATATGATCAAAACAAGTTTAAGGTACAAATCTGAGTTCACTGTTTTGGACGATTTTTAGAAAATACTTAGAAGATGATTCAACAGTAGATATAGCAGAGTTAAATTGAGCACATATCATTTAGTTTATGTGATAAAAATTTGAGCTTCTATCTCCATATAGAACTCTAGATATGGCAGTTTTGGTGAAGATGAGAATAAAAATTAGATTTTGGAAATTAAAGTATAATACTATTATATAAGCACTCAAAATTTAATAGTAAAAAATATAAATTAAAACCCACTAACTTATATAATACATTTATATAAATATGTACAATGGTAAATAAATGGACATTTTAATAAAAATGGTAACTTGTTAAGTTTTATAAGTTATAAAACTATAAACATGATTTTTACGACTTTTTCGGCTAATACCGTAAAATTAACGTTTTTGTTAAATAAAACTTAGACGGTCGGACCCGTCTAATGTAAACTTTATAAAACTTATATACTGATATATAAACATGTATAACAAGTAAAAACCAATAAAAACCGAACTATAGGACATACGGACATTAACGAGCTAAGTAAACATATTGGACTAATAATTGGACTAAATAAGTTAAACACTTATAAAAAGAACTTATTGGGCTTAACCCATTTAGGCCCAACATATAAAGTATAACTACTGATAATATAAGTATGAAATGGATTAATACAAGTTAATAAACTTATAATAGGCTTATTGGACCTAAAACACGTAAATGGGTAAAACTAGAAAACTAGTATAAAAGTTATCGACACATAACACAAAAATGAGTAAATGAGAATATGTAAACCCACTTGATCATCATATATATAAAATCATCATATGTATACATAATTGTTATTTTTATAAAGTCATTGGACATGAGTCTAAGACGAGAATTATTTGTCTAGGTTTCCGTGATTGAAGCACGTACCGTACATCCAAATCGCCGATAATCGTCTTCCCACATCAACGTGAGTTCATAGCCTCGCACTCTTTTAAATGTTTTATGAAATGTTTTATAAACCCGCGAGGGAGATAACATGTTAGTTTTTATAAAATTAGGACACCATTTGTCCCGATTGTTTGTTTATTGATTTGGACCCGAATGATTGAATGACCCGATTGTATGACCCGATAAATGATTAAAGGACCCGATAGATGAAATTAAATGGATTATTAAAGTTAGGTTATGTCACTAAAAGTCCCATTAGCATGAATTGTGAACTACCGGGATTTGGTAGACGCTTGTGCATATAATAGTACTATTTGGGGACGATCACCCCAGTTCGCGCCTTGACGGTTGATCCCCGTCGTGCCACATTGATTGGTAAGCGAATTTATGTATGAGAAGATTTCCATAGCGTGACCTTTGTGACGACACGCTACTTTAGATGGGCAAATTGAGTATCGGGTTAGCTACCCGTTGTTGGTTTAGTAAGGTAACAATGTCATGCGGCTTATAATAATCCAAAACTAACGAAATACTATTAGACGCTCCGAATTACGATGTATTGACTGACTAGCAATACAGGGTCATACTATTGATATTATGTTCGTGTTTTGGTTTTCATAACCATATTCATATAACGGTTTTTATTTTCATACAACGTCATAAGACGTATTGTATGATTTTTTTACGACATTGGTTCGTATAATGATTTTTAAGGCAAATGCCTATATGATGATTTTCGATAAGAATTTGTATAAAAATGACTTTGGCTATTTTATGGCCTATTATAATGATTTTTACGAAATGATTTTTGGTAATTATTTTATACCAAAGTTATATTGATGGATTTTATTAAACTCTATGAATTCACTCGGCGTTATCGCTGACCTTTTCTTTTAGCATGTTTTATCTCAGGTACTTGAAGGTAATTCTCGGGAAGACGACAAGAATTCATGGCCCGCACTTAAACAATATTTTCCATTCAAATACTTTGTAAAACTTTTCATGAAATAATATGACTTGGGACCGATGTAACTTTGATGTTTATGAATGGAAATGTTTTATTGATAAACGACGCGATTTTTATGCGTTGTCTATGATGTGAGTAATGTGCTATCCCGTAACACCAACTAGTCTTCCGCTGTATTGAGTTGTATAAATTTGGGGGTGTTACAGTTTGGTACCAGAGCTCTCGTTATAGAGAACGAAAGATTTTTAAAACCAAGGTTTTGAATAAAACATTTCAAAATCTTTTAACTATAAGCATTTTTCTAAAAATGTCTAAAAATCTTTTGACTATAACGGTGCCGAAGAATTCCCGAGTTACCGACAAGGCCAGACTGAGAAGTGTTATTTTAATATATATATATATATATAACTTGGATTATATATATATATATATATATATGATGTAATTTTATTACATGATTGTTTGATGATTATTTTGATATTTATACGAGGTATTTATACGACGTAGATTGTCACAATGTACCCTAAATCCCCTAGTAAATTAATCGAAGCTATTCTCGTAGGAATTCTAGCTATCCTAGATCTAAACCAAGTTGTGGATATTTATGATCCCAACAAATGGTTGATATTCGTAGAAATGTGGATATTAGTTGATTGTGATACTAAAAAAGAATTGGCGAGATTAAAACTGATATCGATGTCATGACGATCTTTCCTTATAGAGTGGAGTTTGACAAAACGTTACCACCTGGAAGGATGTCATCTGATTCGTTGTCACCCAATTCTTAAATTTGAGAATCGAAAGGGTGAATGTTGCACTTGAGGCTGTCATTGGAACCATTACCCAAAAGCCTCATGCCACTAGTACCTTTCTGAGAAGTCTAGTTGAATGATCAAGTCATTTCATATTAATGACTCATTTGATAATTGTTGTTGTAAGAGCTAATAGGATTGGAAATTAAGTGTTGATTCATATTGAGATTGTATTGCCTTTACAAGGCCGAAGAATAAGGTTGTAAGTATTGGAGAATAAGGTAGGATGTCGAATTGAGCATAAAATTGGTTAAAAACTTGAATAAAGTAAAATTTAACCTGTATGGAATATGAGATTGTTAATATAAGTCGTTAAGCTCTGTGATTGAATTATAAGGTTTTAAATGATTGTAGGTTCGTGTTAAGGGTTGTTCCTAGGCCATTGTCCAATAATGAGGATGCCCAGTGTCCAAGAAATAAATTGAAGAAATCTTCTTCTGAATTGAGACCGATGAATCTTCTGGGACATATGGAACACCTAATGACTCTTGTAGATTAGTACTCATTGTGGTATCTTTCAAAAATAATCCCTAACTTAACTGTGACATCAGTTGGTAGGATGAGTTTTGAGAATTGTATAACATAGTGACACGTAATGTGTTACGGTACAATTTTGACTTGTTTGTGATTAATGAAAATGACTACCTTTGATTGCTAAATTCTACATGTATCGATGTTATCTATCTTTTCTTGCTTGTCTCTAATACTTGCATTACTGATGCAACCATTGAACAAGTACTCATCTTGAATCGAGTTACGTTGTGGATTATTCTTTTGAGTGTCATCGAGATCATGAACCTCATGATTATTTGGCTAAAGCTTGTTTCCTATCATATTGTAGTTAGTTCTTGATGAACAAGCTTTCATCACTCTTTCGCAGATCACTCATTGTTTTTATAAGATAAAACAGTATCCCTTGAGAAAAATTGAATTTTCATCACCATAAGGATTATTTAAAGTAAGATTTGTAAGTGATTGTTAACGAAATGAGGCTGTTTATAAAACACCTTGGAAAGACTTAATTTTTTTCATAACAAAGAAAATCTTTGTTGTTGGGTCTACTAGATGTAGATCTTGCAGCCTGTCAGGACCGGTGAATGACTTCTGTAATCACAAGTCAAATCACAGAGAGACTCTATACACAATATGAATGTAGAATACAAATATAATAAAGAAGAACAGAATAACTATAAAGACTTGATCCTTTCTAAGGATTTCTAATATTGATAATCACTAGAACTACGTTTGGTGAAGGTGTACATAACCCTTCTGCCTAAGGTTCCTTTTATACTACAAGGAAACCCTAATACAGCATTAAAGAAAACATGTAAAACTGATATGCATGTCCTTTCCTAACATATCTCATGCATATCCTAACAGAATATTAAGTAAATAATAAAGTTTGACTTCGACTAGGACCAGGAGCAGGACTTGCTCCTACTACTACTAGGACCAGGAGGAACTACATACCTCCTAGTCTACCTATTACATTTAACTATTACAATGGTCCTAACAATCCTCCCCTAAACTTGAATTTGACCTGTTGAATTCAAGTTTCCTGGAAAACGTGCAAATAAAACCCGAGGATTGCATCAACAAAACAAATAACAGCATCAGAAAGATAAGAATCAGAGTAACCACTGCAACATGAAACACTAGAAGCTTCTCCAAAGCTTGGAACAAATCAGCATCGTGTTGAATCTTCTCAGCAACATGAGCAGATTTGATGAGCCTTTACCAAGTAGCTGCTCGCTCTTGGGCTAGCCAGTCTTTCTGGTGGAATAAGCATCACCCTGGGAGACTAGAACCCAGCCCAACTCTTAGAACGTGAATCAATGGTGAGTGGGAGTACCCTGATGATTTTAGGCAAACCATCACAGCCGCCAACGGATTTGATACGTCTTTACCAGAAGCCGTACCCCTCAGGACTCGCCAACTCTTAGCAATGAAGCATTGGTGAGTTGAAAACCCTATAGCTTTAAGCAAGCTATTACAGCTATCAACGGATATGATAAGATCTTTACCAAGAGCCGTACCCCCTTGGATTAGCCACTTTTCAGTCCAAGACTATGGCAAGTGAAAACCATCCAGTTTTGGGTAACCTGGCAACCATCAACGGATTTGAGAATCACACCAGGAGTCATACCCTCAAGGTGAATCAACTTTTTCTTGTCGATTAGACATGGTAAGTTGAGAACCATTTGTTGTGAGGACCAAGTCCAACACCAAGTGAAACCAGTAACCAGCATAATCATAATTCAGTAACCAGAACCCACAATGTGAAGCAGCAAATGGTATCATATTCACAAGTATAAAATTCAAGATGTGTTAAAAGTATAAGCAGATATTATATAAAAAGTATTATTTATTTTTAATTTTTTTTAAAGGTTTTTTTTTAACTATAAAGAATGAAATTCACCAGTCACTTTACATATTGGTGAAAAGAATGATAATAAGAATAAATAAACAAAAATACAAAATATAAACACTTACAACCCAACCAAATCACAAACCAGAAGCAGCCTTCTTATCTGCTATCAAACGAGCCTGAATTCCTTCCACCAATGTCGTGGCCATAGAGGACTCATTTCCAGATGGAGCATTAGAAATTTGCAAGTGACTAGCCAACATCGCCTCCATCGAAGAAATTGTCAAAGGATAATCCACATCTGTCAGCATAAAAACCATATGACCAGATTCTAATTCCAACATATGCACACCACATCCTGCATATAACTTCCAGCGCTGAATCACCCATTGCATTTGATCCTTCCATATACCCGAAACAGGAGCATGAGGAGGTGCATCCAACATCAGCTTAAGATCAGCCCAGATACGCAGACCAGGCCATGAAGACACTGCCATGGGGTCAAAAGGCATGCTATAATCCACAAATCCATATAAGGCCATAAGATCCATACGATCAGCCCAAGACAACACACCCTACAAACCCGTAGCCAAATGCACAGACCCATCACTCAAAGTAATTATATGGGATACCCCACCAGGAAGAGTTGTGGAACGCTCAACCGTGTAACCAGTAATGTTCCCATTTCCCAAAGGCAAGTCAGAATCACTGTCAGAAGCTGCATCAATCAAATTCTCAGGATCACGCTTCTCATAAGGGACTGTCTTGCCACGACGAACACGTCGAGCTTGTTTCTGGCGAAGCGAACATCTAGGTGTGGAATCACCAGGTGTGGGTTCAACCTTTACCGTAACCTCAGCAGCAGCAGTGGGAGCAGGAGAAGTAGACTCATGAGTTTGCCCACCCAATGGATCAATAGGAGCTGCATCAGAAGTAGGAATCGGTTGAGTTCCAGGAACCGGTGGTGATGGTGATGCCATATCTGGGGTAGCAGTTGTGGTGGTTGTAGTAGCAAAGGTGGTGGCGGTAGCATGTGTGGTGGTGGTAGCATGACCAGCAGAAGAACCCATAGGAGCAACCAAAGGAGAAGTATAAGTACCAACAGAAGTAGCAACAAAACCGGATGGACTAGCAGCAGAACCAGGAGTAGGAGCAGATGAAGGACCAGTAGGAACAGCAGGCGAAGAAGAGGTCACACCACGAGGATGGTAAATAAATCGTTCCGGAATAGGTTGACTCTGACGCTTCACCATACGTTCATAAAGTTCCTTGAGCTCATCAAAAGTTAAAGCCCGAACCCTGTCCCACTTCCAAGGAGCATTAAAATGAGCAGCAGACTGATACTTCACATAGCGCTGCATCTGCTTGCGCTCCTCAGTCCTGGATAAAGGTCTGTTCTTTCTCTTTTCCCGAAGCTGTGCAGCAAGCGCCAACTGTTGCTTGCGCATCAATACCATGGCTCTCGGAATACAATTGTTCTCATCAACATCGTCACCCAAAAGATCTGTAAACTGAGCATAATCCCTGGTGAGAATAGTCAATACCTGCATCCAATCACTATCACTCCAATGCATTGCATCGTGCTGAACTTGTTCACGCCTCCGCTGTCGAAGCTCCTCTTTCGCAACCCTTTCAGCCTCATCAATCTCAGCTTAGATCCGACGAGCAGCCTCCTCACCTAGCCTTTCCTCCTCAAGCTGTCGACGGGTACGCTTGCGAGATGGGGATGGAGCATCAGTCATTGGGGCCTTGCCCTTCGAATCATGGGAGGGGCCAGCATTGGAACCAGCAGCAGGACCAGAATCACCATCCATAGGAGTGGGAATAGCATCAGGAGAAGGAACACTGGAGGATGTCGGAGGAACCGGCAAATCATCATACACTTTATCAGCAAAGGCAGCCTTTGCCAATAATGTCAAACCATCCTCAACATGCTCCTTACCCTCCTCATCAGAATCTGAATGGATCACATGCTTCTTTCGGCGCCGTTGCTGAGTTTCCAAAGCTTTGATGCGATCAGCCAGAGGAAGAACAAACTCCCTAGTAAGTTTCCGGTGTTGGTTCAAATCAGCTTCCAATGAAATCATCCGCTCATGATACCTGCGTAAAAGATCAAGTACAGACATAAGTGTAGTAGGCTCCTCCGCCTGCCCACCAAGAGAACTTGGGTCAGGGAAAGCGTCATTGGAGCCCGAAGCAACAGATAGGTCAACCTGTGGAGTACTAGCACCAAAAGGTTTATCAAATGAGTGTGGAGTAGGACTAGGAGGTGGAGTCTCCACAAATGGAGACTTTTGTGGTACTGAAGAAGGACCAGCCTTGGAGGGGGATGGTTTTTCAACCACCACCTCCTCAACCAGCTCCTCCGCAACCACATGAGAAGGACCACCAGTAGGAGCCTCCTCCTCCATAGGGTCATCATCAATCACAACAAACTCAGGAGCCTCCTCCTCCTCACCCATAGGACCCTGAGCCAGTCCCAACATGGCCTCAGTCAGGGGCCTCCACTCCCCAGTAAACCCATAGACCATATTGTAATACACTTTTGCAGTAAGCTTAGACGGCACATGCTCAGTCCTATCACGAGGAATGCAAACCAGTATTTGTTGTAAAAACCTAGGGTACATAAGAAACTTCTTTCTAGAACCAACATTAGATAGATTACTAACCATCCTCTCAAATAGATAATGAGAAAAGTTAAAAACTCTACCCTGGGCTAAGCAAATAAGACCAGTAGCCAAGGGAGTAGGGAAAGCATCCCAACTGCCAGACTTGGGACTCATACTATGGATTAGAAAGTGCACCAGAAGCATCCATTAGGGGGAAAACCTATTTTTCTGAAAGTTAAACTTCCCCCATGTTCGTATCCTAAAGCAGACATCCTCTCCAATACCTCCGAATTGGGGATGGATTCAACACCACCCTCATCCTGAAGATGAAGGGAATAGAAGCCTCAGTCACCACGTATGAACGTCCATCTATGGTAGCATGGAGTTCACGCGGACAACCAACAACAACCACAAGACGAGCAGACGCCCAAAATTGACGAATAACACTATCATAAATAGTGGGACATACAGTAAACGCAAACCTTAGGTTGGAAACTTCAATGAAATCCAGAATGTCAGCAAAATGTTCACGATGTGGACCATCACCCAGATAAGCAACTCGGTTGTGAGCAGGTTGGTAAGCAAGAGCAGCTATGGATCTTGATTAATTGATGGAAGAAGGATTTTGGTTAGGGTGGAGATAGTAGGAGCGGTTTTGTGTGTGTGTTGATTGGAATGAGTGAGTCAAGAGGTTAAGTTGACCATTAATAAGGAAAATAGTAATTGTTCATTGACCCCTATTAATGGGGGGTTGCCCTTTCAAATTTATACATAATTGCATAGTAACCACTTGCCCTTTATAACATAATTACCAACTCCCAATTTACAATAGTTAATTAAAAATGTGAATACAAGGATTGGGAGCGTTGACCAAAAGTCAAAGCACACAATGGTCAGACCAGGAGCAAAATGTGATTAACAAAGGACAAAAGGAATGAACAGTGTCCCAGACCAGTACCAGGAGCCAATCACCACTTGACAAGGAAGGATTTTGAACCACCAGAAGCCACCAATTATGACTAGAAGCTGACCAATGAGGACCAGAAGCCAGTCATGTAAGACCATATCCACCAGAAGTGAGCCAAAAATCTCCACCAGAAGTAACACACACCACCAGAACCAATATAATAAGTTGTTAAAATCTATCAATACGTTAGTCTATCCTAAGAATATGTACACAAAGCCTCCCCTTAGGCTTAGCCTCCCCTCAATCCAAGACCTCAAGGATTGACCATACCAATGTGAACCACCAAGTGGTTAAACCGAGGACCATCAAATGCTTTAGTCAGCAAATCAGCAACATTATCATCCGTATGAACTTTAAGAACCTGTATCAACTTCTTCTCATTGGCATCCCGTATAAAATGGTGCCGAATTTCAATATGCTTCGTTCGCTGATGAAAAACAGGATTTTTCACAATGCAAATAGTGCTTTGATTGTCAATAAAAATTTTGGTGTTCATAAAATTGAAACCATAATCCAACATCTGATTTTGGATCCGCAAAACCTGTCCACAACAACTAGCAGCAGCAACGTATTCAGCTTCTGTTGAAGAAGTAGCTACGATTGTCTGTTTCTTGCATTGCCATGAAATAAGTCGACGACCCAAAAACTGACAACCACCAGTAGTAGACTTCCTGTCATTATTAGCACCAGCATAGTCACTATCACTATAGGCTTCTAGAACAAAAGGTGATTCTCTAGGATACCATAAGCCCAGTTTAGGTTGAGCCTTGATATACTTGAAAATCTTCTTCACTACATTTAAGTTCGAAACCGTTGGAGTCACCTGGTGTCTAGAACAAGCACTTACTGCAAACATGATATCCGAACGTGATGCAGTCAAATACATGAGGGAGCCAATCATAGACCTGTACACGTGAACATTGACCGGGGGGTCTGGCTCATTCTTAAGTTTAATTTTAGCAACTTCATAAGGAGTAGTTGCTGGTCGAAGAGGATACATGTCAAACTTCTGAAGAATCTCATGAACATATTTATCTTGACTGATGAAAATCCCATCCGATTGTTGCTTGACCTGAAGACCAAGGAAGAAAGAAAGTTCTCCCATCGCACTCATCTGAAATTCGCCCTTCATCAAGTGTTCAAACTCATCACACCATTCCTTCCTAGTAGAACCAAAGATAATGTCGTCCACATAAACCTGAACAAGGATAATGTCCTTGGTATTCCTCCGAAGAAATAGTGTTTTGTCAATAGTACCCCTTCTATAGCCATTCTTTAACAAGAAAGTGGAAAGACGCTCATACCAAGCTCTAGGAGCCTGATGTAATCCATAAAGAGCCTTGACCACCTTGTAAACTTTCTTGGGATGAAGTGGATCTACAAAGCCCTTAGGTTGAGTGACATACACCTCCTCGTCAATTTTGCCATAGAGAAATGCACTCTTGACATCCATCTAAAACACCGTAAAGCCCACATAAGAAGCAAAAGCCAAAAACAGACGAATGGCCTCTATCCTTGCAACCGGAGCAAAAACTTCAGTGTAGTCAATGCCCTAAATTTGAGTGTGGCCTTGTGCGACAAGCCTAGCCTTATTACTCACGACAATTCCCCGTGCATCCTTCTTGTTCTTGAGAATCCATTTGGTATTGATTGCTGACTTTCCATCTGGTAAGTCAACCAGAACCCAAACATTCTGAAACAAGAATTGCTGCATTTCCTCCTGCATAGCCTCCACCCAACTTTGATCCTCAAGAGCATGAGAAACTGACCTAGGTTCCACCTGTGAAAGAAAACAAGCAAACAAACAGTGTTGAAAGTCCGTATGATTATTACGCTTTTGATCTTCAATATAGCTCACAAGAGCATGATGATCAGACGAGGCCTTCTGCTGCATTCTGCGTGTCTTAACAGTAGAACCAGGATCTCCAATAATTTGAGTGGTAGGATGATCCTTGTGTGATTGCAAGACTGGATTGGAAGAAACCTCCACTTCTGGTGCCAAGTTATTGAGATCACCAACAAAGTCAGTATCATATGAAGCAGTGTTGAAAATCCCCTCTATCGGTTGTTTATGAATATCATCCAGCTTGGTAGAAGACTTCTTTTGATGGTTCCCCAAATCAGTAGGACTAGAGAAACGAGTATTGGAAGCAGACACACTAGCTGGAGTACCAGTAGGTGATAAGCTAGCACTAGGAGCAGAAGCTGGGGTACCAGGAGCAGCTTTGTCAGTAGGCTCATCCAACGGGAACTCAAAGCCACCTTGAGCAGCTGCTATAGTAGCTTCTTGTTGTTGTTTGAGTAGAGTGTCAAGAGCTACTTGGAATCCGGTACATCCAATGGAGTTGCATCACTAGGAGGAGTAGGAGAAACTGTGGTGGAATAGGATGGAACCACAAAAATGTCATCCTCATCATCTGAATCAGAAAGACTAGAAGGAAAACCAGTACTAGAAGTTGCAAACACTTGTGGTCCTGCATCATGGTTAGTTTTGAAACGAAAATTTCCTAACGAATCACTAAGATAATCAAGATCAAAATACCATTCTGGACCCTTGCCTTGGATGTTTGACTTCTCTTCAAAGTACCTGAGATTGATAGTTTCAATGATCCACTTGGCTTGGAGATTGTAGACACGATAAGCCCGAGAGTGAGCTGAATATCCCACAATGTATCCTTCATCTACCTTGCCATCAAACTTCCCCAAATAGTCACTAGTATTCAGAATGGTGACTGGACACCCAAAAGGCTTCAAATGAGCAATATTAGGAACTTTGCCCGTGAGCAGCTAATAAGGAGTCTTCTTGTGAGGATTGGTAATAGAAACCCTATTCAAAACATAACTTGTAGTATTAACAGCTTCTGTCCAGAACATGGTTGGGAGCTTGGAATCGGCAAGCATAATTCTTGCTGCTTCTATTAGTGTCCTGTTCTTTCTTTCTGCCACACCATTCTGTTGAGGAGTCTGTGCTGCACTATAATCTCTTTTGATGCCCTTAGCATTACAAAGTGCTATGAGGTCTTTATTTTTGAACTCGGTTCCATTGTCGCAACGAATACCTTTAACCTTCTTGGTCAACTGGTTCTCAATAAGGATAAGGAAATCTCTAAGAATTGAGTAGGTCTCACTCTTGGCAGCCATGAAGAACACCCCCGAAAACCTGTTATATCCATCAGTTACCACCAGACAGAATTGTTTGTGGTCAATGCTCCTAATGGAAGTAGGACCAAATAAATCCATGTGTAGTAGCTGCAATGGTTCAGTGATAAGATTAAGAGCAGTAATGGCCTTGAAGGATGCTTTGTGTTGTTTGCCTTTGCTGCAAGCAATACAATTTATATCATTTCTAAACGACTTGGGAGGTAAACCAGAGACCAGGTTCAGATTTGCAAGTTTGTGAATGGTCTTGAAGTTCACATGCCCCATCCTTCTATGCCATTGAGTGGCTTCATCTTCTGAGGCCTTAGCAACCAGACACGCTAGTTGACCAGTAGGGTTGACTTCATTCAACTTGATGCTATAGAGATTGTGTCTTCTAGGGATTCTAAGTAGAACTTGTGAGTCACCCGGAAGCTGAAAGTCTTTGGAAAGCACAAGTGCATCAGTATCGGTGAAGAGAACAAACTGCTTCTTGTCACAAATCTGAGAGACCGATATCAAGTTGAGGTGCTGAAGTGCTTCCACATAGTAGACCTGCTCAAAATTAAGATTAGGATTCTTTATCGTTCCTTTGCCAGTGATCCTGCCTTCACCCCCACCAAAATAGACCTTGCCTCCATGAAATGGAACAAAGTTAGAGAGAAGACTTTTATTTCTTGTCATGCTCCTGGAGCAACCACTATCAGTAATGCCTAGACTAGGATTTTGGTATGGAGTAACCTACAACAACAAGTTAATAAAAATGCAAAAGTTAGTGTCTTAAGGGGACCCAAACCTTTTCAGGTTTGAGCCTGCCTTGTGGATCTTTAGAAGAGTGCCAAGAAGATTGATGAGATCCACCGTTGTTCCTTGGTTGCCTATGCATCATATGGGTATTATTATTTGACCAAGAACAACCTGCTGAGGACTTAACAGTAGTTCCCAAATTTCCCAAACCAAAATACGTGTGGTCCAAATTATATGGATAAACTGGATTAAAATTTTGAAAATAATTACTAGTGGTTTGTAATCCAAGGTGTCTCCAATGATCAGAAACTAAAGGAGAGGACCTTCTAGAAGAAGAAAACGATTCAGCACTAGGATTAAGTCTTCTAGAAGCATATGGGGCAGCTCCTGGTGGACCAGGAGCAGGAAAATCATGATTAACAGAAGCATGCGTGTCATAATAATCACAATCTTTAATTAAATGAAAGGCACTGCCACAAACAAAACATGTTTTGAAAGACCTTTTATTAGAATGACATTGTTTCATACTGCCTACTTTATTACACATAATTCTAGGAGAAACATTCTTCCTAGGACTCAATAAACTAGGACCAGACACACTTGACATAACAGCAACTCTTTCTTCACACTTCCTAAAACCAGTAGCAGCATGATCATTCAACTTGGAACTTGTAGGTCTTGACTCTTCACTTGAACCACGAGATGCAGAGTCACTGGCTTTGTCACTGAAAGTACACGAGACAAATTCATTAGAATTAGTAGAACTTTTTGGGGACTCATGCATCTGTGATCCATCCAAGTCATTATGCCATGAAGTGGGCATAAAAGTTCCAGTAAGAGGAGGAAGGACAGCATGCATTTCTGCTGCTGGTTTAAACCCATTGTAACTAGTTTTTCCCTCGTCCTCCTTGTCGGCATCAAAGACACTTGAAAAAGATAAATCAAACACATCTTCTGAATCAATATATTTTTCAAATCCTAAGCCTCTTTTAGTTCTACCAGACATACTACTATTAATTAATTTTGAAAGATTTTTAGGTACCTTTTGCCATTTTTCAAATCTCAACAGTGTAGCATCTAATTTTTCTTGCATCTCCTCTTTTTCTTTGATACTAGCATCTCTTACTGTTTCTGTATATTTAAGCATATTTGTCGTGTTTTCTAAATCGACGCTTAGTATCCTGATTTTATCCTCATACGCACGTTGAGTATCTTGTAACCACCTCTTTTGTTGTTCCAATGTGTTTAATGAAGCCTTATAGGCTTGAACCTCTAAAAAATACTTATCATTTTGATCATTTACTTCATTAAATTGGGACAAAAATTCTGAGTATTTATCATGACAACCAAGAGGACAATGTTGTACCTGAGGTGAGATGCCCATAAGGGCAAACTTGTCTGCTTCTTCTGCATCAGAGAGATTCCCAGCAATCATTGCAAACACGTCAGTCGAGGACTCGGCTGATTCCAGAGTAGAAGCCTGATGATCACTCCAGTTGACCATAGAGTCAACAGATACCAATGCCTTCTTGTCATCTTTTACCTCCTGAACCTTAAAAGCTGAGTACCTGCTCTTCTCCTGGTCATTCTTGCTGGGGCATTCCCTTGCAAAGTGCCCTTGTTGCTGGCAGTTATAGCATCGTACTTTGCTTCTGTCGAATCTTGCTGGCTCTCGAGGGTTGTAATTAAATTTTCGACCTGCTTTCTTCTCAAACTTGTGAACCCTAAGAGTAAGCATGGCCATCTGCCATTCAAGATCCATTTCATCCAGGTCAAGTTTATCGACCTGTTTGAAGTCATCAAAAGCAAGTTGTTGTTGAGCATCAACATCAGCCACAAAAGAATGGAGAACAGCTTCTACCATACTACCAGACTTGGTAGTAGGATCAGGAGCAGAAGTATGTTGAAAAGTATGTTGAGAGGAGACAATATTGCTTGGGCTACTTGCATATGACATGGGACTAGATGCAATAGAACTCACAAAGGCAGAATTAGCAGGAGTGGGAAAAGAGTCACTCGAAAATCCTCTCACATGAGGTTCGAAAGTTCTGAGCTTATGAAATAGATCATCAAAGTTGAGATAGTCAAGCCCACCTTTGGCTTTGAGAGAGATCACCACCTGATTCCATGAGTAGGGTAAGGCTTTAAGAAACCTTGCATTAATATCACCATTATCAGGCTTTGACCGAAGTTGATTCAACTGGCTCAATATCTTCTGGAACTTATCATACCCTTGATGTAGACCTCCAGTTTCTGAGATTTTGAATTCTGTGAATTCATCTCTCAGCATGGATCTTCGCATTTTCTTTGACTCCTCATTCCCACCAAACCTTGCTTTTATGCCATTCCAGATCTCTCTGGAATCATCCAAATGGTAGAAGTCACCCATGTGATCTTCAGGAAGAGATTGAAGCAAAATCGTTTTTGCTTTGACCTCCTTCTGAATAGCTATGATTTCTTCATGAGATTTAGGGTCAAGAAGGGTAATATTACCATTCTTGTCTCTTCTAGTAAGCTTCATGTTGTTCCCATTCAGAATGATCTTTCAAAGATCTTGATCAGTATTGGTGATCCACCATTCCATCTTCATTGCCCAGTTATCATATTCACCCTTTTTCAGAAGAGGGAATTTACCATTCGTGTTTGAGACCGTAGCAAGGATCTGCTGAGGTTGCACAATTTTAGGAGTGTTGTCTTCTCCTGTTTGAGTAGAAGTTGAGGCAGACATGATAAAAAATGTCAGTAATAAGAAAACTTGATTCTTCTTGTATAGAGACCCTCCCAGGCTCTGATACCACTTGTTGGGTCTACTAGATGTAGATCTTGCAGCCTGTCAGGACCGGTGAATGACTTCTGTAATCACAAGTCAAATCACAGAGAGACTCTATACACAATATGAATGTAGAATACAAATATAATAAAGAAGAACAGAATAACTATAAAGACTTGATCCTTTCTAAGGATTTCTAATATTGATAATCACTAGAACTACGTTTGGTGAAGGTGTACATAACCCTTCTGCCTAAGGTTCCTTTTATACTACAAGGAAACCCTAATACAGCATTAAAGAAAACGTGTAAAACTGATATGCATATCCTTTCCTAACATATCTCATGCATATCCTAACAGAATATTAAGTAAATAATAAAGTTTGACATCGACTAGGACCAGGAGCAGGACTTGCTCCTACTACTACTAGGACCAGGAGGAACTACATACCTCCTAGTCTACCTATTACATTTAAATATTACAATGGTCCTAACATTTGTAAATTTATTATTGATTCTTATTTAAGAATTAAGCATGAAAATGTTTTATTATAAACATGATGATAAAATTTTGACGAGCTGAGTATTGCATCGTTAATCTTGAAATTGTATATAGTTGCGCGCCTACATATAATTTGGAATGGACCATGCAAGACTGATTAGTAGTCGCCATAAAACTAATTAATAAACACCACATTTTCTTTGAAGATTGGGAAAGATTAAATTTTATGAGATCTGCAAGAAGTGAAAAATAGGGACATGGTGTTAGGGACACCTACACATGTGCCTGTAGCATCTATTCTTCTGAGTCAAATTTACTCATTTGTGAAAATTGTCTTATTTGACAATTGATAATCCTTTCTTGTCCAATTCTCCCGTAGTGAGATTCTTAGGAAAAGCATCTGATTACCGAGTGTTGATACCCGACTGGATGTATTGACATTCTTATCATTTCTTATGATTTGATTTCACTTGAATGACCTGGGTAACGATCCGAGGAGCTTTCGAATGCGTACTCAAATTATGAAAACATGGAATATATATTATTCATTAAATGTTTTCGTCTGTATCAGATTTGAAATTCTCTCGCATAGATTATGGGTTGACCTTACTCTTTTAATAATAGTTGTGTCTCCAGATATCCTTGAATTTGTGAAGGATTATGAACTATTATTAGACTTTTGAGAAGTTCACATCTTATCGATGGCAATAAAACTGGAAAGTTGATAGTGCCAGTAGAATGGATTGATTGATTATGACATGACGACATTGTCTTAATTGATGGGAACTCGAATAGAATTCCCCTAAATGATAAGATGTTGATTATCAAAAGTGATCTAAATAGTTCTTGATGGTTGACAATATCTTGCATTTAGACTTGAAATTATACTAGAATAGTTGTGAATTAGTTATAGATATTGTAATCTAGAAGAACCTAATATTAATTTATTAAAAGATGTTTCTGCTATCTGAAACTTTAGTAAGTATTTGTTGGTGAATTAACTAGACTTTTGCCATTAAGGCAAGTTGAAATTGGTATTGATTTTAATTCCGGTGCTGCACTTGTGGCTTGTGCACTGTACGTCAGCACCATCTGAATTAAAGGAATTACCATACAACTGAGAGAGTTGTCGGAGAAAGATTTTATTATACCAAGCCTGTCATCCTGAAGAGCTATGGTGTTATCATTCCTTATATTTATAGATTACTGTGAATTGAGTAAATTGACAATCGAAAACGATATCCATAACTCGAAATGGAAGAATTGTTCGATCATTTACAAGGTTCTAGCAAATTTGATCCATAGCATGGTTATCATCAACTTCGCAT
Source organism: Glebionis coronaria (assembly GCA_025667525.1). NCBI lineage: Eukaryota > Viridiplantae > Streptophyta > Magnoliopsida > Asterales > Asteraceae > Glebionis > Glebionis coronaria. The sequence goes on along the minus strand of CM046876.1, from coordinate 143,577,396 downwards.
CTGCGAAAAAAGATTATGTATTCCAATCACTACATCCGGTACTTGTAATGAATATTATGAGTTTCACGTGATGTCGTTTGAATTGACTAATACACATGTAGCATTCATAAATTTGGTGAATCACGTGTGTAGGCTGTGATTTGATAAATTCATGCTTGTGATCATTAAGGACCATTTGTTTATTTATAAGAATAAGAATGAAGTTAATAATTAATTATAGATTGCCCTGAATTGGCTGAACAATGAAAACCTATACCTTAAATATTTAACATGTGATTAAAGACTAAATCCGTTATATTAATTGACCGTGTGAATAATAGAAAATGGGATCTATATTGACATTTCAAAAATTAGAGCCATTAAGGCTTTGGGTGTTACTAAAAATAAAAATGGAAATATGTTTTGACAAATATTTTAACAAAGAACTTTTGAGGGATTATTCCCTTATAACCAAAACATTTAACTAAACTTCTGTTTAGGGGTAAATATTTTTGCATACCTTAAGACAACCTAAGAAGGATTGAGGAAACCCATTTAAACCATGACTTAAAATTTGAAACGACAATTTTTGCTTTTCAAATAAGAAAATTTTTGACCAAAGTGTAACCAAAGATTTTTCGAACATTTACGAATCTTAATAATCATTTTCGATAAATCAACAAAAATCTTGTTAATTAAATTCAAATTTATTTTGAACATTTTATATAATTGGTCGAACTAAGAAATTTAAAATTTTTACGTTTACGTTTCATAAAAATTGAATATTTAATATTTAATTAGTTGTAATAATTATCGACGCTTTAAACGTCGGATTGAGCAAAACTGATAAAAATGATACTTGAGATGAAACTAAAACTTAGAAAATATGAAGAAAGGTGAACATAACTACTGACGCATAATATAGAAAGAATATCTGAGTGAATTGTGGACATGATAATTATATCATCATGAGGGGTGAATATAGATACCGACGCATTATGTAGAAAAGATAAAGAACCAATTAGGACATGTTCCTTAATAATGAAGGTGCCAAATAAATTGCCGAACAATTTAAAAATAACCAATTTTTGTAAAAAGGATAGTATAGGTAATAAAAAGTGGTTCGCGGCTAATGTGAACCATTAGAATTAAGAAGCCGATGGCGTTAAATTTATAAAAGGCCACTCGTGGCTGCCTAAAAATGGAGGATTGTGAGATATAGTTATATTGGAATCTGTAAGTATAAGTATTCTATTTTGTCATTTCTTATTTAATGTATCATTATCAGAAGAAGTTGTACTGATGGCAATTATGAAGGCAGACATCGCCTCATACATTAGTAAACGTCTAGCTATTTCAAAGGTCATCATCTGAATTTGATTCGATTTGGGTCATCATCGACAGACTGACCAAATATGCTAATATCATTCCCGTTAATGATAAATGCAAAAGAGTTATGTAAACATAGTGTGCCTGTATCGATCATCTTTATCAAGATCCTCGCTTCGCATCGAATTTCTAGAGATTTCTCAGTAATCATTGAGAATGAACCTTGATGAGAGTACTATGTACCACCCCAATCGAAGGGACGAGGTAAAGTAACGATACAAAGTAATATAAGTGCTATTTTATATTTGAATGATTGACCTTTGGTAATAAACCGCATAATCGTTTTCCTTTGGAGATATTATCATTGATAACTATCGTATTAGGATCGAGATCGAACCATGTTAAGATTTAGAAATTAGAGCATCTGTAAGTAGAAGTTGAGATGAAGACACCCGACATACACCCATTGTAAGTTGGACATGTCTTTTAGGTTTAAGGTTTCCTATGATGGCGAACCTAACCTTACAAAATACCCGACCCGTGAAATCTGAAATGATTGTTGAAATTAGGATTTGATTATTGACAGCCGGTAGTGGGCAAGAGGTTATATGAATATGAAATGTAGATCTTGAAGTGCCAAATGGGTAGCAAAGTTATGCCACAATTTTTAACCTTGGAAAAATGAATTCATGATCTGACAAATCATGGGATATAAGTCCCCGTTGTATGGGACCATTGAGATAATGTAAAAATTGGGATTGAAAGGCATATAAGCTGGATCTACCCTAGGACTTCAAGAACTGCGTGAATTATGTTCGTAAATCAAACTTGATAGAATATCTATCAAGTAAAAATCTGATTGTTCTTAGTAAAGCTTAGATCGGCGAAAAGTTGCATTCATCAGAAACCCGTGAACATCATGGATAGAGAAAGTAAGTCAACATTTAGCCTGATCTTATTCTCGTAGTTATGTTTGATGAAACTCGCGTATTGTAACAAATTACACTTGTGAGAAAAGACCGAATGTGGAGGAAATACCCACATGGCTTTAACTCTATAAGAAGCGAGTAGTAAGATGATCTTTAAGGACAAAGATCCTGTTTAGGGGTAAATGCTGTGACAATCTGTCAATTTATGATTGATATTTTATTCTCAATATTTATTTGAAAACATTATTTTAATGTTACAATATGAACTCACTTATTTTTGGGAAGAAATTTGGATTTACGTCTTGAAGTAGCATCGACTACGTCTAAACCGGAGGATTCAACGTTGCGTGCTTACGTTTATATACACCGTCTTTGGTGACAGTCCGACATTTCAGAAAATAAATTTATCCGTGAATATTATTTTGGAGTTTTAAATTTGTGTTAGTTCATAAACTCACAAATTTACGAGAAGAGATTAGGACTTACGATTTTATTTTAACGTCCTTTACGACTAAACCGGAAACCTTAGGATTACGTATTTACGTTTTAGAACTCCGTTTTTGATGAGACAATTTTTATTGGATTCGTTTTGTGACGTTGATTCATAATTTATAAAAAACGTTTTTCGTAAAACGACCCGAGGGCACGCAAATCGAGGAAACTAGAATCGAGGAGTACCCATAAATAATTGGAGATGAGACAAGTGGGACACTTGTCCCACCCCCACTATAACCGACCATATTAAGCTATTAACACCTTGAGGTGTCAAAACCTCATAAACTAGAACTACACATGTTAACTTGTGCTTACCAATGAAGCTAACAACTTACCAAAAACCACTAGCTAGCTCATTCTTACCATTTCACACATGCAAAACCACCTCAAACTCTCTCTTCCTCCCCCATCTATGCCGTCCCGTATCTCAATCAAAACACCCCATTCATATAATTTTTAACCACAAACATATGTTATAACTTACATATGTTAATCTCCATTTAAAGAGATGATGATTGGTGCAAGTTATAACATCCAAGGAGGAGTTTCCATGGAGTATTAGGGCTGATTTTCCACAAGGTGTTTATGAAGAATGGTGGTCTTGAAGATGGTCATGGTTATTCACAAGTTTCTCCATCAAAATCCATGTCCAAATCATAACCTACATCAACTTGGTGGTATAAAGATTGTCCTCCTCATCTTCTTGTTATTTTGATTATGTAAACATGTATTTTATTTCCTATTGTATATGTATATGATGATTATATGATGATAAAAATGTTATGTGGGGATTTGTTGTTGATAAACATGATTAAAAAGGTGAAAAACTATAAGAAACAAGGCTAAAATCTTGTTTAAAAATGATGGCTGTATAAAACAGTAAAGAAACATGTCATGAACCGATAAAATGATGAAGTAGAATGGATTTACAGTAAGCTATAGGTCTTGTACACATGTGAGAGTTGGCCATGCAATGGAATCATTGTAATGAGTGAGATATGATCAAAACAAGTTTAAGGTACAAATCTGAGTTCACTGTTTGGACGATTTTTAGAAAATACTTAGAAGATGATTCAACAGTAGCTATATAAGAGTTAAATGGAGCACATATCATGTAGTTTATGTGATAAAAATTTGAACTTCTATCTCCATATAGAACTCTAGATATGGCAGTTTTGGTGAAGATGAGAATAAAAATCAGATTTTGGAAATTAAAGTATAATACTATTATATAAGCACTCAAAATTTAATAGTATAAATTATAAATTAAAACCCACTAACTTATATAATACATTTATATAAACATGTACAATGGTAAATAAGTGGACATTTTAATAAAAATGGTAACTTGTTAAGTTTTATAAGTTATAAAACTATAAACATGATTTTTACGACTTTTTCGGCTAATACCGTAAAATTAACGTTTTTGTTAAATAAAACTTAGACGGTCGGACCCGTCTAATGTAAACTTTATAAAACTTATATACTGTTATATAAACATGTATAACAAGTAAAAACCAATAAAAACCGAACTATAGGACATACGGACATTAACGAGCTAAGTAAACATATTGGACTAATAATTGGACTAAATAAGTTAAACACTTATAAAAAGAACTTATTGGGCTTAACCCATTTAGGCCCAACATATAAAGTATAACTACTGATAATATAAGTATGAAATGGTTTAATACAAGTTAATAAACTTATAATAGGCTTATTGGACCTAAAACATGTAAATGGGTAAAACTAGAAAACTAGTATAAAAGTTATCGACACATAACACAAAAATGAGTAAATGAGAATATGTAAACCCACTTGATCATCATATATATAAAATCATCATATGTATACATAATTGTTATTTTAATAAAGTCATTGGACATGAGTCTAAGACGAGAATTATTTGTCTAGGTTTCCGTGATTGAAGCACGTACCGTACATCCATATCGCCGATAATCGTCTTCCCACATCAACGTGAGTTCATAGCCTCGCACTCTTTTAAATGTTTTATGAAATGTTTTATAAACCCGCGAGGGAGATAACATGTTAGTTTTTATAAAATTAGGACACCATTTGTCCCGATTGTTTGTTTATTGATTTGGACCCGAATGACTGAATGACCCGATTGTATGACCCGATAAATGATTAAAGGACCCGATAGATGAATATAAATGGATTATTAAAGTTAGGTTATGTCACTAAAAGTCCCATTAGCATGAATTGTGAACTACCGGGATTTGGTTGACGCTTGTGCATATAATAGTACTATTTGGGGACGATCACCCCAGTTCGCGCCTTGACGGTTGATCCCCGTCGTGCCACATTGATTGGTAAGCGAATTTATGTATGAGAAGATTTCCATAGCGTGACCTTTGTGACGACACGCTACTTTAGATGGGCAAATTGAGTATCGGGTTAGCTACCCGTTGTTGGTTTAGTAAGGTAACAATGTCATGCGGCTTATAATAATCCAAAACTAACGAAATACTATTAGACGCTCTGAATTACGATGTATTGCCTGACTAGCAATACAGGGTCATACTATTGATATTATGTTCGTGTTTTGGTTTTCATAACCATATTCATATAACGGTTTTTATTTTCATACAACGTCATAAGACGTATTGTATGATGTTTTTACGACATTGGTTCGTATAATGATTTTTAAGGCAAATACCTATATGATGATTTTCGATAAGAATTTGTATAAAAATGACTTTGGCTATTTTATGGCCTATTATAATGATTTGTACGAAATGATTTTTGGTAATTATTTTATACCAAAGTTATATTGATGGATTTTATTAAACTCTATGAATTCACTCGGCGTTATCGCTGACCTTTTCTTTTAACATGTTTTATCTCAGGTACTTGAAGGTAATTCTCGGGAAGACGACAAGCATTCATGGCCCGCACTTAAACAATATTTTCCATTCAAATACTTTGTAAAACTTTTCATGAAATAATATGACTTGGGACCGATGTAACTTTGATGTTTATGAATGGAAATGTTTTATTGATAAACGACGCGATTTTTATGTGTTGTCTATGATGTGAGTAATGTGCTATCCCGTAACACCAACTAGTCTTCCGCTGTATTGAGTTGTATAAATTTGGGGGTGTTACATATACAATGTCCAAATCACTAATGAACTATTATATAACTTATAATCAGTATAGTAATGATAAATATATGTTTATAAAAATTATATATAAATCAAATATTACAAAAAAAAGTAATCAAATGATCCTTACAAGAAAGATGAAGAAATCATCGTAACAACAAGGCAATCTCAAAGCTTCTTGGCTCAAACCCATAATAGCTTTTAATTAAGCTAACATACTCCAACTTGGCTTTTATCTCAGCCCCTTAAACTTTAAAATATGTGTATGTGGATGTATTTGTTCATGATAAAATAATACTAATGATATCACTAGATCATAAACCTTCCCATGTAATAAATTCTTGTAGTCAAATATTTAGATTGATATTGTATTGGTCAAGCTTATGGTGACGTTAAGAAAAGCAGAGGATGCAAGGAATGAATTAAAATCTCATTTGATTATGACAAAAAAAAAGTGTGTAGACGTGTTTATGCAAACACATGCATTTTAGAAAGGACAAGTGTCCATGTTAATGCAAGACATGAGCTAAAACAAGACACAACACAATATTTGTGTTATGTTGATGCAAAAGTTGGTTGATCCTCGCTAGACCCGAATTAGGCTTAATTCGGGTTGGCTGGGCTCCGGCTCCTGCACCAAGTGAATCGTTTGGTTGGGATCCTGCACACTAAACAGCACGCGTTAGGCTTATCGTGGGAATGTTTCCCACGATTAGACTCCGGCGTGAGAGTAAGTAATCGATTTAGGGTTTATGTGAGTTTAGAGTATAAGTCGTAATACCTTTGTGGAACCCTTGAAGGTTCCTTTTATAGGCAGTGAAACCCTAATGGGCTTTCACTGATGCTTCGGCCCCAAGGAAGAGATAACTTCCAGAGTTTAGAATGATTGTTATCTTCTAATTCTGGTAGTGAATATCCTCCTCCATTGGGATAAAGATATTCCTAGACAAAATATTATTCTGTCTAACCCTACGTCGGCCGTACCGGGCCGTGGGCCGCACACGTGTGTGCGGTTACTGTTCATCCAAGCCCATAAGCCTGAATGACATTATTCCACCCATCTATGATGGGCCGGATACGGGTAGTACCCCATGGGCCGGGTTCATGACCCGGCTGGGGACTATACGTCATCATGTCCCCCCAGTCTAGTTGTTACAACCATAGGTGTAACCTCTAGACTACCAAGATGCTCCCCGGACGTACCAAGGAAACAATAGTGAATGATAAATTGTCCAAAAATTTGTATTGACCGCACGTGGCAACCTGGCTTAGGAAATTACTTCATCAATATCACAGCCGCATATAGCGACCGAGATAAATTAAATATAACATTAAATGCCAAGTCTTACGTAAGAGCCGCATAACCCGACATTAAGAACTGTTCATCTGACTTGTTTGACTGACAAAAGTGCAGACAGTCAGATCCTTGAGCAGTGCAAACGTTTGAGTCAGAAATGACCCGTGGGTCCCACCTCACGTTTCACTTGCCACTTGCCCCCTAGCCACACGATTTAAAATAATGGCAAACACGTGTCACACATCCAACAGGTCGTGACCCACGAAGCAACCCTATAAATAAGCTACCCCCACGGCTGTGTGAAACACACAGTTATAACCTCTATTTCTGCCATTAAAGCTTTCTCCTTAGCTTGAACCAAATACGCACGGATCCCTTCACACGCAGGTTAGAACACCACGTCTTTTACACTTTTATTTAGTAATGGCCCATAGAAACAGCCCTACCATTGGATCCGTGCTGAATGTTATGACCCAAAACCAATTAAACCACTTTTGTACAAACTATTTCATCCCTACCAACCTACACCCCTCACTTCCTGGCGCCGGGGACCTCATAACTGAGGCTCCTGCGGGTAAGATTGGCCTGTATACTCGCCTCTTTGATGCGGCTAATTACCGCATCCCTTTCACCCACTTTCTTGTAGATCTGTTAGGATATTATGATGTACACATTAGTCAGCTCCACTGCATAGGTGCCTGTAAGATTAGCCAATTCGAGATCCTCTGCCGTGCAAGGAGAATCCCCCCAACCGTAGAATTATTCCGCCTCTTTTATGTTCCCAACATAGTAAACGGTTGGGTATCTTTTAAGAAACGAGCCTCCAACAGTCCCCAATCGCACAATAAACCAATGGATTCATTGAAAAATTGGTATGATCACTACTTTTTCATTGACGCAGTGGTATGGCCGGGCGATTACACCTTTAGAACTAGGATACCTCACGACCCCAAGCCGCACACAAGTACATACAACCCCCGTCATTCCCAAGAGTTAGATCTGAATAGGACTGGGTTCCATAGAAACCTTCCCGAATCATTCCTATGTTTGCTAGGGATTAGCCGCAATTACTTTGGTCCATCCAATAGGTATCCCGTTTTTTGGAGAAGGCAGGGCGAAGGTAGGCTAACATCCGTACACAAAAAATGTATACATTTATTTGATAAATAGCTAACATATGTTGTTTTGTGCTGGACAGAAATGAACTTCTTTGGACTGCTGCGTCAGGGCGATCCGAAGCTTGTGCCAGAGGGTCTCCGTCCTCTCCGTGAGAATGAACAACCCCTTCTTGAGCATACCCGACCCGTGACGGTTGCTTTGGAAGCCGTGCCTGATCCCCATTCTGACGAGGAGGAGCATGGAGACAACGGTGATGGTGATAACCAGATGAATGAAGGAGGAGCCGGACCCTCCTCACCACATAGGGAACAGCAGGGGGATAATATTGAACTAACCACTTCCAACATTCGCCGACTGATGGGCGATTATGATGATGAAGTACAACAACATGTCAACCTGGAAGAAGAGGAAGAAGAAGAAGTCGAAGAGGAGATCGACGAAGCAATAACGCAGCCCGTCGCCAGGCGTACCCGAAAAAGAAGCAACCGTGCGAGGGGAACTGCTTCAGTCGAGATTGGCGAACACAACGCTCCTGCCAAGAGACTTCAAGAAGACCACCCCTTGTATCAATCCGTCGGAAGTGCTACCCAGGGTTCCGAGGCTATCCGGGCCGCTCATGTCGATCCCGTCACTCAGATTGCCCCAACCACCTCCGAACTAGCAAGAAACGACATGTAAGACTCCATCCTAATATGTAAGAATGACAAGTTTCCTTGTATGCAATACTTAAAATATTTCCAAATACTTGTTGCACAGGGACAACCAGACTGGTGCCGCGCCTCCTTCTGACGCCCAAATTGATAAGGGGAAAGGAAAAGAAGTGGAAAGAAACCCTACGGCCCCCACGAAGTCCGGTCCTGTATTTGAAGAAGGTTCACCCACAGCCTCCCAAGACCTCCCAGCGTCCGGCCCCCCTCAACCGTTCAATCCAGTATGGAACATCACAACGGCATCACGACTGAGGGATGCCGACGAGTGCCGGGAGTATCTCAACAATTGCATACCACCAAGCTTGGTGCGAGAGGTAAATTCACTCAGTCATGCAGACTTGGCGGATGAGTATAATGGTGCCCTGGTACACCAAATGGCGATGGGTACCTCGATGAGGGTAAGGTTTGAAGCCGCACTTGGGCATGTTGAATCTCTCAAGAGGAAAGTTGGACGGAGGGAGAAGATGATTGTAGATAATGAAGCTCAAATTGCCGACCTCCAATCCCAACTGGCCAGTGCCGAGGCGGCCATTAAAAAACAGTCAGCCCGTGTGAATGAATACGACCAACAAGTGGCCAATCTTGAGTCACAACTAGATGCTGCAACCACCAAGGTAAATATCTGTGCCGCACCACTCATATTATGAAAGAAATATATGCTAACACGTTACTTCTTATAGGTAGCCACGGCGGAAGCTTCTGCCCACTCGTACTCCAGCCAAGTAGACGTGCTTAACAAGGAACTAGAAGACGCACACCTGGCCGTCCAAAGCATGGAGAAAGTACAAGGGGAACTTGCCGATGAGAGGGCCGTCATCCAAGAGCTGAAAGAGGCATTTGCCCAAAAAGAGTTGATGATCGATGCCCTCACTGTGGAACGTGACAATGTGCTATGCCCCCAACTGCTCACAGCTATTGCCGGCCGTAGGTGGATGGTTGGGCATGGAGCACGCCTGGCCGTCATGAAGGTATTAGAGGCCCCGGAATTTGTGCAACAATTCGCGAGCCTTGTGTCTGATGGTATTGACCACGGACGGCACGAGGGAATGGTTGAGGCCGCTGAGCTGATCACGAAAGGGGAGGACGTTACCAACCATGCCTTTTTTAAGCCTGAAGCTGCTAACAAGATGACTGCCTCCATGGCCGCGATGAGAGATCTGCACTATCCATTCTTGGATGAACTGGAGGCCACCAAAGATGCGCCAAATATGGAAATTATGGAAAGGCTCAGTCTTAGCGCGTCCTCCCGTGCTTCCTTCACTCCATCCCCCAGCCACCTGACACTCCCCATATATGAGGACGTTACCAGGATCGTGCTTGACGAAGAACCCTTAAGTGTGGTGCTGGAGAGGACTGCGGCTCAAGCCCAGAAGCGGAAAGAAAGTGATGAGTGGTTGTCGTGTCTGGTCGAAGAGCAAGTGGAGATGGGTAAGTTTTTCCCCCCTATGTAGGATACTCCTACTTTATGATCCCTTTCAGATACTTTGGTTTGTAACCTCTGAATATTTACTGTTTCTATTCGTCCGTGCATGTACACGGCTGACAACATTTGTATTTTGTATATAAGTCCGTGAGTGACCACGGCAATTTTGTTATCTATTTTGGAAACTTGTGTATTTTGACTGTGTTTAAATATTGTAGCACAATACTGCATGATATATCACGTCTTACACACAAAGAAAGAAAATACATACAAGTCTATAATTTACTAGACATGCGACGTGCGTCTTTACTATGTTGAACGTTGTGCGGTTACGGCATATGAGACTTACCCCAACGTCTTGTGAGTAAGGTGTCTAGTAAGGATACATGATCCGTGCGGCTGGGGTTGCATCCCTCTTACGCGGCAAGTTGAATTAGTAGGTTCACTTAATCCTCTTACCCCGCCTGGAGGCGTATAGTACATGTACAGTGATTTGAAAGAATGCATATGAATAAAACATAACATATTATAATATAAGTAAAATTCATACGACTAACAAAAAATCTAAAAAATGATTTGCACGAAACAGGCCGTGGAGCTAGCTAGGCACCACGGCATTTTATTAGAACGTTTACACTTTTGTTTGAACAATAATGACAAGTCCTAAAAAACAAGAAAAGAATCTAAACAAACATAAAAAAAACAAAACAGATAAAAAACCGCATGGTTCTTTATTAAGACCGCATATAGCAAAGTACCCATGCGGAAGCCGTAGCTTTCAGAGATAACACCTTTTGAGATTGGAGATATTCCATGTGCGCTCTAGGTCGCGGCCATCCATGTCACGTAGCTTGTACGTGCCTCGTCCCAAGGCTTCAGTGACTTCATACGGTCCTTCCCACTTAGGGCCCAGCTTTCCTGTGTTCTCCGCTCGACTTGCTTCGTTAGCACGATAGACGTAGTCTCCCGGACGAAAAGAAACACCTTTGACCTTGGCGTCATAATAAGCCTTCATCTTAGCCTTGGACTTAGCCTCATTGATGGCTGCTATTTCCCTTTTTTCTTCCAACAGATCCAGGTTGATTCGCAACTGTTCATCGTTCGTGATGACATTGACCTCCGCCGTGCGGATGGTAGGCATTCCTATTTCTGCTGGTATAACAGCTTCAGTGCCGTAAGCCAATGCAAATGGAGTATCTCCGTTGGCTGTTTTGATCATAGTTCTATGCGCCCATAGCACATGTGATAACTCATCGACCCATTTACCACTTCGTTCATCCAGATGCGCCTTGATGCCATTCCCCAAGCTTCTATTTGCTCGTTCGACAAGGCCGTTTGTCTGCGGATTCTTAACAGATGCGAAGCGCCGCTTGATGTTCAATGATGCACACCAATCTTTGAATGGGTTGTCCGTGAACTGCTTGCCGTTGTCCGAGATGATTTCTCCTGGTAGACCAAAACGGCACACAATATGTTCCCAAACAAACTTCCTAACTTGTTTGCCTGTGATAGACTTGACTGCCTTGGCCTCTATCCATCGTGTGAAGTAGTCTATTGCAACAATCAAGAATTTAACTCCCCCCGTAGCTACAGGAAATGGTCCTGCAATATCAATTCCCCACTTATAGAATGGCCATGGGGACGTGATAGGTGTAAGCTCCTGCTACGGGTGACGCGGTACTGGCCTATGCACTTGGCAATCACTACACTTGCGAATCATGTTGTGCGCGTCTCTGTGCATGGTAGGCCAATAATATCCTGTTCGTAAGGCTCTAGCTACCACGGATCATGGACCTACATGCATGCCGCACAACCCTTCGTGTATGTCACTGATTACGTAAGCGGCCTGACGTGGTCCAACACACCGCAGCCACGGTTGCAAGAAAGAGCGCTTGTAAAGGATGCCTTCTCGAAGTTCGAAATGCTGCGACTTCCTTCTGATGCGCCGTGTTGCTTTTTCCTCATCTGGAAGGGTCTCACTAGTCAAATAGTTGATGATTGGGGTCATCCATGTAGGTCCATCCTCTTCAACTATAGCAGTAACCTCCCCTTCCGTTATAGATTTCTCCTTGAGTATTTCCACCAAGACTTGTTTAGACAAGTGAGCAAAGCTTGTGGATGCGATCTTGCTAAGAGCGTCCGCCTTCTTATTCTCGCCCCTTGGTACCTGCTTGATGGAAAACTTACTGAAAGTCGCGATTAGCGACTTGACTTTTTCCAAGTACCTGACCATGTTGTCCTCCTTAGCCACATACCCACCTAGAATATGGTTCGCTACAAGCTGTGAGTCCACGTAGGCCTCAAGGTTGCGGACTCCCATTCTAGCGGCGATTTTTAAACCCGCAATTAATGCTTCATATTCCGCTTCGTTGTTGGTGGCCGTGAACTCAAAACGGAGGGCGTACGTGAATTCCATTCCTTCTGGATTTGTGAGGATGAGACCTGCTCCGGACCCGTCCGTACACGAAGATCCGTCCGTGAATAACACCCATGGTTCTGTTGGGATCTCGTCTTGCTTGATGATTGGCCCTTCCTCATCCGGCTTTTCGATCAGGAAATCTGCCAAGATCTGGCCTTTAACAGCCGTCCTTGGCCTGTAAGATATATTGTGCTCCCCCAATAGGATGCTCCACTTCTGTAGCCTCCCTGCCATATCTGGTCTAGAAATAACCTGCTTGATTGGCTGGTCCGTAATGACTACAATTGGGTGCGCCTGAAAGTACCGGCGCAACCGCTTTGTAGCAAACACTAGTGCTAACACCAATTTTTCCATGGAGGAATAATTCAGCTCCGGCCCTTGTAGTGTTCTACTTATAAAGTAGACCGTAGTTTGTACTGTATCTCTATCCTTCATAAGTACCGCGCTTATTGCACCATGAGTAGCTGAGAGATACATAATGAGTTCCTCCTTTCGTCGGGGAGCTACTAGCATAGGGAGGGATGCAAGATGCTGCTTGAGTTGGCCGAAGGCTTCCTCGGCTTCCTTCGTCCAGCGGAAGTCTCCCTTTCTAATGCACTTCTTGAGTGTCTTAAATGGGGGTAATGACTTCTCTGCGGATTTAGATAGGAACCTATTCAGCCCGGCTAACTTCCCATTCAAGGATTGCACCTCCTTCCGTGTCTGAGGGGACGGCAATTGTATCACTGCGTCCGTCTTCTCTGGGCAAGGTTTGATGCCGTTTGGATCAATCAAATATCTGAGGAACATTCCCTCCGTTGCTCCAAACGTACATTTCTTTGGATTTAATTTCATGTTAATCCTTCTCAGCGTGTCGAATGTCTCTTGGACATCCCAGAGAAGTGCCTCCTCCGTGTGACTTTTTATCACCAAGTCATCAACATAGACTTCCAAGTTGCGGCCGATCTATGATTCAAAAGCTTTGTCCACCAACCACTGATATGTAGCACCGGTGTTCTTCAGTCCAAACGGAATTTTCGTATAGCAATACACGCCCTGGCTCGTATGGAACGCCGTTTTTTCTGCATCCTCCTCCGCCATCTGGATTTGGTGATACCCTTTATATGCGTCCAAGAAGCATTTAAAACGATACCCACATAGGGACTCCACCTTCCAGTCGATTTCCGGTAACGGGTAACAGTCCTGTGGGCAGGCCTTGTTTAGATCCGTAAAATCCACACACATGCGCCAACTTCCGTCATGTTTCTTGACCATGACCGGATTGGACAACCACTCGTGGTAATATACCTCGCGCATGATGCCTGCATCCACTAGTTTCCGTACTTCCTCCAATATCACTTGGCTGCGCTCAGGCGCCTGGCCGCGCTTCTTTTGCTTGATGGGTTGGTACCCTTGGCGGATCTGGAGCTTATGCTCTGCTATCGCACGTGGCACACCTGTCATATGCTTTGGCTCCCATGCGAATATATCTAGGTTTGCACTTAAAAGAGAGCACATGGCCCTTTTGCCGCTATCCGAGAGTGCCCCTCCTATGGATACTTCCTGTTCCGGATAGTCAGGGTGAATGGCCACCTTCCAATTGGGAGGTGGTGATCCATCATTGGGCGGAACAGATGGAGCCGGTGTTGTCACGGTGTGACACTCGGATGCCGGTATGGTTGTGTTGTAAATGGTAACAATTCCCCCCTCCACGGGGAATTTGATCATTCCGTGCGCCGTAGAGGGTACCGCCCGTATAGCCAAAATGCCTGGTCTGTCTATGATTCCATTGTACGGGGAGTGCGAGCGTATCACCATGAAGTTTATCCACGCCGTAGTGGAATGTTCCTCATTCCCAATGGTTACAAGCAACGTAATTGCCCTATCGGCCAAATAGTGTCTCCACTAAAGCCAGTAAGCGGCGACGTGGCCGGTACTAATTGGCTTCTTATTTCTGGGCATAACTGCACGAAACAGTGTTCATACAGTACCTCTGCTGACGATCCTCCATCCACATACATGCGACGAACGTTGTGTGTTCCAATGCTTATCTCAATAGTGAGAGGCGCATCCATCACATCGCCTGCTGTGATAAGAGGGAACGAGATTTCCCTGCCGCGCGAAAATTTTTGGCCAACTTTCTGCCTCATGCGGCGCTGTTTGGATTGGATCATGTATATAGTCGAAGGTTTGTCCTTTTGGGGATCCTTCTTATCATACTTCTTGTTGTTGTCCTTTCCATCCTTCCAATCCTTAACTAGGTGCTTGAGTTTGCCTGATTTGATCAGTGACTCAATATGCTTCTTGAGCTGGATACACTCCTCTGTAACGTGGCCTTTGTCATTATAGAACTCGCATAAGCGACTTCTTTTCCGACGTTCCGGGGGAGTGGTCATTGGGGGAGGCCTTGGAAAGTTCGCCCCTTCTGTCAGCAAGATCTCCCGGTAGGACATCTTTAGGGGGTGAACTTATCGTCCGACCGTCCTCCTTTGCTTTGGCTCTTATAGTCTGAACCCTTGTTATTGTTCTGATTACCTTGACCGCCCGACTGTCTCTGGGACTGGTCATTTGAGCGGTACCCATTTCCTCGGGATGGGTAGGCCGCGGCAACAGCTGTTTCTCCTTCTATGAAATTTCTGACCCTTTCCATGAGGTCATCATATCTCTCTGGACGCTTGTCACTGAGGCGCCTGATGAGTTCTCTGTCTGTTATGGCGTGCATGTAGTCAGAGATTTTCAGGAGCTCCGACATGGTTCTTGTGCGCGTGCACTCATCATTGAAGCGTTCAGTGAAGGCTTCTGTGGACTCCCCCGGCCGTTGCTTGACAGTTGCCAATGAGACCGGATCCCTATTATACTTCTTACTTTGAGTATAATTGTTCTCAAAGGCAGTGCGTAGTTCCGTGAAACTATCAATGCTCCGTGGGGGGAGTGCCTCAAACCAGTCACGGGCGTTTCCGATCAAGGTCGAATTGAACATTTGGCACCATATGGGCATGGGCCATCGCTCAATTTTAGCCTGCGTATCAAATATTTTAAGGTGATCCACAGGATCACCGGATCCATCATAAGTCTTGATACACATCGGCATGCGACGTTTGGTGTCCTCATAATAGTTCCATATGCGGAGGGTGAACGGGTCTTCCCTGGGATCCGCCCATGGCCTGGTGAGCCTAGGGTCATCCCATGGTTCACACCATGGACGCGAAAGATCCTCCGCTTCCGCATCTCGATAGTAAGGGCCACCATAATACTCATCATTGTTTGGTGGTGGAGGGGTGCGCCTAGGCCGGCGGCGCTTAGGCGGATGGTCATCTGAGTCCTCCCCAGACGGGTCTGGGGACGGCGGTGGTGCTCCATCCTTTGAGTAGGGACCACTTTTTTGGGACGAACCAGGAGCCTTTCTCCCAGTGTTCATTTTGTCCCACACACTCGGGCGACGTGCGGTTCTGGCCAGCTCTCGATCTGGTCGTTCGGGTAAGCCATCCGACTTTTCTCCCTCTCGTGATTGCATTAGCTCCTGTACGAGGCGATCCCCTATGCGCTCAAACACATTCCGGGGTTGAGGAGTTTCCTCAAAGGTGCCCTGTTCCTGAGGCCGAGCTCTCCTTTTTCTCTGATTTTGGGAGGAGGTGATTGGTCCGGTGTCACCAAAGTTGAGTCTGGACTGGAGGTTCCTCCCCAGATTCAACCTTGATGCGATCCCCGGGACGATCCTATCGAAGTTCTGCGTGAGAACTCGATTAAGATCCTCCTCGCTGAGTGGTAGGACCTCTACCTCTTCCTCTACCGATGGTCTGCGCGGCTCCTTGTTAGGAGGGTTAGGCGCACTCCCTGGATCCGGATTGTCCAGGGTTGAGGTAGGTGGGGGTGTTGTGGAGATCGTGCTCGTCACCCCCAAGGGCTGGAAGCCACCGCGGTTGCCAGGTCCGCCAGCAAGGCGGCTAGGTGATTGGCTGAGGATGAGTATCCCTTCCCCTTGGGACTTCCGGTTTCCAGGATTCATATTCCTGGGATTGGCTTGCCGATACCCCTTCGTCATTGGAAATTCAGAATGATATTTTGTTCTAGCTTAGTGTAATGGGTCCCACGGATGGCTCCAACTTGTTGATGCAAAAGTTGGTTGATCCTCGCTAGACCTGAATTAGGATTAATTCGGGTTGGCTGGGCTCCGGCTGCTGTACCAAGTGAATCGTTTGGTTGGGATCCTGCACACTAAACAGCACGCGTTAGGCTTACCATGGGAATGTTTCCCACGATTAGACTCCGGCGTGAGAGTAAGTAATCGATTTAGGGTTTATGTGAGTTTAGAGTATAAGTCGTAATACCTTTGTGGAACCCTTGAAGGTTCCTTTTATAGGCAGTGAAACCCTAATGGGCTTTCACTGATGCTTCGGCCCCAAGGAAGAGATAACTACCAGAGTTTAGAATGATTGTTATCTTCTAATTCTGGTAGTGAATATCCTCCTCCATTGGGATAAAGATATTCCTAAACAGAATATTATTCTGTCTAACCCTACGTCGGCCGTACCGGGCCGTGGGCCGCACACGTGTGTGCGGTTACTGTTCATCCAAGCCCATAAGCCTGAATGACATTATTCCACCCATCTATGATGGGCCGGATACGGGTAGTACCCCATGGGCCGGGTTCATGACCCGGCTGGGGACTATACGTCATCATGTTACATGTGGCGTGGGTTGGTGTTAGTGAGGTGATGTATGTAAAATCTTGTCCCATAATTTGATAAAGCGGGTATTATCGAAGTCCGATATTTTAAAAGTTACGCGATTTGAAAGATACATATTTAAACACGAAAAATAAACGCTCAATATAAAATAAAAACATCGACATTCGGAGGACATTGATATTTTGATATATAAATGACGGCTTATTATTTGAAATACTATAACACGTTATACAAACGAATAATGCCTAACGGCTTAACGTAAATTAAGGAGAATGCCCGTAAAATGGTATATAAAACGACGACAATAGAAAATATTTCTATGTCATAACGAGGATATTTACGGTCGATAACGGACATAGACTTTGCCGATAAATAATAAATGACACATATTCGATACGTTAATACCCTAACCTTGTCGGTTAACCGAGAATTCAATATTATTCGTCAAACGAACATGAAAATTAAAAAGCGAGTAGTAAATATTTGTCCAAATATTAGAAATAAAATTAAATCTCGGTCTAAATATTGATTTTAATGTTCAGGTTACTACATCATCTACCCCTTTAGGAAGCGATGTCCCAGCGCTTAATTCGTCTCAATAGTCTTCGGTTTAACGGCGAATATGTGAGGAATAGAAAAGTCATTGCCAGAACAAAACACAAAGCGGTGAGTATATGTAACGGCACAAGTGAACGACTTGAATGTATCATCATACATATCTCGAAGGAGAAGCCACTGGGAGCGGAAAATTAACAAGTCGTCAATTTTTAGAAGTGCTTGAAGGTACATAACTACTAGCTTATCAAGCATGTGGCGGTCGATATAAGTTCGAATAAAAAAATACACATGACAAGTGTTGAGTCGAAAGGAGTAGGCGCATTTGAAAAAAAAAAGCTTCAATGCGAGAATCAATTCAAAACAATTGGTGATCACGTCGATCAAATTAAAACACATATTGTCCACGGGTCTGATAAAAACAATTACGTCGTAAAAGAAAATCGCATGGATCACACATAAGTCCATCGAAACGTTACAAAATAATCAAGACGAGGTAATTAGTACTAGTCATACAAAATCACCTAATTGCATTGATCTCAAACATGCAAACTTATTCCGTCAAAAGCGAATTCATCGACACAGAAATTGTTCGGAGTATATATTACTCGATCGGAGGAACTATGATCCAAATCAAATACAAAAGCCATCATTAGGCACATATAATCACATAGACATGCTTGCAAAATAGCCAAGCCATGCCAAATCAAACAAGTTCAATCAAGTTAAATTATGCTTGCTAAATAGCCAAGCTATGATAAATAAGAATATTTGACAGGATTTTCGGATAAGTCCAGTCAAAGGAAAGTTTGAAAGTTAAAGGATGTTCACGATCTTGATTGCATAGATTCATATCGAACAATATTTTCGTCATCAGAGGTTACTCACACACGGATCCGTACCCAAATGACATTGGAGGGTGCTCACACACGGATCCATACCCAAAAGATATTACAGGGTGCTCACAAACGGATCCATACCCAAATGATGTTACAGGGTGCTCAGAAACAGATTCATACCCAAAAGATATTAAAAGGTACGCGCTATCCAAGATCAGACGTCATTTCACAATGCAGCTTCGAGCTCGCACAATGTATGACCAATCGACTGAATCACATATCATATAAAAACATAACAAGTAAAGGTTTTGCACATAAATCTCAAATATGGCTATCTACTGTTAACCATCGAGAAATACTTTAACGAACCGTTGACAATAACAAGTAAAATTTCAAAATCATTACATCCAAGATAATTTTTCGTTGATGACTTAATTGTCGATCAAACCACAAATACACACTTAAATCCTGGTGTCGATGAGACAAGTCGTCTATTCTCGGAACGGGTAACGGTTCTTATCAATTAGCAAATAAAGCTCGCGATAGTCGGGACATATTAGACATGGTCCATAAAGACAAATAATAACTCGAGAGAAGACTAATGAGTTACTCGTACAGAGACGATAATCAATAATAACCATAATGACGAAGGTAATAAACGATATATACCAACGAAACATGAGTCGAAGAAATACGTCCGTATACAAAAATAATCACAAACCAAGTCAAGCACTCTTGAGCCCACTTATTTATAATTTCTTGTTTACATCAAAAGGCGTCCCAATTCATGTAAACAAGAATTTATAAATTTATGGTTCGGGGACTTATAACTTTCTTGTTCAAATAAAAAGGCGTCCCAATTTATTTCAACAAGACGATTATAAATCTTCCTACTCAGTAATACCGTCACATAACACGATATCATAACCAAATTAAATGCCAAGAAAAGTACAGGGTGTCAAACTTACTCCATGATTTCTGTATTCAGACGTCCCATTCCATCTGAATAAAGAAACCATCGACAATCTAAGGTCCAGTGGTTTAAAACTTTCTTATTCAAATGTCCCAATCCATTTCAATAAGAGAACCTTAAACGACACATAGTTGGACGATTTAAAATCTCTATATTTAAATGTCTCATTCCATTTAAATACAAATTTTTAAGTTGCTCAACTAATGACTACTATGAGCATATCTTTGTTGTACCCAAATTATATATAGTTGATTGGGTATATATATATTTTTGGTCCAACACTGGCATCCTCCTTTTCGCCAATAAAACATAATCAAACACAATAAATTAAACGTCTTATTACGTAAAAGATGTATCCTTGAAAAAAATGATTATTCAAAATCATCAGGAGTACATAAATACAATAATATGTTTATCAATTACGTTTCAAAAGGAGATGTCCTAAAAGGGCACATCACAATGCGATGACAACAGTCGAGCTTAAATTAGTCGATATGCGATATATTATTAAACAATATATATGTACTTAAAATATCAAACGAGTTCCATACTCTCATTCGGATAATAAATTAATTGTCGAGAAAAGTAATTGGCGGCGAGGCCAAACTCTCTATAGAAACGTATCATAAAATGTACGATAATCACGCAAGGATCATTGCTTCATGCGCAATACCCTTAAATACCCTAGTATATACATTCATATACATACAACCATTTCTACATACACATAGGATCACATTATCACAACCAAGCATTGGTTTCTAGGAGCCATGAGCGCGCGGATACTTTGTAAGGCAATCAAACAATTTTACGAAAGAGCAGTCATAGTCTAGGTTTTAAAAATGACCTAGTTCGCTATAACTAGTGCTCTGATACCAATCTGTAACACCCCCAATTTCACAAGACAGCGGAATATCAACATTGGGCGTTACTTCATAGCACATCACACACAGTCATAGAAAACGACCTCAAAAGAGACGTTTTTATAAAATAAACCATTCGATAATTTTATTAAATCAGAGTTAACTAAAAAGACGTCCCACCAGTTTATTCAAACCTTAAGAAATAATAAAGATTTGTCAAATGTATCGAATGGAAATTGTTTGTTTTGCCTTTACTTTATCCCGCGCAGCTCCATGCTCCAGCTGCTCTTAAACCTACACACCTGAGAATACATGCTAACATGTCAACACAACGGTTGAGTGAATTCATAGGTTTTTAATAAACAATAATGGGTTTTTAAATAAACCATAAAGCTTTTGAACACAAGAATCTCATCCATTATCGATAGTGCAACACATGCAATACCCAAAGTCCACGCTATTCTGCTAAGCCATGATACCGAAGCCTTAAGTATAATAATGCCCTAGTCAGGTATTTTGCCAAATACCCCCTTACATCTAATACAACACACCTGGCTGAGCCTCCAACCCACAGGTGCGACCTGCCCAGGTGGGGGCCATGCCCGATGGATCCATCCGTCTGTACCAGCGCCTACCCATCATAGGTAGTTAACGGTTCATGGGTTTATAGGGACTTTCCAAATTTTGGCAATACAGCACTTAGCAAATAGCGGTTCACAATCAATACAATCAACGCTTGTGTTCATCTTTCAAAAGCATATAATCAGCCATCTTACATTCATTACAAAAACATGTATTCGTTCAAAGCATATAGCAAACCACATGTTTATTCATAAACATGTATTCTCTCAAAACCATATATATAAACATCATATATTTTTATATCAAGAGCATGTATTCCCCTTTGCGGGCTTATAAAAACATATAAAGCAGTAAAAGCGAGGCTATGAACTCACCTAATATAGCTATTACACGTCTATCGAGGAAAAAAATCCAATAGTCGACACACGACTTCACGAGATATCAATCGCTCATTGATTGAGAACGAGATGCCCAACGATCGACATATAACCAAACGAGACCTATAATGACGAGACGCGTCTTAGGATCGAGACTAGAAATAAATCATATATATGTAAATAGTTCGTTTTAGTAGGTTTGGACATTGCATAAGTTTTGTAAAACGTTTCATAAGACTTTTGGTGACAATCTACCATATAAAGTCTCATTATGACCGTTAAGCTCATTAAAGCCCATTAGTGGCCCATTACAATTTCATGTGACTTTATTCCATTTCAATCTCAATATTGACTTTTAAATTATTATAAATCTCAGGTTCAATAATGGCCCAAAAGCCATTATAAGTGTATGTTGGGCTTTTGTGGCCCAAATCCACTTTATAGGGTTTTCGGGTTCTAAAACGCCTCAAATGACATCAACTTAATATCTCACGTTGGTCCGGTCTTGGGTTCAATAATTATTAGTATACAAATGAGTCTATAATTCCCGACAAGTTGGTTATACCACTTTGGTTTGTATAAAAATCATCACATTTTACGTTAATGAAGAATAGTCCATTTGTTATAATTTTTCCAACATGTCTCGTAGATTAGATCATTTCTCCTAAACCATAAATAATCTTGATGAGTTATTTTTACCAAAATCATTCTTAACTTACTTAGCTTACTTACTATAAGTCCAATTACCTCTAATTTTAAACTAATCATAGCTCATTTACTCCTTTTATCACTTAGAAGAGTTGGCTGTTTTTGGCAGCCAAACTCATTCTCACCGTTTTGGTCGTCATTTACAAACCGTTCATCTGTAGAAAACCATCTGATTCATGTGTGTTCTACATGATATTATCTACAATTTTTAGTTTTAGATAATCATAGGTCAGTATATGAATTTTATGAGAAAACAGGCCATCTTTACAGCAGGTCAGATTTTGACCTTGCTTCACTATTTTGGTCATATCTCACTTTCCGGGACTCGCCACAGGACGGGCCGCCCGGAGAAATACTCAAAAAAAACAACCCTATATCCAAATATCTCAAGTATCATTGGACCAAACCTACTGATGTCAATAAAATACCATGTTTTATACTGTCCTGAATTTCAACACAATAACTTTTAATCTAGGCTTGTTTAAGCTTATCTTTTATGTCACAAAATTTATATACAACGTCCAAATCACTAATGAACTATTATATAACTTATAATCAGTATAGTAATGATAAATATATGTTTATAAAAATAATATATAAATCAAAGATTACAAAAAAAAAGTAATCAAATGATCCTTACAAGAAAGATGAAGAAATCATCGTAACAACAAGGCAATCTCAAAGCTTCTTGGATCAAACCCATAATAGCTTTTAATTAAGCTAACATACTCCAACTTGGCTTTTATCTCAGCCCCTTAAACTTTAAAATATGTGTATGAGGATGTATTTGTTCATGATAAAATAATACTAATGATATCACTAGATCATAAACCTTCCCATGTAATAAATTCTTGTAGTCAAATATTTAGATTGATATTGTATTGGTCAAGCTTATGGTGACGTTAAGAAAAGCAGAGGATGCAAGGAATGAATTAAAATCTCATTGATTATGAGAAAAAAAAAGTGTGTAGACGTGTTTATGCAAACACATGCATTTTAGAAAGGACAAGTGTCCATGTTAATGCAAGACATGAGCTAAAACAAGACACAACACAATATTTGTGTTACATGTGGCGTGGGTTGGTGTTAGTGAGGTGATGTACATAAAATCTTGTCCCATAATTTGATAAAGCGGGTATTATCGAAGTCCGATATTTTAAAAGTTACGCGATTTGAAAGATACATATTTAAACACGAAAAATAAACGCTTAATATAAAATAAAAACATCGACATTCGGAGGACATTGATATTTTGATATATAAATGACGGCTTATTATTTAAAATACTATAACACGTTATACAAACGAATGATGCCTAACGGCTTAACCTAAATTAAGGAGAATGCCCGTAAAATGGTATATAAAACGACGACAATAGAAAATATTTCTATGTCATAACGAGGATATTTACGGTCGATAACGGACATAGACTTTTCCGATAAATAATAAATGACACTTATTCGATACGTTAATACCCTAACCTTGTCGGTTAACCGAGAATTCAATATTATTCGTCGAACGAACATGAAAAATAAAAAGCGAGTAGTAAATATTTGTCCAAATATTAGAAATAAAATTAAAGCTCGGTCTAAATAATGATTTTAATGTTCAGGTTACTACAGGTTAAAATTCATGATCTAATAATTAATTTATAACCTAAGTCATGTTAATTAAATTAATCATGTCATGTTTTATTAATTTAATTTTTAACACATAACTATTAAAATCATAAACCTTAAAAATATCTATGAACCGGACCCGTGACTAGAAACCATGAACCGGACCCATAATCAACACCATACCCCGAACCAAGGTCGGGGTTCCCTTTGTTTGTTGCTGCCGTGGGACCACCACGACCATACTGAGACCATGAGGTCTCGGTGGTGGTTAATAAGCCAAGCCGAGACCCCCCTTGGGGCTCAGTTAGGCGTCGGCTACAAACACCACACCCCAAAACCCTTGTTTTGATTTACCCAATGATCATAGACATGTTTTAATAATTGTTATTAATTAGTTTTTAAAAACATCATGATTTTATGTGATTCAACAAATCAAAACATAAAAGAAAAGAGTTAAAAAGGTTATACCGATTACGTGGATCAATTAAGGATGAACACACACGAATGCTTGCACAATTTCCAAGATCAAAAATCAATCGAACACCCCCTTTTGGTATTGTATATCCGGCGGCCAAGGGAGAGAAGGAAGAAGGAAAAGATTTTAGGGTTTTAACTGGTTTTATGTCATGTCTTAACTTATTTCATACGTTCATGTCATGTTTTACTGTTTTAAGCTTTATACTGTGTTTATCTTATATTCTGTCTATTTTGATTAAGTATTTCTTGTATTTCATGCATTATTATGCTTGTTGTGTAATAATAAGTAACTTTCTAAAAATAGCAGGTTTCCTAAAATAGAAAGTTTCCATAAATAGAAAGTTATCAAAAATAGAAAGTTTCCAAAAAGAGAAAGTTTCCAAAAATAGAAAGTTTCCAAAAATAGAAAGTTTCCAAAATAGAATTACTGCTTACAATAGATAAGTTTCTAAAAATAGAAAGTTTCCATAAATAGATTAGCTGCCATAATTAAATAAGTTTCTAAAAGTAGAAAGTTTCCGTAATTAGATATAAGCTGGTTAAATAAGCTAATTATATAAGCTTAAGTGTTTTCTGATTATTATCCTAAGTCATGTTGTTATAAAGTATAGTTTATTAATTATTACATGTAAATTAAATAAACTATAGGTTAAAAGTATTTAATTAAATATATCATGATTTTAATTAAATAAGGTAAAATACTTAGGTTAACACGTATTATTAATTATTAATAATATAACCTAAGTCATGTTAATTAATTAATTATAGTCATGATTTTTAATAATTAATTAATTATAAAGTCTAATTAAATATAAATACTTAGGTTAAAATTCATGATCTAATAATTAATTTATAACCTAAGTCATGTTAATTAAATTAATCATGTCATGTTTTATTAATTTGATTTTTAACACATAACTATTAAAATCATAAACCTTAAAAATAATCTATGAACCGGACCCGTGACTAGAAACCATGAACCGGACCCGTAATCAACACCATACCCCGAACCAAGGTCGGGGTTCCCTTTGTTTGCTGCTGCCGTGGGACCACCACCACCATACCGAGACCATGAGGTCTCGGTGGTGGTTAATAAGCCAAGCCGAGACCCCCCTTGGGGCTCGGTTAGGCGTCGGCTACAAACACCACACCCCAAAACCCTTGTTTTGATTTACCCAATGATCATAGACATGTTTTAATAATTGTTTTTAATTAGTTTTTAAAAACATCATGATTTTATGTGATTCAACAAATCAAAACATAAAAGAAAAGAGTTAAAAAGGTTATACCGATTACGTGGATCAATTAAGGATGAACACACACGAATGCTTGCACAATTTCCAAGATCAAAAATCAACCGAACACCCCCTTTTGGTGTTGTATATCCGGCGGCCAAGGAAGAGAAGGAAGAAGGAAAAGATTTTAGGGTTTTAACTATTTTTCTTGTTCTATAAATAATAAAACATGTTTTCCAAATTCCTTGTTTTAGTAAAAATTAAAATGGGCTTGGCCCATTCTTCTTGGTGTAGCCGCGGGTAGGGGGCCCCACATGGGGTAACCCGTACCTTTCTCGTTTCTAAATATTTTAGTGTGTTCGTGTTTTAACGTGTTCGTGTTTTATGTGTTCTAATTAATTTTGATCGTGACTTAATATATTTATTCGTGTTCGTAATAAATATATATACGTAATTAATATTCTCTCATGATAAATTTACGTTCATGATTTCATGATCGCATGTTCGGGATTATAATTATTATTGGAATAATTATTGTGTGTTCATACGTAACAAATACTTATCGTGTTCTAACACGTACGTAATACTTAAAATTCTTATATGTGAACGTAAACATGCTATAAAAGGAAAGTTCTAATCTTGTACGTACGATCTAAAGGGTACTATTCATGGTAAAAGCATGCGGGTTTTACAACTCTTCCCCGCTAAAAAGAATAATTCGTCCCTGAATTATAGATAAAATAAACTAGAAAAGAAGAACATACCCGAATTCAAAATATGAAATGAGGGTAAGAAGCCCGGATAGACTCCTCTGTTTCCCAAGTGGCTTCCCGCTCGGTATGATCCCTCCAAAGGATTTTGACGAATGGAATCATCTTCCTTCTCATGACTTGTTCTTGTCTATCAAGAACTCGTTCGGGTTCTTCTATGAAAGTGAGATCTTCACGTATCTGTTCCAGTGGATACTGAACCATGAGAAGGGGATGATACTGGTACCCTCTGAGTAAGGACACATGAAACACATTGTGTACATGCGAAAGCTGCGGAGGTAACGCTAACCGGTAAGATACTTCACCGACTCGTTCAATGATATCAAACGGTCCGATGAAACGAGGACTGAGCTTCCCTTTAATCCCGAAGCGTCTAACACCACGTGCCGAAGAAACCTTAATAAATACGTGATCTCCTACATTAAAATGTATGTCCCTACGATGCTTATCGGCGTAACTTTTTTGACGTGACCGTGCTTCTTGAAGTTTCTACTTAGCTACTGCGACCCTCTCATTAGTCATCTCTATGATCTCTGGTCCTTCAAGTGTTCTCTCACCAACCTGATCCCAGCAGATTGGGGCGCGACACTTTCTGCCATACAACATCTCGAAAGGAGCACACTTGATACTTGCGTGCCAACTGTTGTTGTATGCAAACTCCACCAAACAGATATAATCGTCCCAATCACCCGTTCATTCCAACGCACATGACCTCAACATGTCCTCCAATGTCTGAATCGTTCGCTACTGCCCGTCAGTTTGAGGATGAAAGGTCGTGCTAAGCTTAACTTGTGTACCCCAAGCTTTCTGCAGACTCTTCCAAAATCGCGAAGTGAATCGAGGATCTCTGTCTGAGACGATGCTGGATGGAGCACCGTGGAGTCTCATGATTTCTCTTCTATACGTATCGGCGAGTTTACTTACCGAGTCTTCCTTGCGGATCGGTAAGAAATGAGCTGATTTGGTAAGTCGATCTACGATAACCCAAATTGCATCGTGCTTCCTCTTGGTTGGCGGAAGACTAGTAACAAAATCCATGGTGATTTTGTCCCACTTCCACTCTAGGATATCTAACGGTTGAAGGAGACCGCCAGATCGCTGATGCTCGATCTTAACCTGCTGGCAGGTAAGACATTTGGAGACGTAAGCGGCCACATCCTGTTTGATACCACTCCACCAAAAGTACTGCTTGATGTCATGGTACATCTTAGTCGAACCAGGATGTATAGAGAATGGGGAGCTATGAGCTTCAGCTAACAAGGCTTCCTGGAGTTCTTGATCATCAGGAACACAAAGTCTCGTGCCCTGCCATACGATACCATCTGCATCCACTCTGAATTCCGTCTGCTTCTCCAAATTCTGAACTATCGCCCAGAGTTCTCCATCATCTTTCTGAGCTTCCTTGATCTTAGAGAGTAACTCGGGTTCTACTCTAAGATTAGCCCAGTAGCCGTGATGTCCACGTACCATGATCTCTATGTCTAGTCGTTCCAAGTCTCTTATGATTTCCTCCTCAATCTTTATGCCGTTGATCATTCCGGACTTCCTGCTAAGTGCATCTGCTACTACATTAGCCTTTCCGGGATGATACTGTAGATTAATGGCATAATCCTTCAACAGCTCTAACCATCTCCTCCGCCTCATGTTCAATTCACGTTGAGTGAAGATATACTTCAAGCTCTTGTGGTCCGTGAAAATGTCACATGATCTCCATATAAGTAGTGCCTCCATATCTTCAATGCAAACACGACTACAGCAAGTTCCAAGTCATGCGTAGGGTAATTTTCTTCATAAGGCTTAAGCTGTCGTGAAGCGTACGCGATCACTTTCCCATGTTGATTGAGAACACAGCCAAGTCCCTTCCTCGATGCATCACTGTAGATTTGAAATCCACCTGTACCAGATGGGAGAGTAAGAATAGGTGCAGATACTAGCTTCTGCTTCAGGTCTTCAAAGCTTTTCTCTCATTCTTCTGTCCAGACGAATTTCTCCCCTTTCCGCATAAGTTTGGTCAATGGTAGTGCTAAGCGAGAAAAGTTCTCCACGAACGTACGGTAATAGCTAGCTAAGCCTAAGAAACTGCGGACTTCAGTCGCTGATGTGGGCCTCGGCCACTTAGTAATAGCCTCAACCTTCGCTGGATCCATAGTGATTCCTTCTGCTGATACAATGTGACCTAAAAAAGCCACCTTGTCTAACCAGAACTCACACTTGGAGAATTTAGCATACATCTGCTTCTGGCGAAGAATCTGTAGTACTGTAAGAAGATGGTCTTCGTGTTCCTCCTTGGACTTTGAGAAAATCAGGATGTCATTGATGAAGACAATGACGAACTTGTCCAGAAATTCATGGAAGATTCTGTTCATCAAATCCATGAACACTGTTGGAGCATTGGTCAGGCCGAATGGCATGACTACAAATTCATAGTGGCCATAGCGGGTACGAAAAGCAGTCTTGGCGATATCCTGCTCCCTAACCCGTAGTTGATGATAGCCTGACCTAAGATCAATCTTGGAGAAGTGTTTGGCCCCTTGGAGTTGGTCAAACAGATCGTCTATTCGCGGCAGTGGATACCTATTCCGGATAGTAATCTTGTTGAGCTCGCGATAGTCTATGCAAAGACGCATACTGCCGTCCTTCTTCTTAACAAATAAGACCGGTGCGCCCCATGGAGATGCGCTCGGTCGAATGAAACCTCGTTCTAGAAGTTCTTGCAGTTGATCCTTCAGCTCCTTTAACTCTATGGGATCCATGCGATAAGGAGCTTTGGATATCGGTTCAGCTCCTGGAATAAGCTCGATATTGAATTCCACTTCTCGTGCAGGTGGTATGCCCGGAAGTTCTTCTGGAAATACATCTTGGAATTCCGACACTAAAGGTTGATCCTGAATTGATGGAGATTCAGCATCCATGTCGTGAACCGTAGCTAGGTAACCCTCGCCGCCATGTGACAGTAGTGCACGTGCTTGCAGGGTAGATATGATTTGTACAGACCGTCCGGGTACGAACCCGTTATGAATGTACTCTGGTGCATTAACATCACCGAAGATGACTCGATATGAATGGCAGTCTATGGTAGCATGATGCTTGGATAGCCAATCCATGCCCAAAATCATGTCAAAGTCATTCATATCCAGCGGAAGTACGTCAACAGGACGAACCTTATCGTCAAATTCTAGGGGAAGACTCTTGTATACATGGGTTATACGTACAGAGTCTCTTAAAGGCGTGGAAATACTCAGTATAGTTGTGAAGATCCGTCAATTTATGGTCGATATTTTATTCTCAAATATTATTTGAAAATATTATTCTAATGTTACTATATGAACTCACTTATTTTTGGGAAGAAATTTGGATTTACGTCTTGAAGTAGCATCGACTACGTCTAAACCGGAGGATTCAACGTTACGTGCTTACGTTTACATACACCGTCTTTGGTGACAGTCTGACATTTCAGAAAATAAATTTGTCCATGAATATTATTTTGGAGTTTTAAATTTGTGTTGGTTCATAAACTCACAAATTTACGAGAAGAGATTAGGACTTACGATTTTATTTTAACGTCTTTTACGACTAAACCGGAAACCTTAGGATTACGTATTTACGTTTTCGAACTCCGTTTTTGATGAAACAATTTTTATTGGATTCGTTTTGTGACGTCGATTCATAATTTATAAAAACGTTTTTCGTAAAACGACCCGAGGGCACGCAAATCGAGGAAACTAGAATCGAGGAGTACCCGTAAATAAATGGGGATGAGACAAGTGGGACACTTGTCCCACCCCCAAAACCGGCCAAGCTTTAGCTACAACACATCATATGATGTGTCAAAGTGTAGCTTAACACTTACATGTGTAAGTAAGCTTACACATTAAGCTACTTCTACCACAAAAACTAACAACCTCAAACCACTATTATCATTCTACCACATGCAAAACCACACATTTTCTCTCATCTCCCCCATGTTTTCCGTCCACCCCTCTCTCACAAACACCCATTTCATACAAAATTTAACCACAAAACATATGTTATAATTAACATATGTTAATCTCCATTCAAAAAGATGAAGATTGGTGGTTGTTATACCATCCAAGGAGGAGTTTTCATGGAGTAGGAGGGCTGATTTTCCACAAGGAGTTCATGGAGCATGGTGGTCTTGAAGATGCTCATGATTATTCACAAGTTTCTCCAACAAAAACCATGTCCAAATCATAACCTACATCAACTTGGTGGTATAAAGATTGTCCTCCTCATCTTCTTGTTATTTTGATTATGTAAACATGTATTTTATTTCCTATTGTATATATATATGATGATTATATGATGATAAAAATGTTATGTGGGGATTTGTTGTTGATAAACATGATTAAAAAGGTGAAAAACCATATGAAACAAGGTTAAAATCTTGATTAATTTACATGGTTGTATAAAACAGTAAGTAAACAGGTCATGGACTGATAAAATGATGAAGAAGAATGGATTTACAGTAAGCGATGAGTCTTGTACACATGTGAGAGTTGGCCATGCAATGGAATCATTGTAATGAGTGAGATATGATCAAAACAAGTTTAAGATACAAATCTGAAGTTACTGTTTTGGACGATTTTTAGAAAATACTTAAAAGATGATTTAACAGTAGCTATAGAAGAGTTAAATGTAGAAAATATCATGTAGTTTATGTGATAAAAATTTGAGCTTCTATCTCCATGTAGAACTCAAGATATGGCAGTTTTGGTGAAGATGAAGTTAAAAATCAGATTTTTGGAAATTAAAGAATAATACTATTATATAAGCACTCACATTTTAATATATAAAATGTAAAATAAAAACCCACTAACTTATAAAACTTATTTATATAAATATATATAAAAGGGTAATCAAATGGATAAATTATATAAATGGTGGTAAAATAATGCTTATAAGTAATAAAAACTATAAACATGATTTTTACGACTTTTTCGGCTATTGCCGTAAAATTAACGTTTTTGTTAAATAAAACTTAGATGGTTGGACCCGTCTAATGAAAACTTTATAAAACTCTTATACTGATATATAGACATGTATAACAAGTAAAAACCGATAAAAACCCGAACTATAGGGCATACGGACATTAACGAGCTAAGTAAACATATTGCACTAATACTTGGGCTAATAATTGGACTAAATAAGATAAACACCCACAAAAAGAACTTATTGGGCTTAACCCATTTGGGCCCAACTTGAAAGTGTATGTACTGATAAAATAAGTACAAAATGGATTAAAATAAGTTAAATAACTTATAATAAGCTTATTGGACTTAAGACACGTAAACGGGTAAAACTAGTAAACTAATATAAAAGTTATCGACATATAACACTAAAATGAGTAAACGAGAATACGTAAACCCACTTGATCATGATATATATATAATCATCATATGTATACATAATTGATATTTTTATAAAGTCATTGGACAAACGTCTAAGACCGATTATTATTTATATAGGTTTCCGTGATTGAAGCACGTACCGTACGTCCGAGTTGCCAATAACCCGCTTTCCCACATCAACGTGAGTTCATAGCCTCGCACTCTTTTAAATGTTTTTATAAATGTTTTATAAACCCGCGAGGGAGATAACATGTTAGTTTTATAAAATAGGACACCATTTGTCCCGATTGTTTGTTTATTGATTTTGGACCCGAATGATTGAATGACCCGATTGTATGACCCGATAAATGATTAATGGACCCGATAGATGAAATTAAATGGATTATTAAAGTTAGGTTATGTCACTAAAAGTCCCATTAGCATGAATTGTGAACTACCGGGAGTTGGTAGACGCTTATGCATTTAATAGTACTATTTGGGGACGATCACCCCAGTTCGCGCCTTGACGGTTGATCCCCGTCGTGCCACATTGATTGGTAAGCGAATTTATGTATGAGAAGATTTCCATAGCGTGACCTTTGTGACGACACGCTACCTTAGATGGGCAAAATTGGTATCGGGTTAGCTACCCGTTGTTGGTTTAGTAAGGTAACAATGTCATGCGGCTTATAATAATCCAAAAACTAACGAAATACTATTAGACGCTTTGAATTACGATGTATTGCCTGACTAGCAATACAGGGTCATACTATTGATATTATGTTCGTGTTTTGGTTTTCATAACCATATTCATATAACGGATTTTATTTGAATTTATACGACGTCATAAGACGTATTGTATGATGTTTTTACGACATTGGCTCGTATAATGTTTTTTATGGCAAATGCCTATATTATGATTTTCGATAAGGATTTGTATAAAAATGACTTTGGCTATTTTATGGCCTATTACAAAGATTTGTATAAAATGATTTTGGCTATTTTACGGCCTATTACAATGATTTGTACGAATTGATTTTTGGTACTAATTTTATACCAAAGTTATATTGATGGAATTTATTAAACTCTATGAATTCACTCGGCGTTATCGCTGACCTTTTCTTTAACATGTTTTGTCTCAGGTACTTGAAGGTAATTCTCGGGAAGACAACAAGAATTCATGGCCCGCGCCTAAATACTTATTTCCATTCAAATACATTGTAAAACCTGTATTAAATATAATGACTTGGGACCGATGTAACTTTGATATTTATGAATGGAAATGCTTTATTAATAAACGACGCGATTTTTATGCGTTGTCTATGATGTGAGTAATGTGCTATCCCGTAACACCAACGAGTCTTCCGCTGTATTGAGTTGTATAAATTTGGGGGTGTTACAGTTTGGTACCAGAGCTCTCGTTATAGAGAACGAAAGATTTTTAAAACTAAGGTTTTGAATAAAACTTTTCAAAATCTTTTAATTATAAACATTTTCAAAAATGTCTAAAAATCTTTTGACTATAACGGTGCCGAAGAATTCCCGAGTTACCGACAAGGCCAAGACTGAGAAGTGTTATTTTAATATATATATAACTTAGATTATATATATATATATATATATATATATATATATATATATATATATATATATATATATATATATATATATATATATATATATATATATATATATATATATATATATATATATATATATATATATATATATATATATATATATATATATATATATATATATATATATATATATATATATGATGTAATTTTATTACATGATTGTTTAATGATCATTTCGATATTTATACAAGGTATTTATACGACGTCGATTGTCACAAGTAACCCTAAATCCCCTAGTAAATTAATCAAAGCTATTCTCGTAGGAATTCTAGCTATCCTAGATCTAAACCAAGTTGTGGATATTTATGATCCCAACAAATGGTTGATATTCGTAGAAATATAGATATTAGTTGATTGTGATATTAAAGAAGAATTGGCGAGATTAAATCTGATATCGATGTCATGACGATCTTTTCTTATAGAGTGGAGTTTGACAAAACGTTACCACCTAGAAAGATGTCATCTGATTCGTTGTCACCCAATTCTTAAATTGAAATCGAAAGGGTGAATGTTGCACTTGAGGTTGTTATTGGAACCATTACCCAAAAGCCTCATGCCACTAATACCTTTCCGAGAAGTCTAAGTTGAATGATCAAGTCATTTCATATAAATGACTCATTTGATAATTGTTGTTGTAAGAGCTAATAGGATTGGAAATTAAGTGTTGATTTATATTGAGACTGTATTGCCTTTACAAGGCCGAAGAATAAGATTAAAAGTATTGGAAAATGAGGTAGAATATCGCATTGAGTATAAAATTGGTTGAAACTTGAATAAAGTAAAACTTAACCTGTATGGAATATGAGATTGTTAATAGAAGTCGTTAAGTCCTGTGATTAAATTATAAGGATATAAATGATTGATAGTTTGTGTTCAAGGTTGTTCCTAGTCCATTGTCCACTAATGAGGATGCCCAGTGTCCAAGAAATTAATTGAAGAAATCTTCTTCTGAATTGAGACCGATGGATCTTCTGGGACATGTGGAACACCTAATGACTCTTGTAGATTAGTATTCATTGTGGTATCTTTTAAAAATAATCCCTAACCTAACTGTGACATCAGTTGGTAGGATGAGTTCTGAAAATTGTATGACATAGTGACACGTAATGTGTTACGGTAAAATTTTGACTTGTTTGTGATTAATGAGAAAGACTACCTTTGATTGCTAAATCCTACATGTATCGATGTTATCTATCCTTTATTGCTTCATGCTAATGTTCGCATTAGTGATGCAACCATTGAACAAGTACTCATCTTGATTTGAGTTACGTTGTGAATTAATCCCTTTGAGTGCCATCAAGATCATGAATCTCATGATTATTTGGCTAAAGCTCATTTCCTATCATATTATAGTTAGTTCTTGGTGAACAAGCTTTCATCACTCTTTTGCAGATCACACATTATTTTTATAAAGTTAAAACGGTATCCTTTGAGAAAATTTAATTTTCATCACAATAAAGATTATTCAAAGTGAGATTTATAAGTGATTGATATCAAAATGAAGTTATTTATAAAGAGATTTGATTAGTGAGGAGATTTGTGGACTCATTGTCTACTTAATACATTCACCAATTTCCAAAAAAGTTAAAAACAATCAAAAACCACAAAAAAATTGAAAAAACACAAAATACCAAAAAGAATCTTCTTTGCTCGTCTCCACGTTGTACGTGACGTTTATGCTCACTCGTAATCAAGCAAAACGTGCACGTAGACGCAAGAACAAAACTCCTACTAAGACTCATTCTAGTGAGGAGTCTCCAAGTGAGGAACCTATTGTAGAACAAGAAGCTATCATGGCTAATCGTACTATGATGGAGTTGCTTCAAGCACCCACCGAGGGTTTTGGAGAGGCCATTGTGATTCCCGCCATCCTTGCGGAGAACTTTGAGATCAAGACGGGTTTAATGTCTATGCTTCAAGCAAACAAGTTTCGCTGTCACGAAAAAGACAACCCACATTATCACATTAGGCAATTTAATCGTCTCACCGCGACAAGCAAATTTAAGGATGTACCACACGATGCCATTAAGATGATGTTGTTTCCTTACTCGTTAGATGGACCCGCCAAGATATGGCTTGAGAAAGAACCGCCGAATTCGATTTTGACATGGGCCGATCTCGTGTCTAAATTTGTGAATCAATTTTTTCCACCATCTAAGACAACACATTTGAAAAACGAGATTTCACGTTTTACACAAAGACCAAATGAAAGTTTTTCAATGGCTTGGGAAAGGTTTAAAGAAATGTTACATGAATGTCTACACCATGATTTTTCCGAATTGCATCAAATTGACACTTTTTATAATGGGCTTAATGAACATGAACGAGATTATTTAAATGCCGCCGCGGGTGGTAATTTTTTATGCAAAACGACCGATGAGGCTTTGAAAATCATAGAAAATAGGTCTAAGGTCTATAGCCCTCGTAACACACCGAGTGTTGCCAATTTGGGCTCGTCATCATCTCGTTCCATTAATGCCTTGCAAGATGAAGCAAATGAGGAGAATCGGTTTTTCGATAGGTTTTCGACTCTTATGTCTCATTGGAAAGCTCAAGAAGCTTCAAACACCGCTTCGGTTAAAGCGGTTGCTAAGAGTTGTATTTCATGTGGTGGAGCTCATGATTTTTCCGAGTGCATTACCGCGGATGGTAACACTTCGAATGCTTATGTAGCCACGGGAACTTATAACCAAATCGGTCAAGGTTCCCGCCAAAATCAAGCTCCACAAAATCAAAATGCTAATAACTATCGAAACAACAATCAAGGTGGAAATTACCAAGGAAATCAAAGGAATTATAACAAGGGTAATTACCAAAGTGGAAATGGGAAAATTTCAAACCAAAACCAAAACCGTGATTTTCAAACTCCTACTCAAGGTTTTCAAAATGCTCACACTAAAAATTTGCAAGGAGAATTTTTAGATTATGCTAAAGCTAATGATGCTAAGTTTGATAACATGCAACGTGAGATGATTAGCTTAAGGTCCGAGTTGAAAAACGAGCTTAAAAACGAACTTGCTAACGAACTTAAAACTCATGCTAATAAAATGGAAGGAAATGTCACACGACTCCAACAAAATCAACAAAAAATGGAGCAAGGACAACATGAGATTAAGCAAGAGTTGTTAAAAGCGGATGCTAGGCAATCTAAGTTTGAAGACCGTATGGCTAAAATGTTTAAAGCTATCATGTGTAAGCCCTCTTCTTCGGGTGGTCTTCCTAGTGATACCATCGTGAACCCGAAAGGAGAATTGAAGGTTATTACTACTCGTAGTGGTAAAACTTTCAAAGAACCTATTTCTCGTCCAAGTACTTCTATGGAGAAGGAAAAAGAGAAAGAACCCGAGGTTGTGGTTGAAAAGGAGCACATTACAAGCCCACGAAGTACCGCTCAAACCACACCTACGGTTGAACCTATACCCATTATGGAACCCGAGATTCCAAGGCCAATGCCTATGCCTAATTTGCCCCAACCAACACCACCTTTACCCTACCCATCAAGACGAAACAAGGAAAAGGCACAAGAACGAAATAATTATCAATTTGAACTCTTTATGAAAATGTTTCATGACTTGCATTTCGATATAAGTTTTGCCGACCCCTTAGTCATGATGCCTCGATTTGCCGCGAACTTCAAAAGTATGTTGAATAACAAAGAGAAATTGCAAAAATCGTCTAGTTGTTCTTCGGTTTTTCTAAGCCGCATACCTCAAAAGGTCGGTGATCCTGGAAAGTTTTTAATCCCATGTGCTATCCAAGACATGGAAGAATGCTACGCCTTGGCCGATCTTGGTGCTAGTATTAATTTGATGCCTCTTGAGATTTTTAAATCGCTCAAACTTCCAAATCTCACTCCTTCAAGAATGTCAATCGAAATGGCCGATCAGTCTACGATTCTAGCTTGTGGAGTTGCCGAGGACGTCTTTGTGAAAGTTGGAAAGTTCTACTACCCTGTAGACTTCATTGTTGTTGATATTCCCATCGATCCTAAAGTTCCGTTAATTTTAGGTCGATCTTTTTTGGATACCTCGAGAGCACTTATCGATGTGCATGCAAGAAAAATCACTCTTCGTTTCAATGAGGAAGAACTTGTTATTAATGCAACCCAAAACTCCACTCTCTCTCATGTTTATTCGATCACATCTTTGTACAATGTCAATCCCATCAAAAACATTTGTCAAAAGATTTCCAATAGAGTTTTAGGAGTTGATAAAAATGAAGTTCCGTCCCCTCCGCCGGTGGAGGTTAAGAGTGTTAAGCCTATGATTCCGATCTCGAGTGATTCTTCGGATGATGAATACGTTGACCCCGATGGGGAGGTTTTCTTTGTTGACAAAAGATTTGAAAACTTGCCACCACCTAAGCCAAAAAGATTTCAAAATGTGAGAATTTTTAGTGTGACTAACATTGTTTTAGATACACCAAATATTTTTGACATAATTAAATCGGGTTTTCACAAGGAGAGTGTTAAAGATGAAAAAGGAAAAGATTTTGAATTTAATTTAAAAGATTTTTCTACAACTCTAACTCCGTCATCATCGCGTGTATTGAGTACTACAAGCTCGTCTTCTCCTTTTGACGATGCTTTGTGTGGACTTAGTGTGGGGGAAGCCCCATATGTTCCCTCCCCTTTCTCCACCGAGGACGAGATATTTGATCCCGGAATTGCTTATATAGGGAAATCTCGGTCTTCCATCGATGTAATAAATGGAAAATCTTTTCATTTGATTGGTGCGAGTCTACCTCGAGTAGCTCAATGTTATGACTTACCCATTGTCCCACCCTTCTATTTCTTCTCTCCTATTTTCTTCTATCCCATTGGGATTTGTGTTGGAGTTGTGTTGTCTCGTCTTTCATCCGAAAACGAGGACGCTATCTTTGACCCCGGTATACGTTTATCGGATTTTTAAAGTACTCCACGTGCTTTTGGGCCTTGTTTATCATGTAAGGCCCCCAAAAATTGACCAAACCATGATTATCCCTAAATGATCACATTTATGGGGATTCGAGTCGAGCTTTTGACTCGGTTATCAAAAACAAGGTGCCTCGTGGGGGAGACCCATGCTTATCCATGTACATATTATTGCTTTCTAATTAAGTTTAATGTGAGGGGATTTGTGCCCTTCCAACCTTTGTTCCGTGGTTGTTTGTGCATTGTGTCTTTTAGATCATCATCTTCACGATTGGAGCCTCTCGTGTTTCGTTTATGGGAGCACTCGATCGTTTGCTTTGGAGGCCTTTCCCAATATCCACATCATGATATATCCTTTTATGTTCTAACCTTAGGTTTTTAGCACACTTCATAAACGGCTTTTTACTTAATAGTTACACCCTTTCCATGCTAGATTAGGCATTCGACTAAGTCTCTAGTATGGGGGTGTTTGCACCCCTAGACTCGAAACATTGAGGACAATGTTTAACTTTAGTATGGGGGGTGAATAGATACTTGCCTTGCCAAACCTTCATGCTTTCCAAAGTTTATCGTTTTGTTTATCGTTTTCTTGCAAAATAAGGCTAAAAATGGCCAAATTTTAAAAATTTTCTCATGTTTTATAAGTGTTTGAAGACACGAATGTAGATTTTCCGATGGCGAGAATAAGAGTAATTTTTGACTCGACCGTGCGTGTTGAGCACTTAGCTTTGATTCCTTAACTTATATTAGGCTAAGTCTCTTAAATGAGGACGAGAAATGATAGAGTTAATTATAAGTTACTATGCTAAACGTAGAGTACTCGTATTCTTTCAAAAACTCATGTGTTCTCGTTGTTTGCTTATTCTCCCTTCGCTTGTAAATATTTTTTGCTTAATAAATATTGATTTAGCGGTTTAGTTAGGATTGTTGGGTTTCTAGTCTTTTCTAGTAGCTTCCGTGTAATTAAATTGGGAAGACATTAAGGTATCGCCAGCGTCACGGTTTTGAAGTATTGGCACCCTAATAATCGAAAGCTTCACCCAATAATAAGATTTCAAGTGCTCACCTAAATCTAGCAAACAATTTGAAGCCCCACAAGGCCTAAAATCTATGCAAAATTGAAAGTGAATCAAGCCTTAATCTTCGAAGCTTTAAAGATCCAAAATTCGCTTTAGCGTGAGGATATACGTCTTTGGCTAATAAAACCACCGATGATGGCGGATAATAAAAGGCAAGGCAAGACCGAAGTCATAATAAAAGCTTCATGGCGAAGTTGAATAAAAGATGGAGGTAAACCAAAGATAATAAGGTCCTTCCGTTAGGGGGCGTATAAAATTCTTGGTAATAAGTCTCATGTTCAAAACCGTTATAAAACCGTGTTTATCGATTCTTCTTGTCAACTTAATTTTTTAACATCGTTGTCTATTAGGAGGGGTTATTGATTTGATGGTCTTAGTTACACCGTTAGGACTCTATTTTTAGACCTAAATCTCTATTATCGCATAAGTCAATAATGTATCCTCGTGATCATTAAGACAAAAATAAAATATAAGAGATACAACTTAGGAATAATGGGAGAATAAGTACGTGATTAGGGCATATGAGTAGTGTTAGCATTACTAACTTATAATGACAATGATCTCGTTGCACGCTTGGCATGGAATTAAGGTGAAAATCGAGGACGACGAAATTATTTCTAACGAAGCATTCACGTGTTCTTATTCTATGAACCTAAACGTCCCATTTTGCGATGAGAATCATACATTATGTCTAAAACGCAAGTAGTAGTAATTGTAGTAGAGTAGCTAGTTTATCATTTCAATAAAATGAATAAAATGAATTTTGGAGATGCTTTGATACTTTATTCTAGCATTGCGTGAGGGCACGGCAATGGTTTAGTATGGGGGAGTGATGAGACTGCTTTTATACATGATCTCATCATCAAAAACGGCCTTTAATTGCATTAAAAATCATGAAATATGCCAAATATATGCTCGTGTTTGTTACTTGTGTATTTTTAGGTACGGATATTGTGGAATTGACAAAAGATCACAAGAATCAATCAAGAACGAACACGGGAAACGAAGACGCACAATGAACCAAGCTCAAGAATGGAATTTTGCAAAAAGACCCCTCAAGTTTGAAGAATTGGCAAAAATGGCCCCTCATCTTTGAAGAACTTGTCATAATTAACCCTCAAAAATGTTAATTATGCAAGTGTGATCCTTGAAGAATGAAGATGTGACAATTTATGCCCTTGGAAAATGATCAAAAGTGCAAAAGTTAAGCCTAATACACAAAAGGACTGAATTTGCAAATGAATTTGGACTTGTGGTGAAAGGCATTTAACGGAATGGACTGACCATGCAAGGGAATTAACAAGAGACTACATTAGTGGGACTGGTAATGAAAATACCATCCATTAACCCACTTGGCCCAAACCCTAAACACCCCCTAGCCCAATACACTTACCCGGTTCTATTTTTTTTAATCCCGGTCAACTTCAGTCAAACCCCCACTAATCCCTCCCTTCCCTCCAAACACTTTATTTAAATAAGTTAATCCCCAAAACAGATTAAACTTTCCTAATCCCATGATAAACCCTAACCACCCCCAGTTTTAATTGAGCCAAAAACAAAGGGGTATTACCCCAAAGCATCCAGATTACCAATTAACCCCGACCTCACCCAAACTCACCTCTTAGAATCTTGCCACGTGGCCTGTGGTCCTCACCCAAGCACTCCCCTGTCCATCGTTTTCACACAAAACCCCACACCCGACCAGTTTAACATCTAGGATCAACTCCTTTGTCCCCAAGGTTCATCCAATGTCCAAGAATCAAAATCAAGAGTTGGCATCCACATGGGACACTTTTTGACCAAGAATTCGTCAAGAACTCAAGGGGCTTTTCTGGAAATCCATCCATTAGGGTTTAAGTTTGTTAATTTTTTATTCCTAGGCCTAGAAGGTTCCATTTAGTCTATAAAAGGGATATGAGCATGTTCATTCCCTCTTGTTCCAGTTTTTGCATAACATTTGTAATTCCTTTTTATATAAAATTAAAAGTTTGGTGTATGTTATATGCAATAGTAATTCCTTTTTAATCTTGATAAAAGTTGGTGTATGTTATATGCAAAGACTGAGTTCCATTTAAATTTGTGAAAGCTTTGTGTGATTAAAGTTTTTCAAAAGTTTTAAAAGATTTTTTGATTTTAGGAAAATTAAAGCAAGAAAAGTGAAAGTGGATTTTGCTAAGAGATTTTCTGAAATTGAAGTTATTTTAAAACGTGTTTCAAGGTTTAAAAGGTTTTTGGAAAAGTTTTTAAGAAGAAAAAAGAAAACAGAATACAAAGTTGTTGCTTGTTTTCTTTGATTTTTCTTGACAGGGAACAAGATTGATTTGTTGTTGATCATTGTTCAGCATATGCCCGGGCATATAGGAGGTGGATC
The DNA here is from genome assembly GCA_025667525.1 of Glebionis coronaria. Lineage (NCBI taxonomy): Eukaryota > Viridiplantae > Streptophyta > Magnoliopsida > Asterales > Asteraceae > Glebionis > Glebionis coronaria. The sequence continues at coordinate 143,535,553 of CM046876.1, read as the reverse complement.
AACATCCACAAAGAACCCTGGATGTAGGGTTCTTTGGTAAGAAATCATTGTTTTCCTTTTTACTTTCAGTTTGGATTGATTTTGTATGAGATTGGTTTGATTGCATGCTAAGTGTGTAAATCTGGTTTGTTTTGTGTTTTTATGTTATGATATGCATGATAGGATAGTTTTAAATCAGTTTGATAGAGTTTTAAAGTGAGTTGCTTTGAAAAAGTTGAAAAAAAAAAGATTTAAAGGGGTGTTTGGATTCAGGTTTTAGCAAGGTTAAAATTCATTAAAGTATTTTAAAAACGTGTTAGAAAGGTTAAGTGGGATTGTGTTAAGTCTATTGTTAGTATTAGCCTAGAATAGAACAAGTTTGAAGCAAGTGTGAGAGTAAAAAAGGAAAAGTGTAGCTTAAAAAACTGCATGATCCATTTTTGCTTATTTTCCTTGAATTTTGTGCTCATAATTTTGTAATCTGTTAAAGGATAGGGTTATTTAGGGGTATGAGTTGTTTTTATGCTAGTTGGTGAGTTGTTATACCAAATCTTGGGCATTGAAGTGGAGTTTTGTGCAATCTGTTAAGCAAAATAACCACCAGACCTAGTAAAGCTATATCAGCAACTTAAACTGGTCTTGTTGTGATTTGTTGTGGAGTTTTTGCTTGCTAGGTGTTCTATTTCTGTTTCATATTGACTCCCTACACTCCAAAGAGTGTAGGGGTGCCCCCTTTGTCCAAAAACATTCACAAACAAATCCAATCCAAGTCCTCTTGGAGTTTCACCATCTGTGAAGAAACAGAAAAGAATAACAAGCTTGTGTTCTTCCAATTTTGTAACTGGACGATTTGGGTCTTAATCTTGATTAAAATTGGCTTAAAAGGAGAATTGGTTTGAGTTACAAGTCATATAAAGGTCACAGATTGATTTGGAAAGTAAAAAAAAAAAGAAACAAAAACAAAAAAAACATACCCGCACCGGACTCGAACACGCGACCTCTCGAAGGAGGAGTAACGTGCCTACCGGTGATCTAGATAGCTTTTTACATTCTCTTTTCATTTCATTACTCTCTTAACCACTTTCTCAAATAGCTTATTTAAATAAAGCCGTGGCCTTAATAAGCTATTTCTGGCTTATTTGATAAGCGAATTTGGCTCTTTTTATTTTTCTTAAGGTTGAATTAGGTATTGTGATTTTTCTAGCCAGTTTTAGAATTTTTCCTTTTCTTTATTTATTTTTTACAATTTATTTATTAGACGTTTTTTATTAATTGATTAAAAAATAGTTAAAAGTAGTTTTTAATTAGGGAAAAATAGTTTTTAGGTTTTAATTTATATTTTTGAGGTTTACATATCAAAAAGTTTTCAAAAACTTTAATTTTTAATTTTATTTGATTTTAGGTTTTTTATTAAACTTTAAAAATTAATATAAAATTAATTAAAAGGTTTTAGGAACTTTAACTTGCATTTTCTTCTTAGTTAGAATATTTAGGATTTTTGGGAATTTTTTAGAATTTATTTAAGAACTTTTAATTTTTTTGATTATTTTAATATTATTTTATTCATAAAAATAAAAAGTTTTATTTTTAACTTTTTTTCATTTTTCCTAGATTCTAGACATTAAAATAGGACCTTTTTCACTTTCCAATTAATTTTTAGGTTTTTCAATTAATTTTTAGAATTAATTTAAGATTTAATAGATTTTAATAGTTTTTAGGAGTTTAAAAATAGTTTAAATTTGTTTTAAAATTTTTAAAAATAGTTTTTAGCTTAATTAGGTCATTTTTGTGGTTTACAAACTATAAAATCTTGTTTAGGGCTTTTTAATATTTAAAAGTGATTTTTAGGGCTTTAATTAGCATTAAAAAGTCATTATTAAATTAATTAAAAGGTTTTGGCAAGTTTGGATTTTTTTGTAAACTCTTAGAATATTATTTGGGATTTTTAGTAATTTTTAGGAATTTTTAGGTTAAAATTTTAAATTTTGTGCTTTTTACGTTTCTACGTCGTAACTTTCTAGTAGTGTTTTTGCCTTATTTTTCTATTTTTTTTTCGTCTTCGTCATTTTCTCTTCTTTTCTTCTCATTAATAATCAAAAACATAATCAATCATTCATTACACAACACACGTGCCTCCTCGAGAGAACGAACTCACTTTTAGGGTCATTCACACACGGTTTTCCTAAATCGTCGTGTTTACCACTATACTTTTACTTCTCTTTTCCTAAAGAGGGTAAATACACAATTATCATTTTGGCGCCGCTGCCGGGGAGGCGTGTTGTGTTTTGATTGAACCATTGTTGTTTTTCTATATTAGCCATAATAGTATTTGTATTAATAGCACTCTATTAATACGTATTATCGTTTTTCGGTTTTTGTGTGAATATTATTACTATATTGTATACGTAGAACAATAAATACACAAGTACTCCAAATACGTGAGCAATCACAACCTTGATTCGGGATTTCATCACTCGATCATTGTATTCGAATCTCAAACCAAAGAAAAAAGGCAAAATTAGATAAATACTTTCGTGAAGCTTAATCTTGATAATACAAACTATAAGGTGGGTATAAGGCGGTTGTATTTCACGACCTAAAGGAAAAAGGCTCTTAAGTGCTTCGCGCCGCCTCGTTTCCTCCGCTTGCTTGTGTGGTTCCCTATTGATCGTTAGACTCAATGGTTATGAACCATTATATCTAGGTTGATCATCGTTCATATGATAACATAGCGGAAAAGAACAATGATCATGAACAAGGTGTTTAGGAACAATAGAACACGAATTAAAACAATAGGGATGTTCATTAATAACAAACATCCACTAGACGTGTATACATTGAATCCCACGTCTAGTGCGACACACACTTTAGGTTTACATTGTGAATGAATGATATATATAAAACCTAAGACTCTTGTTCCTTTTATAGTGGAAGGAACAGAATCTACAAGAGATAATATCAAATAAACATCTAAATCTTCTATTTAGATAAACTATATATTGTGTATATCATAAATAATATACTCAATATATTCCCTAAATAGAATTCTCCATCAGCGTGTAAACATCTGTCAGCGTCTCAACACTTTCCGTCAGCGTCTCAACTAGCCGTGTCAGCGGCTTTGACAAACGTCTTGATGTTTTCTTCGTTTTGAGTTTCTGCCACATCAACTCATATAATTTTAGACCCAACAATCTTCCCCTAGTTGATGTCGGCAAAACTCTTTGTATATCTCTTGTAAGTTGTACATGATCTTCAGATTGCTTCCCCTCAAGTGTAGCACGTATTTTCTTCCCCTTTTTGTCACATCAACAAGGAAGTAAACAATGTAGGCAATCTTGAAAATTCTCCAAAAGTAGGCTCTGTGTAATGATCCTGAAGAAAAATAAATAAAGTAGTCTTGATGTAGAAGTAAAATAACCCAAACTTATGTTCCATGTCTTGTTTATCCATGTGATGAAGAACTTATACCAGATTGAAAAAATATAAGTAGACCTCGATCCCTTGTCAATATTCTCATCCTTTGTGAGACACTGAGCACGATAATGTAACTCCTTCAAGTGTTATGACAAGTCTTCATCACCAACCATGTAAAGCACGAACAAGTTACCTTTAAAGTTAGTGGCTGGAAGTCCACAACTTTAAGATATGATAGAACACAAACTCACGAAAATCTTCTTCAATCATCAAACTTACCATAAGAATTCTTCCCCTTAAGCTAACACCTCTTCATGACGAATTTGAATGAAATAACATTGTCATACCATATGTAAAAGTATTTGGATGGATAACTCTTTCACAAGGCTATCCCGATTACATAGTTTAAAATATCCATCAAATTCCCACGAATAATTGCTAACTCGCTTTAAAATCATTAATCCATTTAAAAATATCCGAGCCATAAATATCATCATGATATTCTAAATTATAATGGAGATTCCATGTACCTTCGTGTGTATAATCCTCCTTTTTGTGTGCTTAAAACGTCCAATTTTCTCAAACAGCAGCAAACAGTGTGTTACCCGAGATCTTCCTTTGTCTAATATCCGTCCATGTGTATTGCCCAATATCGGACAACACGTATCAGCGTTTGAAACACATATCTCGGACAACACTGTCAACCTGTCAGCATTGACTTTATTCCTGTCAGCGTCCATTCTATACCTGTCAGCGTCAACATTACTCTTGTCAGCGCCAACCATAAATCCTGTCAGCGTTCATTCTTTTCAGCGTCAAAACTTTGTCGACGTTGCTCCAAGACTTTGACAACGTCAAAATAAGTCCCATCAGCGTTGAAAAATGGCCTACGTGAATTACTTCAAACAATAAGACCACGTCCTTTGTTCCTACGTGACCCATGATTTGCTTTAAACTTTGCCGTGTGAACACAAATATGAATAACCAATCAAAAATCCCTCACCATGTGAAAACAAGTATAGATCTCATGTCATGTACTCCTTTGATCGTGTGAACACACGATTAAGAACCAATCATGTAGAGGATTTAAAGATTCACTAAATGGCCGTGTGAACACAATGACATCAACAGGATCGGTTTGCATTTGCATGGTTATAAGCTCTACTCCTTAGCCGTGTGAACATACTATCATCCCACCAATAAGAATCGAGTAAATGACCTTTCTTTTAAACATCTTCACGTCATGGATGGGCTTTGATCATGTAGCCGCAAGTCCACCATAACCATGTGTATATCGAAACCAACCAGCGAGAATGACAATAACCAACCAATGAGAAATCTGTATTAGTGTGAACACAAGCTGCTTCATTCAATAAACATAATGGGATCACAGAAACATCACAAACAACACTTCTTGTCGTTTCCTTTTTGCTGCTACTATCATGCGACCAGATCTAGGATTTTACTTTAAATCAGAAAAGTTTAAGCATTGAAAACCCTAGAACGAAGATTGTTTAATTCGAAACCCTAATTAGGGTTTTAAGCCTAATCAGATTCGATTTAAACACCATAATGCATAATAACAGCCTCCAACAGCAATTCTTCCTGCTTTTTAAGTAGATCTAGGGTTTGAGAAACCCTAGTTCATGATTTTATGTAAAAGCAGAAAACTGAAAATCTGCCATCAGCCAACTTCGACGCCTAATAACTTTTGCCTGGGGATAAAACTCGACAATCCCTCCGGTGGATGTTTAGATCTATGTATGTAGAACACACATATAAAATTTCGTGACGATCCAACGGTTCAATCAAAAGTTATGACCTTCTGAATACTGCTGCGCACACAAAAACGTCCAGAAAAACTCCATACGAATTTTTCTTCTTCACCATACACGAACACCTCGTTGGACCTAGATATCATGAGCCTTAGGCTCTGATACCAATTGTGGTTCCCTATTGATCGTTAGACTCAATGGTTATGAACCATTATATCTAGGTTGATCATCGTTCATATGATAACATAGCGGAAAAGAACAATGATCATGAACAAGGTGTTTAGGCACAATAGAACACGAATTAAAACAATAGGGATGTTCATTAATAACAAACATCCACTAGACGTGTATACATTGAATCCCACGTCTAGTGCGACACACACTTTAGGTTTACATTGTGAATGAATGATATATATAAAACCTAAGACTCTTGTTCCTTTTATAGTGGAAGGAACAGAATCTACAAGAGATAATATCAAATAAACATCTAAATCTTCTATTAGATAAACTATATATTGTGTATATCATAAATAATATACTCAATATATTCCCTAAATAGAATTCTCCATCAGCGTGTAAACATCTGTCAGCGTCTCAACACTTTCCGTCAGCGTCTCAACTAGCCGTGTCAGCGGCTTTGACAAACGTCTTGATGTTTTCTTCGTTTTGAGTTTCTGCCACATCAACTCATATAATTTTAGACCCAACAGCTTGTGCGTATTTGATTTTGAGAGTGAATCGAGGGTTTTGCCGCCCAAAGTATTACTACATATCATATATATTTTCTTGGTTTCATTTGATTAAACCCTCTTGAACGATTTGGTGTTCCACCATCGTTCTAAAGTCATCGAAGGCGTTCACTCCACGTGATCGTTTTCATTCCTTGAGGCCTTTTTAATCAAGAGATTTAATTAGTGAGGAGATTTGTGGACTCATTGTCTACTTAATACATTCACCAATTTCCAAAAAAGTTAAAAACAATCAAAAACCACAAAAAAATTGAAAAAACACAAAATACCAAAAAGAATCTTCTTTGCTCGTCTCCACGTTGTACGTGACGTTTATGCTCACTCGTAATCAAGCAAAACGTGCACGTAGACGCAAGAACAAAACTCCTACTAAGACTCATTCTAGTGAGGAGTCTCCAAGTGAGGAACCTATTGTAGAACAAGAAGCTATCATGGCTAATCGTACTATGATGGAGTTGCTTCAAGCACCCACCGAGGGTTTTGGAGAGGCCATTGTGATTCCCGCCATCCTTGCGGAGAACTTTGAGATCAAGACGGGTTTAATGTCTATGCTTCAAGCAAACAAGTTTCGCGGTCACGAAAAAGACAACCCACATTATCACATTAGGCAATTTAATCGTCTCACCGCGACAAGCAAATTTAAGGATGTACCACACGATGCCATTAAGATGATGTTGTTTCCTTACTCGTTAGATGGACCCGCCAAGATATGGCTTGAGAAAGAACCGCCGAATTCGATTTTGACATGGGCCGATCTCGTGTCTAAATTTGTGAATCAATTTTTTCCACCATTTAAGACAACACATTTGAAAAACGAGATTTCACGTTTTACACAAAGACCAAATGAAAGTTTTTCAATGGCTTGGGTAAGGTTTAAAGAAATGTTACATGAATGTCCACACCATGATTTTTCCGAATTGCATCAAATTGACACTTTTTATAATGGGCTTAATGAACATGAACGAGATTATTTAAATGCCGCCGCGGGTGGTAATTTTTTGTGCAAAACGACCGATGAGGCTTTGAAAATCATAGAAAATAGGTCTAAGGTCTATAGCCCTCGTAACACACCGAGTGTTGCCAATTTGGGCTCGTCATCATCTCGTTCCATTAATGCCTTGCAAGATGAAGCAAATGAGGAGAATCGGTTTTTCGATAGGTTTTCGACTCTTATGTCTCATTGGAAAGCTCAAGAAGCTTCAAACACCGCTTCGGTTAAAGAGGTTGCTAAGAGTTGTATTTCATGTGGTGGAGCTGATGATTTTTCCGAGTGCATTACCGCGGATGGTAACACTTCGAATGCTTATGTAGCCACGGGAACTTATAACCAAATCGGTCAAGGTTCCCGCCAAAATCAAGCTCCACAAAATCAAAATGCTAATAACTATCGAAACAACAATCAAGGTGGAAATTACCAAGGAAATCAAAGGAATTATAACAAGGGTAATTACCAAAGTGGAAATGGGCAAATTTCAAACCAAAACCAAAACCGTGATTTTCAAACTCCTACTCAAGGTTTTCAAAATGCTCACACTAAAAATTTGCAAGGAGAATTCTTAGATTATGCTAAAGCTAATGATGCTAAGTTTGATAACATGCAACGTGAGATGATTAGCTTAAGGTCCGAGTTGAAAAACGAGCTTAAAAATGAACTTGCTAACGAACTTAAAACTCATGCTAATAAAATGGAAGGAAATGTCACACGACTCTAACAAAATCAATAAAAAATGGAGCAAGGACAACATGAGATTAAGCAAGAGTTGTTAAAAGCGGATGCTAGGCAATCTAAGTTTGAAGACCGTATGGCTAAAATGTTTGAAGCTATCATGTGTAAGCCCTCTTCTTCGGGTGGTCTTCCTAGTGATACCATCGTGAACCCGAAAGGAGAATTGAAGGTTATTACTACTCGTAGTGGTAAAACTTTCAAAGAACCCATTTCTCGTCCAAGTACTTCTATGGAGAAGGAAAAAGAGAAAGAACCCGAGGTTGTGGTTGAAAAGGAGCACATTACAAGCCCACGAAGTACCGCTCAAACCACACCTACGGTTGAACCTATACCCATTATGGAACCCGAGATTCCAAGGCCAATGCCTCTGCCTAATTTGCCCCAACCCACACCACCTTTACCCTACCCATCAAGACGAAACAAGGAAAAGGCACAAGAACGAAATAATTATCAATTTGAACTCTTTATGAAAATGTTTCGTGACTTGCATTTCAATATAAGTTTTGCCGACGCCTTAGTCATGATGCCTCGATTTGCCGCGAACTTCAAAAGTATGTTGAATAACAAAGAGAAATTGCAAAAATCGTCTAGTTGTTCTTCGGTTTTTCTAAGCCGCATACCTCAAAAGGTCGGTGATCCTGGAAAGTTTTTAATCCCATGTGCTATCCAAGACATGGAAGAATGCTACGCCTTGGCCGATCTTGGTGCTAGTATTAATTTGATGCCTCTTGAGATTTTTAAATCGCTCAATCTTCCAAATCTCACTCCTTTAAGAATGTCAATCGAAATGGCCGATCATTCTATGATTCTAGCTTGTGGAGTTGCCGAGGACGTCTTTGTGAAAGTTGGAAAGTTCTACTACCCTGTAGACTTCATTGTTGTTGATATTCCCATCGATCCTAAAGTTCCGTTAATTTTAGGTCGATCTTTTTTGGATACCTCGAGAGCACTTATCGATGTGCATGCAAGAAAAATCACTCTTCGTTTCAATGAGGAAGAACTCGTTATTAATGCAACCCAAAACTCCACTCTCTCTCATGTTTATTCGATCACATCTTTGTACAATGTCAATCCCATCAAAAACATTTGTCAAAAGATTTCCAATAGAGTTTTAGGAGTTGATAAAAATGAAGTTCCGTCCCCTCCGCCGGTGGAGGTTAAGAGTGTTAAGCCTATGATTCCGATCTCGAGTGATTCTTCGGATGATGAATACGTTGACCCCGATGGGGAGGTTTTCTTTGTTGACAAAAGATTTGAAAACTTGCCACCACCTAAGCCAAAAAGATTTCAAAATGTGAGAATTTTTAGTGTGACTAACATTGTTTTAGATACACCAAATATTTTTGACATAATTAAATCGGGTTTTCACAAGGAGAGTGTTAAAGATGAAAAAGGAAAAGATTTTGAATTTAATTTAAAAGATTTTTCTACAACTCTAACTCCGTCATCACCGCGTGTATTGAGTACTACAAGCTCGTCTTCTCCTTTTGACGATGCTTTGTGTGGACTTAGTGTGGGGGAAGCCCCATATGTTCCCTCCCCTTTCTCCACTGAGGACGAGATATTTGATCCTGGAATTGCTTATATAGGGAAATCTCGGTCTTCCACCGATGCAATAAATGGAAAATCTTTTCATTTGATTGGTGCGAGTCTACCTCGAGTAGCTCAATGTTATGACTTACCCATTGTCCCACCCTTCTATTTCTTCTCTCCTATTTTCTTCTATCCCATTGGGATTTGTGTTGGAGTTGTGTTGTCTCGTCTTTCATCCGAAAACGAGGACGCTATCTTTGACCCCGGTATACGTTTATCGGATTTTTAAAGTACTCCACGTGCTTTTGGGCCTTGTTTATCATGTAAGCCCCCCCAAAAATTGACCAAACCATGATTATCCCTAAATGATCACATTTATGGGGATTCGAGTCGAGCTTTTGACTCGGTTATCAAAAACAAGGTGCCTCGTGGGGGAGACCCATGCTTATCCATGTACATATTATTGCTTTCTAATTAAGTTTAATGTGAGGGGATTTGTGCCCTTCCAACCTTTGTTCCGTGGTTGTTTGTGCATTGTGTCTTTTAGATCATCATCTTCACGATTGGAGCCTCTCGTGTTTCGTTTATGGGAGCACTCGATCGTTTGCTTTGGAGGCCTTTCCCAATATCCACATCATGATATATCCTTTTATGTTCTAACCTTAGGTTTTTAGCACACTTCATAAACGGCTTTTTACTTAATAGTTACACCCTTTCCATGCTAGATTAGGCATTCGACTAAGTCTCTAGTATGGGGGTGTTTGCACCCCTAGACTCGAAACATTGAGGACAATGTTTAACTTTAGTATGGGGGGTGAATAGATACTTGCCTTGCCAAACCTTCACGCTTTCCAAAGTTTATCGTTTTGTTTATCGTTTTCTTGCAAAATAAGGCTAAAAATGGCCAAATTTTAAAAATTTTCTCATGTTTTATAAGTGTTTGAAGACACGAATGTAGATTTTCCGATGGCGAGAATAAGAGTAATTTTTGACTCGACCGTGCGTGTTGAGCACTTAGCTTTGATTCCTTAACTTATATTAGGCTAAGTCTCTTAAATGAGGACGAGAAATGATAGAGTTAATTATAAGTTACTATGCTAAACGTAGAGTACTCGTATTCTTTCAAAAACTCATGTGTTCTCGTTGTTTGCTTATTCTCCCTTCGCTTGTAAATATTTTTTGCTTAATAAATATTGATTTAGCGGTTTAGTTAGGATTGTTGGGTTTCTAGTCTTTTCTAGTAGCTTCCGTGTAATTAAATTGGGAAGACATTAAGGTATCGCCAGCGTCACGGTTTTGAAGTATTGGCACCCTAATAATCGAAAGCTTCACCCAATAATAAGATTTCAAGTGCTCACCTAAATCTAGCAAACAATTTGAAGCCCCACAAGGCCTAAAATCTATGCAAAATTGAAAGTGAATCAAGCCTTAATCTTCGAAGCTTTAAAGATCCAAAATTCGCTTTAGCGTGAGGATATACGTCTTTGGCTAATAAAACCACCGATGATGGCGGATAATAAAAGGCAAGGCAAGACCGAAGTCATAATAAAAGCTTCATGGCGAAGTTGAATAAAAGATGGAGGTAAACCAAAGATAATAAGGTCCTTCCGTTAGGGGACGTATAAAAGTCTTGGTAATAAGTCTCATGTTCAAAACCGTTATAAAACCGTGTTTATCGATTCTTCTTGTCAACTTAATTTTTTAACATCGTTGTCTATTAGGAGGGGTTATTGATTTGATGGTCTTAGTTACACCGTTAGGACTCTATTTTTAGACCTAAATCTCTATTATCGCATAAGTCAATAATGTATCCTCGTGATCATTAAGACAAAAATAAAATATAAGAGATACAACTTAGGACTAATGGGAGAATAAGTACGTGATTAGGGCATATGAGTAGTGTTAGCATTACTAACTTATAATGACAATGATCTCGTTGCACGCTTGGCATGGAATTAAGGTGAAAATCGAGGACGACAAAATTATTTCTAACAAAGAATTCACGTGTTCTTATTCTATGAACCTAAACGTCCCATTTTGCGATGAGAATCATACATTATGTCTAAAACGCAAGTAGTAGTAATTGTAGTAGAGTAGCTAGTTTATCATTTCAATAAAATGAATAAAATGAATTTTGGAGATGCTTTGATACTTTATTCTAGCATTGCGTGAGGGCACGGCAATGGTTTAGTATGGGGGAGTGATGAGACTGCTTTTATACATGATCTCATCATCAAAAACGGCCTTTAATTGCATTAAAAATCATGAAATATGCCAAATATATGCTCGTGTTTGTTACTTGTGTATTTTTAGGTACGGATATTGTGGAATTGACAAAAGATCACAAGAATCAATCAAGAACGAACACGGGAAACGAAGACGCACAATGAACCAAGCTCAAGAATGGAATTTTGCAAAAAGACCCCTCAAGTTTGAAGAATTGGCAAAAATGGCCCCTCATCTTTGAAGAACTTGTCATAATTAACCCTCAAAAATGTTAATTATGCAAGTGTGATCCTTGAAGAATGAAGATGTGACAATTTATGCCCTTGGAAAATGATCAAAAGTGCAAAAGTTAAGCCTAATACACAAAAGGACTGAATTTGCAAATGAATTTGGACTTGTGGTGAAAGGCATTTAACGGAATGGACTGACCATGCAAGGGAATTAACAAGAGACTACATTAGTGGGAGTGGTAATGAAAATACCATCCATTAACCCACTTGGCCCAAACCCTAAACACCCCCTAGCCCAATACACTTACCCGGTTCTATTTTTTTTAATCCCGGTCAACTTCAGTCAAACCCCCACTAATCCCTCCCTTCCCTCCAAACACTTTATTTAAATAAGTTAATCCCCAAAACAGATTAAACTTTCCTAATCCCATGATAAACCCTAACCACCCCTAGTTTTAATTGAGCCAAAAACAAAGGGGTATTACCCCAAAGCATCCAGATTACCAATTAACCCCGACCTCACCCAAACCCACCTCTTAGAATCTTGCCACGTGGCCTGTGGTCCTCACCCAAGCACTCCCCTGTCCATCGTTTTCACACAAAACCCCACACCCGACCAGTTTAACATCTAGGATCAACTCCTTTGTCCCCAAGGTTCATCCAACGTCCAAGAATCAAAATCAAGAGCTGGCATCCACATGGGACACTTTTTGACCAAGAATTCGTCAAGAACTCAAGGGGCTTTTCTGGAAATCCATCCATTAGGGTTTAAGTTTGTTAATTTTTTATTCCTAGGCCTAGAAGGTTCCATTTAGTCTATAAAAGGGATATGAGCATGTTCATTCCCTCTTGTTCCAGTTTTTGCATAACATTTGTAATTCCTTTTTATATAAAATTAAAAGTTTGGTGTTTGTTATATGCAATAGTAATTCCTTTTTAATCTTGATAAAAGTTGGTGTATGTTATATGCAAAGACTGAGTTCCATTTAAATTTGTGAAAGCTTTGTGTGATTAAAGTTTTTCAAAAGTTTTAAAATATTTTTTGATTTTAGGAAAATTAAAGCAAGAAAAGTGAAAGTGGATTTTGCTAAGAGATTTTCTGAAATTGAAGTTATTTTAAAACGTGTTTCAAGGTTTAAAAGGTTTTTGGAAAAGTTTTTAAGAAGAAAAAAGAAAACAGAATACAAAGTTGTTGCTTGTTTTTCTTTGATTTTTCTTGACAGGGAACAAGATTGATTTGTTGTTGATCATTGTTCAGCATATGCCCGGGCATATAGGAGGTGGATCAACATCCACAAAGAACCCTGGATGTAGGGTTCTTTGGTAAGAAATCATTGTTTTCCTTTTTACTTTCAGTTTGGATTGATTTTGTATGAGATTGGTTTGATTGCATGTTAAGTGTGTAAATCTGGTTTGTTTTGTGTTTTTATGTTATGATATGCATGATAGGATAGTTTTAAATCAGTATGATAGAGTTATAAAGTGAGTTGCTTTGAAAAAGTTGAAAAAAAAAAGATTTAAAGGGGTGTTTGGATTCAGGTTTTAGCAAGGTTAAAATTCATTAAAGTATTTTAAAAACGTGTTAGAAAGGTTAAGTGGGATTGTGTTAAGTCTATTGTTAGTATTAGCCTAGAATAGAACAAGTTTGAAGCAAGTGTGAGAGTAAAAAAGGAAAAGTGTAGCTTAAAAAACTGCATGATCCATTTTTGCTTATTTTCCTTGAATTTTGTGCTCATAATCTTGTAATCTGTTAAAGGATAGGGTTATTTAGGGGTATGAGTTGTTTTTATGCTAGTTGGTGAGTTGTTATACCAAATCTTGGGCATTGAAGTGGAGTTTTGTGCAATCTGTTAAGCAAAATAACCACCAGACCTAGTAAAGCTATATCAGCAACTTAAACTGGTCTTGTTGTGATTTGTTGTGGAGTTTTTGCTTGCTAGGTGTTCTATTTCTGTTTCATATTGACTCCCTACACTCCAAAGAGTGTAGGGGTGCCCCCTTTGTCCAAAAACATTCACAAACAAATCCAATCCAAGTCCTCTTGGAGTTTCACCATCTGTGAAGAAACAGAAAAGAATAACAAGCTTGTGTTCTTCCAATTTTGTAACTGGACGATTTGGGTCTTAATCTTGATTAAAATTGGCTTAAAAGGAGAATTGGTTTGAGTTACAAGTCATATAAAGGTCACAGATTGATTTGGAAAGTAAAAAAAAAAAAGAAACAAAAACAAAAAAAACATACCCGCACTGGACTCGAACACGCGACCTCTCGAAGGAGGAGTAACGTGCCTACCGGTGATCTAGATAGCTTTTTACATTCTCTTTTCATTTCATTACTCTCTTAACCACTTTCTCAAATAGCTTATTTAAATAAAGCCGTGGCCTTAATAAGCTATTTCTGGCTTATTTGATAAGCGAATTTGGCTCTTTTTATTTTTCTTAAGGTTGAATTAGGTATTGTGATTTTTCTAGCCAGTTTTAGAATTTTTCCTTTTCTTTATTTATTTTTTACAATTTATTTATTAGACGTTTTTTATTAATTGATTAAAAAATAGTTAAAAGTAGTTTTTAATTAGGGAAAAATAGTTTTTAGGTTTTAATTTATATTTTTGAGGTTTACATATAAAAAAGTTTTCAAAAACTTTAACTTTTAATTTTATTTGATTTTAGGTTTTTTATTAAACTTTAAAAATTAATATAAAATTAATTAAAAGGTTTTAGGAACTTTAATTTGCATTTTCTTCTTAGTTAGAATATTTAGGATTTTTGGGAATTTTTTAGAATTTATTTAAGAACTTTTAATTTTTTTGATTATTTTAATATTATTTTATTCATAAAAATAAAAAGTTTTATTTTTAACTTTTTTTCATTTTTCCTAGATTCTAGACATTAAAATAGGACCTTTTTCACTTTCCAATTAATTTTTAGGTTTTTCAATTAATTTTTAGAATTAATTTAAGATTTAATAGATTTTAATAGTTTTTAGGAGTTTAAAAATAGTTTAAATTGGTTTTAAAATTTTTAAAAATAGTTTTTAGCTTAATTAGGTCATTTTTGAGGTTTACAAACTATAAAATCTTGTTTAGGGCTTTTTAATATTTAAAAGTGATTTTTAGGGCTTTAATTAGCATTAAAAAGTCATTATTAAATTAATTAAAAGGTTTTGGCAAGTTTGGATTTTTTTGTAAACTCTTAGAATATTATTTGGGCTTTTTAGTAATTTTTAGGAAGTTTTAGGTTAAAATTTTAAATTTTGTGCTTTTTACGTTTCTACGTCGTAACTTTCTAGTAGTGTTTTTGCCTTATTTTTCTATTTTTTTTTCGTCTTCGTCATTTTCTCTTCTTTTCTTCTCATTAATAATCAAAAACATAATCAATCATTCATTACACAACACACGTGCCTCCTCGAGAGAACGAACTCACTTTTAGGGTCATTCACACACGGTTTTCCTAAATCGTCGTGTTTACCACTATACTTTTACTTCTCTTTTCCTAAAGAGGGTAAATACACAATTATCAACCATGCAAGACTGATTAGTAGTCACTATAAAACTAATGAATAAACGCTACATTTTCTTTGAAGATTGTGAAAGATAAAATTTTATGAGATCTGCAAGAAGTGTAAAATAAGGCCATAATGTTAGGGAAACCTACATATGTGCCTGTAGCATCTATTCTTCTGAGTCGAATTTACTCATCTATGGAAATTGTCTTATTTGACGATTGATATTCCGCTCTTGTCCAATTCTCCCGTAGTGAGATTCTTAGGAAAAGTATTTGATTACCGAGTGTTGATACCCGACTGGATGTATCGACGTTCTTATCATTTATTATGATTTGATTTCATTTGAATGACCTGGGTAATGATCCGAGGAGCTTTCGAATGCGTACTCGAATCATGAAAACATGGGATATATTCATATTCGTTAAATGTTTTCGTCTGTATCTGATTTGAAATTCTATCGCGTAGATTATGCGTTGACCTTACTCTTTAGATGGTAGTTGTGTCTCCATATATCCTTGAATTTGTGAAGGATTATGAGTTATTATTAGTCTTTTGAGAAGTTCACATCTTATCGACGGCAATGGAACTGAAAAGTTGATAATGCCGGTAGAATGGATTGATTGATGATGACATGACGATATTGTCTTAATTGATGGGAACTCGAGCAGAATTCCCCTAAAAAGATAAGATGTTGATTATCAAAAGTGATATAAATAATTCTTGGTAGATGACGATATCCTATATTGGGAATTGAAATTATATTGTGAATGATTGTGAATTAGTCATAGATATTATAATCTAGAATGAACTTAAAACGAATTTATTAAGAAGATAATTATGTTATCTGACACTTTAGGAGGTATTTGTTGACGAATTAACTAGACTTTCGCCATTAAGGCAAGTTGAAATTAGTATTGATTATATTCCCGGTGCTGCACTTGTGGTTTGTGCACTATACGTCAGCACCATCTGAATTTAAGGAATTACCGTACAACTGAGAGAGTTGTCGGAGAAAGATTTTATTCTACCTAGCCTGTCATCCTGAAGAGCTATGGTGTTATCTTTCCTTATATTTATAAGATTACTGTGAACTGAGTAAATTGACAATCGAAAACGATATCCATAACTCGAAATGGAAGAATTGTTCGATCATTTACAAGGTTCTAGCAAATTTGATCCATAGCATGGTTATCATCAACTTCGCATCTGCGAAAGAGATTATCTATTCCAATCACTACATCCGGTGCTTGTAATGAACATTATGAGTTCCACGTAATGTCGTTTGGATTGACCAATGCACATGTAGCATTCATAAATATGATGAATCACGTGTGTAGGCTGTAATTTGATAAATTCATGCTTGCGATCATTAAAGACTAATTGTTTGTATATAAGAATAATAATGAGTTAATAATTAGTTATAAATTGCCCTGAATTGGCTAAACAATGAAAACCTATACCTTAAATATTTAACATGTGATTAAAAACTTAACCCTTTACATAAAATGACCGTTGGATTAATAATGGTAAGATGTATGCATATAGACTCTTCAAAAATTAAGAGCCCTTTTAAGACTTTGGATATTACCAAAAAGAAATGGAAATATGTTTTAACAAATGTTTTAAGAAAGGATTTTAAAGGGATTATTCCCTTATACACAAACCATTTAACTAAACTTCTGTTTAGGGGTAAATGTTTGTGTATACCTCAAGATAACTTAAGAAGGACTGAGTAAAACCATTTAAACCATGACTTAAAAATTTGAAACGACAATTTTTGCTTTTCAACTAAGAAAATTTTGACCAAAGTATAAACAAAGGTTTTTCAAACATTTACGAATCTTATTAAATATTTTCGATAAATCAACAAAAATCTTGTT
The DNA here is from genome assembly GCA_025667525.1 of Glebionis coronaria. Taxonomy (NCBI): domain Eukaryota; kingdom Viridiplantae; phylum Streptophyta; class Magnoliopsida; order Asterales; family Asteraceae; genus Glebionis; species Glebionis coronaria. The sequence goes on along the minus strand of CM046876.1, from coordinate 143,518,534 downwards.
AATTAAATTTAAAATTTATTTTGAACATTTTATATGATTGGTCGAACTAAGAAATTTAAAATTTTTACGTTTACGTTTCATAAAAATTAACTAATTATTATTTAATTAATTGTAATAATTATCGACGCTTTAGACGTCGGATTGAGTAAAACTGATAAAAATGATAGATAAGACGAAACTGAAACTTAGAAGATATGAAGAAAGAATTTTGAATAAATACAGTTGTGATATTTATTTCATCAGGAGAAAGTGAACGTAATTACTGACGCATAATATAGAAAGAATATATGAGTGAATTGTGGACCTGATAATTATATCATCATAAGAAGTGAATATAGATACCGACGCATTATGTAAAAAGGATAAAGAAACAATTAGGACATGATCCTTAATAATGAAGGTGCAAAATAAATTGCCAAGCGATATAAAAATAAACGATGTTTGTAAGAAAGGATAATATAGATTATAAAAGAGGTTCGCGGCTAATGTGAACCATTAAAAACTGAGAAGCCGATAACGTTAAATATTTTAAAGACCACTTATGATTGTCTAAATGTGGAAGATTGTGAGATATAGTTATGTTGGAATTTGTAAGTATAAGTATTATATGTATGTCATTTATGACTAAAAGTATCTTTGTCTGAAGAAGTTGTACTGATGGCAATTATGAAGGCAGACATCGCCTCATACATTAGTAAACGTCTAGCTATTGCAAAGGTCATCATCTGAATTTGATTCGATTTGGGTCATCGTCGACAGACTAACCAAATCTGCTAATATCATTCTCGTTAATGATAAATGCAAAAGAGTTATGTAAAAATAGCATGCCTGTATCGATCATCTATATCAAGATCCTCGCTTCGCATCGAATTTCTAGAGATTTGCTCAGAAATCATTGAGAACGAACCTTGATGAGAGTACTATGTACCACCCCAAATCGAAGGGACGAGGTAAAGTAACGATACAAGGTAATATAAGTGTTGTTTTATGTTTGAATGATTGACCTTGGGTAATAGACCGTATAATCGTTATCCTTTGGAGAGATTACCATTGATAAGTATCGTATTAGGATTGAGATTGAATCTTGTTAGGATCTATATTAGAGCATCTGTAAGCAAGAGTTGAGATGAAGACATCCGACATACACCCACTGTGAGTTGGACATGTCTTTTAGGTTTAAGGTTTCCTATGATGGCGAACCTAACCTTGCAAAATACCCGACCCGCGAAATCTGAAATGATTGTTGAAATTAGGATCTGATTATTGACTGCCCGTAGTGGGAAAGAGGTTATGTGAATGAGAAATGTAGATCTTGAAGTGCCAAATGGGTAGCGAAGCTATGCCACAATTTTTAACCTTGGAAAAAAAAATGAATTCATGATCTGACAAATCATGGGATATAAGTCTCCGTTGTTTGGGACCATTGAGATGATGTAAAAGATTGGTTTGAAAGGCATATAAGATGGATCTACCCTAGGACTTCAAAGACTGCGTGAATTATGTTTCGTAAATCGAACTTGATGGAATATCTATCAAGTGAAAATCTGAATTATTCTTAGTAGAGCTTAGATCGGCGAAAAGTTGCATTCATCAAAAACCCGTGAACATCATGGATAGAGAAAGTAAGTCAACATTAAGCCTGATCTTATTCCCGTAGTTATATTTGATGAAACTCGCGTATTGTAATTGCACTTGTGAGAAAAGACCGAATGTGGAGGAAATACCCACATGGCTTTAACTCTATAAGAAGCAAGTAGTAAGGTAAGATGATCTTTGAGGACAAAGATCCTGTTTAGGGGTAAATGCTGTGACAATCCGTCAATTTATGGTCGATTTTTTATTCTCAAATATTATTTGAAAATATTATTCTAATGTTACTATATGAACTCACTTATTATTGGGAAGAAATTTGGATTTACGTCTTGAAGTAGCATCGACTACGTCTAAACCGGAGGATTCAACGTTACGTGCTTACGTTTACATACACCGTCTTTGGTGACAGTCCGACATTTCAGAAAATAAATTTGTCCATGAATATTATTTTGGAGTTTTAAATTTGTGTTGGTTCATAAACTCACAAATTTACGAGAAGAGATTAGGACTTACGATTTTATTTTAACGTCTTTTACGACTAAACCGGAAACCTTAGGATTACGTATTTACGTTTTCGAACTCCGTTTTTGATGAAACAATTTTTATTGGATTCGTTTTGTGACGTCGATTCATAATTTATAAAAACGTTTTTCGTAAAACGACCCGAGGGCACGCAAATCGAGGAAACTAGAATCGAGGAGTACCCGTAAATAAATGGGGATGAGACAAGTGGGACACTTGTCCCACCCCCAAAACCGGCCAAGCTTTAGCTACAACACATCATATGATGTGTCAAAGTGTAGCTTAACACTTACATGTGTAAGTAAGCTTACACATTAAGCTACTTCTACCACAAAAACTAACAACCTCAAACCACTAGTATCATTCTACCACATGCAAAACCACACATTTTCTCTCATCTCCCCCATGTTTGCCGTCCACCCCTCTCTCACAAACACCCATTTCATACAAAATTTAACCACAAAACATATGTTATAATTAACATATGTTAATCTCCATTCAAAAAGATGAAGATTGGCGGTGCTTATAACATCCAAGGAGGAGTTTTCATGGAGTAGGAGGGCTGATTTTCCACAAGGAGATCATGGAGCTTGGTGGTCTTGAAGATGCTCATGATTATTCACAAGTTTCTCCAACAAAAACCATGTCCAAATCATAACCTACATCAACTTGGTGGTATAAAGATTGTCCTCCTCATCTTCTTGTTATTTTGATTATGTAAACATGTATTTTATTTCCTATTGTATATATTTATGATGATTATATGATGATAAAAATGTTATGTGGGGATTTGTTGTTGATAAACATGATTAAAAAGGTGAAAAACCATATGAAACAAGGTTAAAATCTTGATTAATTTACATGGTTGTATAAAACAGTAAGTAAACAGGTCATGGACTGATAAAATGATGAAGAAGAATGGATTTACAGTAAGCTATGAGTCTTGTACACATGTGAGAGTTGGTCATGCAATGGAATCATTGTAATGAGTGAGATATGATCAAAACAAGTTTAAGATACAAATCTGAAGTTACTGTTTTGGACGATTTTTAGAAAACACTTAAAGGATGATTCAACAGTAGCTATAGTAGAGTTAAATGTAGCAAATATCATGTAGTTTATGTGATAAAAATTTGAGCTTCTATCTCCATGTAGAACTCAAGATATGGCAGTTTTGGTGAAGATGAAGTTAAAAATCAGATTTTTGGAAATTAAAGAATAATACTATTATATAAGCACTCACATTTTAATATATAAAATGTAAAATAAAAACCCACTAACTTATAAAAATTAATTATATAAATATATATAAAAGGGTAATCAAATGGATAAATTATATAAATGGTGGTAAAATAATGCTTATAAGTAATAAAAACTATAAACATGATTTTTACGACTTTTTCGGCTATTGCCGTAAAATTAACGTTTTTGTTAAATAAAACTTAGATGGTTGGACCCGTCTAATGAAAACTTTATAAAACTTATATACTGATATATAGACATGTATAACAAGTAAAAACCGATAAAAACCCGAACTATAGGGCATACGGACATTAACGAGCTAAGTAAACATATTGCACTAATACTTGGGCTAATAATTGGACTAAATAAGATAAACACCTACAAAAAGAACTTATTGGGCTTAACCCATTTGGGCCCAACTTGAAAGTGTATGTACTGATAAAATAAGTACAAAATGGATAAAATAAGTTAAATAACTTATAATAAGCTTATTGGACTTAAGACACGTAAACGGGTAAAACTAGTAAACTAATATAAAAGTTATCGACATATAACACTAAAATGAGTAAACGAGAATACGTAAACCCACTTGATCATCATATATATATAATGACCATATGTATACATAATTGATATTTTTATAAAGTCATTGGACAAACGTCTAAGACCGATTATTATTTATATAGGTTTCCGTGATTGAAGCACGTACCGTACGTCCGAGTTGCCAATAACCCGCTTTCCCACATCAACGTGAGTTCATAGCCTCGCACTCTTTTAAATGTTTTTATAAATGTTTTATAAACCCGCGAGGGAGATAACATGTTAGTTTTATAAAATAGGACACCATTTGTCCCGATTGTTTGTTTATTGATTTTGGACCCGAATGATTGAATGACCCGATTGTATGACCCGATAAATGATTAATGGACCCGATAGATGAAATTAAATGGATTATTAAAGTTAGGTTATGTCACTAAAAGTCCCATTAGCATGAATTGTGAACTACCGGGAGTTGGTAGACGCTTATGCATTTAATAGTACTATTTGGGGACGATCACCCCAGTTCGCGCCTTGACGGTTGATCCCCGTCGTGCCACATTGATTGGTAAGCGAATTTATGTATGAGAAGATTTCCATAGCGTGACCTTTGTGACGACACGCTACCTTAGATGGGCAAAATTGGTATCGGGTTAGCTACCCGTTGTTGGTTTAGTAAGGTAACAATGTCATGCGGCTTATAATAATCCAAAAACTAACGAAATACTATTAGACGCTTCGAATTACGATGTATTGCCTGACTAGCAATACAGGGTCATACTATTGATATTATGTTCGTGTTTTGGTTTTCATAACCATATTCATATAACGGATTTTATTTGAATTTATACGACGTCATAAGACGTATTGTATGATGTTTTTACGACATTGGCTCGTATAATGTTTTTTTAAGGCAAATGCCTATATTATGATTTTCGATAAGGATTTGTATAAAAATGACTTTGGCTATTTTATGGCCTATTACAAAGATTTGTATAAAATAATTTTGGCTATTTTACGGCCTATTACAATGATTTGTACGAATTGATTTTTGGTACTAATTTTATACCAAAGTTATATTGATGGAATTTATTAAACTCTATGAATTCACTCGGCGTTATCGCTGACCTTTTCTTTAACATGTTTCGTCTCAGGTACTTGAAGGTAATTCTCGGGAAGACAACAAGAATTCATGGCCCGCACCTAAATACTTATTTCCATTCAAATACTTTGTAAAACCTGTATTAAATATAATGACTTGGGACCGATGTAACTTTGATATTTATGAATGGAAATGCTTTATTAATAAACGACGCGATTTTTATGCGTTGTCTATGATGTGAGTAATGTGCTATCCCGTAACACCAACGAGTCTTCCGCTGTATTGAGTTGTATAAATTTGGGGGTGTTACAATAGTATCTAGTGGCATGGGAAGCATCCTAATGTTCTTGGCATAAGCAGTAGAAATGACCGAGTGAGTAGCACCCGTATCAAATAGCACACACGCAGCTTGACCATACATATACAAGATTCCAGTGATGGTACCTGTAGACTTGTTGGCCTGATCTCGAGATGTCGTGTAGACAGGTCCAGTGGTAGGAGGCGGCTTGGTATCAGCATGTCCCGATGTGCCCTCCGTCTCGCCCTTACGGCAGTCCTTCATGAGATGGCCAGGAATACCACACTTGAAGCATGCGTCAGTGTTACGACGACATGGACCTGGGTGTGCCTACGATGGCAAGTAGAGCAAAGAGGATGAGTATATCCCCTAGCGGGTGCTCTGGCTGGCTGAGGACCAATGATAACTAGACGGCTAGGCTGTGAACCTCTCTGGTTCTGGTCCCTACCGTTTCCATGGTTCCTGTTGCCGTTGGAGTGCCCAGCGTTGTTACAGTAATTATCATTACCGCCACGCCTATCCGTAGCAGAACGGCCGTTAGTCTGACCGTTTCCCTTGGGCTGATTAGGCTGCTGTTGAGTAGCCGGCTGAGACCGGTCCCTAGTTTTCTGCCTCTTCTCGGGTTTCTCAGCTTCCCCGAACTCATCTCTCTCCTGCAGCATCTCCAGCTTACGTGCTGCATCGGCCACTTGTGCTACTGTGTTGAACGTAGCACACACCAGATTGTTTGTGACCGATGTGCGAAGAGCCCACCTAAAGTGGTGTGCCTGCTCTTCAGGAGTACCTGTCGCTGCACCAAGGAAACCAGCTAAGCGAAGAAAGCGCTGCATGAACTCATTGCTATTCTCCCCAGCTCTCTGTCGGATCCCATGGTACTCCCTCTTGAGCTTGCCTTGCTCAGCCTTGGGAAAGAACTGCTCCATCACCCTATCTCTGAACTGAGCCCATGTCAAACCAGCCACCCAATTATCACCTCCCTCAGACTGCTTCAATGCTAACCACCAATTTAAAACATCACCTTCGAACCAGTAACATGCCAACCTCGCCTTGAAAATGGGGTCACAACCCATAGCATCGAATATCTTCTCGATGTGAGCCAACTACCTTTCAGCTTCACTGGGGCTATCTGTTCTCTCGAAAGCTTGAGGACGGAGCTTATTGAATCTCTCCAGCCATATTGCCAATGTCACCGGAGGAGGAGGAGGAGGAGGTGCTTGGTTTTGCTGCTGATTGTTGGCAGCCTGAACCTCAGCCCTGATGTCATTCCTCAGTTGAGGAAGCAAAGCTTGCATTGCAGCTTGGATTGCTGCATTGAGTTGTTCCTGCTCGCGTGTGAGAACCATCTAACAGTATAACATAAAACATATGATTAAACAGATCAAAACATAAAATATATTTATACAAAAAAAATTATACCAATAAATCAAGAGAAAACTTTTATGCAAGAAAATTTGTATATGAATGCATGATGCAGTTTTATGAAAACTTTTGTATGCTCGAGAGTGAACGCCTATGGTCAGTTCACCCAAAATAAAAGACATGGAGAGGGGACGCCTATAGGTCGGTCCCAAATTTAAAAGTTTCGATAAAACACATGCGACTAAATAGGTCTAGTCTTGTACCAACCATTACTTAGTCATAAACCTGCGACAATGACATATATATGTACGCATAAAAAATGATGAATGCATGAAAACGACTGTCAGTTCTAGAAAGACGATAGTGACTACCCACTAATCACAGGTCATGTTTTGAGAGCCTACAGGTTGAAGCCTTGGCTCTGATACCATAATTGTAACACCCCATTTTGATAAATGGAATGTCACGCGTAATTATGGCGCGTCATTGATAGGTGTGTAAACACCCATCCTTTTTACCACTTAACTACAATAATAACCAAGCCAAAACGTGTATTTTGTGTCGTAAATGTCGGAATTATGCGTGGTTTGTGTTTTTGTTGTGATTTAGGACGAAAATGTGAAAAGGGGAGAAAACACGGGCATTCACGGGCTTTTATCGAAGAAAAAGACAAAAGACGAAATCAAGAAATCAACAGTGCAAAAAGAACGGAAGTCCAAGACCAATTCTGAAGATTTATCGAAGAAAAAGTCAAAAGACGGAAGTTTACTAAAAGCCAAAGAACTCAAGTCTTATTTATGAAGAAATTTAAAGACGAGTTTAAAGAAATCCCGAGACAACGTCATTAAAGTCGAAGAACTAAGAAGATTAAGGACTTAATGATGCAATTAAATAAAGAAGAAAGAGGGGAGGAAGCTTCCTCTAAGCACCTCCCTAATCCTCCTATAAATAGATCATTAGGATTTCATTTTCATTTTGTTGGCTAAGTGTGACAATTAGCTCTTCCACTTTAATTTTTGCACATTTAAATACATGCCATTTACTTAATTGTCTTGCACCTTTAATTCATGTTAATTCCAAGTAAGTGTTCTTAATTTTGTTGCTTTAATCTTTATTTACCTTTGATCAAGTTTACTTTTATCATTCTCCTTCTTCTTTTCTCTTGTTTTTGGTTTGTTTTAAAATCAGATTAAGCAAGCTTTTGCTTAATCTCTTGCTTTTGATTAAAGGTTTTGTCTTTTCTTTTCCCTTTAAGCTTTCATACGAAATAAGCCATAAGTTTGACAATCTTATGTGCTTATTTGGTATTTGGCTTAATTGTTTTCAAAGTTGCTAAAAGTTTTATCTTTGTAAAATCCATTCTATTAAGTTTCGTCTTTTAAATTTTGAAAGGTTTTAACTTTTTAGCTTATTGTCTCGTTTTGTTTCCATTTCATTTTAGTAGCTGAATTCAGCTTATTAGTTCTAGCTTATTTGGTTCATGTGCTTATTACGAATTTGCTCTCCATCGAAAAGAAAGGAAACTACACATTGCGACAGCTCCATTTAGCCACATTCCGATTGTGACAGAATTGGGACAAGGGTTTTGGATTCCGACGGATTGCGATCTAGTAACATCACCCTCATTCCGATCTGGGATTGCGATCGCACATTGCGATCGCATATTCCGACGGGTCTTGAGGTTTTCTAAGTCGAAGTGCTGCCCAATTTTATTGAGCAATATTCCGATCTGGACCACATTCCGATGGGTATATTCCGATGGAAGTGACATTCCGATAGATTCTCTTTTCAACATTCCGATAGACCTAGCTTTAATACATTCAGATAACTACTTTGCGATCTGGATTCCGATGGTATGGTGACCGCATTCCGATCATACATTCTGATGGTTGTGGGTTTGGAATTATAATTTGCTTTGTTTGAATTTTATTTTTACATTTTTAATACTTCGTCAAATTTAATTTTCGTCACGCTTTAGTTTTAAGTCATTTAATTAATTTACTTTTCAAAGTTTTGATATTGCACCCTTTACTTTTAATTAGTCTTAGATTTAATTAACCTGCCAATTACTTTAAAGTTTCGCACTATTTAAGTATACTACAACGACAAATCTTTGTTTTACCAAAAGACGACTGAGTCGCACTTAAACCGGAAATCAATTCGATTAGAACACTATAACGAACCGGAAATCAATTCGATTAGACCACTATAACGAACTATAATTTTCTTACTAGGCAAAACCCTTGTATTAAATGGCGCCGCTGCCGGCTCTTTTCGTAAAGATTAACGGTTTTCTGTGAGAGACGCGTTGCTTTTTGGGATCCGTTCATTCGTGAGCGTTATTTTCTTGCTTAACAATTTTCAAAAAAAAAAACCCATAAAAATTAAAAATTGTTAAAAATCCATAAAAATTAAAAAATTTCAAAAATCCAAAAAGATTTTATTTTTATCTTTATAGTGTATATATATTTTATTTGTGTTTGGTATTGATTTCTTTTGCTTTTGCAGGTGTATGCGTACTAGATCTTCTACTTATCCAGAGCCCGAGACTCGTGAAGATTTACCTATGGCAGGTGTGAACAAAAACAATAATCCACCGCACCTCAATAATAACAACAACAATGTTCTTCCACAGCCCGATCTTCGGACAATGGAGGAGCTTTGTCAACCCACCATGTTTGGACGAGGAGGACCGATTGCGCCGATGCAAATCACGGCTCCGGAGTTTTCGTTGAAGCATCACATGATCCAGCAAGTGCAAACAAATCCTTTTCGAGGAATGCCTGATGATGATGCCAACAAACACCTCGAGAAATTCATTACTATTACCCAAAGCATGAAGTTGCCGGTGCCACAATGGATGTTCTTCGCCTACAACTCTTTCCACATACTTTATCACACCACGCCGAGAAATGGTTTGATCGTCTCCCGAAGAATTCCATTCATACTTGGGATGACATTGTGACAATCCATCAATTTACGATTGATATTTTATTCTCAAATATTATTTGAAAATATTATTTTAATGTTACAATATGAACTCACTTATTTTTGGGAAGTAATTTGGATTTACGTCTTGAAGTAGCATCGACTACGTCTAAACCGGAGGATTCAACGTTACGTGCTTACGTTTACATACACCGTCTTTGGTGACAGTCCGACATTTCAGAAAATAAATTTGTCCATGAGTATTATTTTGGAGTTTTAAATTTGTGTTAGTTCATAAACTCACAAATTTACGAGAAGAGATTAGGACTTACGATTTTATTTTAACGTCCTTTACGACTAAACCGGAAACCTTAGGATTACGTATTTACGTTTTCGAACTCCGTTTTTGATGAAACAATTTTTATTGGATTCGTTTTGTGACATTGATTCATAATTTATAAAAACATTTTTCGTAAAACAACCCGAGGGCACGCAAATCGAGGAAACTAGAATCGAGGAGTACCCGTAAATAAATGGGATGAGACAAGTGGGACACTTGTCCCACCCCACTCCCAAAACCGGCCTAAGTTAGCAACTTAACACTTGATCTGTCAAGTATAGCTAACAAAGCCTTACACATGTCATCAAGCTTACATCTTAAGCTAACCAACACACAAAACCACCAAGCAAACCATTTGCTTTCATTCTACTCATGCAAACTAGCTACATCTCTCTCTCTAATCTCATTTTGGCCGTCCCTTCCTCAACCAAAAACACCCAATATGATCTTGATTCCACCACAAAATCCTATGTTATTTACACCTATGTTGAAGCCACTTCAAAACCCTATTGATTGGTGGTACTTATAACATCAAAGGAGGAGTATTCATGATGTCTTGGGGCTGATTTTTCCACAAGGAGTCCATGGAGCATGGTGGTCTTGAAGATGGTCTTGGCTATGCACAAGTTTCTCCATCAAATTCCATGTTTTCATCACAACCAACATCAACTTGGTGGTATAAAGATTGTCCTCCTCAACTTCTTGTTATTTTGATTATGTAAACATGTATTTTATTTCCTATTGTATATATTTATGATGATTATATGATGATAAAAATGTTATGTGGGGATTTGTTGTTGATAATCATGGATAAAAAGATGAAAAACTACAAGTAAAAATGGGTAAATCATGTTTAAATGATAGGCTGTATAAAAACAGTAAAGAACCATATGGTAAACTGATAAAATGATGAAGTAGAATGGATTTACAGTAAGCTATGGGTCTTGTACACATGTGAGAGTTGGCCATGCAATGGAATCAAAATAATGAGTGAGATATGATCAAAACAAGTTTAGGGTATAAATCTGAAGTTACTGTTTTGGACGATTTTTAGAAAATATTTAGAAGATGATTCAACAGTAGCTATAGAAGAGTTAAATGTAGCAAATATTATTTAGTTTATGTGATAAAAATTTGAGCTTCTATCTCCATGTAGAACTCAAGATATGGCAGTTTTGGTGAAGATGAAGTTAAAAATCAGATTTTTGGAAATTAAAGAATAATACTATTATATAAGCACTCACATTTTAATATATAAAATGTAAAATAAAAACCCACTAACTTATAAAACTTATTTATATAAATGTATAAAAGGTTAATTAAATGAGTAAATTATATAAACGGTGGTAAAATAATATTTATAAGTAATAAAAACTATAAACTTGATTTTTACGACTTTTTCGGCTATCGCCGTAAAATTAACGTTTTTCGCCAAATAAAACTTAGACGACCAAACCCGTCTAATGTAAAGTTTATAAAAGTCATATACTGATGTATAGGTAACTAAGACAAGTAAAAACCGATAAAACCCGAACTATATGGAATACGGACATTTACGAATTAACTAGACATATTGGACTAATAGTTGGACTTAATAAGATAAATACTTGTAAAAAGAACTTATTGGGCTTAACCCATTTAGGCCCAACTTGTAAAGTGTAGATACTGATAATGTAAGTATAAAAGAGATAAAAACAAGTTAAAGAACTTATACAAGGCTTAATGGACTTAAAATAGATAAAATCGGTAAAACTAGTGGACTAGTAAGACGTTACCAAGATGTAAACGCTAAAATGAGTAAACGAGAGTATGTAAACCCACTTGATCATCATATATATATAATCATCATATGTATACATAATTGATATTTTTATAAAGTCATTGGACAAACGTCTAAGACCGAGTATTATTTGTCTAGGTTTCCGTGATTGAAGCGCGTACCGTACGTCCGAATTGCCGATAACCCGCCTTCCCACATCAACGTGAGTTCATAGCCTCGCACTCTTTTAAATGTTTTATAAATGCTTTATAAACCCGCGAGGAAGATAACATGTTAGTTTTTATAAAAGTTTGGACACTATTTGTCCCGATTGTTTGTTTATTTATTTTGGACCCGAATGATTGAATGACCCGATTGTATGACCCGATAAATGATTAATGGACCCGATAGATGAAATCAAATGGATTATTAAAGTTAGGTTATGTCACTAAAAGTCCCATTAGCATGAATTGTGAACTACCGGGAGTTGGTAGACGCTTATGCATTTAATAGTACTATTTGGGGACGATCACCCCAGTTCGCGCCTTGACGGTTGATCCCCGTCGTGCCACATTGATTGGTAAGCGAATTTATGTATGAGAAGATTTCCATAGCGTGACCTTTGTGACGACACGCTACTTTAGATGGGAAAAATTGGTATCGGGTTAGCTACCCGTTGTTGGTTTAGTAAGGTAACAATGTCATGCGGCTTATAATAATCCAATCACCAAAATATTACTAGACGCTCCGATTTACGATGTATTGCCTGACTAGCAATACAGGGTCATACTATTGATATTATGTTTGTGTTTTGGTTTTCATAACCATATTCATATAACGGTTTTTATCTGATTTTATACAACGTCATAAGACGTATTGTATGACGTTTTTACGACATTGGCTCGTATAATGATTTTTAAGGCTTTTTATAACCATATTCATATAACGGTTTTATTTAATCTATACAACGTTGCAAAACGTATTGTATGGTGTTTTTAACGACAATGATTCGTATAATGATTTTTAAGGCAAATGCCTATATTATGATTTTCGATAAGGATTTGTATAAAATGACTTTGGCTATTTCATGACCCATTAAAATGATTTGTACAAAATGATTTCAGTAATAATTTTATGCTGATATTATATTGATATATTTTATCAAACTCTATGAATTCACTCGGCGTTATCGCTGACCTTTTCTTTTAACATGTCTTATCTCAGGTACTTGAAGGTAATTCTCGGGAAGACGACAAGAATTCATGGCCCGCACTTAAACTATATTTTCCATTCAAAATACTTTGTAAAACTTTGTATGAAATAATATGACTTGGGACCGATGTAACTTTGATATTTATGAATGGAAACGATTTAATATTAAACGACGCGATTTTTATGTGTTGTCTATGATGTGAGTAATGTGCTATCCCGTAACACCAACTAGTCTTCCGCTGTATTGAGTTGTATAAATTTGGGGGTGTTACAGTTTGGTATCAGAGCTCTCGTTATAGAGAACGAAAGATTTTAAAACCAAGGTTTTGAATAAAACATTTCAAAATCTTTAACTATAAACATTTTTCTAAAAATGTCTAAAAATCTTTTGACTATAACGGTGCCGAAGAATTCCCGAGTTACCGACAAGGCCAAGACTGAGAAGTGTTATTTTAATATATATATAACTTGGATTATATATATATATATATATATATGATGTAATTTTATTACATGACTGTTTGATGATTATTTTGATTATTTATACGAGGTATTTATACGACGTAGATTGTCACAATGTACCCTAAATCCCCTAGTAAATTAATCGAAGCTATCCTCGTAGGAATTCTAGCTATCCTAGATCTAAACCAAGTTGTGGATATTTATGATCCCAACAAATGGTTGATATTCGTAGAAATGTAGATATTAGTTGATTGTGATATTGAAAAAGAATTGGCAAGATTAAAACTGATATCGATGTCATGACGATCGTTCCTTATAGAGTGGAGTTTGACAAAACGTTACCACCTGGAAGGATGTCATCTGATTCGTTGTCACCCAATTCTTAAATTTGAAATCGAAAGGGTGAATGTTGCACTTAAGGCTGTCATTGGAACCAGTACCCAAAAGCCTCATGCCACTAATACCTTTCTGAGAAGTCCAATTGACTGATCAAGTCATTTCATATTAATGACTCATTTGATAATTGTTGTTGTAAGAGCTAATAGGATTGGAAATTAAGTGTTGATTTATATTAAGATTGTATTGCCTTTACAAGGCCGAAGAATAAGATTGAAAGTATTGGAGAATGAGGTAGAATATCGAATTGAGTATAAGTTGGTTAAAACTTGAATAAAGTAAAATTTAACCCATATGGAATAATAAATTGTTAAGAGGAAATCGTTAAGTTTTGTGATGGAATTATAAGGTATTAATTGATTGTAGGTTCGTGTTAAAGGTTGTTCCTAGGCCATTGTCCACTAACGAGGATGCCCAGTGTCCAAGAAATAAATTGAAGAAATCTTCTTCTGAATTAAGACCGATGGATCTTCTGGGACATGTGGAACACCTAACGACTCTTGTAGATTAGTATTCATTGTGGTATCTTTTAAAAATCCCTAACTTAACTAAGATATCAGTTAGTGGGATGAGTTCTGAGAATTGTATGACATAGTGACACGTAATGTGTTACGGTACAATTTTGACTTGTTTATGATTAATAAAAAGACTACCTTTGATTGCTAAATTCTACATGTATCGATGTTATCTATCTTTTCTTTCTTGTCTCTAATGCCCGCATTAGTGATGCAACCCTTGAACAAGTACTCATCTTGAATCGAGTTACGTTGTGAATTATTCTCCTTGTATTCTTGAGTGCCATCGAAGTCATGCCTCATGATTGTTTGGCTAAGCTCATTCCTATCATATCGTAGTTAATTCTTGGTGAACAAGCTTTCATCACTCTTTTGCAGATCACTCATTGTTTTTATAAATTTAAAACGGTATCCTTTGAGAAAATTTAATTTTCATCACAATAAGGATTATTCAAAGTGAGATTTATAAGTGATTGATATCAAAATGAAGTTGTTTATGAGACGCTTTGGAAACTTAATTATTTCCATAACGAAGAAATTCTTTGTAAATTTATTCTTGATTCTTATTTAAGAATTAAACATGAAAATGTTTTTATTATAAACACGATGATAAAGTTTTGACGAACTGAGTATTGCATCGTTAATCTTGAAATTGTATATAGTTGCGCGCCTACATACAATTTGGAATGGACTATGCAAGACTGATTAGTAGTCACCATAAAACTAATGAATAAACACTACATTCTCTTTGAAAATTGCGAAAGATTAAAATTTTTATGAGATCTGCAGAAGTGAAAAATAGGGACATATTGATAGGGACACCTACATATGTACCTGTAGCATCTATTCTTCTGAGTCGAATTTACTCATCAGTGGAAATTGTCTTATTTGACAATTGGCAATTCTTTCTTGTCCAATTCTCCCGTAGTGAGATTTTTAGGAAAAGTATCTGATTACCGAGTGTTGATACCCGACTGGATGTATTGACGTTCTTATCATTTCTTATGATTTGATTTCATTTGAATGACCTGGGTAACGATCCGAGGAGCTTTCGAATGCGTACTCAAATTATGAAAACATGGGATATATTCATATTCATTAAATGTTTTCATCCATATCTGATTTGAAGTTCTCTCGCATAGATTATGAGTTGACCTTACTCTTTTAATAGTAGTTATGTCTCCTAATATCCTTGAATATGTGAAGGATTATGAATTATTATTAGTCTTTTGAGAATTTCACATCTTATCGACGGCAATGAAACTGGAAAGTTGATAATGCCGGTAGAATGGATTGATTGATTATGACATGACGATATTGTCTTAATTGATGGGAACTCGAGTAGAATTCCCCTAAAAAGATAAGATGTTGATTATCAAAAGTGATCTAAATAATTCTTGATGGATGACCATATCCTGCATTTAGACTTGAAATTATATCGTGAATGATTGTGAATTAGTTATAGATATTATAATCTAGAGGAACCTAATATGGATGTATTAAAAGATGTTTCTGTTATCTGAAACTTTAGGAAGTATTTGTTGGTGAATTACCTGGACTTTTGCCATTAAGGCAAGTTTGAATTTGGTATTGATTTTGTTCCCGGTGCTGCACTTGCGGCTTGTGCACTGTACGTCAGCACCATCTAAATTAAAAGAATTACCGTACAACTGAGAAAGTTGTCGGAGAAAGATTTTATTATACCAAGCCTGCCATCCTGAAGAGCTATGGTGTTATCTTTCCTTATATTAGATTACTGTGACTGAGTAAATTGACAATCGAAAACGATATCCATAACTCGAAATGGAAGAATTGTTCAATCATTTACAAGGTTCTAGCAAATTTGATCCATAGCATGGTTATCATCAACTTCGCATCTGCAAAAGAGATTATTTATTCCAATCACTACATCCGGTACTTGTAATGAACATTATGAGTTTCACGTGATGTCGTTTGGACTGACTAATGCACATGTAGCATTCATAAATTTGGTGAATCACGTGTGTAGGCTGTAAATTGATAAATTCGTGCTCGTGATCATTAAGGACTATATGTTTGTATATAAGAATAAGAATGAGTTAGTAATTAATTATAGATTGACCTGAATTGGCCGAACAATTAAAAATGGTGTCTTGAATATTTAACATAAGACTTGAGACTTAATTCTTTACATAATTTAACCATGTGATTAATAGATAATGGAAGCTATATTGACTTTTCAAAGATTAGAACCATTAACGCTTAGGGGTTAAAAACTTAATCCTTTACATAAAATGACCGTTGGATTAATAATGGTAAGATGTATGCATATAGACTCTTCAAAAATTAAGAGCCCTTTTAAGACTTTGGATTTTATCAAAAAGAAATGTAAATATGTTTTGACAAATGTTTTAACAAAGGATTTTTAAGGGATTATTCCCTTATACACAAACCATTTAACTAAACTTCTGTTTAGGGGTAAATGTTTGTGTATACTTTTAGATAATTTAAGAAGGATTGAGTAAAACCATTTAAACCATGACTTAAACTTTGAAACGACAATTTTTGCTTTTCAACTAAGAAAATGTTGACCAAAGTATAACCAAAGATTTTTCGAACATTTACGAATCTTAATAATTATTTTCAATAAATAAACAAAAATCTTGTTAATTAAATTTAAATTATCTTGAACATTTTATATAATTGGTCGAACTAAGAAATTTAAAATCTTTACTTTTACATTACATAAAAATTGAATATTTAATATTTAATTAATTATAATAATTATCGACGCTATAGACGATGGATTGAGAAAAACTAATAAAAATGATAGATGAGACGAAACTGAAACTTAGAAGATATGAAGATAGAACTTTGAATAAATACGGTTGTGATATTTATTTCATCAGGAAAGTGAACGTAATTAATGACGCATAATATAGAAAGAATATCTGAGTGAATTGTGGACATGATAATTACATCATCATGAGAAGTGAATATAGATACTGACATATTATATAAAAAGGATGAAGAAACAATTAGGACATGTTCCTTAATAATGAAGGTGCAAAATAATTTGCCGAACAATATAAAATAGACGATGTTTGTGAAAAGGATAATATAAAATAGATAATAAAAAGGGATTCGCGACTAATGTGAACAAACAGGTTTGAGAAGCCAATGGCGTTAAATGTATAAAAGACCGCATATGATTGTCTAAATATGGAGGATTGTGAGATATAATTATATTGGAATTTGTAAGTATAAGTATGCTATGTATTTCATTTTTGACTAAAAGTATCTTTGTCTGAAGAAGTTGTACTGATGGCAATTATGAAGGCAGATATCGCCTCATACATTAGTAAACGTCTAGCTATTGCAAAGTTCATCATCCGAATTTGATTCGATTTGGGTCATCGTCGACAGACTGACCAAATCTCCTAATATCATTCCCGTTAATGATAAATGCAAAAGAATTATGTAAACATAGTGTGCCTGTATCGAACATCTTTATCAAGATCCTCGCTTCGCATCGAATTTCTAGAGATTTGCTTAGAAATCGTTGAGAACGAACCTTGATGAGAGTACTATGTACCATCCCAAATCGAAGGGACGAGGTAAAGTAACGATACAAAGTAATATAAGTGCTGTTTTATGTTTGAATGATTGACCTTTGGTAATAGACCGTATAACCATTTTCCTTTGGAGAGATTATCATTGATAATCATCGTGTTAGGATTGAGATCGAATCTTGCTAGGATCTGAATCTTAGAGCATCTGTAAGCAAGAGTTGAGATGGAGACACCCGACATACACCCATTGTGAGTTGGACATGTCTCTTAGGTTTAAGGTTTCCTATGATGGCGAACCTATCCTTGCAAATTACCCGACCCGCGAGATCTGAAATGATTGTTGAAATTAGGATTTGATTACTGACTGCCGGTGGTGGGCAGGAGGTTATGTGAATGTGAAATGTAGATCTTGAAGTGCCAAATGGGTAGCGAAGTTATGCCACAATTTTTAACCTTGGAAAAATGAAATTCATGATCTGACAAATCATGGGATATAAGTCCCCGTTGTATGGGACCATTGAGATGATGTAAAAGTTGGGATTAAAAGGCATATAAGCTGGATCTACCCTAGGACTTCAAAGACTGCGTGAATTATGTTTCGTAAATCGAACTTGATGGAATATCTATCAAGTGAAAATCTGATTGTTCTTAGTAAAGCTTAGATCGGCGAAAAGTTGCATTCATCAGAAACCCGTGAACATCATGGATAGAGAAAGTAAGTCAACATTAAGCCTGATCTTATTCCCGTAGTTATGTTTGATGAAACTCGCGTATTGTAACGAATTGCACTTGTGAGAAAAGATCGAATGTGGAGGAAATACCCACATGGCTTTAACTCTATAAGAAGCGAGTAGTAAGGTAAGATGATCTTTGAGGACAAAGATCTTGTTTAGGGGTAAATGCTGTGACAATCCATCAATTTACGATTGATATTTTATTCTCAAATATTATTTGAAAATATTATTTTAATGTTACAATATGAACTCACTTATTTTTGGGAAGTAATTTGGATTTACGTCTTGAAGTAGCATCGACTACGTCTAAACCGGAGGATTCAACGTTACGTGCTTACGTTTACATACACCGTCTTTGGTGACAGTCCGACATTTCAGAAAATAAATTTGTCCATGAGTATTATTTTGGAGTTTTAAATTTGTGTTAGTTCATAAACTTACAAATTTACGAGAAGAGATTAGGACTTACGATTTTATTTTAACGTCCTTTACGACTAAACCGGAAACCTTAGGATTACGTATTTACGTTTTCGAACTCCGTTTTTGATGAAACAATTTTTATTGGATTCGTTTTGTGACGTTGATTCATAATTTATAAAAACATTTTTCGTAAAACAACCCGAGGGCACGCAAATCAAGGAAACTAGAATCGAGGAGTACCCGTAAATAAATGGGATGAGACAAGTGGGACACTTGTCCCACCCCACTCCCAAAACCGGCCTAAGTTAGCAACTTAACACTTGATGTGTCAAGTATAGCTAACAAAGCCTTACACATGTCATCAAGCTTATATCTTAAGCTAACCAACACACAAAACCACCAAGCAAACCATTTGCTTTCATTCTACTCATGCAAACTAGCTACATCTCTCTCTCTAATCTCATTTTGGCCGTCCCTTCCTCAACCAAAAACACCCAATATGATCTTGATTCCACCACAAAATCCTATGTTATTGACACCTATGTTGAAGCCACTTCAAAACCCTATTGATTGGTGGTACTTATAACATCCAAGGAGGAGTATTCATGATGTCTTGGGGCTGATTTTTCCACAAGGAGTCCATGGAGCATGGTGGTCTTGAAGATGGTCTTGGCTATGCACAAGTTTCTCCATCAAATTCCATGTTTTCATCACAACCAACATCAACTTGGTGGTATAAAGATTGTCCTCCTCAACTTCTTGTTATTTTGATTATGTAAACATGTATTTTATTTCCTATTATATGTATTTATGATGATTATATGATGATAAAAATGTTATGTGGGGATTTGTTGTTGATAATCATGGATAAAAAGATGAAAAACTACAAGTAAAAATGGGTAAATCATGTTTAAATGATAGGCTGTATAAAAACAGTAAAGAACCATATGGTAAACTGATAAAATAATGAAGTAGAATGGATTTACAGTAAGCTATGGGTCTTGTACACATGTGAGAGTTGGCCATACAATGGAATCAAAATAATGAGTGAGATATGATCAAAACAAGTTTAGGGTATAAATCTGAAGTTACTGTTTTGGACGATTTTTAGAAAATATTTAGAAGATGATTCAACAGTAGCTATAGAATAGTTAAATGTAGCACATATTATGTAGTTTATGTGATAAAAATTTGAGCTTCTATCTCCATGTAGAACTCAAGATATGGAAGTTTTGGTGAAGATGAAGTTAAAAATCAGATTTTTGGAAATTAAAGAATAATACTATTATATAAGCACACATTTTAATATATAAAATATAAAATAAAAACCCACTAACTTATAAAACTTATTTATATAAATGTATAAAAGGTTAATTAAATGACTAA
Source organism: Glebionis coronaria (assembly GCA_025667525.1). NCBI lineage: Eukaryota > Viridiplantae > Streptophyta > Magnoliopsida > Asterales > Asteraceae > Glebionis > Glebionis coronaria. The sequence goes on along the minus strand of CM046876.1, from coordinate 143,498,178 downwards.
ATTATATAAATGGTGGTAAAATAATATTTATAAGTAATAAAAACTATAAACTTGATTTTTACGACTTTTTCGGCTATCGCCGTAAAATTAACGTTTTTCGCCAAATAAAACTTAGACGACCAAACCCGTCTAATGTAAAGTTTATAAAAGTCATATAATAATGTATAGGTAACTAAGACAAGTAAAAACCGATAAAACCCGAACTATATGGAATACGGACATTTACGAGCTAACTAGACATATTGGACTAATAGTTGGACTTAATAAGATAAATACTTGTAAAAAGAACTTATTGGGCTTAACCCATTTAGGCCCAACTTGTAAAGTGTAGATACTGATAATGTAAGTATAAAAGAGATAAAAACAAGTTAAAGAACTTATACAAGGCTTAATGGACTTAAAATAGATAAAATCGGTAAAACTAGTGGACTAGTAAGACGTTACCAAGATGTAAACGCTAAAATGAGTAAACGAGAGTATGTAAACCCACTTGATCATCATATATATATAATCATCATATGTATACATAATTGATATTTTTATAAAGTCATTGGACAAACGTCTAAGACCGAGTATTATTTGTCTAGGTTTCCGTGATTGAAGCGCGTACCGTACGTCCGAATTGCCGATAACCCGCCTTCCCACATCAACGTGAGTTCATAGCCTCACACTCTTTTAAATGTTTTATAAATGCTTTATAAACCCGCGAGGGAGATAACATGTTAGTTTTTATAAAAGTTTGGACACTATTTGTCCCGATTGTTTGTTTATTGATTTTGGACCCGAATGATTGAATGACCCGATTGTATGACCCGATAAATGATTAATGGACCCGATAGATGAAATCAAATGGATTATTAAAGTTAGGTTATGTCACTAAAAGTCCCATTAGCATGAATTGTGAACTACCGGGAGTTGGTAGACGCTTATGCATTTAATAGTACTATTTGGGGACGATCACCCCAGTTCGCGCCTTGACGGTTGATCCCCGTCGTGCCACATTGATTGGTAAGCGAATTTATGTATGAGAAGATTTCCATAGCGTGACCTTTGTGACGACACGCTACTTTAGATGGGCAAAATTGGTATCGGGTTAGCTACCCGTTGTTGGTTTAGTAAGGTAACAATGTCATGCGGCTTATAATAATCCAATCACAAAAATATTACTAGACGCTCCGAATTACGATGTATTGTCTGACTAGCAATACAGGGTCATACTATTGATATTATGTTTGTGTTTTGGTTTTCATAACCATATTCATATAACGGTTTTTATCTGATTTTATACAACGTCATAAGACGTATTGTATGACGTTTTTACGACATTGGCTCGTATAATGATTTTTAAGGCTTTTTATAACCATATTCATATAACGGTTTTATTTAATCTATACAACGTTGCAAAACGTATTGTATGGTGTTTTTAACGACAATGATTCGTATAATGATTTTTAAGGCAAATGCCTATATTATGATTTTCGATAAGGATTTGTATAAAATGACTTTGGCTATTTCATGACCCATTAAAATGATTTGTACAAAATGATTTCAGTAATAATTTTATGCTGATATTATATTGATAGATTTTATCAAACTCTATGAATTCACTCGGCGTTATCGCTGACCTTTTCTTTTAACATGTCTTATCTCAGGTACTTGAAGGTAATTCTTGGGAAGACGACAAGAATTCATGGCCCGCACTTAAACTATATTTTCCATTCAAAATACTTTGTAAAACTTTGTATGAAATAATATGACTTGGGACCGATGTAACTTTGATATTTATGAATGGAAACGATTTAATATTAAACGACGCGATTTTTATGCGTTGTCTATGATGTGAGTAATGTGCTATCCCGTAACACCAACTAGTCTTCCGTTGTATTGAGTTGTATAAATTTGGGGGTGTTACAGACATGACTCAACGCTTTTTGTCGCGCTACTTTCCACCATCCATGGTCACGAGCCTTCGCAATCAAATCAGCGGTTTCATGCAAGAACCCGATGAATCTCTCTTTGATGCTTGGGAAAGATATAATGTTTTGATTGATCGTTGTCCAACCACAACATGCTCCCCGTGACCTTAATTGATACTTTCTACAACGGTTTGACTTTTCGTGATCGTGATACGAAATGCAGCCGCCGGTGGCACATTTATGAAAAGGAGACCCGAGGAGTGTAGAGAGCTTATTGAGAACATGACTACTCATCACAAAAACTGGGATTCCTCCGCTTCTTCAAGGAACAACCCGAGAGTCAATGTTTCTTCTACTTCAGCAAACCCCGATATGACCGAATTCACCTGCATGATGGCTGAAATGAACAAAAATATCTTGCTCATCGCTTTAAACCAACAACAACAAGTTAAAGCGGTAGCCAATCCTTGTGAGACATGCGGCGGTCCTCACTCATACACTGATTGTCCTTCTACTCAAGGAAATCCGGAAACGTGTATGCGGCTTATGGTAACTATTCACCGGAAAATTACCAAGCCCGACCTCAAGGGGATAGAAATTTGCTGAGTTACCGGTCAAACAACTACCTTTCACCCGGTTTTTCTCCTCAAAACCAAAACCCCAACAACAATTACACTAGAAGCAACCAAATCCCACCTAGAGCTTCTAATCCTTATCACCCACCCGCTCAACAAGCCCCAACCATGAATCAAGATGTTGAAGCCTTAATGAGAACCCAAGGAGAGCAAATTAAGAATCTGCAGAGCCAAATTATCAATTTGAAAGGGGATATTACCAAGCAATGGAATGATATTAGATCTGAGCTTCGAGATAATATACAATCCTCTTTCAGCAATCAAACGAATGATTTGAAGAATATGTTGGCTAGTTTCTTACCCACCACTCAACCTTCTACTTCTAGTTCTCTACCTTCAAACACCGTCACCAATCCGCGAGCGAATGTGAGTGCTATTACTACCCGTAGTGGAGTTACTTTAGTAGGACCACCTATCCCGCCCCCATCATCTACACCTCCTCCACCACCATTTATCCCTACTCCTCCTACACCTAGTATTACACCATTACCGTCTCCGCCTCGTCATGACGAAGTACCCACTAAGAATCCTCCACCAACCCCACCTTCCACCTTTAATCCTTCACAAACTCAACCTTCATCTTCTACACCTCCACCACCCAACCCCAGCATTCCTTACCCTTCTCGACTCAACAAGGCTAGAATTTTGACTAAGAATGACCTTCAAGTCGCTAACTTTTTGGAAAAGATAGCCGGAATGAAGATCACCTTTACCCTTGTTGAAGCTCTTGCTCAAATGCCACAATTTGTCAAGATGTTTAAGGAATTGCTTAACAAGAAGGAGAAGATGGCCGAGTTTGTTAATACTCGCTTGAATGAAAATTGTTCTGTCGTCCTTCTTAAAGAACTTCCGGAGAAACTTGGAGATCCCGGTCCTTTTGTGCTACCTTGTACTTTTAACCAAACCGACAAATTTACTGCCTTAGCCGATCTCAGGGCAAGTATTAAATGTCTAAAACATACAAGGATAAATGTCTAAAACATTACATGACCATAAAAAGGAAATACCAGAATGAAACATCGGTAGTCCAAAAGTAAAGCTCATCACACACAAACATAAGTACTGTAAATGAAAGGACTAAACAATTTCCATAGAAAGAGTATCAAAGTGTAGATAATGCATAAAGTAAAGAAAGGCTAGAAAGCTTCCAGTCCATATGCACGTACGCTTAAAGTCTACGAGCATCCCTGAGTACCTGCCGTTTTGGGAACATGAAAAGGAAAACGGCTGAGCAATACGCTCAGTGCACGGATGTACAATAAAGCATGAATAATATAAGCATATAACAGCGGAAGAAACTAAGTCCCGAATAACCCGGTTAAGTCTTAGTAAAACTGGTTTTATAGTTTGAAAAGCCTTATGTTTATCTTATAAAAACTGTTTAACATATTTTACCATTAGCCAATATAGGTCATGAAAATCCATCATGCATGAATACTTGGAGGGGTGACCTCATCATGCAAATTAGAGGGGCTGCCTCTAATTTAATATACTGGTTTTGGGTAGGAGGGATCAGCTCCTTGTGAAGGATGCAAGGCACACACCACATTCACACTGAGTAATCTACTGAAAAACATGTAACTAGGATGCACCCATACGCCCCACATGATAAATATAATAATATGGCCAAAAGCTAAAGGGACGCCATGAGCAATCACTCCGCCGTGGGGAAGTCATAACACCAGTGCCTCTAGTGTTATGGTTATGGTACCTCCATAACTAGGTGAAACTGGTCATGCATGTATATGGCTTCAGGTATTCTAAACTAAACATAAGCAATCAAACATATAAACTTATACTATGGGAAAACAGTTGGCTGCACAGGGAATCCTAATAAGGAAAGAATGCCCATACTGAAAGGACGGGAATCCGTACCTTATGTCCAGTGAATGAAGAAGACGAATGGAAGAGAGTCCTATTTCGGTATCACTAATGCTACATAAATACATACGTGTATAAATATTTGATTACTAAATACGTAAATGGTTTTATGTCATGTCTTAGCTTATTTCATAGGTTCATGTCATGTTTTACTGTTTTAAGCTTTAACTGTGTTTATCTTATATTCTGTCTATTTTGATTAAGTATTTCTTGTACTTCATGCATTATTATGCTTGTTGTGTAATAATAAGTAACTTTCTAAAAATAGCAGGTTTCCTAAAATAGAAAGTTTCCAAAAATAGAAAGTTACCAAAAATAGAAAGTTTCCAAAAATAGAAAGTTTCCAAAGATAGAATGTTTTCAAAAATAGAAAGTTTCCAAAAATAGAAAGTTTTCAAATAGAATTACTGCTTAAAATAGATAAGTTTCTAAAAATAGAAAGTTTCCATAAATAGATTAGCTGCCTTAATTAAATAAGTTTCTAAAAATACAAAGTTTCCATAAATAGATATAAGCTGGTAAAATAAGCTAATTATATAAGCTTAAGTGTTTTCTGATTATTATCCTAAGTCATGTTGTTATAAAGTATAGTTTATTAATTATTACATGTAAATTAAATAAACTATAGGTTAAAAGTATTTAATTAAATATATCATGATTTTATTTAAATACTGTAAAATACTTAGGCTAAAATACGTATTATTAATTATTAATAATATAACCTAAGTCATGTTAATTAATTAATTATAGTCATGGTTTTTAATAATTAATTAATTATAAAGTCTAATTATATATAAATAATTAGGTTAAAATTCATGATCTAATAATTAATTTATAACCTAAGTCATGTTAATTAAATTAATCATGTCATGTTTTATTAATTTAATTTTTAAACATAACTATTAAAATCATAAACCTCAAAAATAATCTATGAACCGGACCCGTGACTAGAAACCATGAACCGGACCCATAATCAACACCATACCCTGAACCAAGGTCGGGGTTCCCTTTGTTTGCTGCTGCCGTGGGACCACCACCACCATACCGAGACCATGAGGTCTCGGTGGTGGTTAATTAGCCAAGTCGAGACCCCCCTTGGGGCTCGGTTAGGCGTCGGCTACAAACACCACACCCCAAAACCCTTGTTTTGATTTACCCAATGATCATAGACATGTTTTAATAATTGTTTTTAATTAGTTTTTAAAAACATCATGATTTTATGTGATTCAACAAATCAAAACATAAAAGAAAAGAGTTAAAAAGGTTATACCGATTACGTGGATCAATTAAGGATGAACACACACGAATGCTTGCACAATTTCCAAGATCAAAAATCAACCAAACACCCCCTTTTGGTGTTGTATATCCGGCGGCAAAGGGAGAGAAGGAAGAAGGAAAAGATTTTAGGGTTTTAACTATTTTTCTTGTTCTGTAAATAATAAAACATGTTTTCCAAATTCCTTGTTTTAGTAAAAACTAAAATGGGCTTGGCCCATTCTTCTTGGTGTAGCCGCGGGTAGGGGGCCCCACATGGGGTAACCCGTACCTTTCTCGATTCTAAATATTTTAGTGTGTTCGTGTTTTAACGTGTTCGTGTTTTATGTGTTCTAATTAATTTTGATCGTGACTTAATATATTTATTCGTGTTCGTAATAAATATATATACGTAATTAATATTCTCTCGTGATAAATTTACGTTCATGATTTCATGATCGCATGTTCTGGATTATAATTATTATTGGAATAATTATTGTGTGTTCATACGTAACAAATACTTACGTGTTCTAACACGTACGTAATACTTAAAATTCTTATACGTGAACGTAAACATGCTATAAAAGGAAAGTTCTAATCTTGTACGTACGATCTAAAGGGTACTGTTCATGGTAAAAGCATGCGGGTTTTACAAGAAGACACATTAAACGCACAACGAGTACACGTAATGAACTTCATACCTTCTTTTGATTTGAAGACATTCTGGGAATACATTTGTCATAACCGCAGAGAAAGTCAGTGTTTTAACTCGTGGTGTTATCAATTTCTAAATGGTACACTACTGATTCGATGTTTAATTGTTTTGATATTGCAATTATACATCATCATTATCCTATATGGAGAGATATGCACTTCCGGGACTTAATTGCCTCTGGTGCATCTCCGGAAGAAGATATGTGCATTTTTGGGACTTAATTGACTCTGGTGTTACGATGTCAACTTCATGAATGGGATAAAGTGTCCACTTCAGTATTTGGGCTTCATAATTGGGATTGGTTTACTTTCTTCAGCTATGTGGGGGAAAAATGTCTTGGTTCTTTCTAGTATGCATAACTTGAACTCTCAAGGGGAAGAAAAATTCAGAAGAATTATTCAAGCGTAAGAAGAAACGTTGTTGATCTACTTGGTGTGCCCCTTACTTTCAATCCCTCATAGCAACATTATCATGTTATATGATGAGGTTTGCTTTTTAAATTCCGTTGTGCGCTTAATCATTCTAAGCTTTATTGAAAGCTTTGAAGTTGCTTACGAGGATTGTCGGTTTAGGGGGAAGCTATTTAAAAGCTTCTACATCAAGTTTATGTGGCATGAATTAGGGGGAAGTTAATTCAGAAGCTTCTCCTTAACCAGAAGTATATGGATTACTTAGCTCGTGCCGTTACTGTATTTCTACTACAAACTTTAAAGATAAGTCGCTCTGAAGTGAAGACTTGAAGTCAAAGGCCTCAGAAGACTTCATCAGCATTGGACGCTTCATGGAAGATTGTGTTCTTAATCATTATGTACTTGTTAGGAAAAATATTGTAAGAAATTCTACACGTCGTCCCATGGGGGAAGATTGTTGTAAATTCACTTTATGTGACGACATTTAAGAATTCCCATTAGTTATCATAGTCACACACGCTTAGACTAGACTAGGAACAATGTATAGTTAAGTGTTGGTGTGTGACTATATATACCCCTCCAAGGCTTCCAAGGAGCGGTGTTGCTTGTGTTTCATTTGTGTTTCATTTCTTGTTTTAATACATTTTCTATATTTCTCACACAATCCTCTCTCTCAACTTCATCCATGGCTTCCACCACCTTCCACCACCCACCTAGACCACCGGATTACTAAAAAGAAAATCCACCCGAATATTGATTTTCCATAAAAGACCTTAAAGTTTTGAAGATGTGTAAGATTGGTCCTCTAAGTTTGAAGATTTGACACTTTATACCCTTGAAAATCACCCAAAATTACACAAAGGGTCCCTAAAGTTTAAAGACTTGTCAAGATATACCCTTGAATTGCAAGATGCTACATTTTTAGTCCTTTTCCATGGTTTTATAAACACAAGGACTAAAACTGCCCAAATGTAAAATATATAACAAAGGAAATCTACCAGGCATTATTACAAAGAAGTGAAGGGGTGTTGTGTAATTAACCATAGTAGAGGGGTCAATACTGGTCAAACCATAACCCAAATACACCAAATACCCGACCAACCCAACCCCTTACCCATATCAAGCCCAAACCAATCCCATATTACCCTTCCCTTAATTTAAACTATGATTAATTAAGCAAATAGGTGCCTAACACCTTTTATTACCCTTAACAGATCAAACGCCCACTGTTCATCCACCCCCAAATCCACTTAAACACTCATATCAAAACTAAATTAAACCAAAGGGTAAAGGATTAATACTTTCCATATATGAGATTGATGTTTTTGCAACACACCCAAGTGAACCAATTTGCCACATCACCTCTCGAAGGCTTAACCTATGAGTCCCCTACTACAAAAAAAGGAAGAAAACAAAAAGATGGTAGATAATTGAGGAATATGATCATGTGGCGTGTTAGCTACACATAATAAACGCCCAAGATTCATTCAAGCAGCTGGCAACATCACTATCATCACATGTGCTCACATTTTAACCAAAGAACAAATTCAAATGAGGCATCAATAGAGCATCTTAAATATTCTTCAAGGGCAGAATAGGAAGAACATGTTTTAGGGTTTAAGAGTTCTAGATTCTTCTTTCATGTAGTATAAATAGAATGTAATAGGCAGTTGTAATCTTTGTTCCAGAATTTGTTAACTTTGAACTTTTAAAAGTAATGTAGTAAAAGGTTTTAGTCAATGCAAATTCTGAGTTCCATTAATTTTAGCTTGTTTAAATTCGTGACTTTTAATTTTTTGCAATAGTACTTTTCATTTTATCAAAAGTTTTTATACTCAAAGAAATTTGGTAAAAAAATCCTTTTGAGATCCAACTTATATAAGGTTGCTTGCTTGGTTGATTGACACCCAAACAAGCAAGCTAAGGTTATATAAGCTGTTATAATTCTTGTTGGTTACTTATCTCCTTTGCAAATCATTTGTTCCAAAAAGATTTTTGGGAAAATCAGTTTTTTTATTTCTTTATTTCTCTCATTGTAGCAACAGCTGCCAAAAGCTTGTTTTCATTCAAGCTTTTGGTCAAAGGTGTAGCTACTTGTAGTCTCTTCTTTGGTTATGTGTATGTCAAGAAAGCAAATCACAAGAATGTGGTAGTCTTGTGTTTTGGGACTGTGGTAGTCCCAACCATTCCCTTACATACTCCATAAGCCACTCAAGCCAAGGATTAGCTGCACTTCATCTGTAATGGCATTGATGCACCTTGCCTGGATGTGGGTGGGGTGAGGTATAAGATCTTGGAATCTCTTTATTTTTATTTAATTTGCTTGGTTATTTCCATTGTTTGATAGTTATAGGGTGTTTGGTTTTGTTTGACTTGAAGTGACACAAAAACTGAATCTGACTGCCTGCACACTCATATTAGACCAAAATTAGTTTGAATCTGTCTTTGGTTTGATACTTTTAAGTGTTAGGTTTGGTTTTGCAAGATTTGTTCATTTTCTGAATAGTCTCTTATTTGTTCTTATCATTAGTGCCTGATATCTGTTAGCATAAGAGAAGTGTTGTCTGATATATATACTGGTCATTATAGGCCTCAATATTTTTGTGGTGTTATCAGATTAGTTTGAGTATTGGACTTGCATACATTTTCCAAATAACTAGTCAAGTATATAAGATTTCCTTGTTTGTTCATTTTTTATTTTCAGCTTTTCAAATTTTGGAATTAGTTAGATAATATCCAACAATAGATTTGTTTTTAATTGATTTTAAAAATTATTTTCTTTTAAATAATTGTGATAAGTTAAAATTCGTTTTTGTGCAAAGTAGATATGCTATAGTATTAACACTAGCAGTGGTAAAGTTTTTACCACTATTAGTGTTGTGTCAATACCCACTGTTAGTACAATATGTTGAATCAGCTTTTTAGCTTATTTGTTTTTTTGTTGTGCTTATTTGGTGCTTATTATGGTAGTTTATATTGCTTATTATCACCCCAATAAGCCAACTGCTTATTGGGGTTGTGTTGTCCAAAAAGAAAAAAAAGTACTTTTTTGCAAAAAAATATCTAGACTGGCTCGAACCCTTGACCTATGGTGTAGGAGTTATAGGTGTTACCAGTGTACTAGACCTTTTTTCTTGTCAAGGTTTCGTTTCTTATTTCACTTAACAACTTTCTCATTCTCTTAGTCTAAAATAAACCATAGCTTAATTGTCCATTTCCAACTTATTTTGTTAAGTTGGTGAACCCAACTTATTTTTACATTAAATACACTTAGTTTAGATCTTATTTTGAATTTTCCATATTTTTCACTTTTGTTTTAATATTTTTAATCATTTTTCTTTTCTATTTTCATTTTAATTAGTTTAAAAATAGCAAAATTAGTTCTAAAATTTTAAAAAAAATTAATTTTTTAGCTTTTATTAAATTAGTTTGAGGTTTACAAATAATAAAATCAGAATTTGGACTTTTTCTTATTTATTTTTATTTTTAGGTATTTAAATAAATTTTAAAAATAAATAAATAATTAATAAAAGGTTTTAAAAATTATTTTCTGAATTTTTATTATTTACTAGACTTTCTAGAAAGTAGTTTTCAAGTTTTTTAATTTATTTTTATTTTTTTCATTATTTTAATGTTTATTGTCTCGATTTACGTGAAAACGTAATTCGTCGTAGTTTAGTCCGTCTTAGCGTAACTCGTCTTTACTTTTAAACCTTTTCTCATTCCAAAAACGTCAACTAATCCAAACAACGATATTTGGCCCAATAACTCATCACCTCGAAGAACGAATTCGTCGGTTTTTAAAGTCACGCGCGTTTTTCTGTAAACACGTACGTCTTTATATACACGACCACTAAATTACATTGTATCAAATTGCGCCGCTGCCGGGGATGGTGTGTTAAGCCATTTATGTTGTTTGTTTGAGTAGTTATGTTTTTTACCTTCCATTTTAGGGAAGCGTTCATATTGTAATTATTCATTTTCGTTTTTATTATTAACCATAAAATAAATAGTGTTGGTAGAACTCTAATAGCACAGTATCATTTTTTTCTTCGTTTTTATTGTGAATATTACTATATTGTATATACGTAGAACAATAAATTCAAAATATCTCTAAAAGAGTGAAATCTCCCCTAATTATTAGCGATCCGGTAATTTTGGGTGTATCGAATCAAACAAAGAAAAAGGAAAAATAGATAAATACTCTTAAGAAGTTTAATCTCTATTAGTACAAACTATAAGGTGGGTATAAAGCGGTTGTATTTCACGACCTAAAGAAGAAGGCTCTTAACTACTTCGCGCCGCCTCGTTTCTCTGCTCGGTTGTGCGTACTTTGAAAGTGAAGACAAATTAAGGGTTTGCCACCTCAAGTATTAAAATCTAATATTTGCTTTGTTCTTATATTATTGAACCCTTGAAACGTTTTGGTGTTCCACCAACGTTTCAAAGTCGAACGAAGGTTTTTACTTCACGTGATTACTTTCATTCCTTTGGATTCTGTAGGATATTGTAAATCTATGCTTAGTCTAGAGAGAGAAAGAGATAGAAAGATGGTAAGAACACACACACTTAATTAGAGAAAGTATGAAGAAAACACTTTCTACTATGTGAAAAGAATGTGAACCAACACCCTCTCCAACTAAGGAGAGGGTTTATATACCCAATCCCATGAGATGGGCTTGGGCTTACAATGGGTCGCCGGCCTACACATGTTATAGGCTTGGCTTGGCCTTGTTTGTTTAATATTATGATAACTAAACTACGAGCTACTACTTAGACTATTGTTGGAGTGACCGATCCTTTCTAATATATAAAACGTATTTCCAACAATCTCCCCCTAAGGGAGGTCACTCCAAACAAGGGCATTACCCGAGTTACAATAATAAGATAAATCTAGCATACTATGCTTGTCTTGAGCTCGTAGTCTTCGTCTTTCTTTTCTTTTTCTTTTCCGGTGAACATGTTAATGTGAGTTTAGATATCAATCTTGAGCATTAATCGTTTGCTTTGATCTTGTGCATCCATCACTTATGATCTTCGCCTCTTCATGACTTCACGTCTCACATACTCATACCTTTGTAATTCTTGAAAGCTTTAGAGTTAGATACAACGAAAGACTTGACTTTTAGGCTTTCTTGAATTAGATGAAGTATTAAGTGCATAAAGTATAAGCATGCGGGGACGACTTCTTCTCGGACACCGCAACGCCACCGTCTTCAAATGTAGTAACATAAGTAGACATGAACGAAATGGCTTTAAACGTTTCATTCTAATTCGGTAGCATTTTACCTCCGGTCGATGAAGACCATTTGTGACAATCCGTCAATTTACGATTGATATTTTATTCTCAAATATTATTTGAAAATATTATTTTAATGTTACAATATGAACTCACTTATTTTTGGGAAGAAATTTAGAATTACGTCTTGGAGTAGCATCGACTACGTCTAAACCGGAGGATTCTACGTTACGTGCTTACGTTTATATACACCGTCTTTGGTGACAGTCCGACATTTCAGAAAATAAATTTATCCGTGAATATTATTTTGGAGTTTTAAATTTGTGTTAATTCATAAACTCACAAATTTACGAGAAGAGATTAGGACTTACGATTTTATTTTAACGTCCTTTACGACTAAACCAGAAACCTTAGGATTACGTATTTACGTTTTCGAACTCCGTTTTTGATGAGACAATTTTTATTGGATTCGTTTTGTGACGATGATTCATAATTTATAAAAACGTTTTTCGTAAAACGACCGGAGGGCACGCAAATCGAGGAAACTAGAATCGAGGAGTACCCATAAATAATTGGGGGTGTTACAGTTTGGTACCAGAGCTCTCGTTATAGAGAACGAAAGATTTTTAAAACCAAGGTTTTGAATAAAACATTTCAAAATCTTTTAACTAAAAACATTTTTCTAAAAATGTCTAAAAATCTTTTGACTATAACGGTGCCGAAGAATTCCCGAGTTACCGACAAGGCCAAGACTGAGAAGTGTTATTTTAATATATATATAACTTGGATTATATATATACATATGATGTAATTTTATTACATGATTGTTTGATGATTATTTTGATTTTTATACGAGGTATTTATACGACGTAGATTGTCACAAGTAACCCTAAATCCCCTAGTAAATTAATCGAAGCTATCCTCGTAGGAATTCTAAGCTATCCTAGATCTAAACCAAGTTGTGGATATTTATGATCCCAACAAATGGTTAATATTCGTAGAAATGTAGATATTAGTTGGTTGTGATATTGAAAGATAATTGGCGAGATTAAATTTGATATCGATGTCATGACGATCTTTCCTTATAGAGTGGAGTTTGACAAAACGTTACCACCTAGAAAGATGTCACCTGATTCGTTGTCATCCAATTCTTAAATTGAAATCGAAAGGGTGAATGTTGCACTTGAGGCTGTCAATGGAACCATTACCCAGAAGCCTCATGCCACTAATACCTTTCCGAGAAGTCTAGTTGAATGATCAAGTCATTTCATACTAGTGACTCATTTGATAATTGTTGTTGTAAGAGCTAATAGGATTGGAAATTAAGTGTTGATTCATATTGAGATTGTATTGCCTTTACAAGGCCGAAGAATGTAGAATATCGCATTGAGTATAAGTTGATTGAAACTTGAATAAAGTAAAATTTTAACCCGTATGGAATATAAGATTGTAGGAGGAAGTCGTTAAGTTTTGTGATTGAATTATAAGGTTTTAATTGATTGTAGGTTTGTGTTAAGGGTTGTTCCTAGGCCATTGTCCACTAGCGAGGATGCCCAGTGTCTAAGAAATAAATTGAAGAAATCTTCTTCTGAATTGAGACCGATGGATCTTTCGGGACATGTGGAACACCTAATGACTTTTGTAGATTAGTATTCATTGAGGTATCTTTTAAAAATAATCCCTAACTTAACTGAGATATCAGTTGGTAGGATAAGTTCTGAGAATTGTATGACATAGTGACACATAAAGTGTTACGGTACAATTTGACTTGTTTGCGATTAATGAAAAGACTACATTTGATTGCTAAAATCTACATGTATCGATGTTATCTATCCTTTATTGCTTCATCCTAATGTTCGCATTAGTGATGCAACCATTGAACAAATACTCATCTCGAATTGAATTACGTTGTAAATTATTCTTTTTTTAGTGCCATCGAGATCATGAACCTCATGATTATTTGGCTAAGATAATTTCCTATCATATTGTAGTTAGTTCTCGGTGAACAACTCTTCATCACTCTTTTGCAGATCACATATTGTTTTTATAAAGTTAAAAAGGTATCCTTTGAGAAAATTTAATTTTCATCACTATAAGGATTATTCAAAGTGAGATTTATAAGTGATTGTTATCGAAATGAAGTTGTTTATAAAACACCTTGGAAAACTTAATTGTTTTCATAACAAGGAAAATCTTTGTAAATTTATTTTGATTCTTATTTAAGAATTAAGCATGTAAATGTTTTTATTATAAACATGATGATAAAGTTTTGACGAACTGAGTATTGCATCGGTAATCTTGAAATTGTATATAGTTGCGCGCCTACATACAATTTGGAATGGACCATGCAAGGCTGATTAGTAGTCACCATAAAACTAATGAATAAACACTACATTTTCTTTGAAGATTGTGAAAGATTAAATTGTATGAGATCTGCAAGAAGTGAAAAATAGGGACATAATGTTAGGGACACCTACATATGTGCCTATAGCATCTATTCTTCTGAGTTGAATTTACTCATTTGTGGAAATTGTATTATTTAACAATTGACAATTCTTTCTTGTCCAATTCTCCCGTAGTGAGATTCTTAGGAAATGTATCCGATTACCGAGTGTTGATACCCGACTGGATGTATTGACGTTCTTATCATTTCTTTTGATTTGATTTCATTTGAATGACCTGGGTAACGATCCGAGGAGCTTTCGAATGCGTACTCAAATTATGAAAACATGGGATATATTGATATTCGTTAAATGTTTTCGTCTATATCTGATTTGAAATTCTCTCGCATAGATTATGCGTTGACCTTACTCTTTAGATGGTAGTTGTGTCTCCATACATCCTTGAATTTGTGAAGGATTATGAGTTATTATTAGTCTTTTGAGAAGTTCACATCTTATCGACGGCAATGAAACTGGAAAGTTGATAGTGCCAATAGAATGGATTGATTGATTATGACATGACGACATTGTCTTAATTGATGGGAACTCGAGTAGAACTCCCCTAAATGATAAGATGTTGATTATCAAAAGTGATCTAAATAATACTTGATGGATGATTTTATCCTGCATTTAGACTTGAAATTATACCGTGAATGGTTGTGAACTAGTTATAGATATTATAATCTAGAAAGAACCTAATATGAATTTATTAAAAGATGTTTTTGTGATCTGAAACTTTAGGAGGTATTTATTGGTGAATTACCTAGACTTTCGCCATTAAGGCAAGTTGAAATTGGTATTGATTATATTTCCGGTGCTGCACCTGTGGCTTGTGCACTGTACGTCAGCACCATCTGAATTTAAGGAATTACCGTACAACTGAGAGAGTTGTCGGAGAAAGATTTTATTATACCAAGCCTGTCATCCTGAAGAGCTATGGTGTTATCATTCCTTATATTTATAGATTACTGTGAATTGAGTAAATTGACAATCGAAAACGATATCCATAACTCGAAATGGAAGATTTGTTCGATCATTTACAAGGTTCTAGCAATTTGATCCACGGCATGGTTATCATCAACTTCGCATCTGCGGAAAAGATTATGTATTCCAATCACTACATCCGGTACTTGTAATGAACATTATGAGTTTCACGTGGTGACGTTTGGATTGACTAATACACATGTAGCATTCATAAATTTGGTGAATCACGTGTGTAGGCTGTAATTTGATAATATCATGCTCGTGATCATTAAGAACCATTTGTTTATTTATAAGAATAAGAATGAGTTAATAATTAATTATAGATTGCCCTGAGTTGGCCGAACAATTAAAACCTGTACTTTGAATATTTAACAGATGACTTAAAACTTAATCCTTTACATAAAATGACCGTTGGATTAGTAATGGTAAGATGTATGCATATAGACTCTTCAAAAATTAAGAGCCCTTTTAAGACTTTGGATTTTACCAAAAAGAAATGGAAATATGTTTTGACAGATGTTTTAACAAAGGATTTTTAAAGGGATTATTCCCTTATACACAAACCGTTTAACTAAACTTCTGTTTAGGGGTAAATGTTTGTGTATACTTCAAGACGACTTAAGAAGGATTGAGTAGAAACGACAATTTTTTCTTTTCAACTAAGAAAATTTTGACCAAAGTATAACCAAAGATTTCTCGAACATTTTCGGATCTTATTAATTACTTTAATTATTTTCGATAAATCAACAAAAATCTTGTTAATTAAATTCAAATTATTTTGAACATTTTCATATAATTGGACGGACTAAGATATTTAAAAATCTTTATGTTTACATTTTATAAAAATTGAATATTTATTATTTAATTAGATGTAATAATTATCGACGCTTTAAAAACATCGAATTGAGCAAAACTGATAAAAATAATAGTTGAGACAAAACTAAAACATAGAAAATAAGAAGAAAGAAACTTTGAATGAATACGGACATGGTATTTATATCATCATGAGAGGTGAATTTAGATACCGACTCATTATGTAAAAATAATAAAGAACCAATTAGGATGTGTTCCTTAATAAAGAAGGTGCAAAATAATTTGTCGAACAATATAAAAATAAACGATGTTGTAAGAAGGATAATATAAATAATAAAAAGGGGTTCGCGGATAATGTGAACCATTAAAATTGAGAAGCCGATTGCGTTAAATGTTTTAAAGGCCACTTGTGGTTGCCTAACTATGAAGGATTGTGAGATATAGTTATATTGGAATCTTGTAAGTATAAGTATTCTATTTATGTCATTTATGACTAAAAGTATCTTTGTCTGAAGAAGTTGTACTGATGGCAATTATGAAGGCAGAAATCGCCTCATACATTAGTAAACGTTTAGCTATTGCAAAGGTCATCATCTGAATTTGATTCGATTTGGGTCTTCGTCGACAGACTGACCAAATCTGCTAATATCATTCCCGTTAATGGTAAATGCAAAAGAATTATGTAAACATAGTGTGCCTGTATCGATCATCTATATCAAGATCCTCGCTTCGCATCGAATTTCTAGAGATTTGCTCAGAAATCATTGAGAACGAACCTTGATGAGAGTACTATATACCACCCCAAATCGAATGGACGAGGTAAAGTAACGATACAAAGTAATTTAAGTGTTGTTTTATGTTTGAATGATTGACCTTTGGTAATAGACCATATAATCGTTTTCCTTTGGAGAGATTATCATTGATAATCATCGTATTAGGATCGAGATCGAATCTTGTTAAGATTTAGAAATTAGAGCATCTGTAAGCAGGAGTTGAGATGAAGACACCCGACATACACCCATTGTGAGTTGGACATGTCTCTTAGGTTTAAGGTTTCTTATGATGGCGAACCTATCCTTGCAAAATACCCGACCCGCGAGATCTAAAATGATTGTTGAAATTAGGATTTGATTATTGACAGCCGGTAGTGGGCAAGAGGTTATGTGAATGTGAAATGTAGATCTTGAAGTGCCAAATGGGTAGCGAAGTTATGCCACAATTTTTAACCTTGGAAAAAATGAATTCATGATCTGACAAATCATGGGATATAAGTCCCCGTTGTATGGGACCATTGAGATGATGTAAAAGTTGGGATTGAAAGGCATATAAGCTGGATCTACCCTAGGACTTCAAGAACCGCGTGAATTATGTTTCGTAAATCGAACTTGATGGAATATCTATCAAGTGAAAATATGAATTCTTCTTAGTAAAGCTTAGATCAGCGAAAAGTTGCATTCATCAAAAACCCGTGTACATCATGGATAGAGAAAGTAAGTCAACATTAAGCCTGATCTTATTCCCGTAGTTATGTTTGATGAAACTCGCGTATTATAATGGATTGCACTTGTGAGAAAAGACCGAATGTGGAGGAAATACCCACATGTCTTTAACTCTATAAGAAGCGAGTAGTAAGGTAAGATGATCTTTGAGGACAAAGATCCTGTTTAGGGGTAAATGTTGTGACAATCCGTCAATTTACGATTGATATTTTATTCTCAAATATTATTTGAAAATATTATTTTAATGTTACAATATGAACTCACTTATTTTTGGGAAGAAATTTGGAATTACGTCTTGGAGTAGCATCGACTACGTCTAAACCGGAGGATTCTACGTTACGTGCTTACGTTTACATACACCGTCTTTGGTGACAGTCTGACATTTCAGAAAATAAATTTATCCGTGAATATTATTTTGGAGTTTTAAATTTGTGTTAATTCATAAACTCACAAATTTACGAGAAGAGATTAGGACTTACGATTTTATTTTAACGTCCTTTACGACTAAACCGGAAACCTTAGGATTACGTATTTACGTTTTCGAACTCCGTTTTTGATGAGACAATTTTTATTGGATTCGTTTTGTGACGATGATTCATAATTTATAAAAACGTTTTTCGTAAAACGACCCGAGGGCACGCAAATCGAGGAAACTAGAATCGAGGAGTACCCATAAATAATTGGGGATGAGACAAAACAAGTTTTGCCCCACCCCCAATATGGGACGGTTTAAGCCTTGCCACCACACCACTTTAGGTGTCAAAGTAGTAGCTTAAATGTGTACACTTGTCTTAGCTTCACAATGAAGCTACACTTCCACTAGCTACAACAAAACCACTTCACTAAACAACTTGCTCTCATTTCTACCATGCAATACCACACAAATCCTCTCATCCCTCTTCATCTTGCCGTCCTATTCCTCCCTTAAACATCAAATTTGATCAAAATCAACCATGAAATCATGTGTTATTTACACATATGTTGAAGGCCCTTTGAAACCCTATTGAGTGGTGGTACTTATAACATCCAAGGAGGAGTATTCATGGTGTCTTGGGGCTGATTTTCCACAAGGAGTTCATGAAGCATGGTGGTCATGAAGATAGTCTTGGTGCATCACAAGTTTCTCCATCAAAAATCCATGTTTTGATCAACCTACATCATCATGGTGGTATAAAGATTGTCCTCCTCATCTTCTTGTTATTTTGATTATGTAAACATGTATTTTATTTCCTATTTTATATGTATATGATGATTATATGATGATAAAAATGTTATGTGGGGATTTGGTGTTGATAAACATGATTAAAAAGGTGAAAAAACATAAGAAACAAGGTTAAAATCTTGGTTAAATTTGTTGGCTGTATAAAACAGTAAAGAAACAGGTCATGGACTGATAAAATGATGAAGTAGAATGGATTTACAGTAAGCTATGGGTCTTGTATACATGTGAGAGTTGGCCATGCAATGGAATCATTGTAATGAGTGAGATATGATCAAAACAAGTTTAGGGTATAAATCTGAGGTTACTGTTTTGGACGATTTTTAGAAAATATTTAGAAGATGATTCAACAGTAGCTATAGGAGAGTTAAATGTAGCATATATCATGTAGTTTATGTGATAAAAATTTGAGCTTCTATCTCCATATAGAACTCAAGATATGGCAGTTTTGGTGAAAGTGAAGATAAAAATCAGATTTTTGGAAAATAAAGTATAATACTATTATATAAGCACTCAAAATAATATTGTATAAAATGTAAAGTTAAAACCCACTAACTCTTGGATTTTATTTATATAAATATGTACAATGATAAATAAGTGGACATTTTATAAAAATGGTAACTTGTTATGTTTTATAAGTTATAAAACTATAAACATGATTTTTACGACTTTTTCGGCTATTACCGTAAAATTAACGTTTTTGTTAAATAAAACTTAGATGGTTGGACCCGTCTAATGTAAACTTTATAAAACTAATATACTGATATATAGACATGTATAACAAGTAAAAACCGATAAAAACCCGAACAATAGGACATACGGACATTAACGAGCTAAGTAAACATATTGGACTAATAATTGGACTTAAAACACGTAAATAGGTAAAACTAGTAAACTAGTATAAACGTTACCGACACATAACTCTAAAATGAGCAAACGAGAATATGTAAACCCACTTGATCATCATATATATATAATCATCATACGTATACATAATTGTTATTTTTATAAAGTCACTGGACAAACGTCTAAGACCGATTATTAATTATATAGGTTTCCGTGATTGAAGCACGTACCGTACGTCTGAATTGCCGATAACCCGCCTTCCCATATCAACGTGAGTTCATAGCCTCGCACTCTTTTAAATGTTTTTATAAATGTTTTATAAACCCGCGAGGGAGATAACATGTTAGTTTTATAAAATAGGACACCATTTGTCCCGATTGTTTGTTTATTGATTTGGACCCGAAAGATTGAATGACCCGATTGTATGACCCGATAAATGATTAATGAACCCGATAGATGAAATAAATTGGATTACTAAAGTTAAGTTATGTCACTAAAAGTCCTATTAGCATGAATTGTGAACTACCGGGAGTTGGTAGACGCTTATGCATTTAATAGTACTATTTGGGGACGATCACCCCAGTTCGCGCCTTGACGGTTGATCCCCGTCGTGCCACATTGATTGGTAAGCAAATTTATGTATGAGAAGATTTCCATAGCGTGACCTTTGTGACGACACGCTACTTTAGATGGGCAAAATTGGTATCGGGTTAGCTACCCGTTGTTGGTTTAGTAAGGTAACAATGTCATGCGGCTTATAATAATCCAGAATTTACAAAATACTAATAGACGCTCCGAATTACGAAGTATTGCCTGACTAGCAATACAGGGTCATACTATTGATATTATGTTTGTGTTTTGGTTTTCATAACCATATTCATATAACGGTTATTATTTGATTTTATACAACGTCATAAGACGTATTGTATGATGTTTTTACGACATTGGCTCGTATAATAATTTTTAAGGCAAATGCCTATATTATGATTTTCGATAAGGATTTATATAAAATGACTTTGGCTATTTTATGGCCTATTACAAAGATTTGTATAAAATGATTTTTGGCTATTTTACGGCCTATTACAATGATTTGTACGAATTGATTTTTGGTACTAATTTTATACCAAAGTTATATTGATGGAATTTATTAAACTCTATGAATTCACTCGGCGTTATCGCTGACCTTTTCTTTTAACATGTTTTATCTCAGGTACTTGAAGGTAATTCTCGGGAAGACGACAAGAATTCATGGCCCGCACTTAAACAATATTTTCCATTCAAATACTTTGTAAAACTTTGTATAAAATATAATAACTTGGGACCGATGTAACTTTGATATTTATGAATGGAAATGATTTATTATTAAACGACGCAATTTTTATGCGTTGTCTATGATGTGAGTAATGTGCTATCCCGTAACACCAACTAGTCTTCCGCTGTACTGAGTTGTATAAATTTGGGGGTGTTACACCATTGGACGATATAAAATATCGTACTTGTGGTAGGTAGATTTAATTAAAAATCTCCTTGACAAGATTTCGCGAGTAAACCCGTTCTCTTTACTCGATCGTCCAAAGCTGACTGCGAACTTAAAGAGTGAATCATTTAGATAAAATTATCCGCATAATTGAAGCCGTCAATTCTGATTCCTGGAACAAGTTTGATTCATTAAGGAATCGCACCATCGTTGCTTTCCAGTTGTCACGAGCTTGATTCACATAGAATCTTGCAAGTTACCTACCAAGTGTTGTTTGAGGTTAACACTAGAAGGATTTCCACTCATCACTGTGAACACTAATGTGTCACTCTGAGTGTTTTGGCAAGATCACTAAAATATTGCGTAGAGGCCTGGAACGTGTTTAAATTCAATTAAGAATTAAACAATTGTTGCTTTCCGGTTATCACAAGTTTGATTCATAAAGAATCGCACAAGTCACCTACCATGAGCTTTTTGATATTCGCTCAAGAAGGATTTCCATCTTCATTGTAAATCCTTACGTATTACTCGGATGTTCAGGCAAGATCATGAAGATTTTGCGTAGGAATCTTAAGATCTTTCTTACTTTTCACAGTGTGTGAAGAAGCAAGGAAATATGGAAGTGTGTCCTAATGAGATATTTGATGATCTCAAATGGCTCTAGACTCGATCGTGCATTTTGGATTTTTAGTGATCGGAGGCTGGAGAGGAGTGCCACCTTTTCAATATCAATATATTCAGAGTGAATAAATTGATAGATAATGCGTTGTCTCCGTGTGAATACAAAAATACCTTTTGAGAGATATCTGAGTTAGCTGGGATGGGTTGTGCATTGCATCACTGGGTCCATGATGTCTATCTTCAATATCGAGCATCATTAAAATGATCTCAATAGCATATGTGTTGACCCGGTTTCTGCCTAAGGTTGTAAGGAGGACTTCTTTCTTTACACCCTTTATCTTTACAATACTTTTTCATTCTTCAACCCCTTCAATTCTTACCGATACGTCATAACTAGCACCTTGGTGTGATTGTTCCAGTGCTAACATAAGTACTTGGTCGGCATTCAGCTACATTCACAATCTTTCTCCATTTTTCTTAAGGACTACTATTTCTAGCCATGGAATGTCCTTGGGAAGATTCCTCCGGCTCTAGAGGAATCATTGGACTTTAACCTATCCTACCATCCTTATGTCACCACAATCTTCACCGTCGTGAAATAAATGGGTTTAGGGTAAGTATATGTCACCATGAAATCCATTTGCTCTCCCTTAACATATGCCAAGATATTCGAAAACATTTCGCACATGTTGGGATGGGCTATCACGTTAAGTCAAACCATTTTTGATTAATCATTTCCCATATTAAATCACATTTTCTCCCCCATATTAAAAATATTAGCCCAATCGATGTTTTTAATATCAACTGATTTAATAATATTTCAAGACATTTTTTGGGAATAAAAATGCAAGTCCATTTATCTTCATGATACCAAATGTTGAGATATGATACCGATTAGTAAAATAATCACATATTCACCATATAAGAATGAATTGACAAGGTTGGACCTGATGGATGAGAACATCATATGATAAGATCAAATGGTTCTTGTCAGCAAATGTTGGTCGCCTCGTCACGTCTGAAGTCATCTCTTGACACCACACGTACGATTGGTATTGTTGTCTTGACACCAATTAGTGAACTTGGCACCTTCGGCATCGAAGATTCTGAATGCTTGACAATTTCTCCCCCTCAATTGTTGACCCGTGTTCTATCGAAAGAGCTGTAGTCGTCGTTTGAGTAGTCGCATCGTCGAGTATGTAGATACCAATTGTAGAGTGCTATGGTTGTAGAGATGATAACTTCATAAAACAAGATTTCTCTTGTTTTAACAAATAAATTCACTGATGCGTACATATATCCGTGTTAGATTGTGTTATATCGTAAACACAATCCCTAACATGGTTATAAAGTAAACCATGCACGAGAAAATTAATTCCCGTTTTGAGCCAAAGTTTTCAGAAGAAATACTTGACTTTAATATGAAAAACGGGTTGCAGTCTGAGATAACTACAAGCCATTTAGGCATGTTTTATGAAATATTTACAACTTTTGTACGAACTCTATTTATGATGCCGTGTCAATATTAACCGACATTTCTCAGGCCGTAAATATTATCGTACCAAAAGACATGCCTCTGAAAAATAAGGTAAAAATATTTTTGGATTTTTCTAATTTTTCAATTTTTATGGTTTTTATATAGTTTTATATTTTTGTATTTTGCTTTTGTGGATAAAAATATAAACAATATATACAGATAATCACCAAGGATACGGAGAATAGTTAACCACCACTATTATTTCGCTTCATCTGCCAGTTTCTTTAGAGTCTCGGGCGAGAATGTTCTCAAACCTAGCTTGTCGGCCAAAAATTCCATTCGAGCGCGATCTAAAGCCTTCGTGAAAATATCCGCCAATTGATACTCAGATCGGACAAAATAAAGCTCGATCACTCCATTTTCCACTTGCTCCCAAATATTCATACTTTAGTTCAGCGGAAGAGTCGTTGGTGTTACGGGATAGCACATTATTCAAATCATAGACAACGCTTCAAAATCGCGTCATTGAATAATAAAGCATTTTCCATTCATAAATATCAATTTACATAGGTCCTCAGGTCAATACATGTCTTACAAAATTTATAAAACATTTGAATGGAAATTGTTATTTAAATGTGGGCCATAAATTATTGTCGTCTTCCCGAGAATTACCTTCAAGTACCTGAGATAAAATATGTTAAAAAGGTCAGTGAAAACGCCGAGTGAATTCATAGAGTTTAATAAAAACCATTAGTATATCACCGGTATATAATTATTACCGAAAATCATTTTGTACAAATCTTTGTCGTAGGCTATAAATAGGCCAAAGACATTTTATACAAATCTTTGTCGTAAATCATAATATAGGCTTTTGCCTTCAAAACCATTATACGAACCATTGTCGCAAAAACATCATACAATACGTTTTATAACGTTGCATAGAGTTAAATAAAAACCGTTATATGAAAATGGTTATGTAAAAACCAAAACACGTACATAATATCAGTAATAAGACCCCGTATTGCTAGTCAAGCAATATATTATAATTCAAGTCGTATATCAGTATTTTCGTTATTGGATTATTATAAGTCTCATGACATTGTTACGTTTCTATAACATATAACGGGTAGCTAACCCGTAATTTCTTTTGCCCATCTAAAACAGCGTGTCGTCACAATAATCAAGCTTATATAAATCTTCTCATACATAAATTCGCTTACCAATCAATGTGGCATGACGAGGATCAACCGTCAAGGCGCGAACTTGGGTGAGCTTCCTCAAATAGTACTATTATATGCATAAGCGTCTACCAAATCCCGGTAGTTCACAATTCATGCTAATGGGACTTTTAGTTACATAACCTAACTAATAATAATCTATCTCATTTCATTCATTGGGTCATATAATCATTCATCGGGTCATATAGTCATTCATCGGATCATATAATCATTCGGGTCCATATCAATAAGCAAATAATCGGGACAACTGGTGTCCTATTTTTATTAAAACTAACATGTTATCTCCCTCGCTGGTTTATAAAACATTTCATAAAAAATTTAAAAGAGTGCGAGGCTATGAACTCACATTGGTGTGGGAAGGCGGGTTATCGGCAATTAGGACGTATGGTACGTGCCTCGATCACGGAAACCTAGACAAATAACACTCGGTCTTAGACTCTTTTCCAATGATTTTATAAAAATAATGGTTATGTATATATGATGATATCATAAGTATGATGATGATCAAGTGGGATTTTATCTCTTCATACAACATTATAGTTGTTATGTGTTAGTCAATTTAGACTAGTTATACTAGTTTCAACTTACATATTAAGGCCTAATAAGCCCATTAAGAGTTCAATTCATTATATTAGCCCATTTATACTTTTAATACCAGGCCTATACTCATATGTTGGGCGCAAGTGGGTTAAGCCCATGAGTAAATCCATTAGTGTTAAGCCAAACTAGTTGGACCTAATGGTCCATTAAGGCTACTTTGACCCGTTAAGGTCCATAAGTTATAAAGCTCGGGTTTATCGGTTTTTACTTGTTAAATGTACTTACATATCAGTATATGAGTTATAAAAATGTTACATTAGATGGGTCCGACCGTCTAAGTTTTATTTGGCGAAAACGTTAATCTTTCGGTTTTAGCCGAAAAGACGTAAAACTTATATATATATAGTTTTATAACTTTAGAAAACATTTGAGTCTTTACTTTTATAAAAATGCCATGTTTATTTATCATAGTATATAACTCATTTTATACTAGTTATTATTAGTTAGTGGGTTTTACATATTTATTTTATAATAGTATTACTTGAGTGTTCATTTTATATTATATACTTTTATTTACAAATCTGATTATCAAAGTCACTTCCACCATTTTTGCCATATCTTGAGTTCTATAAGGAGATAGAAGCTCAAATTTGGGCAGCACAAACTAAATGATATGTGCTACTAATAACTCCGGTTTGGGTACTACTCAATTGTGACAACCGTGGTTTTGAGGTTCGTCACTTGGTCTTATTTTAAGGTTAATTTATGTGTGACTATGTGATTTGCGTGTTTACATGTTATTTTACGTGAACGAGGTTGGTGTGGATATCGTTTATGGGTATAAAGTAGTCATAAGTAAATCGAGGAACGGTTATTTCATGTTCATGAGCTCACAAATTAGTGACTATGAAATGAAATGGTGTTATTTTGGTATTTTACGTATACGTATAAGTATTATTGTAAATAGTATTTTTATGATTTAGGGTTTAGCGTTTAGAGGTCTCGGATGAGGTATTTAGTCACGGGAATAATTCACGGGATGGTTTTAAGTCATTTAGTACTTAGTTATAAAGTTTATTTCATATTTTAAGAATTTTCATAAAACTGTATATTTTACGTATTTTACGGTAACCGCGTAAAATTGACTAGTTAAAAGGTTTAGGTGTAATTAATTAATTAAGGTATTAAAAGATAAATAAAAAAATAAATATAAATAAGGAATAATAAAAAAACGAAATTTAAAAAAAATAAAAAAAATAATTATATTTTTGGAAAATACTTTTGTAAAGTCGGTTTAAAGAAGAAAAAAAAGAATGGGTAAAAGCCCATTAGAATTTGTATTAAATTAGGAAAAGACTTGTTTAAAGGGTATAAATACATTGCTACTAAAAAAACACAGATCTTTCTCCAAGAAAAAAAAAGAGGCGACGTGGTTTTTACAAAAAATTAGGGTTCTTCCAAAAATCTTGGTTTCCATTAATCTTAAGGTAAAACCTTCAAATCCCTATTCAATTTCATTGTTTTTAATTCTTTCTCAATCATCTTATGATGGATTTAGGTTAGGGTTTAAATTAAAATCTGTATATTAATGATATTATAATGATTAGGTGAATTAGGGCTTGTAATTAGTGGAGTTATGGGTAATTAATTAGACTAATTATGTTAAAATCGTTTTTTAAAAACTGGGCAGAATTTTAGGTCAATTGTTTTGACCATATATAGAGTTCTACAAAAAATTTTATTTTACGATCCAAGTATCCCTGGAAAGGTAATTGAGTTGGCTTTCAAATGCAAGAAACGAGAACTAAATTAGAGGTAGGGAAGTGGGTCAAAAACAGGTTACAGCAGTCAGAGGTCAAAATAGTTTTGAAATCAGCGGGTTTTCAATTAATGTTTTAGGGTGATTGGGGTACTTAGGAGTACACTTGAGCCCTCTAATGAGCATGGGAGTTGGTTTATATATTAAATAAGAGGCTTGGATGAGGGCTAAGCAAATGAGTTAGGGTAAGACCCCCTAATCATAACAAACTTTTTGTATGTTCAAAATCAATAAAATCTGGATAGACAAAAGTATATATATATATATATATATATATATATATATATATATATATATATATATATATATATATATATATATATATATATATATATATATATATATATTGTGGCCTTAACAGTAGCTTTAAGGTTGGGGCAAAGGGTAGTAGTTAGATAACATATGTAAGGGCATAGGGTTTCCTTTACAGAGGTCATGGGTATGGTTAGGTGGGCGCTTGGCTTATAGTTTGGAGACCTAAAAACCGGGACTGTTTTGGGTAAAATGTTAACGAGACGGGTTATGAAGTAAACTAAGTTAAGGGTTTTATAGAGGGGTGTAATGAGATGCTTAGGACATATAAATGAGGTATATATATGGGAGAAGGTTAGATGTCCATCATGGGTTGATGAGCCATTTTAGTGTTTGGTTCATGTTTTGATTGTGTGCTTTTGTTTGTTAGTTTTTTGCTAGTGCGCAGATTTTTGGAGAAGCTCAATCAGGTGAGTTTCATAGTCCCATGTCTACTAATGATTTTGACTTCCAGATGGGATGGAAGAGACACTGTCTTGTTTTTATAAATTATGCTGTGAATGTTTTGTGTTTGGTGATGGACTTGTGCATACTTATGTGATTAACTGCTAGTTGATTCATGATTGTTTTATGTTTTGACTTGGTACCAAGGGGATGTTGACAAGGCGGGGCCTTGGGGAGTTACATAGATGTGTGAGCATCTATGGGACCAAAGGATAATGACAAGGCGAGGCCTTGGGATTGGTACATAGGTGTATGGGCGCCTATGGTACCATGATGTTTGGTAAGGCTGGGAGCCTTGGATTTGGTTTGGTTTGTTAAATCTTGAATATTAGTTGTTAATGCATGTTTTGTATCACATTGTACATATGTTCATTTGTTAGTGGTTGTTGTTCACAGCTTATGGTTTGATTTTGGCGTTGGAGTCTAAACCTATGACTATCACCAACTTTATGTTGACGTGTTTTAGTGTCTCTTTCAGGTGAGAGTGTGGTTAAGCTTGAGAATAGAAGTGGCTAGTTTCAGAGGCATTTGGATTGCATTTAGAAGGAGATCCCCGTTCCTTCTTAGTTTATTTTTCTATTTGTTTCAATAAGTGATACTATGAACCTATATGTTGATTTTTTTGTGTTATTTGTTTGTCTTGGGTAAGAGGTAGGACTGTTACCTACTTACCTAGACTCCTGCATTGATGAGATATTGTCATGACATTTGTGTCACCTTTTATGACATTTCTACTTCATATAGTTCTCTCTATGGACACGCTATTGTTGTGATGATATCCATACGTCGCGTCCCATATTCCGCCATGGTGGGGTGTGACAGAATGGTATCAGAGCCAATGGTTATAGAGAATTAGGTTGCCTAGTCTAGTAACCTAGTCTATAGCTTAAGGGTCCCTGCATATAGGCGTCATAGGAGTATGCGTGCATTTTATATTAATTAAAGTTTTCTGGATGTTATTGGTTTTTACTTGCGATGTTTGTTAAGTTTTGACTAGTATGGGTTGAACCATAGTAGTTCATACTTAGCCACATGTTATTTTCTTTTCGGGGAGTGACTAGTATTGGTTGAACCATAATCATCCACGCTAGTCATTGTCGTATTTTGCTTAAATTGTACATTATAGTACATAATTTGGTACATGGTAGTTTCTATCTTTTGTTGGGTTATTTTATGTACCTGAGGTATAGTATTTTTCTTTTGATGTTTAAGTCATGTTCCCTAAGAATCATGTGGTGGTTAGAGTTATTAGGAGTAGGTGGATATGAAGGATTTTAAGCTGTTTCCACTCTTATGGGCGACATGACTTATAACTGATTATGTTTTCGTTTTTGGATTTAGTATATGCTGTTTTAGCTAGACTATGGATTTATGTATTTCAAGAGTTTGACTATGTTATTTTAATGGATGGAGTTTTGAACTTTTTTTGGTTATGTGGTTATGAGCTTATGTGAGTAGATGGATATATGTGTTATGTCTTGTATTAATTCTTATAAGTGTCATCATAGGAAGGAGTGCATTGGGGAAGGGTAATTGTATAAGTATGGTGGCCAACATAGTTATACAAGTACCACAACTTCAATGGATTCCTAAGTATGATTGCATGAAAGAGGGTTAGTACATGCTTGTATAGTAGATGTTAGACGGATTTAAGTATATGTATCCCGATATGCCTGTATATGTATGATCCCCTACAATTATCGATGGTATCCTTAGGAGGGTGGCTAGCTCACTTTTTTTGATATTAAACCTCCATTGTAGCGTATTCTTTGAGTTTCGTATTTCACGTGTACGTTTTAAAATGGTTTTCTTGGTTTTAAGTCTACTGAAATAACTTGGGATTTCTTTTGAGATAATGAAATCTTTTGTGTTGGGTCTTACATTCCTTTTAGTCGGTTGATAAGTGTGAAAACACTCATCAATAATGATCCAAAAACCACTCAAAACACTGTCAAATACATAATATTTAACTTTAAAATATCAGAATTACGCGTGTATTTGTGTTTCATGTGTTTTCAGGTAAGAAGATACATTTTTGAGCAAAGACGCGTTTTCAAGGACTTATTTGATGAAAAGACGAAGAAAATGACGAAAGAAGCTTTCAAGGACCTTATTTGCCAAACTGTCAAACATCAACGGCTTAAGTTGCAACTTTTACAAGATGAAGGATGAAATAGAAATTGATTTAAAAAGTTCATATAACTTTTTGAAAGTCCCTAATCAATGCAAGAAACCCTAATCTTAACTTAATCAACACAAGGTATTACTTTTCAAACGTAATCTTATTATTGTATAATAAAGAATTACAAGTGTTATGGATAACACCGTTTGATGACAATGTGTTGTGCACACTTTGAACAACAATAAACCTTAACTTATGAATACAGTCGTAGCTGTTTGATTCACTAAGTTATACGCACTAATGTTCTTAATATCTCAAAGTGTTAAACATTAATGCAAGGATACACATCCTATTTATAGTGTTACGAGTTTGACTTGAACAGTACTTGATGTCGACTACACAAGCTTTTACAAGTTCCCACATCAGTCACATGATGTCCTTCTATTCTTGGTAGTCTTCCATTATGCTTTAAGGAACAGTTGTCAAAAACAGTTTCCTTATTCTTCATATTCTCGAACACACAAATGGCATGTCCAAAGTGTGCTGAGAGTTATCAGGGTATTGCCACCCCTGTTAACTCTCAACCCCTCAGAGTCCCTAATACATCTTGGCTGTTATCCATCACAGCCAAGGAGTATGTCTTCAGGTAATCTTCGACTTCCCTGACAATGTCTCTGACATGGACTCCTCTGAGGTTGCTCACAGAGACTCGGATCTCTGTGAGTCTTGCGAAACTTGCCTGCCTCCTAGGCACAGGCAAGGGACTATCTATCAGCCTAATTATGTTTAAATCAATGAACAGGGAATCTAACAAGTTTAGATTCCCAACAATCTCCCCCTATTTAAACATAAATAGTGCTAGATCTAACTAAGTTAAGGTAAGTGAGTTTAACAGCTTCTTCTTACACATAACAGATCTAAACAAACATACCTCATGATTTTATTAAGACTTAAAGAAAATTACAAGTTCAATACATAAGTTAAATAAAAGATGAAGGTAAAAAGGGCTGATACTATCTTCAATAGTCATCATTTTTTATTCTTTCTTCAGCTTCGGCCACATCTAATCTGTTATCAATTTCATCCTGCAAAGTCTTTGCAAACTTCTTGGAATACTCTGAGTTGATCTTGAGACACTTCTTGTGACAGAGTAGCTGAATAGTTGAGGCCAGGCAAAGCTCATCTTCCCTCTGAAAAGCATATTGGCAGGCTTTGTTCATGAACGCCATTCCTCTTTCAGGCACTGAGTATGTCTGACCATCAACAGGGCCAACTATACCATTAGGAAGGATCAGATCCCTGTGCATGCCATCCACACGAACATCTTCAGTAACAAAAGTTTCATCAATGATTTGGGAAATTCTTCTTCTTTTGTTGCCTGTCTTTGGGGGTCCTTGTTCGAAAAGCTGTGGTGGAGGATCAATCTTGAGTTTGGCAGCTGTTTCCTTGATCCAGTTAAACTTAGCCTTAAGAGTTTTAAGCAGAAGGAAATTTGCCTGTCCAGACTTTTTGGCAGCTAAGGCTTCAAGTTCAAACCATTCTGATAATCCAAGTGTTTTTAACCTGAAGTTGTCAAACACATCCATATTCCTCTGTTGATTATCCCTCCATAAGATCATCTGTGGGGTGTTTGTAGACTTGTGAATGGTATATCTAAACTTGGTTATCTTGCCAGCAGCATACCTGTTGTTCACGCAGGCATCATAGTCAGCTTTGACTTTCTTTAGGGCCTCAGCGCGTTTGAGTTCCATTTCCCTCAACCTTTGTTTTTGTTTTTCCCTTTCAGGTGGTGTCATCTTCCTCAGAGTAGCTTCATTTAATTCTTTGGTTGCCTTGAGCTCATTTAGTCTTTTGAATTCTTCAGTCTGTTGCTCTATTTCTTCAGGCGTTAAAGGACTCTCATCGGAAGGTGTAAAGGTTGAAAAGTGGGAAAGGTCTGTTGTGGATCCTCCTGTCTCTAGCATCGCAGCTATCTTCTTAAGTTTGGTGTCAGTATCAACCAAAACTATCTATTTACCTTTCTTTGAGACAGAGGACTCCACACTTAAGTTTTTCAAATCATCAGCTCTTTTGAGGAACGCTGTCTGAGCCTGATTTTGAATAGATTTTGGTAGGGAGCTCACAGTGAATTTAAGTTTCTTGGCTGCTGGTTCATCATCATCCTCAGGCTTGCTGATGTTAACTAAGATCATGGATTTAGATGAGTCAGCTCCATCTAGTGATTGTTGCTCCCCCTGAGTCTGATCCTCATCATCAGGTACTATAACTGGTGTGATGACTTGAAGAGGAACAGGTGTTGTTGAGGGATTGGCTGAAGATGAGCCTTGTTCAGCAGATGCAAGGCTGAGTATATTAGTCTTCTCCCCCTCACGTTCATCCTTACTTCCCTGATGCTTGGATGAACGTGCCTGAAATCTTCTTGCAATCTGCTCCACAGAGGCAGCCATGGCACGTTGTCTCTTCCTCGAAGCCCTGGCAATCTTCAGCAAGAGGTTTGCATTGGCATTGGTATTAGCTTGAACACGCCTGACAATAAAACCAGCATGGTTGTATTGCCTGTTGCGAACCGCATTGAAGTGCCTGTTCATGTTGTTTTCTTGTTCATGGAACATGGCTGGGACAACAGAGTCAATTGCATCCTTGATCCGTGTCGAGAGATGACTTAGTCCCTGAGACACACCTTTTCTGGCACCTTCCTGAATAGGTTCAGTGACAGCCTCAGTCACAGCCTTCTTTATAATGCCTGGAAACGTGACAGTAAAATTGTGCATCTCTGACTTGATCACGTCCAGCTTTCTTGATAAGCGCTCAATATCAGACTGATGGTGTACAGGCTGAAGATTCTTGATATTGAGGCTTTGTTGAGCAAAATCATCCTCCCTTGGAATCAAATCGAAGTTAGTCTGGGTAGGATGATCAAACAAGAGGAATTCAGCTGTTGGATCATATATTGGTCTTTGGAAGACTGTTGTTGCAGATGTAGCAGAGTTTTGTGTGTCAACAGCTTCCTTAAGAGGAGAAGTCTTGTCATCTTCTTTAGGAGGAGAGGCTGACAGCTGGTCATCCTCATCTTCTTCCTCCTCTTCATCAAACATTCCCTCAGGGAATTCATCCTCAGGCATGGGTTCAAACTCAGCGACATAATCTTCTACAGAAAGCATTTCTTCATCAGTATTGAGCTCAAGTTCTTCTTCATTTGGAATGTCCTGAGTTATTGTTTCAGCCTCCTTTTCATGTACCTGAGGTTCTTTGACTGGCTGTACAATTTCAGCCTGCAAGTTTGTTGAAATTAGTAACAGGGAAAATATAAAGTGAATGGTCGCCATTTCGCTGTCCCAGAGAGGCTGAGGGTGATTACTCAGCCACTCCAAAGGATAAATCCTTGGGATTCTTTTAAGTGTGAATGAAGTATGGTTAATGGTCGCCATTCGCTGTCCCTAGGAAAGCTGAGTGTGATTATTCAGCCCCCCCAAAAGGTAAAAACCTTTGGGACTCTTTTGATTGTGAAACATATGTTGTTTAATGATCGCCATTCGCTGCCCCTAGGAAAGCTGAGTGTGATTATTCAGCCCCCCCAAAAGGTAAAACCTTTGGGACTCTTTTAAGAGTGAAACATATGTTGTTGTAGGTCGCCTGTTACGCTGCCCCTAGGAAAGCTGAGGGTGATGATTCAGCTCCCCCTGAAAGGATAAATCCTTTGGGACTCTTTTAATGAGGGAACCAAGAGGCTGTGTGAAGTACAGCCTTCAAGGTTGAGACATTAATGTATTCAGGTTGTTGTTAGCCTGAATACTGTCTAGAGGGTTCAGGGTCATCGGGGTGCTTTATAAACACAAATGAATCACTCCCTGGTGCAAAGACAGAGTGTACAGAAGTCTTAAAGTATTCTAAGTGAAATGACAGACTTCTATGGGTTGAGGATTACCCTAACTTCACCACTCTCTCCTACAGACAAATGAGAGTGGTTGATTGTGAACCTCTAAAAATGTACACTGATTACCTGTGAGATATCAGCTTGGATTGGTTGGTTTCCTGTAGTCTCTGCTGACCTAGAGACACTAGACGCCTGTTGTTTGTCAGCCAAAGATTCTGTATCCACAAGAGTATCTGGACCAGAGGCGGTGTCAATCTTCTTTTCCTTGGCCTTACTAATAGCTTTAGGTTGGGAAGAAGAGGGGATTTTCTTCTTCTTTGGCTGTTGGCCAGATGAAGCCTTGGACTTAGTAGTGTGCTGCCCAGAGGTCAAAGACGTAGACTTGCCAGCGACACTAGAAGTAATCACCTTCTCAGAGGAAGGGAGCAAGGGCTTCTCAACGTTGGGTACCTGGTTGGCCACGTTCAGCATGTGTGCAGTCACAGGGATATCCTCAGCTCCTATCTCCTTGTAGATGGCGCCAGTGATGCGATAGGGCTTCAGAGCTGTCAAGGCCTTGTTATGGTAGTTCTCTCCCAGCAAACTCTCAAAGATCAGGGACAGATAACGCACATAACAGATGTTCTTTTCCCTGACCTGATTTCGTCCTTTCAGTTGTTCTACCAGGTTTGAGAAAAGGATGCTTCCAAAATCAACATCAGCTCCCCAGATAAGTCCATATGCAATAGCCTGATGATTAGACGACATCTGATCCTGTGATCCCTGCATTCCTCCCAGGGACTTCACAATGTGGGTGAAGAGGACACGCCACATAGGAGTAAAGTACTTTATCTTCAGAGGGGCTTTGGCGAGGACCTCAGCTGGCGTAAGTGCAGGGTTAACATCATGGCAGGGTTTTAGTGTGGCTAAGGCTTCCTTGACAGCCTTTTTGTCAACCGTCTTCAAGCATTCATCTCCATGTTTGAGTCCGGCCACACTAGAAAAATCATTGAGGGAAAAGGCAAAAGGATGTTCATTGCAAGAAAGGCTAAAGGTAATGGTGTCTTCAACTACTTTAGCAGAATACCATAATTCCCTAAGGTATTCTTGGTAAAAGGTGGATGGAGATTTGGTGAAGGCTTCGTTTAGGTCACAATTCTGCATGAAATTTACCAGATCTGAGTAGGTGTTGTTTGGTGCCTTGATCCATCCAATGGCGTTATTGGAGGCGATGATGCTCTCGTTGATCTCGAAGTTCACATTGGAGGCTTTTGGTACGGGAAACGCCATTGATTTAAGGTTGAAGGAGAGTGAAAATGGCGGATGGTTGAGAGAGATAAGAGTTTAGAGAGAGAAGATGATTTTTAGAATGGTGGTGGGTGTGAAGAGAAAGAAGACAATATATATATTCAAACTTGAGTGAACAGTTATTCAACCGTATTAAATGCAAGAGCGAAAAAGACTGCTCAAGTGGGTCCCCTTGACCTTTCAAAAAGTTTGTCTCCTCGTTATCCGAAACTTAAATGATTAAAAAATGTGAGAATGTTTTTCGCATTTACTTGGAAAGTAACTACCTAGTTTCATGTGAAAAACATTTAATAAAACATTTAATATAGAATCAATCATTTAATGAACACATTTAATATCAAGCCACAGGCTTTGAGATATTGAGCATCCCTAGCTCAGCAACTAGCCTGTTGAACGTAGGTTCAGCCAAAGGCTTTGTAAAGATATCAGCTAGTTGCAGCTCTGTGGGAACAAAATGCAGCTCAATATCTCCCTTCATAATATGATCCCTGATAAAATGATACCTGATATCAATGTGTTTGGTACGAGAGTGAAGCACAGGGTTGTTGGATATGGCAATGGCGCTGGTGTTGTCACAAAAGATTGGAACTTTGTCATACAAGATTTCATAGTCAGCCAATTGACTTTTCATCCAGAGCACCTGAGCACAACAGCTGGCTGCAGCGACATATTCAGCTTCAGCTGAAGACATAGCCACAGAGTTTTGCTTCTTAGCACTCCATCCAACCAATTTTCCTCCTAGGATTTGACAGCTGCCTGAAGTACTTTTCCTGTCAATACAGCATCCAGCATAATCTGAATCTGAATAGGCCTTGAGATCAAAGCCTGATTCCTTTGGATACCATAGTCCTAGGGATGGTGTTCCTTTGAGATACCTGAAAATTCTCTTAACAGCCACTAGATGGGATTCTTTTGGGTTAGCTTGGTACCTTGCACAGAGACATGTGGAGAATTGGATATCTGGACGACTGGCTGTTAGATACATCAGTGACCCAATCATGCCTCTATATAAAGTCTCATTGACAGAGACCCCTGACTCATCAGGGCCCAAGTCGTTGGGTGGAAGCATGGGGCATTTCACTGATGCACAATCAGCTAAGTCATATTTTTTAAGTAAATCCTTAACATACTTTTCTTGACAAATAGAAATTCCCTTAGGACATTGTTTAATTTGAAAACCCAAAAAGTAAGTTAATTCACCCATCATACTCATCTCATATTTCTTGGTCATTAATTTAGCAAAACGTTTACTAAGATTGACATTTGTTGACCCAAAGATGATATCATCCACATATATCTGCACAATGATGAAATCACTCTTGTCCTTGAAGGTAAAGAGTGTTTTATCAATAGAACCCCTGATAAATTTGTTTTCAGATAGGAAATTTGAAAGAGTTTCATACCATGCTCTTGGAGCTTGTTTCAGACCATACATTGCCTTGTGAAGTCTGTACACATGGTTGGGAAACTCGCTGTTCTCAAATCCTTCAGGTTGAGCAACATAGACTTCCTCAGACAAATCACCATTGAGGAAGGCACTCTTTACATCCATCTGACAGACAGTGATGTTCATATAGGCAGCATAAGCAAGAAAGATTCTGATGGCTTCAAGTCTAGCAACAGGTGCAAAAGTTTCATCATAATCAATTCCTTCAGTCTGAGAGTATCCCTGTGCTACCAATCTTGCCTTGTTCCTGATGATGTTCCCAATTTCATCCATCTTGTTTCTATAGATCCATCTAGTGCCTGTGATATTCTTTCCAGGTGGAGCTGGCACTAGTGTCCATACTTTGTTCCTTTTGAACTGATTGATTTCTTCTTGCATAGCAGCTACCCATCCATCTTCTACCAGAGCCTCAGCAACTCTTTTAGGTTCAATTTGAGAGATAAATTCAGCAAATAGACATTCATTGGCTGAGGCAGACTCTGAGTCTTGGATTCGCTGTCTGGTTGTGACCCCTGCATTTGGTTCCCCAATAATGTTGACAAGAAGAATGTGTTGATCTCTTGACCACTTATTTTGAGGAGCTGGAGTTTCAAGAACAGGGGTACATGAGGGCACAGCTGGTACAATTTGAGTCTCATCCTGCTGACTAGGAGGGCTTTCTTCAAAGACTACTTCAGTGTCTGAGTCTTCTTCAGCCACATCAAGGGAAGCAATTTCATTATCAGCAGGAGAAACTTCAGAGGTTTAAAGAATTGGTGAGTCATCAATATTATGAGAAGGACCATCAGAGATTTGAGGTTCTTCTTCATCAAGTTCCTGAGAGGTAGGAACTTCTATGTTGTGAGTAGACAGAGGGTCAAAAGCAGGAACATAAGGAGTGAGAGTGTTGGAGTGGTGATGACTGGTAGGTCTGGGTTCTGTGAACTCATCACTTGGAAAAGAAATATTTTCATTAAAATCTACTTCATCACCCTCTGTTCCTGTCCTCTATATGACTTCATCATCTTCATTAAATCTGACATGGAAAGTTTCTTCTACTTCTTGTCTTCTGATGTTGAATACTCTGAAGGCTTTGGCTGTTGGAGAGTATCCCAAAAAGAATCCATCATCAGCCTTTTCATCAAACTTTCCAAGTTTATCCCTGTAGTTATAAATAAACACAGGGCAACCAAACACATGAAAATAGCTGACGTCTGGAGATCTTTTTCTGAAAACTTCATAGGAGGTTTTGCCATGTCTTTTGACAATGATTGATCTGTTTTGAGTATAGCAGGCAGTGTGTACAGCTTCTCCCCAAAATTGCTTTGGTAAGGCTGCACCATTTAACATAGTTCTTGCTGCTTCAATCAGAGTCCTGTTTCTTCTCTCAGCCACACCATTTTGTTCAGGAGTACCAGCTGAAGAGAAGTTCTGTGAAATCCCTTTTTCATCACAAAAAGATTCAAGTTGATGATTCTTGAATTCTATACCATTATCACTTCTTAGAGCTTTTACTCTAACATCATTCATATTTTCTACCTGTCTGATGAAGGACATGATGGTATCAGCTGCATCACTTTTCCTTCTGAGGAAAAACACCCATGTATATCTTGAAAATTCATCAACTATGACCAAGGTGTATTTGTTGTGATTAATGGTTTGAGGTTTGACAGGCCCAAACAAGTCCATGTGAAGGAGATGTAAGCACTTGTCAATAGAGAATGATTGCCTAGTCTTGAATGAAGACTTGTGATGTTTTCCTTTGACACAGGCAGAACAAGTTTTGTCTTTGGAAAACATCACTAAAGGTAGACCAGCAACCAAGTTTTGAGTGGCTATCTTATTGATGTTCTTGAAGTTGAGATGAGACAGTCTCTTGTGCCACAGCCAGTTGACACTTTCAGAGGCTTTGGCAAGAAAACAATTTGAGCTGTCTTCAGAGCACACAGCCATGTTGATGACATAAACATCTCTTCTTCTAGGTGCAACCAGCACAACATCATTATTTTTGTTGAATATGGTTCCCTGAGTCTTAGTAAACAAAACCTTATAATCAGCATCACATAATTGGCTGATGCTAATAAGATTGTGCTTAAGACCATTCACATATGCAACCCTGGTAAATGTGATCCCATTGCAATTCACTGAGCCATATCCTTCTGTGTCACCTGAAGAGTTATCTCCAAACACCACTTTGGGACCTGGCTCCTTTGAGTATCTGTGCAGGTATTGTTGAATCCCTGTCATGTGTCTAGAACAGCCACTATCTAGATACCATACTGATTCCTTGAGATATTTCTGCACAGATACATAGAAACAGATTAGTTCCTATGGTGAACCCACTTTCCAGTGGGTTCCCTGAATTGCTTGTTAGCAACTCTTGTGTTCCTGAAAAACTTTTGGCGTTGGGATGGACAGTTCATAGTTTCATGGTTATAACTCCCACAGATATCACACCCAGGGAAGTCACCACACTCGTCTGAGTGATGGTCTGTGAACCCATAGAATTTACAGGGAGGATAAGAATTGTAATTTCCCTGTTGTCTTTTGGAACTCTGTGGTCTGTCCCTAGAGGGTGTCTGAGCTCTTTTAGCTGCCATGTGTCTGTCATGATCTAAGGTCGAGTGGTGAGAATTCTTACAAACATTGCAATAAGGTTTGATTAACCTTTCCCCTTTGGGTTCACCTAGGACTGACTTAGGTTCATGAGAAGTAGAGCATTCAGCGGAAGGCTTAATGTGTTGTTTCAAGAGTTCTACTTCTTTCATAAGAGACAACAGGCGATCTTCAGTGGTGGGGTCAACCTTATTCACAGCTTTAGTAGAAACAGGCTTAAAAGCTACTTGTTTACCAGTTGGTTTAGCAGGCACACGAAAAACTTTGGCTGGAGGATTCTCAATATCTGTCTTAAGTTCATCCTTAGCAGATCTAGAAGAACTGCTAGGTTCAACTCTAGAGAGTTTGGGCAAAGGTGGTAGCTCAGCCACATCTTCAGAGACAGGGTCATTAGTCAAAGAGGTATCTGACATATGAATAGTCTCTGTAGATTTAAAGACAATGTCTTTGGGTTTGGTGATAATCCTCAGCTTTTTATTCTTAGCAGTTATATCCCTGTTTAAGTCAGCAGGCACTTCATCCCTAAGCAATTCATCAATAGTAAACCTAGCACACAGCCATTTTTCAATAACCTTGTTTAATTCAGTGACTTGATCATTTAAAGCTATGTTTTTCAAGGTTAATCTAGTTACTTCATTTTGCAGGGATATTTTCTCTAAGTTAACCCGCCTGAGAGTTTCACATTCAGCCTTAGCATTTATCATTTCAGTTTTAACAGAGTGAAACTTATCAAGTAGGTTCTTCCTTTGTTCCTCAACAAAGTGCAAATCAACAATGGTGTAATCAAGGACATGCTTACGTTCATCACTATTAGACATAGATAGAAGCCTGTGTACCTTTTTCATTGTGATGTCAACCCATTGTCCTGATCTTGCATCACCTTTTCCAACAGCTGGTTCATCCTCAGCTATCGCCATAAAAGCCCTGACTCTTGTGGTGTCTTCTTCATCTGAAGTTAATGGTTCATCATTCCAATCATAGGTTTCAGCAACCAACCCTTTCTCAGCCTTTTTCTCACCACCTTTCTTTTTGGACATAGCTTCAATCTTCAAGTTCATCTGTTCTAACTCAGCTTTAAGTGCCTTGTACTTATTTTTGTAATCTTTCTTCTCAGTGTCTGAAGAATTGGATTGAGATGAGTTGTTATGTTGTTTGAACTTGTAGGGTTTGGATGAAGATGATGGATAAGAGGGTGAGGATGTTTTGGTGGAAGGACATTCTTTTTGAAAATGTCCAAGCTTTCCACAGGCAAAACATGTTTCTTTTGACCTGTCAGTTGGTTTGCTAGCTGATCCTACTCTTCCAGATCTTTTGTAGTATCTTCTTTGATTGGCTAGCAGTGCTCTTTCATGAAATTCTGCATTGAGGTCTGACAAGAACTCTTGGCTGCTACGGGTATCTTCTTCAATATCAGAATCGCTGTCAAGAGGATGTGTTGCAGAGATCAAAGCTTTGGAAGATGCTCCTTGGACTACAAATCTTTCAGTCTCTGATTTGTAGATAGTATCGATCAGCCCTTCTTCATAATTGTACTTACCATAGAGCTGAGCAAGGGTATCATTTTTGATTGAGTTGTTAGCTCTCTGAGTCTGATTCATGCTCAGCCACTTTCTTGGAAGGCTGTTGACAAAAGTGGCATTGATCTCAGCTTGACCAATAGTGACATCATTCATAGCGAGGTCATTTAGAAGAATCTTCATCCTAGTATAGGTTTGCTGAACTTTTTCACCTTCAAGAGACTTAAAGGCATTAAACTGAAGTCTGAGTGCCTGAATCTTTGTCTCTCTTGTTTCAGAGGGTCCTTCATGGCCAAGAATGAGGTCTGTCCACATTTGTTTAGCTGTGGGACACTGAATGACAGACTTCATGATATGCTTTGGAAGACAGGAAATTATGATGCTTTTGAGACGTTTATCTTGGTTTGCTAATTTCCTATCAGCTACGGTCCATTGTTTGACAGGCTTGGGAAGGGGGTTTTCTTCAGTAGAAGTAAGCGCCATGGGAATATATGGACCATTTTCTAAAATTTCTAAGAGAAAAGGTTCAAGTCCATCAAGGTATACAAGAAATTGACTCTTCCAACTGGCAAAGTCTTCTTCATCAAAGACTGGTACACTGGTTACGTGTGATCCACCTCTTGAGTCAAGAAGTTGGGGTAGATCATCGTCATTTGCTGGGGGGTTAAGTCTTGGTGAAGATGGGTTTGTGGAAGGTGAGTGTGGGCTAGAGGTTTCCGGCATGGTGGATCTTGATTATAAAACGGAGAACGATGTTTCTTGAAGGTTTTAATATCAAACACCGCTCTGATACCAATTGAAAGTCCCTAATCAATGCAAGAAACCCTAATCTTAACTTAATCAACACAAGGTATTACTTTTCAAACGTAATCTTATTATTGTATAATAAAGAATTACAAGTGTTATGGATAACACCGTTTGATGACAATGTGTTGTGCACACTTTGAACAACAATAAACCTTAACTTATGAATACAGTCGTAGCTGTTTGATTCACTAAGTTATACGCACTAATGTTCTTAATATCTCAAAGTGTTAAACATTAATGCAAGGATACACATCCTATTTATAGTGTTACGAGTTTGACTTGAACAGTACTTGATGTCGACTACACAAGCTTTTACAAGTTCCCACATCAGTCACATGATGTCCTTCTATTCTTGGTAGTCTTCCATTATGCTTTAAGGAACAGTTGTCAAAAACAGTTTCCTTATTCTTCATATTCTCGAACACACAAATGGCATGTCCAAAGT
Source organism: Glebionis coronaria (assembly GCA_025667525.1). Classification (NCBI taxonomy): domain Eukaryota; kingdom Viridiplantae; phylum Streptophyta; class Magnoliopsida; order Asterales; family Asteraceae; genus Glebionis; species Glebionis coronaria. The sequence continues at coordinate 143,456,304 of CM046876.1, read as the reverse complement.
ATGCTGAGAGTTATCAGGGTATTGCCACCCCTGTTAACTCTCAACCCCTCAGAGTCCCTAATACATCTTGGCTGTTATCCATCACAGCCAAGGAGTATGTCTTCAGGTAATCTTCGACTTCCCTGACAATGTCTCTGACATGGACTCCTCTGAGGTTGCTCACAGAGACTCGGATCTCTGTGAGTCTTGCGAAACTTGCCTGCCTCCTAGGCACAGGCAAGGGACTATCTATCAGCCTAATTATGTTTAAATCAATGAACAGGGAATCTAACAAGTTTAGATTCCCAACACTTTTGAAAGAGATTAAGAATGAAAGGACCAAAAAGGAAATTAAATGAAAAGTTCATTATTACTTGGTCAGTTGACCAAGTCTCGGTCAAACACACAAACACATTCATGTTTCTTCTCCAACGAAGAGAGAGAGAGAAACAGTCGGTTTCTTATCTTCCACCACCACAAACCTGCATGTTCGAATAACAAGAGAATAAGGAGGTTTCAAGACAAGATTAAAGAATAGAAGATGTTCATTTCGTTATCCTCTACAAGATGGTATAATTTAATTTGATCAAGACTCAAAGGAGAAGAAACGCCCAAATTTTGGAATGAAGATGGATGAATTTAATCCTCGTATTAAACACGTGTCCATTGCTGATTGGATAGAACACGTCATATATTCTCCTCTTCAGGCCTATAAATAGAAGACGAAGACTCTATTTCGAGATGGTTAGCATAGGAGTAGGATTCACACAGTAGGTTAGAATTAGTTAAAACTTTTATAACCAATTTTGTTTTTCAGTTAAAGCTTTTGTAACGAATTTCTTTTTCTCCATTAATGAAATAATTCAAGCTTTCTCATTCTTCCCTTCTCATTAGTTTGTAAGTCAGTTAAATCTTGTTAAACTTGTTATAGTTTCTGAAAGTAGTTATAACCGAATGATTTTATCCTCCATTAATGGAGATTACAGGTTTATAAACTTGTCTATAACTGTTAAAAGTTCTGGTACTTAAGCTCTTAAAAGCTTGTCTTTGATTCTAGCTATTGTGGATTAAGCTTTTCGGTCATCGTTATTTCAAGCGTTTTCAATCAGTGGTGTTTCTCAGCTTTTGGTAGTGTGATCGATCTAGTTAATCACACCTTAGAGCGTAGGATAAACTGTTAATAATTTGGACTCGTTAATTCAAGTAGTTCAAGGACTTGCGAGATTTAAGAATTGGATTTAGATAATGAGTTGATCTCGTTTTATTTTAAATGTTCATTAGATAATCAGTTTTATAGAGCTTATGAGAAATTTCTTTTCAAGTTAGAATCTTGATAAAAATCAGTAAGTTTTCATTCTTTTATAATGAATTTTGTTATGAGTTCATTTTCTTACCAGTAATTCGATTTTGAGTTCTATAGTTGGATATGTCATAAGAGTTCTGTTTTGATATAAGCTTTTAGAAGTCGGAAAGCTCAAAAGCTCTCAATTTAGCTTAAACAATTAATTGGCAATATAGGAAGAATAGATTTGGTATTGTGTTTGTTTAAATTTTGCAGGTTTCACTTTGCTGATTCAAAAGATGCAGGTAGCTGATGGTGATGTTTTCGGATAGAGTTCTTTTCGTTTTCTAGACAGTATGTACAGTTAGCGGTTGGAGGTGTAGTGGTGTTTGGTTTTAAGCCGGTTCAGCGCCACGCTTCTCGACATCAACGGACTAGGCCTGGATGTTCAGGTCAAGCGCTCATTTTCTTTTATGCAAGTATTAATGTAAACATGCTAGTAGTAGATAATGGTAGCGTAATTTTGCTTGCTGCATGTTTAAATGATCTGATTAGATATTGGTTGATATCCGTTTAAGCTGAGTTCTTTAGACTTTACTTTGCAGTTTTATAAGTTTGTAATCAATCTGAATTGGAGTGTTTGGAACAATTAATCTTTGTTTGTTTTTGCCGAGTATTTGATAAATCTGGTAGTTTCAGAATAGTGATTGTTCATTTAGATTCTGTTTGAATTAGGAGTCAACTTAGCTTTTGAATTCATGATTAGTTGACACGTTATATTTCGTAGGATTAAGCTGGTATAGGAGCAATAGTATTAGATAAGCTGGTAAAAAGAATTTGGTTAAAAATGGTAGGATACATAAAGTAGACCGTTAAGATTCATGCTATTGATTAGCTACTTTTATGATTTGTCAGTTTTGATAAAAAATCTAGTTTTTAAAGTGTTCTGTTATGATGCAATTTAAAAGACAGTAGGAGTTTTCATTTAATCTGTAAGTTCCTTTTGGGAAAAATTTGAGTATTAGGATACTGGCTATACTATGCACGTTTGATGTGTGTTACAAGATTACTGTTTCCCTTTAATTTGTTAGAGTTTATGTATTATACACATTAGGCCCTTGATTTAGAATGTTAGTTTTGCAGTAATAGTCCTTCGTTAGCATTTCGTTAGTCCTTAACTGTTTCTTGCTAGCTATTGGGCTGTAGCTAGTTTGGGCCTGATTGGATTTGAATTTGGACTGGTTTTTACTTAAGAACTAGATTTGTTTAGGCTAGAATATTAAACAATTTCACAAATACAAGTTTTAATTTGATTTAGATTTTATATTGAATTAGTTTTATTTTGTAATTTGATCAGTTTTATATTTTGTGCGAGTGGAATAAAATTTGTCTTTTTTTACATTTTTTTTATTTCGTGCATTTAATTGCGGTAATTGCTAAATGTTTTTAGATTAGTACGTATACGTAGTAGTATAGAATATTTTTACATTTTTTATATGCTTTTCGTGCCAAGTAGTTAACAATTCCAAACAAGATTTTTACAACCGAAAACGATTTAGTCAAGCTTAAAATTTTTACATCAATTCGTTAAGACCGAGAGAAACGATTGTACTAAAAACGAAATATTAAATGGCGCCGCTGCCGGTTCTTTTCGTGAAGATTAACGGTTTCGAGTGAGACGATTGGATTTTGGGATCCGTTCACTTTGTGAACGCTATTTTTACATATTATAATCAAAAACAAAAAAAAATAAAAATCAAAAGATAAAAATACAAAAAAATAAAAAATCACAAAAATCAATTCTTTTCCTAAAGAATTGAACCAAAAAAATAAAAAATCCAAAAAGTAATCTTTTTCCTAAAAGATTACACCCAAAAATATATATTATTGGTTTTCATCGTTTTTTTACGTACATATAGTATTTTTCTTAAAAAATAAAATAAATACAAAAAATATTTTTGATATATTATTATATGTAAATACGTATATACTTCCATAAGTATTGCCGAGGCAATACACCGTGTTAGGGGGCGTTCCGGTCCTTGACACGTGTATTGATCAAATTTAATAAAGCAAGAATAGATAAATACTTCCAATAGGCAATAATTCGAAGAATACAAACTACAAAGTGAATAGAAAGGCGATGTGCTATAAAATGCCATCTAAGGGTCAATAGGTACTTAAGTGCTTCGTGCCACCTAACCCCCCGTTCACTAGTGCGTATTCTAAGAAGGAAGGCTTCATTGGGGGTCTTGCACCCAAGTAGTAATTACATATATTATACTTTCTTGTGGATATTTCATATCGAACCTCGAGTGAGATAATCCTTCTCTCTCAAAAGTCGACCGGGGGCTACTCCCTCATTCCTCGTGTTTACTTACACGTGTACTCGCACGCGTGTAAACATACCACCTTTGGTGTATTACTTCCTTCCCCGAGGAAGCTTTTAGACGTCATTTCACTTGTATATACATTCGGCCACCTTGTTACACATGGATACTCGTTCCATGTTGGAGATTTTGCAACAACGATCCGCCAACGCTAATTATTCACCTTGTTCGACTTGTGGTGGTCCACACGATACTTATTTGTGTTATCAAAACAATGGCTATTATGGGGAGGGATATGCTTATAATGGAACCGCGAACCCTAATTTTCAACCTAACATTCAAATGGACTATACTTGTAATGACTATATGGGATATTCCGGTTTTTCATCACAACCTCCACCATCATTTCATGATCAAACCTTTAATGAGCCATACCAAAACCAAGGATTTTCCAATCATGCGGGTTTTCAAACTAATGATAATTTTCAAGGCTATAATCAAGAAACTTTTCATAATCAAGGATTTTCACACAATGAAGGCTTTCAAAATGATGAAAATTTTCAATGCTATACTCAAGATAAGTTTCAAAATCAAGGATTTTTACATCATGAGGGTTTTCATAATCAAGGGTATAATCAAGGGTTTAACCAAGAGAATATGCAAAATGACTCTCAATTTCATGAATTCGTTGAGAGGAGCATTCAAGAGATGGAAAGGAGAATACTTGAATGTTTAGAGGAAACTTGTCAAAGACAAATTCTCTTTGTACAATCTTATCTAACTCGAGGAGCTTTACCATGTGATATTGAGCCGTCTTTGAGATTTGATGATGAGGATGATACTATTAGTAATGAATATCATGAATCATGTGAAGACGAATATCTTGCTACTCGTAGGCCTTATCCATTCCTTTATGACAATGATGACGAACCTTCGATTTGTATGACACTTAATGATGACACACCTTCATCACCTTTACCTCACGTGGAACCCACCGACTCTTTAACCATGGGGGACGAGCCTCTTAACACTAATACAAATACCGATTTGGAAGAATTAACCGTTTCTAGTGTTGAGAACCTTATCCCAATCCAAAGAGAGCTTGAGTGTGTTTCCAATGAACCATGTGACGAGCTTTGTATTGATACCTCTTCTCCTCATGATCACATTGAGATTTCATCACATGTTGACCTTCATGCTACTACTAGTGATTTTGGTGACTTTGATCTTGATGAATTGTTTAAAGAAAAGGATAATGAGATTGAGGAAGATTTTATGCAAGACTTGCCACGAATAGAGGATGATGATTGTGATTCTAGTGAGGCATCTTATGATATATCATCCAATGACTTTTCATGTCAAGATGACCTTCCTAATTTGGATGAAGATGTTGCTCATATAAAAGAAGTGGAAGATGTTCATATTCGTGAGGTTTTATCAAACGTTTATCATCTTATTTCCTCGATTGAAGTTTTGAATGAAAACCATAATGATGATTCCATAGAAGAAGAACCTTTCATTGATATTTCTTCACCGGTTTTTGAGGTTGCACCTATTGATTTTTATGATGATATCATCCCTTTGAGTGATTCTCTCATCAATACACCTTCTTTTGAGCCTTCTATTCCCACCCTCCCACCCTTGAAGTTGGTTATTGATGAAGATCCTATACTCTTAGAGATTGATCCTTTTTCACCTAAGGCACCTTTAGAACCCAAAACCTTTGATATGGATTCTCATATGGATATTGATGCCACCATAGAGGCTTATCTTGCTAATATTGATATTGAGGTTGATGATAGTGATTCTAATTGGGAAGAGGAAATTCGTCTTAGTGAGAACTTGCTTTTTGGGACCCTAGAGCCTACACCTCCTTCACAAGACACTATTAATCTTGATCCTCCTTTTTCTATGCCTTCTATGGAAGATTACCCACCTTTTGATGATGATGAGGAGCCCAATATGTATATACTAGTTATGAATGTTTTGATACCTACACCTTCATTGTCTCATGATGCTTTGATCACTAAGGGGGAATCTTATATGGTTGATACGAGTTCATCTTCTTATTTTCCCATGAAGGGAAAGGTTTTTGATCCTGGGATAAGTAAATTTGAGACATCTTAGTTTTCATCTACTCGACTTAAGAGTGAGATTTTGATTGATTTGGTCTTTTCGTATGAGCTTACTTTGGTGATGCTACCTACTTTGGAGTTGTTCACTTGTCGAGATGGAAACTATGTATTTGATCATGGTGTGCTTTATATATGAGAGCTTTCGTATGTTGGACAAACTTGAGACACGTTGGACCGTTCCATTTATCGAGGCGGATATTGTAAATCTTATAGTAAATGGCAACGTGCTAAGTTTGAGTGTATCATGTGAGACGAGCTTCAAAGTGGATATCATTTATTCTCCATGATGGTTTCCCCAAGGACAACTTAATTCGGGGCCGAGTCGAGCTAGAGACTTAGGGTTAAAAAAACTCAAGCATTGAATAACTAGGTTAGAAAACGTAGAGTAGATTTTCAATAGGTTAGGTTTAATTAAAAGGATGTTATAGTATAGTTGAAGTGGAGGGGTGCCTTTCTTCGTCTTTTCGTGTTGGTTTCAAGGGTTGCTCTCTCACATTTCATACTTGGAGCTTATGGAGGAGGCTCGTGTATTTGGTTCACTTCGATTAGTTTTTGTTATTGTGATATTCAAAACACTTGTGCTTAAAATGAATATCCTTTAGTTGTCTCTTCCTTAACTTGGGTTAAGCAAAGTAATCAGTGTCATAAGTATAGGGGAGTTCACTCCAATACTCTTAAACATTGAGGACAATGTTTATCTTAAGTGTAGGGGAGACTTCTATCAAAGTGACCTTACCTAGACCATTGCCTTAACTTCATGATAACTTGGAAAATTAATTTTTCAAACATTTTTCAAATTTTTGATCTACTTTGGCCACCAAAAATATGCATTCATAATTTTTTATCTACTTTGGAGGTGTAGTGGTGTTTGGTTTTAAGCCGGTTCAGCGCCGCGCTTCTCGACATCAACGGACTAGGCCTGGATGTTCAGGTCAAGCGCTCATTTTCTTTTATGCAAGTATTAATGTAAACATGCTAGTAGTAGATAATGGTAGCGTAATTTAGCTTGCTACATGTTTAAATGATCTGATTAGATATTGGTTGATATCCGTTTAAGCTGAGTTCTTTAGACTTTACTTTGCAGTTTTATAAGTTTGTAATCAATCTGAATTGGAGTGTTTGGAACAATTAATCTTTGTTTGTTTTTGTCGAGTATTTGATAAATCTGGTAGTTTCAGAATAGTGATTGTTCATTTAGATTCTGTTTGAATTAGGAGTCAACTTAGCTTTTGAATTCATGATTAGTTGACACGTTATATTTCGTAGGATTAAGCTGGTATATGAGCAATAGTATTAGATAAGCTGGTAAAAAGAATTTGGTTAAAATGGTAGGATACATAAAGTAGACAGTTAAGATTCGTGCTATTGATTAGCTACTTTTATGATTTGTCAGTTTTGATAAAAATCTAGTTTTTAAAGTGTTCTGTTATGATGCAATTTAAAAGACAGTAGGAGTTTTCATTTAATCTGTAAGTTCCTTTTTGGAAAAATTTGAGTATTAGGATACTGGCTATACTATGCACGTTTGATGTGTGTTACAAGATTACTGTTTCCCTTTAATTTGTTAGAGTTTATGTATTATACACATTAGGCCCTTGATTTAGAATGTTAGTTTTGCAGTAATAGTCCTTCGTTAGCATTTCGTTAGTCCTTAACTGTTTCTTGCTAGCTATTCGGCTGTAGCTAGTTTGGGCCTGATTGGATTTGAATTTGGACTGGTTTTTACTTAAGAACTAGATTTGTTTAGGCTAGAATATTAAACAATTTCACAAATTCAAGTTTTAATTTGATTTAGATTTTATAAAATTGAATTAGTTTTATTTTGTAATTTGATCAGATTTATATTTTGTGCGAGTAGAATAAAATTTGTTTTTTTTACATTTTTTTATTTCGTGCATTTAATTGCGGTAATTGCTAAATGTTTTTAGATTAGTACGTATACGTAGTAGTATAGAATATTTTTACATTTTTTATATGCTTTTCGTGCCAAGTAGTTAACAATTCCAAACAAGATTTTTACAACCGAAAACGATTTAGTCAAGCTTAAAATTGTTACATTCGTTAAGACCGAGAGAAACGATTGTACTAAAAACGAAATATTATCGGTATATACTGAAAAGACTTGGAAATCTACTATAGAGTTGGATAGTTGGTTGTATTCGTTAAAATAAGGGAAAGGTGTTGGAGTCGTGTTTGAAACAAGATGTAACACATAAGATTTTTTTTTAATCAACACTTATTTATTTCAAATTCTAAAAGACTTTCTTTTAAATAAAGCGAAATAAAATTTCTTTCTACTTAAATAGTTTATATAAATGAGCTTAATCAATATACGTCATTTATAATTATTTATGCAAGACTAAACAAAGTTCATGAAAATTTCACATACATTTATTTCTTTTCATTTAAAAAGGATTACGTTAATTACTAAGAGGATTCTTTAGTTTCTTTTTTAAAACAACTAGTATAAAACTGTTTTGGTCATAACTTGTTCGTTTTTAAAGCTTTTTGGGTGATTCAAAAGCCTAAAATTATGCAATCGGAATGTACTTTTCAAATATTTGGTATGTATAGTCATGGGGTGTCAGTAGCTTGATCGAAATTTTGGTACAAGTGACGGGTTCAAGGTTGAGTTTTGAATAGTAGTTTTTTTATGATTTGGGATGCACGGGATACCTAGTCTTTGAGTTGAGTTTTGAGATCGTCTAGAAGGTTGTTTGTAGATTGTTTGAGTCACATAGATGTGGTGAGGAAAGAAAAAAAAATATTCTTTTGGAAAAGTCGATCTTGTGCACGGTTTAAATAATATGTCGCGGGGCATAAGATGTTTTGGTTGCCATTAAGTGTTTCTTGGATCATTTTTCGTTGTCATGAGTCATTTGAATTGGTACATGTTTGAGTTTTCCTTTTGAGTTTTCGTGGTTTTGGTCTGTTTTAACTGATGCACGTGAAATGTCTTTAGTTATCCGTGGGTTTGATTCGTTGATCGTATCTAGTGGATTCAGGATGTAGTTTTGGGTTCGTATTGATTGGGAGCGTTGAGGTAGACATATGAAAGACTTGGTCGCGCCTACACAATTAAGTAGGTGGCCCTGAGAGAATGGTCGGAATTCCCTTAGTGGGGATGAAAGAGTTAAAAGTTCGTAGACGAACTAATGTGGTCATGAGGTCTCTTAGGAGTGCCAAGGGAGATGAATAGAGATTTGTATAATGTATGGATATTGGCACAAGTAACGCGCCATAGAGAGTGTTGGAAGGGGATATAATACCTCAAAGGTATTTATGATTGTTCGTAAGGCATGTAAGTTTTCCAAAAATTTCCTGAGATTTAGTAGGTTTTCTTATTTCTGTGAGGTAGAACCATAAATAGAGCAAGTAGGAAAAGTGAGAGGAGTTGTAGTTAGTGCCTTTCCAAGGAAATTGTTGATGGAGTGATTTTAAAAGCAAGAGTTGTTAGAAATTGCAATGGATGCAAGGTAAAATTTGAGTTGCTTAGTAGTAGATTGGCTGTGAAAAGCGGTTGAGTGGTCTGATAAGAGGAAGTATTGGTCTTTTAGAATACGTGTAGATTTTCGCGAGTAGAGCGAGGTAGAAATTTATTTGTATTGCTTCTAAGAGAGGGTGCAAGGAGGACGTAGTTGAAACTGCTAAGGATATTGTATGAACACTTTGGGTTTACGGTTATGATTTTGGCTTCGCCGAGGCGCTAGCAGTTTTCATGGAGTCAATGAACCGGGGGTGCATGACAATATATAAACGAGTTGTCATCGAGAGCATCGAAGACATCTTGATCTACTCAAATCTAAGAAGGAGAGTGAGGCGAATTATGAGTTGGTTTTGGAGTTGTTAGGAAAGGGAATTATACGTGAGATTTTCAAGTGTGAGTTTTAGGATTAAGTTGGCCAGGACGAGTAGTCAGAGATGATGGCATATCGTGGAACCAGCAATGGGGCAAAGTGAAGAAGGGTGAGGAAGCTTTTTGGAGGCTGAAGAGGTGGATTGGATAATGAGCAGATCTTGGAATTATCGGAAGGACTGGATGAATTCTCAAAGCATGACGATACGTGGAGCAAGGATTTGGAGGTATACGAGAACGACAAAGAAAGGCGGTTGTTTATATGTTGTGGGAACTAAAGATTTGGAAGAACTAGATAGACTTAGTTAGTGGAGCTGGATTGTTATATCTGCCTAGAATGCTAGAGGCATTTGGGGTACGAGACGTAGAGAATGATCTATATAGATCATGAACGTCTCCAACACATAGTTAATCATCTTGATTGAACATTTGGAAAAGGTGATGGGTGGAGTTAAGTGATGAAAGAAAATTGCAAGGGCAAGTACCATCTGGGAAAGGAAAGCATGGTTGATGAGACATGGAATAAGAAGAATGAAGTGAAGTTGAGACGAACTTGAACTATATGGATGACGTATTAGGGTGGTTTGGATGAAGGATGTAGGTTGCACGAGTTGAGTTGTCTAAAGCAGAGAACGCGTCAACATGTATGTTGCGTGGCTTGGACAATCATATGGAGAAAAGGGACGTAGACTATACTTCCTACATAGATAGGAGTAGCTGAGAAAGGGCGATGTAAGGACGAAGTTGGTGAAAGGGATATATAATGGGGTGGAGGAATAAGTACGACGAGAGTTGGGTGATAGTCGATAGACTGACTAATTCATCTCATATTTCAAGAGGAATGAGAAGTCACGTAGTTGAGAAGTTGGAAGGATTGCGTACGGATGTGATGGAATAGAGGGTTTTGCGTAAAATTTAGCCTAATATGTATGGAATGCCTTATGAAGGATTATGGTAAGGGAAGAAACGATGGGAAGCAAGCGTAGTATACCGTTGATAGACTAATGTTTGGTATGAGCATACTATAGGGGTAATTAAGAAAGACACCTAGAGCATTGGCGTGAGATTTGGAGATAGTTGGAGAACGCATTATATTAGGAAGAATTCTCCTACAAAGAGAGAGTCACCGGTGAGAGGGGCATATTCCCCATTGATGAGGATGTAAGGAATAAAGGAGGAAACACCTAAATTATAGGCTGCATACGGGATATAAGATGGTATGTAAATCAATATTGTGGAGAGACAAGCGAAAAGTAGTATGGAGGAAGAATGATTCGGGGGAGCAAGAGGTTGTAAAGATAGTGGGGTGATATTGAAGAGAAACCGTTAGAGCAAGAGGTTAGTAGTCACGAACAATGGAACGTCCTCCTAGAGAAAAGGTGTAACACATGTTAGTATGAAGGATGGTTAGTTACTTGGTGCCGAGCATGGGAAAGCAAGGATGAGGTGGTGGTTATGACATGTTTCTTGTGAATATTATGGGAAGCTTTTGGTTATGCAATCCTGCATATACCATTGGATGTGTTTAAGGTTGGGAGAACTTTTGAATGATGGAAAATCCGTAGAGGATAGAAGCCGTTAGGTATGGTAATAGGAATTGTAGTAGAAACTGCTGGAGTTAATTCATAGGAGATGAGGTGGATCACCGTTACAGTGGGATGAAGTTAGAAGCAGCCAACGTATTGGACCGAAGGTGGACCAGAAAACTATGGAGGTGGTGGCAGTGACTAAGTAGAGGTTGAAAATAGCAAAGCACCGACAAGAGAGCTATGCGGACAAGAGGCGTAAGCCGTTGAGATTTGAGATAAAGTTATGCTAAATGTTTCACCATGGAAAGGGGTGATGCGGTTTGGAAAGAAAAGGGAAGTTAGCACCTAGATTTGTGGGTCCATTTGAAATCCTTGAAAGGATTGGGCTAGTGGTGTATAAGTTGAGATTACCGGAGGAATTGAGTAGTGTGCATGACGTATTTCATGTATCAAACTTGAGGAAATGCTTAGCAAGAACTGACTTGCAAGTACCGTTAGATGATATTAGTATGGATACGAGTCTTCGTTTTATCGAAGAGCCGATAGAGATTTTGGGTCGTGAAGCTAGGACGTTGGATAAAAAGGGTAATATACCGTAGTTATGGGTAGATGGAATTTGGAAAGTGGACTAGAGTTCACGTGGGAACGGGAAGGATTTATGAGGAGCAAGTATCCTCAGCTAATTGATAATGACGATCCTAAGGAGTAAATCTAGGGACGAGATTTCTATTAGGAGGGAGTGATGTGACAACCGTGGTTTTGAGGTACGTCACTTGGTCTTATTTTAACGTTAATTTATGTGTGACTATGTGATTTACGTGTTTACATGTTATTATGCGTGAACGAGGTTGGTGTGGATATCGTTTATGGGTATAAAGTACTCATAAGTAAATCGAGGAACGGTTATTTCATGTTCATGAGCTCACAAATTAGTGACTATGGAATGAAATGGTGTTATTTTGGTGTTTTACGTATACGTATAAGTATTATTGTAAATCGTATTTTTACGATTTAGGGTTTAGCGTTTAGAGGTCTCGGATGAGGTATTTAGTCACGGGAATAATTTACGGGATGGTTTTAAGTCATTTAGTACTTAGTTATAAAGTTTATTTCATATTTTAAGAATTTTCATAAAACTGTATATTTTACGTATTTTACGGTAACCGCGTAAAATTGACTAGTTAAAAGGTTTAGGTGTAATTAATTAATTAAGGGATTAAAAGATAAATAAAAAATAAATATAAATAAATATAAATAAGGAATAATAAAAAAACGAAATTTAAAAAAAATATATATAATTATATTTTTGGAAAATACTTTTGTAAAGTCGGTTTAAAGAAGAAAAAAAAAGAATGGGTAAAAGCCCATTAGAATTTGTATTAAATTAGGAAAAGACTTGTTTAAAGGGTATAAATACATTGCTACTAAAAAAACACAGATCTTTCTCCAAGAAAAAAAATAGGCGACGTGGTTTTTACAAAAAATTAGGGTTCTTCCAAAATTCTTGGTTTCCATTAATCTTAAGGTAAAACCTTCAAATCCCTTTTCAATTTAATTGTTTTTAATTCTTTCTCAGTCATCTTATGATGGATTTAGGTTAGGGTTTAAATTAAAATCTGTATATTAATGATATTATAATGATTAGGTGAATTAGGGCTTGTAATTAGTGGAGTTATGGGTAATTAATTAGACTAATTATGTTAAAATCATTTTTAAAAACTGGGCAGAATTTTAGGTCAATTGTTTTGACCATATATAGAGTTCTACAAACTCTTATTTTACGATCCAAGTATCCCTGGAAAGTTAATTGAGTTGGCTTTCAAATGCAAGAAACGAGAACTAAATTGGAGGTCGGGAAGTGGGTCAAAAACTGGTTACAACAGTCGGAGGTCAAAACAGTTTTGAAATCAGCGGGTTTTCAATTAATGTTTTAGGGTGATTGGGGTACTTTGGAGTACACTTGATCCCTCTAATGAGCATGGGAGTTGGTTTATATATTAAATAAGAGGCCTGGAGGAGGGATAAGCAAATGGGTTAGGGTAAGACCCCCTAATCATAACAAACTTTTTGTATGTTCAAAATCAGTAAAATCCGGATAGACAAATATATATATATATATATATATATATATATATATATATATATATATATATATATATATATATATATATATATATATATATATATATATATATATATATATATATATATATATATATATATATATATATATATATATATATATATATATATATATATATATATATATATATATATATATATATATCGGGGCCTTAATAGTAGCTTTAAGGTTGAGGCAAAGGGGAGGAGTTAGCTAACATATGTAAGGGCATAGGGTTTCCTTTACATAGGTCATGGGTATGGTTAGGTGGGCGTTTGGCTTATAGTTTGGAGACCTAAAAACCGGGACTGTTTTGGGTAAAATGTTAACGAGACTGGTTATGAAGTAAACTAAGTTAAGGGCTTTATAGAGGGGTGTAATGAGATGCTTAGAGCATATAAATGAGGTATATATATGGGATAAGGTTAGATGTCCATCATGGGTTGATGAGCCATTTTAGTGTTTGGTTCATGTTTTGATTGTGTGCTTTTGTTTGTTAGCCTTTTGCTAGTGCGCGGATTTTTGGAAAAGCTCAATCAGGTGAGTTTCATAGTCCCATGTTTACTAATGATTTTGACTTCCAGATGGGATGGAAGAGACACTGTCTTGTTTTTATAAATTATGTTGTGAATGTTTTGTGTTTGGTGATGGACTTATGTATACTTATGTGATTAACTGCTAATTGATTCATGATTGTTTTATGTTTTGACTTGGTACCAAGGGGATGTTGACAAGGCGGGGCCTTGGGGAGGTATGGGGAGGTACATAGATGTGTGAGCATCTATGGGACCAATGGATAATGACAAGGAGGGGCCTTGGGATTGGTACATAGGTGTATGGGCGCCTATGGTACCATGGTGTTTGGTAAGACTGGGAGCCTTGGATTTGGTTTGGTTTGTTAAATCTTGAATATTAGTTGTTAATGCATGTTTGTATCACATTGTCCATATGTTCATTTGTTAGTGGTTGTTGTTCACAGCTTATGGTTTGATTTTGGCGTTGGAGTCTAAACCTATGACTCTCACCAACTTTATGTTGACGTGTTTTAGTGTCTCTTTCAGGTGAGAGTGTGGTTAAGCTTGAGAATAGAAGTGGCTAGTTTCGGAGGCATTAGGATTGCATTTAGAAGGAGTCTCCCGTTCCTTCTTAGTTTATTTTTCTGTTTGTTTCAATAAGTGATACTATGAACCTATATTTTGATTTGTTTGTGTTATTTGTTTGTCTTGGGTAAGAGGTAGGACTGTTACCTACTTACCTAGACTCCTGCATTGATGAGATATTGTCATGACATTTGTGTCACCTTTTATGACATTTCTAATTCATATAGTTCTCTCTATGGACACGCTATTGTTGTGATGATAACCATGCGTCGCGTCCCATATTCCGTCATGGTGGGGTGTGACATCAATCATCCTCTAAGTATCCCTAATAATTCGTCCAAAACAGACTATACAGATTTGTACCTCAATAGTATTTTGATCATATCTTGCTCATTTTAATGATTCCATTGGGTGGCCAACTCACCACATATGTAAAAATAATATATCTATCTGTATATTCAATATTCCAAGCCATTTAACCAAGTGTTAATATTTATACTTACTGTTTTATACAGCCCATAAATCTAATCAAGATTTTAACATTTTAACTTGTAGATTTTAATCTTTTTAACACAATCTATTAACACAAAATCCCCACATAATATCTTGATCATCATTCAACATCATATACATATACATTTATAAAGAAAATACATGATTACATTTACAAAATAACAAGATGATTGGAAGAGATTGATCCCTATACCAATCAAGATGATAAAAAGATGAGATTTTGATGAACAAGGCTTGGTTCTTGTTACCAAATCTTCAACTTTAGCAATGGACTTTTTGAAATCTTCAAGTGGATGAACACCTTTATGGAAATCAGCCCTTTACTTCGATAGAAACTCTTTCAAAGTTGTTAAGATCACCTCAAATCACCATATCTTCAATAGGTTATCATCATATGCAAGTTATACATATGATTTGTGGTAGAAATTTTTGTGATGAATGGGGTGTTTGGTGATGGAGTATGGACGGCAAGGAGGAGAGAGTAGAGATATTTGAGAGAGTTTTTGGTTGTTTGCATGTGTGAGTAAATGGTATGGTTAGCTAGTTGTAATGTTTAAGTGGTTTTGCATAGCACTAAGGACATGTGTCCTTAGTGTGTATGTTTAGTTGACACATCTTTGGTGTGTTGGCTAAGCCTTGGCCCCCTATAGTGGGGGGTGAGGCAAGTGTAAACTTGTCTCATCTCCACTAATTTACGGGTACTCCTCGATTCTAGTTTCCTCGACTTACGTGCCCTCGGGTCGATTTACGAAAAACGTTTTTATAAATTATGAATCCACGGCACAAAACGAATCTAATAAAAATTGTCTCATCAAAACGGAGCACAAAAGTGTAAATACGTAAACCTAGGGTTTTCGGATTAATCGTAAAAGACGCTAAATTATGCACGTAAGTCCTAATTTCTTCTCGTAAATTTGTGAGTCTATGAACCAACACAAATTAAAATTCCAAAATAATATTTGAGAATTAATTTATTTTCCTGAAATGTCGGACTGTCACAAAAACGGTGTATGTAAACGTAAGCACGTAACGTAGAGTTCTCCGGTTTAGACGTAGTCGATGCTACTTTAAGACTAAACCCTTATTTCTTCCCAAAATTGAGTGAGTTCATAAATTAACAATAAAATAATGATTTTGAATAATACTTGAGAATAAAATATCGACCATAAATTGACGGATTGTCACAGCAGTAACCCTAATGAGGATCTTTGTCCTCAAAGATCGATTTATCTTACTACTCTCTTCTAATAGAATCAAGACATGTGGGCATTTCCTCCACATTTGGTCTTTTCTCTCAAGTGTAATCCATTACAATACGCGAGTTTCATCAAACATAACTACGGGAATACGATCAGGCTTAAGTTGACTTACTTTCTCTATCCATGATGTTCACGGGTTTCTTATGAATGCAACTTTTTGGCCGATCCAAACTTCATTAAGAAATAATCAGATTTTCACTTGATATACATTTTATCAAGTTTGATATACGAAACATAACTCACGCAGCCCTTGAAGTCCTAGGGTAGATCCAGCTTACATGCCTTTCAAACCAACTTTTTACATTATCTCAATGGTCCCATACAATGGGGACTTATTTCCCATGATCTTTCAGATCATCAATTCACTTTTCCATAGTGAAAATTTTTGGCATAACTTCGCTACCCATCCTGCACTTCAAGATCTACATTTCATATTCACATAACCTCCTGCCCACTATTGGCAGTCAATAATCAGATCCTAATTTCAACTATCATTTCAGGTCTCGCGGGTCGGATATTTTGTAAGGTAAGGTTTGTCACCATAGGCAACTTAAACCTAAAAGACATGTCCAACTCATAATGGGTGTATGTCGGCTATCTTCATCCCAACTCCCACCTACAGGTGCTCTTAGACTTTTCTTTATACAGATTCTCGCAAGGTTCGGTCTCAATCCTAAAGCGATAATTATCAATGATAATCTCTCCAAAGGAAAGCGATTATCCTGTTCATTACCAAAGGTCAATTATTCAAACATAAAACAAGACGTCTAGTGTTTGTATCGTTACTTTACCTCGTCCCTTCGATTGGGGTGGTAAACAGTACTCTCATCAAGGTTCGTTCCCAATGATTCTTAAGGAAATCTCTAGAAATTCGATGCGAAGCGAGGATCTTGATAGAGATTATCGATACAGGCACACCATGCTTACACAACTTCTTTAAAATGCAAAAGAGTCAAATTCTCCATCGAGAATCTATCATTAACGGGAATGATATTAGCAGATTTGGTCAGTCTGTCGATGATGACCCAAATCGAATCAAATTCAGATGATGACCTTGGAAGATTTGTGATAAGAATCCATGGTGATTCTATTCTATTTCCAAACATGAATTATAAGTTGTAGAAGCAATCCTTAGGGATTTTGGCGTTCAGCCTCAGCCTTCACAAAAGTTAGACATGTGCCAACGTATGTTGCGATGTCTGCTTTCATATTTGGTCATCGGTACAACTTCTTCAGATAAGATACATTTAATCAGAAATGGCATGAATAGAATACTTAAACTTATGAGACTCCAACATAACTAAATCTCACAATACTCCATATTTAGGCAACCACAAGTGGCCTTCTAAACATTTAACGCCATCGGCTCTCATTTCTAATGGTTCTCATTAGCCGCGAACCTCTTTATTATTCATATTATCATTTTTACAAGCATCGGCTATTTTTAAATTTCTCGGCAATTTATTGTGTATGGTCAATACTAAGAAACACATCTTAAATTGGTTCTCTTATTCTTTCTACATAATATGTCAGCAACTACATTCACCTTCCCCGATGAAATAAATATTATGACCATATTCATTCAAAAATTCTTTCTTCATGTTTTCTAAGTTTTAGTTTCGTCTCAACTATTATTTTATCAGTTTTGCATAGTCCGACGTTTAAGGCGTCGATAAATATTACTAGTAATTAAATAATAAATATTTAATTTTATGAAACGTAAACGTAAAAAAAATTAAATTTCTCAGTTCGTCCAATTATAGAAAAATGTTCAAATTAAATTTGAATTTAGTTAACACGATTTTTGTTGATTCATCGAAAATAATTAATAAGATTTGTAGATGTTCGAAAAATCTTTATTTATACTTTGGTCTTCTTAGTTGAAAAGCAAAAATTGTCGCTCCAAATTCCAAATCATAGTTTAAATGGTTTCTTCAATCCCTCTTAGGTTGTTTTGAGGTATACACAAACATCTACTCCTTAGGGAGTTTAGTTAAATGATCTTAGTATGAGGGAATAATTTCCTTAATAGTCCTTTGATAAAATATCTGCCAAATCATTTTGCACAATCTTTTTGGTATATCCCAAAGCCTTAATGGCTCTAATCTTTGAAGAGTCAATATAGATTCCATTACCATCAATCACACGGTCAAATAATGTAAAGGATCAAGCTTTAAATCACATGTTAAATACTCAAGGTACAGGTTTTCACTACTCGGCCAATTCAGGGCAGTCTATAAATTATTATTAACTCCTTCTTATTCTTAGAAACAAACAAATGGTCCTTAACGATCACAAGCATGAATTTATCAAATTACAGCCTACACACGTGATTCACGAAATTTATGAATGTTACATGTGCATTGGTCAATCCAAACGACATAACATTAACTCATAATGTTCATTACGAGTTCTGGATGTAGTGATTGGAATAGATAATCTTCTTTACGGACGTGAAGTTGATGATAAACATGCCGAGGATCAAATCTCTGAATATACGCTAGAACCTTACAAATGATCGAACAAAACTTCCATCTTGGGTAATGGATATAAATTTTGATCGTCAATTTACCTAGTTCACGGTAATCAATAAATATAAGGAATGATAACACCATAGCTCTTTATGATGACGAGCTCGGTAGAATAAAAGCTTTCTCCGACAACTCTCTCAGTTGTACGGTAACTCTTTTGATTCAGATGGTGTTGTCGTAGGGTGCACACGCCACAGGTGCAGCACCGGGAATATAATCAATACCAGATTCCACTTGCCTTAATGGCGAAAGTCTAGGTAATTTACCAGCAAATGCCTCCGAAAGTTTCAGGTAGCAGAAACATCGTTTTAATAAATTTACTTTAAGTTCTTTCTAGATTACAAGATCTATGACAAGTTCAAAACCATTCATGGTATAATTTCAAGCCTAAATGCAGGATATGGTCCTCCATCGGGAATTATTTAGATCACTTTTGATAATCAACATCTTATCTTTCAGGGGAATTCTACTCGAGTTTCCATCAATTAAGACAATGACATTTTGTCATAATCAATCAATCCATTCTACTGGCACTATCAACTTTCCAGTTTCATTACCGTTGATAAGATGTGAACTTCTCAAAAGACTAATAATAACTCATAATCCTTCACAGATTCAAGGATATCTGGAGACATAACTAACATCAAAGAGTAAGGTCAACGCATGATTTGCGAGAGAATTTCAAATAAGATAAAGACGGAAACATTAACGAATATGAACATATCCCATGTTTTCATGATTTGAGTACGCATTCGAAAGCATTTCAGATCGTTTCCCATGTCATTCAAATGGAATCTAATCAAAGAAATGATAGGAACACCGATACAGCCAGTCGGGTATCAACACTCGATAATTAGATACTTTTCCAAATAATCTCACCATGAGAGAATTGGACAAGGAGGGGAGGTCAATTGTCAAATAAGACAGTTTCCATAGATGATTAAATCTGATTCGGAAAAATAAATGGTACGGGCACATATGTAGGTGTTCCTAACAATATGTCCCTATTTTGCACTTCTTGTAGATCTCATAAAAATTCAATCTTTCACAATTTCAAGGAAAAATGTAATGTTTATTAACAATTTCATGGTGACTACTAATCAGCCTTGCATGGTCCCTTCCAAATTATATGTAGGCGCGCAACTATATACAATTTTAGGATTAACGATGCAATACTCAGTTCGTCAAAACTTTGTCATCATATTTAAAATTTATATATTCATGCTTAATCATGAAATAAAAATCAAATGATCTACAGAGATGTTCTTCGTTATGGAACAATTAAATTTTCCAAAGTGTTTCATAAACAACTTTATTTCGATAACGATTACTCATAAATCTCACTTTGAATAATCATATGGTGACGAAAATTTATTTTTTTATCAAGGGATACTGTTTTAACTTTATAAAAACAATGAGTGATCTGCAAAGGAGTGATGAAAATTTGTTCACCAAGAACTAACTACGATATGATAGAAAATGAGCTTAGCCAAATAATCATGAGGTTCATGACCTCGATGGCACTCAGGAATACAAAGAGAAGAATCTACAACGCTACTCTATCCGAAATGAGTACTTGCTCAATGGTTGCATCACTAATGCGAACATTAGGAAGAAGCAAGAAAAGATACATAACATCGATACATGTAGGATTTAGCAATCAAAGATAGTCTTTTCATTAATCACAAACAAGTCAAAAATTATACCGTAACACATTACGTGTCGTCATGTCATACAATTCCAAGGACTCATCCTACCAACTGATGTCTCAATTAAATTATGGATTTTAAAAGATACTATAGTGAATACTAATCTACAAGAGTCATTAGGTGTTCCACCTATCCCGGAAGATCCATCGGTCCCAATTCAGAATAAGATTTCTTCAATTTATTTCTTGGACACTGGGCATCCTCGTCGTTGGACAATGGCCAAGGAACAATCCATAACACGAACCAACAATCATTTAAAACCTTATAATTAAATCACAGGACTCAACGACTTCCTCTTAACAATCTCGTATTCCATACAAGTAAAAATTTTACTTTATTCAAGTTTAAACCAAATTATACTCAGTGCGACATTCTACCTCATTCTCCAATACTTTTAACCTTATTCCTAGACCATGATAGGGCAATAAAAGCTCAATATGTTCAACACTTAATTTCTAATCCTATAGTTCTTGCAACAATAGTTATCAAATGAGTCACTAGTATGAAATGACTCACACATTAAATTAGACTTCTCGGAAAGATACTAGTGGCATGAGGCTTTTGGGTAATGGTTCTAATGACAGCCTCAAGTGCAACATTCACCCTTTCGATTTCAAATTTAAGAATTGGGTGACACCGAATCAGATGACACCTTTCTAGGTGGTAAGGTTTTATCAAACTCCATTCTATAAGGAAAGATCGTCATGACATCGATATCAGATTTAATCTCGCCAGTTCTTCTTCAAGATCACAATCAACTACTATCAACATTTCTACAAATATCAACCATTTTGTTGGGATCATAAATATCCACAACTTGGTTTAGATCTGTAATAGCTAGAATTTCTATAGGAATAGCTTCGATTGATTTGCTAGGGGAGTTAGGGTTCCTTGTGACAATCTACGTCGTATAAATACCTCGTATAAGTATTAAAATAATCATCAAACAATCATGTAATCAAATTACAACATATATATATATATATATATATATATATATATATATATATATATATATATATATATATATATATATATATATATATATATATATATATATATATATATATATATATATATATATATATATATATATATATATATATATATATATATATATATATATATAGGGTGAGGTTATTTTCAGAACCAAATAAATGTACAGAACTGCGAGAACCACCTTTTTACTCTTAAAATTCACATATATATTCATCGGGTTAGTTCATTAGATAGAAATACATGAATTTTCATTATCGTATATCACTAGGAACATGTATCCTAGGACCATGCACATGTATTTGTTTTGTATGTATTATAACTATTTTTTCGTAGGATAATATGAAAACACATGTGCACTCTTCATATTGCTCATTATACTCGGATCTATAAGCAATAAAACAATGATTAAATGTTAATTTAAACATAATAATGAAAAAATATATATATATTGTTAATAATATGAAGGTGGTTCTCGCATTTCTGTACCTTTATTTGGTTCTGAAAATAACCTTACACTATATATATATATATATATATATATACACTAGCGTCGTAACCCGCCCAACGGGCGGGGTCATTTTTGTTGTTGTTCCGGACGGTTTATGGTTTGTGCGCTTTTAGTTTATTAAAATTTTAATTTAACCTTTAGAATATTTTAATTATAGTTTACGCTTACGTGACGTTAAATTTATGTAAAATTAGATATTACCTCCATCCCATAGTAAGTGTCCACGTTCATTTTTAATTTTTTTTAATCAACTTTGATTTTAAATACTTTTATTTGTGTTGTATAATAATTGATGAAAGGTATATGAATAGATAGATTTTTTAAATGTTTTTTACATGGTATAATTTTCATCAGGTATTTTATAACACGAATAAAATACTTTTAGTTAAAGTTAGTTAGAAAAGATTAAAAAAGTATAAGTAGACACTTATTATGAGACGGATGGAGTATGTTTTAAAGAATTTTAAATTAAATCCGAAATTTAAAAAAAAATACTTACAAATTTTAGAAGTTCGAATAGTATAATTTTCTAATAATCATATTTTTTTTAAAAGAAGTCTAAATCGCAATTTGTGTTTTATTTATGTTTTCAGGGAGTGTGTGTGACTTTTTATGCCGTTGGCCACCTAACCGACGTGTTTTGTCTAAATTTATAATAATGTAATCATATATTTATATTCACCCATCTTACGCCGCTCAATGGGCGAGTTCGTTTTGTAATTATTTTTTAAAAGTATGTTTATGTATTAATATTTTTTGTTGTAGTGGGACTTGTTTTTTAATAGAAAACTTGACCGAAACTAAAATTTTGATATTTTGAGGTTTCGCCCACCCAACGGACGTGTCAGTGTGACCTGTTTTTTAATAGTAACTAATATTTGATATTTTTCTTGGCTCACCAAATAGACGTGTTTTGTCCCATGTTAATATTTGGTTATGCAAATATCGTATTGTGTTTTTTCTTTGTAAACGTAAAATAACCTTTGATAGTGTTAGACCTTGGTACACCCAACAACTCTATTTGTGTTTATTGTAGTTGTAGTTGATTGCGAAACCCGCCCAACGGGCGATTCGATGCGAAATTTATTTTTTCTTCAAAACAACTATTGACAGTTGGACATATAGGCTTTTTTTTTGTGATTTAACAGTTCCTGTTCAAAGGAGATTAGATCTTTATTATTTTTGGGCTTGGGCCACCTAATATATTGATGTTTACCCATGTTAATCTTTCAACGTACATAAATAAACGGGTTTTTGTTTGTTTGTATATATATTTTTTAAAACACATAAATAAACGGGTTTGTGTTTGTTTGTATATATATATATTTTAAAACAACTTTTTAGATATGTTATACTGACCAGTAATTGGACATATAGGTGTGGTTCTTATAAATTTGTTTTTATTAAGAGGATAATAACTTTGGTTAGTGTTAATTATTGGAAAATTCAACTAATGGCTTTGGTCTCATGTCAATCTTTGAACGTATAGTAGAAAAATATCAGAACGTTGTCTTTAGAATTTATGAATTTGAAACTTAATTGTTCACTTTATCGGAATATTGACCTGGGTTAAAAGAGATCCGCCCCTACTAAAAAAATAAGTTACGGTTCAAAGTTCTTTGATTACTTAAGTAGGCTTATGGTTTGTAATTATCCAGCCTACACAACTAAATCACCATTAAAAACGACATGGGAAACTACTTAATACTGCGCGAGTGTGTTAATAGCTTGGCGTTTTGGTTGCAAGTTGCAACAAAATAGCCAAAACAAGTACTACTGTAGACCCGATATAGCCTTTTCTATGTTCATTTCTAGTGAAACATTTAAACGCTGTACAATTATAAGCGACTGCATTCTTTTCGGAGTCTGTCCCAAAATAAAAGTTTCAGCTTGTATCCTTGTAAATGAAAAATAACGAAACAGCATAGTAGTAACAAATTTAGTTGCATTGCATGCAATTTAACCAAAGGTAATGAAGTATTCTTTCTTAATATAAGTACGTTGGCAGAAATGTTCCCTATACTTACAAAAACGTGGCTTCATAAAATTATAAAGAAGAAAAAATTAGGAAAATATGTTTTGGGTCTTATCGGGTTGACCCGATAACCCAATAATAAAAATAATTCATTTTTAAGCTGGCCCGATAACTATGTCGGTTTATCGAGTTTCGGTCAAAACAACCCGATAAGTTTTTAGACCAGATTCAATCCGACCCGATAAGCTTTATTGAGTTCGGGTTGGTCAACCCGAACCTATTGACACCCATGTATATACATAATAGGAACACTTTGTGATAGAGGTGTTCGTTGTTTGGGTTTAACCCACGAAAACAAAAAACTGAACCGAATCGAACCCAAATTAGAACTTAACCGAAAATAGAATTCGGGGTGTGGGTCATAATCGAACCGAACTACATATTTGATTTTCGAGTTGGATATGAGTTTGACAATCGAACCCGAAAAGCAAACCGAAATTATACAAATATATATTTATATACATAAAATAATTTGTAGAATTTAATTGTAATATAAAAATACAACTTTTATACTGGAAATATTTTTTTTCTAAAAATTTAAATAATTATGTATTTTTTTGAAAAATTCGGATAATTCTAGTTATTCCGGCTAACCTGATAACCGAACGGAATTTAAATTCGGTTTTCGGTTCGGTTCGGTGAAATCTAGTTTGGTTCAGTTCGATTTTTGGGTTGACCCAAGAAAAAAAATAACCGAATAACTTAAATCGAATAAACCGAATAACCCGATAACCGAACCGAAAGACACCCCTACTTTGTGAGTAGGTAATGAGTGTCTTCCCTTTTAACAAAGAAATCATAACAATCAATTGACATTTTTATGTTACAAGGAGATTGATTGCCACCAACTCCAAGGATTGACAACTATATTTTATGGCCTGTTTGGTTTAAAGCTGGGGTTTACTTTAGGGGTGGGCCTCAAAGGTGCCTGGTTTAGGCTTTACTTTAACTGTTTAAAAATGTTGTTTGGTTACACAAAGGTTAAAAAGTCACTTTCATAAATGTTGTTTGTTTATCATAGTTTGATACACGAATGCCACAAAAGAAAAGTCGAGTCATAAAGTTGATACATCATAAACAAGAGCCAATATCACTGAACAAAAACAACAAAACACCATGGACCATTTCATCATTCGAACTAACCAAATCTAGATCTACCAAATATACAATCTAGAGTCTACATTTTGCAATAACCTAGAACGAGCTTACCAAAACATGCACAAAAAGCACAAACTGGGCATTCCAACATTGATGGTCAATAACCTGGAAAAAAACTTGCCAAAATCCAATGCAGCAAAACACAGATTCGAGCATTGATGGTCACTTAACTTTAGGCCACAAGTTATCATAAGGATCATGCATTTGCAGTTTCTCTCCAGGTATTGAACATTTCATGTGCTAAACCATCTCTGAAGTTATACCATTCATCGGTCGGACTAATATGCGATAAACAAGCTTCTTCTACTAATTGTTCGTCATGTTCGATCTCGTCTTCTTCATCTTCTTCCAACTCTTGTGGATCAACTCTCATGTACCTCCTTATTAAATTATGTAGAAGACAACAAGCTAGAATAATGCGGACTTGAGTAGTGATCGGGAAAAAGGAAGGGGATGCCAATATCTTCCAACGCCCTTTTAGTAATCCAAAACATCTTTCAATCACATTTCTAGCCTTTGAATGTTTCATGTTAAAATATTCAGCAGCGCTCTGTGGTCGATGACCATGAAACTCGTTGAGATGATATCGTTGACCTCGAAAGGGGGCTAGAAAGCCAGGAGCATTGCAATAACCCGCATCAACTAAATAATAACAGCCTAAAAATTTTATAAGTAAAAATTATGTTAGTCATAAAGAAAAAATCAAATTAGTCTGAATACACGCTATGGATATAGACACAATGAAACATCTTTCGCTCATACCTTGAGGAACTTTTAGACCATCAGGCCTACTTATGGCATCCCTTAGCACTCGACCATCATGTGCGGAACCCTCCCAACCGGGCAAAACATATATAAATTGCATGTTTGGACAACAAACACCTAATACATTTGTTGCTATGTCTGCTTTTCTAGTGCGGTACCTTGGTTTTTGATCTGATGGAGGTGTGACTCTAATTGAAGTCCCATCTAAAGCACCTAAGCAACCCTTTATTTTTCATAATTATAATTAAATAGTAAACAAGTAATTAATATTTATCATAAAACGATAACACGATTTTGTAAAATAATTAAAAGTTACCTTGAAAGACTTCCAACGATTATCTTCACAATCATCAGTAATAGGTTGTGGCTTTTGAAGCAACACGTCATGCAATTTCAAGATAGCTAGAAGGCACCGATTAAACTGTCGACTGATAGTTTCCCCGCTTCTTAAGAATAATAAGCTAATAGTTCTATTTTTCTTATGATGCGCCAATACATATAAAAAGAGCGCAACTATTTCTTGTAAAGTCATGTTAGTTGTGCCTTATAAAACAGAAATATCTCTTACCATTTCACACAATCTATCAAAGGTCCTTCTATCCATTCGGAGTTGGCTAATGCAAACGGAGTCTGATTCTCTTATTAGCCTATTTAACCAAATCATTCTCTCAATCCTTTTTTTCTCTTTGCTTTTCGATAAAGGCCTAGTTATTTGTATTCGTAGCATTAATAGACGAAACCAAGTCATAAATACTACATTGAAAACACTAACAAGTGAATTCATAATCTCGACAATATGAAGTACTTTGCGCCGTCTACTAGTGATCGGAGTACGAGTCATTTTCTTCTACAATAAATTCGTAGAAAAATCAGGTACTTTCCATTTAGTAAAACAATAGTATCATCTAGGGGTGTTCACAGGGTGGTTCAACACGTTTAGTCAAAAATAAAAACCACTTTTCACGGGAACAATTAAATGGAACTAGAATGGACTGTGATAACAATTGTTTTCTAAATTTGTTACAATTATATTAACACGAAAGTAACATGAAAATAGGCCTATGCAATCTAAACAAGGTCAAGCAAAAAAATGCATGAAGCTTATTGTAAAAAAGAATCAAGATAGATGAGTATATCATCAAGTTATTATACACTACACTACATTAAACAGTTAAGTAAAATCACTTAAGATATGGTATTTAACTATGTATAGGTTTCAGATGAGTTCCTACGACCAAAGAGTTTCATATGGCCTATTATATCTACTAAGAAAATCTAAAGAACTTTAAGGCCTCTTTGGCTGTTTAGATGTAAATAAAACGCACTAGGATAAATATCAACATATATGCATTTATATCATATACGGTTCGGTTTGGCTAACCATGGTTACATGAAAACGAAAGCCAAAACCGACCCATGATAAAATGGTTTTTTTGGGTTTTGGGTATTTCCGGTTTCAGTCTCCTCGGTTATCAGTTTTTTCCTGGTTTCAGATCATACGGATTGGCTCGGTTTGTCGGTTTCTAAAATTTTTGGAACACATCTATATATCATAACTGAATACTTTAAAATCACTTTATATTAAAGTTTATCAACATCTAGTCATTTTTTATGATCTATAAATTTCCAAAGTGATATAACATATGATCAGTGGGGTTTTTTTTTTAAGTATACTTAAAAATCATACACAAAAATGAAACATGTGCAAGGTACTTTCAAAGCCATAATAGATTATAACCTATAGATGAAATTAGAACATACAAGATGTGAAAATCTAAATATTACCATCCAAAATATAACAACGATCGGTTAGTATAGGCATGCACAATTAAAAAGGGCCGTATAAATGGAATTGATAAAAATTATAAAATCAAGCCTAATTTTTCATTCACCTATTGATTATTGATTGAAATATATGATATAAACCAATTACTAGACACTAATAAATTACCTGTTGATGAGATGAAGTTGCGAAGATGATGATGATATTGTTTTGAAGAAGATGATTTGTATGAGAGAGAATAAAGTGGAGACAAAAGTATACGGGATTAGGTTGAAATCCCACCTATAGGGCCAGGATTTGTGAATCAGCGTATACGAGGATGTAAATCCCAACTTTGAAGTCCAACCCCCTCAACCAAATGTATGTTATCAAGCCCAATCCCACTCCTAAGGGCTTACACCTGGAAACCAAACGGGCCCTTAGTTATATTTTAAAAGAATCAACCAAATCAGTGGCTGGCTGTGTTGGAGTTATTTTTGTGACAACTGCGTGACAAATTCTGAGTACTGTATTATATTTTTTTATGAACAGATTCTATAGAGTTAATGCCTAAACTATTATATTTGGAATAAATACTGTGTAATATAACTGGATACAAGAAGGCAAGATGGCGTACTAATGTTAGAGAATAATCGTAAAATCAAATTCCAGAAAGACAAGTAAACAGGTAAGTCATTGGAAATGTGATTGAATAATCTTTTAGTGTTGGACAATTTTAAACAAAATAGTCCCAGATCAATCCTAACCGTTTCGACCCATTTTGACCCGTCAGATTTTCCCATTTGGCAATCTCCTAAATTTCACATAGAAAACAGCTATCAGAATATCATTAGCTGATATTTAACATTTACCTTCTTGAGGCACCAAAGACTCGTTCGCCCACCAAAAACGAAGGTCTCACATATCACTTATTCACCAGCTGCTTGAATTCCCCTTGGGTGTTTGAACAAAAATGCTACATAACCTCTACCATCTTTTTTTACAGCAATGTTAACTTATACAGATGACTCAACAACCTGCTTTCTGCACTTGCAACAGTTTCCCTCTTTCAGCAAGCACTCTTGCTCTAACTGCAGTCCATCCCAATTTTTGATGCACTGCAATAACTTTTTAAGTTGAATTATTGATATGCCTGAATCATGATAATCACAGTTTTAGGGATTATAAGTTTGATGGTTTACTAAATCCGCTTAAGAAATTACCCTTATCCAACCCTGTGTATTCATCAGTCCCGCTCTCAAAATCTTTGATGCCTTCATGAGATTCTTTTGACTAATTGTATAAACCCCTCAACTGTTCATGCTAATTAGAACATATATTAACTACGGTCATGTATCAGTGATGATAGTAAAAAAATAAAGACTGGTTTCAAGGGTTAGTTAATTATAAGTTACTTACTGTAGCAAGACCTGTTTATTTTTTCTTAAAACATGAATAGCTTGATCAGGTTATCTTTATCTCTTAGCGGTTCAAACAGATCACAGAAAAAGATAAATATAGCCTTACATTTCTAAAATTGCAGATCATAATTTAAAAAAAAAAAGCTACTTTGACTACGGAAGTCAAAGAACTAACAAATTTATGGTGTCCATCCTTTACCTGAGATTGGTACTACTTTTTTAAAGTTTCGGAATGTATTAGACCATTCCTAACTCGTAATAGTTTATAGTTTCATAATTTAAAAATAAGCTACTTTTTTAAAGTTCCGCATTCCTAACTCGTAATAGTGTATATTTTCGGAATGTATTAGAGCATTGGTACTACTTTTTTAAAGTTGGGTAGAAACCGTCCATGTTTTTTAGCCCTTTTACTACACCAGTTTTGACATAAAAACCATGTTAAGATTAATAAAGACATAAACGTGATAAAAGACATTTACTTCATAATTTATTTCAGAAATAATGTTATAGATTTTAATGAAAATATTGTGGAGGTTTCACCCTTGATCACACATTTCGGGTGAGTTTTGACCTGTATGAAGCATTTGGCCCACTTTTTAGCTACAAAAGTTTTCTGAACAAAACACTTTTGGTCAAGTTTTTTTGTTTGCTGGTCCGGTCAGACTGGTCAGTTTAGAGCCTTCAAAAGAAGACATGGCAACAAAGTACTGTTTAGTGTTCTATATATTCTAAAGGAAATTTGGATTACAACCTTTTGCTAGACTAAAAGTAACTAAGCTATAGAACATGTATTCAATCTAATACCTTTGGTTCCGTTTTCTACGGCGGATCAAGCATCTGTTCTACTGGAGTATTAAAAACATGAACCACCAGCAACATCCACATCCCAAACAATAACTGATCTAGATACCCAATATGCTCGAGAGTAGAATAGGTTATCCTGCAATAGATACACGCTACTCATTAAAAGCGTTGAGGTATATTAGGAATAATTGTCAAATAAATAAACTTTAGTATATTATGTATATAGTATAGTTTTATGTAATTTAATTCAAGGATTATGATGGTTAGAAGGAAAGGTTGTGATGGTTAGATTTAACAGCCACCACCAACTGTCACCACCGAACCATCGTGATGGTTGGTTGACACCCTTTCAATTAGTATATATAGGATCCTTGTAAAACAGATTTCCATTGTACAAATTACTTGAATCATTATATAAATTCATTATTATTACAAAATCAGTAATTCGTTCCAACAATTGGCATCAGAGCGGTTTCTAATCGAATCACTCTTGGGAGGAAGAACATACCTGTGAATAGAAGCCAAATCCGAGGCTAATTCAAGAGATCCCCAAATCTGCGAAACCCTGATTTCGCACAATAAATCAAGGAATCCATTTGGTTCAAGAAGAACACGATTTTAGAGGATCAAGGAAGGTTAATCCGACCATATTAATAGTCGGTTAAACACCACAAGGAAGGAAGAAGGTTGAAGACCAACCGGTCTCAAGAACAGACACGTCTCCAGAAGAAAAAAAAGAGGCGTTGTTTTGTTTTTAGCAAAAGGGACATCGGGTATATTATACCCATCAGGTTTCTTAAGACTATTACACCCTTCCACTATTTTTTTAATCTATACGTATCTTTTTACAAATATAGATTTTTTTAAATCATTTAAGTTAGATACGGTCTAGGAAACCCAAACCGATAAAAAAAATTTTAGATTTTGCTCGGGAATTAAGAGTCAAAGAACTGCTAAGACAGTTGGCTTTAATTCGCCCCGCAAAAGTAGAAAAACTTTGTTCAGATTTGCCCGGGAATTAAGAAACCAAAGAACTGCGAAGACAGTTGGTTTAATTCGCCCCGCAAACAGGAGAACATTTTGCATAGATTTGCCCGGGAATCCAAAAGACCAAAGAACTGCTAGAGACAGTTGGTTGATTCGCCCCGCAAACAAAAGAAGAAAGACGGAAAAATGCCTGATTCATCTAAGAAAAAAGGAGATTCAGATGCGGAGACATCTAAGAAAAACGAAGGAGGGATGTCAATGACGTTCCAGTGCCCGATTCTAAATTCTACAAATTATACTATTTGGGCCGTGAGGATTAAAGCGCTCTTTAATGTATATGGAATATGGGAAGCAATCGAACCAGAAGAAGAAGTAGATGAAAAGAAAAACACAATGGCTATTGCATATCTATTTCAAGCTTTGCCCGAACAACTCATTTTACAAGTTTCTCATCATACAAAAGCCGAAGATATATGGGAAGACTTGAAAGCACGATTCGTGGGTATAGATAGAGTCAAGGATGCTAGACTACAAACACTAGAATCAGAATTTGAATCCTTGAAAATGAAAGACTCCGAATCACTTGAGGAATTCACTGGGAAAATTAGTCAACTTGTGTCACAAGCAAACACTCTTGGTTCAACGATTGATAACAAAAGATTGGTTCGAAAACTTCTAGGATCTGTCCCAGCAAAATTCATTCAAATTGTTGCTGCAATTGAACAATTCGCCGATCTTAAAACCATGTCATTTCAAGAAGCTATTGGAAGATTAAAAACTTATGAAGAACGCATTAAGAAGCCCAACAAAGAAGAAGATAGATATGATAGACTTCTATACGCTAAAACAGGAGATAAGGAAGATGGAAAAGAGCATAGTTGTGAACGTTGCGGCTATAGGAAGTCAAATGAAGATAATGAAAAAAACCGAGGAAGAAATTGGAAATCATGGAAGAATAAAGATGGTAACCAACTCCAACAAGACAAGAGTCATATTAAATGTTTCAAGTGCAACAAATTTGGACACTTCAAACATGAATGCACAAAGAAAGAGGAGGAGGTTAATTTAATGCTATATGAAGATGATGAACCGATGGTAGGCGCACCACTGCTATGAACAAGTTTGAAGATTGAAGATATTTGACAATTAAGGGGGAGAATATTAGGAATAATTGTCAAATAAATAAACTTTAGTATATTATGTATATAGTATAGTTTTATGTAATTTAATTCAAGGATTATGATGGTTAGAAGGAAAGGTTGTGATGGTTAGATTTAACAGCCACCACCAACTGTCACCACCGAACCATCGTGATGGTTGGTTGACACCCTTTCAATTAGTATATATAGGATCCTTGTAAAACAGATTTCCATTGTACAAATTACTTGAATCATTATATAAATTCATTATTATTACAAAATCAGTAATTCGTTCCAACAAGGTATGATTATTCCAAATTAGCATTGATAGAACAGGATATGAAACAGCAAGAACACTAAAGCTACCAATACGGGATTCTTCATTTCAAAATCAATAAGAGGGTGTTTGGAAACTTAAGATACTAATAGTTGGCAAGCACGAAATCCCTTAACCCCATCACCATTTTGAAGTAGGCACGTGCATTTTCCACTCAGGTAGTTATTACACAGAACAATGTCCAAACATGCGAAGACTTGCAAGTTCTGATTCAAGTCTTTCAGCATAATGACACGTAAACCATCCAAAACACATCACGGCCATAAGTAAGCATATGAACACGGATCTTCTTGACACCACGCTCGCTAGCTCCGTTAAGCAACAACTACAATAGAGTAAAACACATTAAATAGGAAGGATACAAAGAGTCATCTTCGATTGTGTTCTTCATATCCAAAGTAGTATTTGGCAAGTATGAAACTCCCACTATACTGATTTAATACTCAATCTGTAGACACAGTTGCTTACTGAAGCATCTCGAGACAACAAAAAAGCGCAACTACGACATAAGAGGCAGACCCAACATTGGAATTTGCAGCCTAAAAGTTGGGCAGCACATAACATGTGCTTCGTTTCTGGAACAGATATCGCATGTTGGAAACTCACTTTATGTGACGACATTTAAGAATTCCCATTAGTTATCATAGTTACACACATTTAGACTAGACTAGGTTCGTTGTAAAGTTTAGGTTGTGTGTGTGACTATATATACCCCTCCTTTGCTTCCAAGGAGGGGTGTTGCTTGTCATTTTGTTCATTTCAATACATTTTACATTTGCACTTTCAACCACTCTCTCTATCTAAGCTCATCAATGGCTTCCACCACCATCTACCACCACATTAGACCACCGGATCCGATTTAGCATTCCTACAAATGGTATCAAGAGCTTGGGATGAAATATAGGTTTGTTTTTGTGTTGCGTTTTGTTTTCTAAACATTTCGTAGTGTGTTGGTTTGTTTTTGCCGAAACTTCAAATTTTTTTGGTGTTTGATCGTAGTCTTAAGTAGTGTGACATAGGGATTCGTGTTTAAAGGATTCTTGGTATCTTGGTTTTCTTTAAAACATCATCTTTCTTGGATCAAAATTGCAAAAAAGTTGAGTGTTCTACATTCCGAAATTCAAGCAGTAACATCCATCGGAAAGGACAAGTGAAAAGTGAGCTTCCATCGCAATAACCATAACCATCGGAAAGGGTTTTGGTTCTACATTGCGATACGTGGATCTCTTTACTTATTCCGATCTGGGCATTCCGATCGTACTTTGCGATCTGGGATTCCGACGGGTATAAGGAAGTTTTGTTAAGTCGTTACTCTGCTTAAATTTTGTCAACTACTTTGCGATCTGGGTATTGCGATCTGAGTATTCCGATAGGCTATGCGATCTGGTCATTGCGATCTGAATCATTCCGATAGGTCATTGCGATCTGAATCTTTACGATAGGTCATTGCGATCTGGACATTAAGATAGTGTGACATTCCGATCTGGCATTCCGATCTAGACATTCCGACAATCTAAAAATTATTCCATAAAAAATTTCGAATTTTGTCTTGGAATTTTTGGTTTATCGAGAACATATTTTAAGGGATTTTAACATTGTTTCCCGACTTCAACACAAAAACACTTAACCTTATTTCATTGTTCGATCAACTTTGTAAATCTTAACTTATTAAAATGGAGTACACATCTCTTACGGATAAGTCCATCCTCTCGGGTACGGATAATCGTCCACCAATGTTGGTGAAGACTATGTATGAGGAATGGGCTTCCCGAATGGAATTTTATATGTTGAACAAGGAGAATGGACATCTAATTTGGGCATCGGTGCTCAATGGACCATTAGATTATGGTACTGTGACGGAAGGTACGACCACTCGTCCTCGCACAACGGGTGAGTTGACTGGAGATATGAAGATTCAAGATAAATGTGATAAGTATGCTATAAACATCATTCTCCAAGCTCTTCCTCCAGATGTCTACAAACTCGTCAGCAAACATAAAGTTGCCAAAGAGTTATGGGATAGAATTCGTGTTCTAATGCAAGGCACCTCGTTAACTAAACAAGAACGAGAGTGTAAACTTTATGATACTTTTGATAAGTTTGCCTATGTGCCAGGGGAGACTCTCAATGATTACTATCTGAGATTTACCCTATTGTTGAATGAGCTTAATATCTATGGCATGGCAATCCCTACCTTTCAATTGAACACCAAGTATTTGAACACTCTTCCTCCAGAATGGAAAAAATACGTGACGGATGTTAAATTGGCTAAGGACTTGCATAACACCAATGTGGATCAACTTCAAGCTTTTCTTCAACAACACGAATGCCATGTGATCGAGGCTCGGTTGTCTACACCTCAAGTTCATGATCCACTTGCAATGTATGCTTCTCAACAAAACATGGCTTATACTTATCAACAACCATCATACTTGTAGCAGCCACCACCACACATCTATCAGCAACCACAGCAACCATCTTATCAACCACCAATGATGCCACAGCAAGAATATCAACAAAGTGTTCATCAACAATCTTTTCAACAGCAACCACCATATCAAACATCACCATCACAAGCCAACACTTCTCCATTGGGCTATACTCCTCAGCAAGGATATTTTCCAATAGAAGCACAACCAGCACAAGCTTTCTACTCTAATGAACTTCCACCAATCCAAGCACCGGTCTTTACTCCAAATGATACGCCGGCTGATGTACTAAACCATCTCACCGCTTACTTGTCAAAACTTGTTGCAACTAGAGGTTTTCCACCAACAAACAATCAGCTCCGCACCTCATCAAATCCTCGACAACAAGCCACTGTTCAAGATGGTCAAGTGACGGTGCAACCTATTCAGGGAAGGCAAAATTCATATGGACCTCCTACAAGGACTGGGAACAATCAAGCTGTGAATTCTCAAGATAGTGGAAATGGGAGTCCTATTGGTCCTAAGAAGGTTGTGACTTGCTACAATTGCCGAGGACAAGGTCATATGGCTAGGGAATGCACTCAGCCGAAAAGGAGAAGGGATGATGCATGGTTTCGTGAGAAGATGTATTTGGTTGATGTTCAGTCTAAGGGGAAGATTTTGGATTCAGAGGAGTTAGCATTTCTTGCAGACCCAGGGGCAGCAGATACTGAAGGCATTGCAGTCATTTCTACTTAGGTATATAAACCCTCTCCTTAGATGGAGAGGGTGTGTGGTTTCATAATTTTCACATAGTTGTTATTAACTTTCTCTCTCTAAAAGTGTGAAATCCACCATCTCTCTATCTCTTTCTCTCTCTAAAAATCATAAGCATAGATTTACAATCCTACAAATGGTATCAGAGCCTGGTTCATTCCTTGGATCGTTAGTGTTATTTGTTATTGATTTTGGTGGTCAAAAATTTTTTCTTGGTTCGAATCTGTTATATTTTTTTTTGTCACGGTAGTTTTGATTGTTGTCCAATAATCATAACTTGTTGTCTCCATTTTTGTGTCACAATGGTCAAAGTTGTCTGTTTCTTTTTGTCACGGCAGCTTATTATTCTAGTCCCAAAACAGTTGGTTTCACACTGTCCAGCATGGTTATCATCACAAAACAGTTGGTCCCAAAATAGTGCTTGGTGATCATTGTGTCTCTGGTTTCATGTTTTTTTTATATCTGATATTATCAAATGTAATATTTGATAGGTTTTAACAGTTTTTATGGGGTTCCTTATTTTTATGTTGTTGAAGATCTTGCCCCAGAAACCCAGATTTGCCAGAAAAACCATATCCAGAAACCCAGATTTTGCCAAAAAAGTACAACTTTTTGATAAAGGTTTTCAGATAGGCACATTCCGATACACGCATTCCGATGGCTACTTAGATCGCATGGATTACGATGGGGTTGTTTTTTGACACATTCCGATAGGTTCGACATACCCATTGCGATGGGACTCATTCTGATGAGTCACATTGCGATGGGTGGTTGAACCTGTCGCAATGGCATAAGTCATGTCGTCATGCTGCCCAATTTTCCTCATGACATTGCGATGGAGTGTGGGTTTTTGCGATGGACTGTTTTTAATTATTGCGATGGATTTTTTAAAAAAAGGATCATTGCGATAGAAAGACTTGACAACATGATTCGTTTAAAACATGACCCGGGACAAAAAATGTGACCAAACCATATCCATCGCAACCGAGTCAACTCGGTAATTACCGAGTTGACTCAGTTCACTCACTGAGTTGACTCGTAATCCAACCTTATATCACCAACATCAACACCAAAACTAACTTATACCCATCGACACCTAAATCCCATCTAGACTCAAACCAAAACAAATCAAACCAGTAACTTAAATTGATCTCAGATTCATTATTTTATTCCGTGTAAAAACATGCATGTCAAGATCTATCAAGACCAACACGAGAAAAATAAATCATCACGGATCTGTAATGGGTTGCCCCATCTTTTATTTTCGAAACAAATATAGATTATTAACATGCATGTTATAATCTTTAATTTTGTTTCGATTTAAGTTACACAAAACAAATCAAACATGCAAACCTACCCGAGACCCTTTACCGGATCTTGAAGCCGTGCCTTGAAAGTGGTAATTTTTTATTTTCGAGCTTGATTCGTACAGGCTCATATGATTTGTGGAATGAAGCGGCTGTGGGTTTATTCAATTTGATGAAAGAGCAATCTTTTAGATGATTGAAGTTTGAGATTGGGTGAGTATATGTGTTGGCTGAGATTGATGATGATCTGAGATTAATGGATTTGAGATGGATTAAGTTTTTTTTCTGTGAGTTGGTTAGAAAAAGAGACGAATTTGGGAGAGAATGGTCAAAAGCGGCGGATGATATTACGAAAGGAGGTTATGGTTAATGATAACCTAATATTATGAAGTTATATATAATTTCCTAAGCTACTGTATGGACCGGATGTTAAGTTTTACCATTGGGCCGAGTGTTAGCACATTTTTGGTTGGTGAATAATGATGGGCCGAATGTTTTTGATATGGACTAGTTAATGGTTGCTAAAATCATGAATTCTCAAAGCCAAACTAAAGTTATATGTTTATTTGAAACTAACGTGAGACATTATTATATGATGTTAAACATAATGTTTTAAAATGATGGTCGGGACTTTGTAAATTTTGGGACTCATTTTGCTACGGTTATTGAGTTTTATTGTTGATGGTTTATTGTCGGATTTAAAGGTGACCAAGTGACGGGACAAAAGTGAAGTGACAAAATGACGTGACAAATGTGACGAGAATTTATTTGAGACGAGACCAAGAAAAAATAGGCGATTTTTAGTGGCTACAGATTTTGTTTGATCGGGTATTAATTACGTGACGTTGAAGACGGATTTTTCGAAGGCGTGTATTTATTTTATCTTTTAATAGATAACTTGTTCGTGCTTAATCCTAGAATGAAGACTTGGTTATCTGGTTTCCGGGTTCGGGGTGGATGGTTGATGACTCGGATAACTATCACTTAAAGGGGTTACATTGTTGTACTCAGTGTCACGCGCTTAGTCGACGTGGATAATTTCAAGAGGTGTTGTGCTTATAGACTTCTTCAGTGGTGCATTGAGTACTTAGAGATTTCTCCACCGTTCTTCATTCAACAATAGTGCAAGCTTAAGTCACAAGATCGAAGGATTTTTATTCAGCTTCACGTTTGATGTATCTGGTTCATTCTTTCAGTGGTCACTTCAAATTGCTTTCACGTGGGATGGTAAAGGTGGCCATGGAGAGTTTATGAGAAGAGATTTTCGATCAACAACTGATTCTCACAAAATATATAATTCAGCTTATTTATTATTCTTACGAGATTTCAGGTTCATGTGCGTACAATTTATTGATGGTTCCGAGTTTCGAAACCATCAAGGGGAAGAAGAAGACACATTGAACGCACAACGAGTACACGTGATGAACTTCATACCTTCTTTTGATTTGAAGATATTCCAGGATGACATTTGTCATAGCCGTAGAGAAAATCAGTGTTTTAACTCGTGGCGTTATCAATCTCCAAACGGTACACTACTGATTCGAGGTTTAATTGTTTGATTGTTGCAATTAAACATCATCATTATCCTATATGCATTCCCGGGACTTAATTGACTCTGGTGCATCTCCGGAAGAAGACATGTGCATTTCCGGGACTTAATTGACTCTGGTGTTACGATGTCAGCTTCATGAATGGGATAAAGTGTCCACTTCAGTATTTGAGCTTCATAATTGGGATTGATTTACCTTCTTCAACTATGTGGGGGAAGAAATGTCTTGATTCTTTCTGGTATGCATAACTTGAACTCTCAGGGGGAAGAAAAATTCAGAAGAATTATTCAAGCGTGAGAAGAAAAGTTGTTGATCTACTTGGTGTGCCCCATACTTTCAATCCCTCTTAGCAACGTTATCATGTTATATGATGGGATTTGCTTGTTAGATTCCGTTGTGCGCTTAATTATTCTAAGCTTTATTGAAAGCTTTGAAGTTGCTTACGAGGATTGTCGATTTAGGGGGAAGCTATTAAATGCTTCTACATCAAGTTTATGTGGCATGAATTAGGGGGAAGCTAATTCAGAAGCTTCTCCTTAACCAGAAGTGTATGGGTTACTTAGCTCGTGCCGTTACAGTATTTCTACTACAAGTTAAAGATGAGTCGTTTTGAAGTCAAAGGCCTCAGAAGACTTCATCAGCATTGGATGCTTCATGAAAGATCTTGTTCTTAATTATTTTGTACTTGTTAGGTAGAATATTGTAAGGAATTCTACACGTCGTCCCATGGGGGAAGATTGTTGGAAACTCACTTTATGTGACGACATTTAAGAATTCCCATTAGTTATCATAGTCACACACATTTAGACTAGACTAGGTTCGTTGTAAAGTTTAGGTTGTGTGTGTGACTATATATACCCCTCCTTTGCTTCCAAAGAGGGGTGTTGCTTGTCATTTTGTTCATTTCAATACATTTTACATTTGCACTTTCAACCACTCTCTCTCTCTAAGCTCATCAATGGCTTCCACCACCATCTACCACCACATTAGACCACCGGATCCGATTTAGCATTCCTACATCGCACCTGTGATAAGTTAGATTTGTTAATCCTATTGAAAATTAAGAAGAAAAAATTCGGACATACTGGATACAAATATATGAATTTCTAGCACGCACGTACCACTCTAAATAACTCTGGGGAAAATCCAGCAGACGCATATGACATAAATGGAGCAGCAACAGTATCACCCTATGATATCATATTTGAAATCAGTAATATACTATGTAAGTAACCTACAAAAAGGAAAAACTCAAATGTAGCTTAAACATTAACTAAAGAAAACAAAAATAAACGCCTTAATGAGCAAAATCTGACTATCAAATCAATCAGCACATAGATAGTCTTTTTGTGTTTCTGCCATCTGATCAATGAGATATGTCCTCCGTAGGGAAGTTCAACATTAGAAAGGATACCTTTTTGTCATGGGTAACATCATAACTCTTTCCATCATGGTCCTGCATAAATTAAAGAATAATCATAAGACATAACATGAAGACTAAGGCACGATAGAAAAATTTAGACCTGCAAGTGCAGGTCTGAAATAACAACAGTTTTCAACTTACTAATTCTCATAATTTACTCCCAGCTTCTAGCCGACTTTCAAGGTTTACTGCAGAACCTGAAGATATGTACCAAATTATTGAGCATTTTTCACTCGGTTGAC
Organism: Glebionis coronaria; assembly: GCA_025667525.1. Taxonomy (NCBI): domain Eukaryota; kingdom Viridiplantae; phylum Streptophyta; class Magnoliopsida; order Asterales; family Asteraceae; genus Glebionis; species Glebionis coronaria. The sequence continues at coordinate 143,416,337 of CM046876.1, read as the reverse complement.
GTAGGCTTGAGTTTTCCGAAGACTATAATATACCGTCTGGTTGGTTGACTGTTGGTAAAGACTATCCTCATCAATTTTCAATCCCGAGCTCATGCCCTTTTGCTGCTACCACTTTGATCAAACGAATTATGGGTTAATGTACTACTAAAATGATTATTAAATACAATAATGAAAGATGCCTACCCCTGATATAATATTTATGAATGTGATTAGAAGAGTTGAATACCCCTAATGAAAAGGATCGATCCATGGTTAATATTACTACTACTTAGATTACAATACCAAGTATTATTTAATTACTTCATGAACACTCAAAGTCTCGATCTATATTTAGTGTTCATTTATTCTAAACATTATATTTCTCTTGATGAAAACCATGCAGTTTATTAATTTAGGGGGCGTTTTAGATTGCTTATGTTTTATTTTTTTCTGCTAAGAAAAGTATAGTGACCATAACCCGACAATTATATAATTCTATAACATACATTTTTTGCAGTTGACTTCAAAGCCAACATACCTATTTGATATTTGTGATTTTAAACTAAAAAGTAGCTTAGAGAATAGATCTCGCTCGGCTCGCCAAGAACCTTGAAGGGACACTCAAGAACAGGTCCTCCTTTAAACAATTTTGCCCTCTTGAATATCATCTTCAGGTATGGTAGGACATACTGCCTTCCATTGGTAGGACGTCCTTTTGCGCTTTCTTCAATGGTACAGATTCCGGGTTCCTTACGGTCAGATAGTTTAGTTACCTTCAATTAGACATATACAGAAATAGTTAGTCACAACCTTTTGCCGAAGTTGCATAGATTTACTTATTAATCATATGTTAACCTTATTGTTAGTTGTTTCACGTGTTTTTAGGATCCTTTTTCCCTAAAACGTAAAGTAACATGCTTGTCAACATAGGATATACATATATTTAGTAAATCTGCTATTAAATGAAAAATAACAACCTAACCTCTAACTCCAATTGTTTGGCTATAAGAAAAATATTTATGCATCCAAGCTGGTGCTTAAGTTCTTTTAACTATACATAAACAAATTAAATTTATTGTGAATATAAAAAATGGAAACAAAATGAGAATCCTAGATGAAGATTATTGTGAATAAATTGATATGGAAGCAAAGTAAATAAATAAAGATCCATGAAAAATTACACTACACCAGTTTATTAAACAAATAATATGTAAATGCAATTTACCTTATTGCAATAACAGATGAGTTGATTTCCACCAAGAGTGAAAGCAAGCAAAACATGCTTATGAGTTTGTCAATCCATCCTCGGATATGACACACTGGACATTGTTTCATGATCTTGAAACTGTATTCATACTGAGGCGGACTCTCTTTTTGGGCGATGTTTTCTCCATTTGTGCTTAAGCAATGACAATATCTATTCTGGAACTTCAGAACCAGAACTTTTAATCGCATTTTCAATTGTGTAGTATGTAACTGCTTCCCCACTTCTACCTGCTCTCCTAGACCGACTTAAGTACAGTAATAAATTTTTATCAATATTTATTGCCTAAATGTGACAATAGTCGCATTGTGTATTAGGTCAAATGAATTCAGAGTGACAAGCACACAATCAAGTCACCTATCCTTTTGTTGCGAAAAAATGAGTCAATCGCTGGAGACCGAGTTGAATGAACTTCAAGAACGCTACCTGCATATGAGCCTGAAATATGGAGAAGTCAAAGATCAACGTGAAGAGCTTGTCTTAAAGCTTAAGGCTGGTGGTCGTGGAAGGAGCTGGTTACTTAAGCCATGGCAAAGACAAGATCTTTCTTTTTCATTGGTTTTATACTTGTTTGGAGATTTTCAAAGAGATGCAAAGTGTTTGGTATCTTGAGATTAAACCAACACCTAATACAAGTTAAACAAACTAAACTCGATCATTCCTTCCAAATGCAAACAGAGGCAAATATAATATGAATAAACAAACATAAGAGAAAAAGAACATTGTACTATATTTACAAAAAACTCAACTGATTAGCCTTCCTTAAAAGAGAACTGTGAGTTATTGCAGTCCTGTAGAGATGGTGTTCACTCTAATTCCATGTCTTCTTCCAACTTCAGAAGCCAAGACCTGTGTGTGTTAGCGACTATAATAAGGAACTGGAATTTGGGATATATGCATTTACTTTTATGTCACTCTCCAAAGAAGCCTTGGCTGAACTCATACCTCCACCATATCCACAATATGTAACAGTGTAGTTAAAATTCTATACAAAATGATCACCACAAATATAGGTTTAAATGTAAAATAAAAAAATTACCCAGGTATAAACCACTCAGCAGCAAAGGTACAGTCCTTTGATAACAAAAAAAACATCACCGCAACCATACTCAGAACAGTTCAACAACAATTTGGGTTTCTATAACACCTTGTCACAACATATTCTGTCATGAAATCTGTCTTAGGTGTAGGTCTTGCGAGCCTAAAGTCACAAATCTTTAGGTGATATTTAACTATTTATAAAAGTAAGGTAAGCCCAAAAAGATTCAAGATTGTGAATGCTTACAGTTGCATACGTCAATTAGATCCTATATTATAGTCATTTGATAGCGCACTCATATAGAGCCTGTCCTGAAACAGATGTCATATAGAGCCTCATTGTCAAGAACCATACATTCATGGAATTAGTAATCTCAAAGTTCAATGGGATGAATCTCACTTGTCAATACTCAATATATAACTTTTAAAGAAGTGACTACTCAGATAGTGGATCTGATCAAAATAATTAGAAGATAACCAGACGTGACTATGCGAATTACCAAGATACAAAAGTGCACACAACACCAGTACTTTATCTCATTATAATCCTAAAGCAACTACCAACTGGTTGTCTAATATAATATATCAGCATAACCCGTATGACCTATGGAATGAACAAAGTTAACTATTTTCAATACACAGTTACAAATTGCTTATGTAAAACACATACAAATGAGGATGAGGTGTTTTAATATGATATGATTTGTAGCATATGATATGTATTTCATATGGACGTATTTGTTCAAAGAAAACATACCTAGATTAAGGATTTGTAAACCATCAGCTTGTTAAGAGTGAGGGTACCCATCTTGTCACTACAAAGAAAAATCTACATTCAAAACAACCGGACAATGGACAATTACGTGAATAAAAAACATACGGATGTGATATAATGAATGATAAATAAAAACGAATCAATGACATATATGTTGTTCTTTTTAGAATCGAATGTTTTTAGGAGGCTATGGGGGATTAGGGTATACAACAGTATGAGAAGAATATGTTGTAGGAGGCTAGCATTGGTTTTGTAGAATTTATTAATATTGTTTTGGATGAAAAATCATCAAAAGTAGTCTGGCTTAGTGGTAAATCTGTTTACTTGTAAACCATAGGTCAGGAGGTCAAATCTTGCATTTGACATTTTTTTACATAATTTCCGAAAATACATTTGAAAACGCAATTTTCAAAGCAGCGTTTTTAAAACGTGATTTTCAAAACACTGCGATTTCAAATCGTGAAAAACGTGTAAAATGGAGATCTTTTAGGGATTTCTGAAATACCATTGGCTAATAGCTGCCATGTCACATATGACTGGGATTAAGGGTGTGATATCAAGTCATAGTTATACCTATATATAATAGATATATATATATATATATATATATATATATATATATATATATATATATATATATATATATATATATATATATATATATATATATATATATATATATATATATATATATATATATATATATATATATATATATATATATATATATATATATATATATATATATATATATATATATATATATATATATATATATATATATATATATATATATATATATATATATATATATAGAGAGAGAGAGAGAGAGAGATTTGTGTTCAAGTGGGTTACACCTTAAAATGAGTTATCATAGGCACCAATAAGAGTTGAGGATGTGGAATTAAAAGAAGTTAATAAAAAGAGCATGTGGAATTAAAAGAAGTTAATAGAATAAAATGATAACTGAATTCTAGAGATTTAGTTATTCATAATATTTTGCATATTACAAGAAAACTTTCGTCTCCCTTAATGCAAACCCAAAATGTTACCTAACCTGCTTCTCTCTCAAATAAAAATTAGTAGCCTAAAAAAATCACCATTTCCATCTATCTTTCTCGTTTATAGCAGATCTGATCATATCATATATCTCTAAAATATAAACTAGCGACTTAAAAAGTCAATCGGACCTTTTTACTATATATTTCTTCTCTTTACTTGGTTCCTTTATTTTCCATATAAGCAAAGCTTGTCTAGTTTCGAGAATTTGGCGAAATAGGCGGAATAAGTTGGTTTATAAGGCGGGTTAAGATGGTAGCAACTGTTGCATGTTTAATGGTACGAAGGTGGGTTCACGGCTAATGGGTTCTATCGCCGTCGTGGTTGTAGATACATATTGAAATTTATACTAAACTGCTGGGACTGAATTTGACAACCGATGTCAAAACTAGTTATCGATAGCGTCTTCTTTTGTTGCAATCATCTGTGGTTTGGTTCGAGTCAAGATTATTCAGCGTCGCGACTATCATTGACGCTTCTTTGCTGAAACGTTTTCGGCATCTGATGATGCATAACATGGTGATACATATTCCAGAATGAATGACATTTTTGGTGGGTTTCTTTTTTTGCATTTAAACTTTTAACATATTACTAATGTTGTTTTTTTGTTCGCCGAAGGCCACTAGCTTTGCTTGCTGACCACCGGTTCATGCATGTATCGAGATTATAATTGTCCACGTGAAGGCCAAGCTTCATGTAAAAAAGATGACACATTTGCGTTTGTTGTATTTTGTGTTTCTAGAGCTGATACATATATCGATATTATGTCGATAGTTTCCCACGTCAACTGTATTGATTTTAGCGCTGATACATTCGTCGATTTTCGGATTCTTTGTGTACAAGTATTTGGAGTTGAGCCACTTTATTTTGCTTTGTGTATCAACTGATACGAATAAGATTTTAAGTTTTTGGGTTATTTTAATCAACCTCGACTGTGATTTTCGCTTGTGTATCAACAAAATTATGTGGTTTCTGTTTTCATATTATCCCAACTATGCCTTACTTTAGAGTGCTAAAAATTAAGTACTGAAATGTATCGGTGTGACTTTCAAATTGATTTGCTAATTCGTGTTAATTCCAATTTGTTTTTCATCGAACAGTCATTGTGAATTTTTTATTAGTTGGTGTGTATATGTTAAAGTTAACCATGCAAATTAGTTTATGTGCATCATTACGTATGTATCAGTTGACATATATACGTTACAGATAGTTGATATCAAAAAATATAAAGAATAAACTTAATGTATGTTGGTGTGTACCATTTGTTTTTTGGTGTTTAAGTTAAAGAAACATGTAACAGAATGTTATACAAAAAGTCAAAGAAACTAAGAAGAAAAAAAACCTACTAATAGAATTGTTGGAAAAAAAACGTACGGAAGTTAAAAGAATTTTGCATGTACATACTGCCATTAATTTTTCTGTATATTTACGATCACGCCATTCATTTAATTAAATTTGAATCTCATCTAAAAAGATTGATCTAATGGTTCATAGTTGTGCTTATTATAACCTATTTTAAGAGTGTACACCACAATAGAACTCCCCTATATATATATATATATATATATATATATATATATATATATATATATATATATATATATATATATATATATATATATATATATATATATATATATATATATATATATATATATATATATATATATATATATATATATATATATATATATATATATATATATAATCCAAGTTATATATATATATATATATTAAAATAACACTTCTTAGTCTGGCCTGATCGGTAACTCGTGAATTCTTCGGCACCGTTATAGTCAAAACATTTTTAAATATTTTGCTCAAAATGTTTATAGTTAAAAGATTTTGAAATGTTTTATTCAAAACCTTGATTTTAAAAATCTTTCGTTCTCTATAACGAGAGCTTTGATACCAAACTGTAACACCCCCAAATATTCATACTTTAGTTCAGCAGAAGAGTCATTGGTGTTACGGGATAGCACATTATTCAAATCATAGAAAACGCTTAAAAATCGTGTCGTTGAATAATAAAGCATTTTCATTCATAAATATCAATTTACATAGGTCCTCAGGTCAATACATGTCTTACAATATTTACAAAACATTTGAATGGAAATTGTTATTTAAATGCGGGCCATAATTCTTGTCGTCTTCCCGAGAATTACCTTCAAGTACCTGAGATAAAACATGTTAAAAAGGTCAGCGAAAACACCGAGTGAATTCATAGAGTTTAATAAAAACAATTAGATCACCGGTATATAATTATTACCGAAAATAATTTTGTACAAATCTTTGTCGTAGGCTATAAATAGGCCAAAGACATTTTATACAATTATTTGTCATAAATCATAATATAGGGTTTTGCCTTCAAAACCATTATACGAACCATTGTCGCAAAAATATCATACAATACGTTTTATAACGTTGCATAGAGTTAAATAAAAACCGTTATATGAAAATGGTTATGTAAAAACCAAAACACGAACATAATATCAGTAATAAGACCCCGTATTGCTAGTCAAGCAATATATTATAATTCAAGTCGTATATCAGTATTTTCGTTATTGGATTATTATAAGTCGCATAACAATGTTACGTTTCTATAATATATAACAGGTAGCTAACCCGTAATTTCCTTTGCCCATCTAAAACAGCGTGTCGTCACAATAATCACGCTTATATAAATATTCTCATACATAAATTCGCTTACCAATCAATGTGGCACGACGGGGATCAACCGTCAAGGCGCGAACTGGGGTGATCTTCCTCAAATAGTACTATTATATGCATAAGCGTCTACCAAATCCCGGTAGTTCACAATTCATGCTAATGGAACTTTTAGTGATATAACCTAACTAATAATAATCCATCTCATTTCATTCATCGGGTCATATAATCATTCATCGGGTCATATAGTCATTCATCGGGTCATATAATCATTCGGGTCCATATCAATAAGCAAATAATCGGGACAACTGGTGTCTTATTTTTATTAAAACTAACATGTTATCTCCCTCGCGGGTTTATAAAACATTTTTATAAAACTTTTAAAAGAGTGTGAGGCTATGAACTCACATTGGTGTGGGAAGGCGGGTTATCGGCAATTAGGACGTATGGTACGTGCCTCGATCACGGAAACCTAGACAAATAACACTCGGTCTTAGACTCTTTCCCAATGATTTTATAAAAATAATGGTTATGTATATATGATGATATCATAAGTATGATGATGATCAAGTGGGATTTTATCTCTTCATACAACATTATAGTTGTTATGTGTTAGTCAATTTAGACTTGTTATACTAGTTTCAACTCAATTGTATATTAAGGCCCAATAAGCCCATTAAGAGTTCAATTTATTATATTAGCCCATTTATGCTTTTAATACCAGACCTATACTCATATGTTGGGCCCAAGTAGGTTAAGCCCATGAGTAAATCCATTAGTTTTAAGCCAAACTAGTTGTGCCTAATGGTCCAATAAGGCTACTTTGGCCCGTTAAGGTCCATAAGTTATAAAGCTCGGGTTTATCAGTTTTTACTTGTCAAATGTACTTAAATATCAGTATATGATTTATAAAAATGTTGAGTTAGACGGGTCCGACCGTCTAAGTTTTATTTGGCAAAAACGTTAATCTTTCGGTTTTAGCCGAAAAGACGTAAAACTTGTATATATAGTTTTATAACTTTAGAAAACATTTGAGTCTTTACTTTTATAAGAATGCCATGTTTATTTATCATAGTATATAACTCATTTTATACTGCTTATTATTAGTTAGTAGGTTTTACATATTTATTTTATAATAATATTACTTGAGTGCTCATTTATATTATATACTTTTATTTACAAATCTGATTATCAAAGTCACTTCTACCATTTTTGCCATATCTTGAGTTCTACAAGAAGATAGAAGCTCAAATTTGGGCAGCACAAACTACATGATATGTGCTACAAATAACTCCTATTTTAGCTACTGCTCAATCATCTTTTAAGTATCCCTAATAATTTGTCCAAAACAGACTATACAGATTTGTACCTCAATAGTATTTTGATCATATCTTGCTCATTTTAATGATTCTATTGAGTGGCCAACTCACCACATATGTAAAAATCATATATCTATCTGTATATTCAATAGTCCAAGCCATTTAACCAAGTGTTCATATTGATACTTACTGTTATATACAGCCTATAAATCAAATCAAGATTTTAACATTTTAACTTGTAGATTTTAATCTTTTTAACCCAATCTATTAACACAAAATCCCCACATAATATATTGATCATCATTCATCATCATATACCTATATATTTATAAAGAAAATACATGATTACATTTACAAAATAACAAGATGATAGGAACATATTGATCCCTATACCAATCAAGATGATGAAAAGATGAGATTTTGATGAACAAGGCTTGGTTCTTGTTACCAAATTTTCAACTTTAGCAATGGAATTTTTGAAACCTTCAAGTGGATGAACACCTTCATGGAAATCAGCCCTTTACTTCCATAGAAACTCCTTCAAAGTTGTTAAGATCACCTCAAATCACCATATCTTCAATAGGTTATCATCGTATGCAAGTTATACATATGATTTGTGGTAGAAATTTTTGTGATGAATGGGGTGTTTGGTGATGGAGTATGGACGGCAAGGAGGAGAGAGTAGAGAGATTTGAGAGAGTTTTTGGTTTTTTGCATGTGTGAGTAAATGGTATGGTTAGCTAGTTGTAATGTTTAAGTGGTTTTGCATAGCACTAAGGACATGTGTCCTTAGTGTGTATGTTTAGTTGACACATCTTTGGTGTGTTGGCTAAGCCTTGGCCGCCTATAGTGGGGGTGAGACAAGTGTAAACTTGTCTCATCTCCACTAATTTACAGGTACTCCTCGATTCTAGTTTCTTCGATTTACGTGCCCTCGGGTCGATTTACGAAAATCGTTTTTATAAATTATGAATCTCCGACACAAAACGAATCTAATAAAAATTGTCTCATCGAAAACGGAGCACAAAAGTATAAATACGTAAACCTAGGGTTTCCGGTTTAATCGTAAAAGACGCTAAATTATGCACGTAATTCCTAATTTCTTCTCGTAAATTTGTGAGTTTATGAACCAACACAAATTCCAAAATAATATTCGAGAATAAATTTATTTTCCTGAAATGTCGGACTGTCACAAAAACGGTGTATGTAAACGTAAGCACGTAACGTGGAGTTCTCCGGTTTAGACGTAGTCGATGCTACTTTAAGACGTAAACCCTTATTTCTTCCCAAAAGTGAGTGAGTTCATAAATTAACAATAAAATAATGATTTTGAATAATACTTGAGAATAAAATATCGACCATAAATTGACGGATTGTCACAGCGAATGTCAATATGATTCGACCGGGAGAATTGAACATTGTTGAAGCATAAGGCAATTGTACTTTTGTTGTCGCAGTACATCGGAATTTTGTTGAAAACTAGACCATAGTCGGTTAATTACGATCTCATCCAAAGAATTTGAGCACAGCAACCGGACATAGCTATGTATTCTGCTTCTGTACTTGAGATTGCAACACTTTTCTGCCTTTTTGATGCCCAACTAATTAGTCAATCTCTTAGTAGTTGCAAAGTTCCACTCGTGCTACGCCTTGTATCTTGACAACCTGCGTGATCCGCATCTACATATTCCTTAAGTGCAATCGAAGAGTCCTTCGAATACCAAAGTCCCCGATTAATGGTTCCTTTAAGATACCGAAATATCCGTTTAACAGTAGCTAAGTGTAACTCAGTAGGCCGAGTTTGATACCGAGCACACATACATATAGCAAACTGAAGATCAGGTCGATTGGCTGTAATATACAGAAGGGTACCGATCATTCCACGATAAAGTGTCGGATCAACGGCAACTCCATGTGGATCTGCATCAAGCTTAGTTCGTTCCACCATTGAAGTATCCACAGGGTCGCAAGATTCCATCTTACATTTCTTAAGAGATTCAAGGGCATACTTGGATTGATTGATAAAGATGCCTCTAGGACTCTGAGATATTTGAATTCCTAAGAAGAATGATACCTTGCCCATCATTGACATCTTAAACTTGGAAGACATGATTGTCCCAAACTCATCGGATAAGGTTTGGGTCGAGGCAACAAATATAATATCATCAACATATATTTGTACCATAATCATATCCTTACCTTGTTTCTGAATGAACAACGTGCGATCCACCTTGCCTTTTGCAAAGCCTTGTGTAATGAGGAATTGTGACAATAGATCATACCATGCGCGTGGAGCTTGCTTTAACCCATAGAGAGCCTTCTTAAGCTTGTACACATGATTAGGATATTTAGAATTCACAAAACCATCCGGCTGTTGAACATAGACCTCTTCCTTGATTTTACCATTAAGAAATGTCGTCTTCACATCTATCTGATAGACGATCATATTCATGTTGGCTGCATAAGCAAGGAATAGTCTAATAGCTTCCAAACGGGCAACAGGTGCAAAGGATTCCATAAAGTCGATGCCCAATAATTTCTTGTATCCACGAGCTACTAGTCGAGCTTTGTTTTTCAATATTCCGCCTAACTCGTCAAGTTTCACCTTGTAAACCCATTTCAAAGTGAGTAACTGCACTTGACCCGACATGGGACTAGTTCCCATACATCAAGACGTATAAATTCATTAAGTTCTTCTTGCATAGATTCTATCCAACAAGATTGGGTAAATGCTTGTTGCCACGTCTTGGGTTCAACTTCACTGAGAAAGGCATCAAAATGACAAAACATTGCACTTTCTTGTAACTAACTTCGTATGGATACCGGACGATTAGGGTCACCAATAATAGAATCTATAGGATGATCCTTTGTCCACTTGTTGTCATGTTCACGAATTTGTGGATTGGAGTAGACCGTAGAGGGAGGTTCCTCTGAGGTGGACGACTCGACTTGATTAGAGTCAGGAATTGGTACACCAAAGAATGGAAGTTCACGCATTTGAGCGAATTCCAAATCATGATCATCATCATCCTCTTCATCATCAATAGGCATGACATGGGTAGTTGATTCGGGTGTTGGTTGAGAATTACTCGTTGAAGGTATATCTTGACCAATTGTAGGTGCAGACGTATCCGATTGTGCTTCGGTTGCTAGAGCGACAAGTTCGGTAACCAGAGCTATTACTTTAGGTTCTATAGCAACAATACTTGAAGTAGTAAAGAATTCATCAAAGAACGGTTGAAACAATGTATCCCATTCATTCCTAGAAGGTGGTGTAAATGATGATGAACTAGGGTTGTTTGGGACAAGACCAGAGCTAATGTTACTAGGTCCCATTTCATGAAATACGGGTTCAGATCTGCTTTGCTCAGAAGCCATTGCTGTCAGCTCATCAAAATCAACATTCATAGTTTCGAGGATCTTACGAGAATTACGATTGTAGATTCGGTATGCCTTCTTTGTGGGTGCATAACCAATGAAAATACCAATATCAGCCTTTGGTTGAAGTTTTCCCAAATTGTCACCATCATTATTTGGATAGCAAAGAGAGCCAAATACATGAAGATATGATAAATCTGGTACTTTTCCATGGAGAAGCTCATAAGGTGTTTTACCATGGCGTTTTCGAATTAGTGACCGGTTTTGGATGAAACTGATGTAGATACTGCTTTTTCCCATAAGAACAATAGAGCTTTTGCGTAAATTAACATCGTTAGAGCAGCTTCCATAAGTGTGCGATTTCGCCTTTCAAAGACACCGTTTTGTTGTGGAGTGCGAGCAACGGATGTTTCATGAGATATGCCAACTTCTTCATAATACTTACGCAAAGTTTGATTCATAAATTCGGTTCCATTATCTGTACGGATGCGTCGGACAGTAGTGTTGAGACGCACTTGAATCATCTTGAGAAAATCGATGATGACTTTAGGTGCCTCATCTTTTGTTGCAAGAAATTTCACACATGTAAACCGAGAGTAATCATCCACCATGATGAGGATGTACTTTTTACCACCAAGACTTTCAACAACGCATCGTCCCACAAAGATCCATATGCAACAAATAAAGTTTCTCTTGGTTGGTGTCTTCAGTCTTGGGTTTGTATGATTTCTTAGTGCTTTTCCCTATTGTACACGTGGAACACAAATTATCCTTGTGAAATGTAAGTTTAGGAAGACCACGAACAAGTTCGTTTTTCTCCAAATGATTAATAGTGTCAAAGTTAAGATGAGATAACCGTCGATGTCGTAACCATGACTTAGTCTTTGATGCTTTGGAGAAAAGACATACGGGAGAAGCGGCCATCATATCATGTAGAGACAAAGTGTACAAATTATTCCCTCGAGTACCTTTCAATAAATCAACCCCTTCTAAATTACGAATGAAGCAGATATGTTCTTAAAAAGCAACTTCTAGGTTTGCATCACAAAATTGTCCCAAAGAAAACAAGTTGTGACCGAGTCCTTCCACATAATACACTTGAAATAATAACGTTCCCAATATGATATTCACCATAACTCATTATTTTTGCAATATGATCATTACCAAATCGAACCGTACGAAGAAACTTGCTGACGAAATTTCTGAGCTTAGAGCGATCTCCGGTCATATGCTTGGAGGAACCAGAGTCCAAATACCACAAGACGATTTTGACCACCTGTTTGGAACAACAAAAGTAGATAATGCATTGGAAACTATTGGTTCCGGAGTGTTAGCAGGTACAGAAACAATATCAGAAGTGCTAACATCAGTGTTATCAGTAGATTTCCTGCGTTTTCTAACATATATTTGTTTAATTTCTAGTTTGATGGGTCCATTTTCCTGAGGTTTTAGATTAGTGACAGGCACTATAGTGGGAGTAGACCTAGTTAAAAGGGCACTTTGTTCCTATAGTAGTGTTGGTTTTCCTAGTTAAAGGACACGCTTGTGTTTTGGTAGCCTTAGTACTCCTAGTTAAAGGGCACACTTTCTTCGCTGTAGTGGGAGTGATCCTAGTTAAAGGGCACGCATTTCCTACTATAGTGAAAGTTCTACCAGTGGGACGCCACATCCATCCAACGTGGGTTAACACTTTCTCAGTCGATTTCCATTCTAAATTGTGCTTTCGGGTATTCATCTCATTCACATGGTCAATAAGGCAAGAATCATGACGACTAGAAAACATACATTCATTGTTGTTCCAACATCTCAAATTAGAATTCACAGTAGGCTTAGAACGCTGCACAACCGCAGAGCCTTTAGGTTTAGCTACATGATTCCTTTTATTCAAAATAGAAATAACATTCCTAGGGTGGGCTTATACTTTCTTCTTCACTTGACTACTAGAAGGGGGAAAGATCCTATCATTCTTCATGTTTCTTTTAAGCTTAGATCTTTGATCCTTAGTAGTGGTGTTCACTCCTGTAGAAGGCAACAAAGGAATATTAGAAGCTGGTTTTGATTTTGCTTTATCTTTGGTGACCAATGTTTGAGCTGGTTTAATCCTAGGTCCCTTGTTTATTGGTGTGACGCCTAGGAGATGGTTCTTAGTTGATCTCACTTTAGGAACACTAGAGGGCGGGGCTGAAATGGCGGCTGTTTTCTTAACACGAAGTAATTCTTTTAATTCAGCCAAATCCATATCCTTATCATGAATTATCGCATGTAAATCTGAGATCTCCACCGACTTATGATTAAGGGTCTCAATAAAGGATTGAGTGTTAGCGGCCTCTAGTGTCCTTTCCATATTCTCATTTCCTATCGACAAAGATTTTGCAACTTTGTCACGCTTCCGACGCTGTTTTGATCGTTTATTTAATTGAAAACACTTTTTAACATTTTGAGTATCTATATGAACACTTTCGTGTGACTGTTCAAAAATCTCTTGAATAAATTGTTTTTCACATTCAAGCGAAATACAATGTGTTTGAATAGCATCAAAACGTTTGGAAAGCGATTTATAGGAATCTTGAAGCTTTAAAAACTCAGCGTCAGATTTGTGACAATTACTATCTACCACATTATCCACAGAGTCAACATTATAAACAATAGAATCATTATCAATATTTTTATTCACACAGGCGGAGACAATATCATGCGACATCACTTGCTTCAGAAGCTGATCATTTTGGCGTGAAATTCATTCTATTTCAAGTAAACTGTTGATACTCTGTATTTGCTATGGTTCAGAATTAAGTCTCGGTATCTCCTCGAATTGATCACGGTTCAAAGTGGAATGATTTGTTCTTGGTTAATAAAAAGGTGTTGGTTTGTTTATCTGTTTTAAACTAATAACAATTAAATGTAAAAGTCATTGAGCGAAAAGAGTTTTAAAGGTTAAACTAAAATAACGAGTTGAAAATAAATGCTTGAAAACTTAAAGACAAATTTAGAAAAATACTTGAACACTAAATAAAACTAACACTTTGAAACTTTTATAAAAACATGAACTAAACCATCAGAAAACAAAATCGAAACTTGATCGGAATGTTGGAAACAACTCAAATCGGAATATCACTAATGGGTCCAGATCGGAATATATTCCGATCTGTTGATCGGAATGTTGAGGAACAAGGCTGTCGGAATGTTACAAAAGATCCCGATCGGAATGTTTACAAACACACTCAATCAGAATGTTGAACAAAACTCTCGTCGGAATACTTGAAATTGAGGCCAATCGGAATGACAAGAATACCACAACCGGAATATTTCAAAACCCTATTCCGATTAGGTGATCGGAATAGGGGAGGTGTGTAATCGGAAAACAGAAACCCTTTTCCGATTTGACAATCGGAAAGAGGGATGTGGGTGCTGGTCAGAATAAGCAGATCGGAAAGGGGTTTATACCCTTTCCAATTTAAATGGAATTCGAAATAAGCTAAGTGAAAAGCTATAATGATAAGCTCACACCCAAACTACCACGAATCAGTAATGAAACGGATCAAATAAGCACTACTAGCAACTTATCCAAACTCAAAATAAGCAAACTTTTAAATCAAACAATTAAAAGATGAACTTTTTAAGAAAACTTTTAAAAAGTAAACAAGCTAATCATGTAAATAAGCCAATAAGCACAAAGATCTCAAAGCTTATTCGAATGAAAGCTTAAGTAAGCATAAAAAGATTAACTTTTTTAGCACGAAATCATTAAGAACAACACGGATCATATGAAATTCGCACCAAAATCAATCTAAAATCAAAGAAAGGTAGAATGAGATTAAGGATTAAAAGCTTAACTAGAACTTGATTAATGAAATAAGCAATACATAAATGTTTAATCTTGAAAGATTAAAAGAAAGATGAAAACTTAGTGAGAGAAAGTTTATAACTTTCTCTCTCTAAAAACTAGAAAGAAAAGTGAAAAATGAAAAACTTAAACTAAAGACTAACTAACTCCAAAATGGTGAAGTGAAGTCCTATATATATAGGCGTGTCTTGTGGGCTTTGTGAATGGGCTTTGTTTTTGGGATTCTTTTCTTCTTTCTTCTTTAGTCGTTACGTTTCTTTAAATAAACGTTTCCGACTTTGGATTTGAGAAGTGTCGGTGAATAATTCCAACTCGTCTTATAATCTTTTGTTTAATAGACTCAAGTTCTTCGACATATATGAATCTTCCATCTTTGGCCCTTTTCTTCGATAAATCTTCAAATAGGCACAATGACTTCAAATCTTTTGCATCTCTTGGACAATAGACTTCGTCTTGAGTCTTTTTCTTCGATAAAACCCGTGCAATCCCATGTTTTCCTTAATATTCATCCGGTTGACTCTGAAAACACAATAAACACAAAAACCACGCATAATTCCAAACAAATGATATTAAATACGTGTTTTGGTCTCGTTTTAGCCAGAAATAAGTGGTAAAAGTATGGGTGTTTTCACACCTATCAAATCCCCTACACTTAACCATTGTCATGCCCTCATGCAATGCTTAGTGATAAAGCAAATTTACACTTTTCTCATAATCAATCAACCTTGGCCTTATTAACATACTACTAAACAAAAATTAAAGTACTAAGAGAAATTAAAACTTTAAAGGAAACAAAAGGATAGAAAACCATTTTCACTTGAAAATAGCTATATGGAAATAACTTGCAAAGAGATCAAGGACTTACATTAGGGCTTCGGTGCTGCGAAGATTTATCACCCTCAAGTTTCACGTTCCCCAAACTAAGCTTAAAAACGAGATCATTGTTATTATAAGTTAGCAAACCAAACACTTACACACCTGGCTTAATTATATGCTTAAACTCCCTTATTCCTAGAGGTATCTCTTATATTTTATTTTCGTCTTAGAATGATCATGAAGATGCATTTTTGGACTTATTTCGATAGTTTATTTAGGCTGAAAGCAAAGTAGGACGATTTGATCAATAGTTAGCTAAAGGACAAAATCTCTTAAAACTGCTTCTCAGGATATCAAAAAGTTCATATCTTGGCATAACTCGGTTCACGATTTGAGACCTTTCTCGGGCCGATATTTGGCATGTACTTCATACTTCATATCTTCGAGAGACGTTCTTGAGATAATGGTCTTCTCATCGTTAATAGAGTTTCTTCACTTGGAGACTTTTGAGGGGTACTCAAACTTTGTTGACCACGACTTCATGATTATTTCTTCAATCTCTAATTGGGATTCTGAGATACAACGATCCGCCTCTTTTTCGGACTTGGATCTATTTATCCTCATACCTTGTTAGGGTCTTTTCGGATAGACTTCTCCATGATCTTTATGGGAGTTGATTGCTTTTCGTCGTGAGTCTTGATCCTTCATATTGATTTTGGGAATAATGCTTTTCACATCACCTTGGATCTTTAGCAATAAGATTGAATCCTCATGCCTTGTTAGGGCCTTTTTGGACTCGCCAATTTTCGCGCCCCGCTTCATAAGTTATGCCTTGGCTATGAACTCTTATCATTACCGGGCAACTTTTAAACGATCTTGGGCTAGAAGCTAAGTAACTTTTCAAATCGTATGACCTTACTTATTGCAGATAAATTATTAGCAAATGATGGGAGAATAGGCAAATAATTACGCCAAGTGAGCTTGTGCAAGAATACCGACTTATAATTGACTCTATCATTTCTCGTTCTCCACAATTTAAAATCTCAAGTAATGAGACTCGTGGATGCTTAGCCTAATAAACCAATTAAGGTCTACATGGTTAAGGATACTAGCTAGAATAAACTTGGATAAGTCTATTCGGGTTGAGTCAAAATACTCGCAACAGGCCTAATATGTCAAAGATTTCTAAACTAGCTACACCACTTTATTAATATTTTTGACTTTATTGTGGAATATATACATATGAAAGCAACGATAAAAATTTAAAAATTACGACTAAATGGCCAAAGTTAATTAAAAATTTGAAAAATGTTGAAAAAGATGATTTTCTGGTTAAATGAAGGCATTTTCATGGAAAAGTCCACTTAAAACTTCGATAGAAGTCCCCCCTACACTTAAGATAAACATTGTCCTAATGCTTAAGCATGTGGGAAGAATCCCCCCTACACTTATGACATTATGCACGTTGGTTAAATCAAGTTAAGGAAGAGACGACTAAAGTGATCAATTTCAAATGTGAGTATGAAGAAAATTGAATCACGATAGTTGAGAGATAGAACCGGATTTCGGATAACACGGGAGAACGGTTCTTCAAAGGTTCCAAAAGTGCATTCATCCCTGTAATCACATCACCACACAAATACAAACACCTATAGAGGTCCCCCTACACTTAGGAGGTTAAAACAGAAAAGGATAGATACTCGGGTTGCCTCCCGAGGAGCGCTTGTTTTTGATAACCGAGTCACGAGCCTGACTCGACCCAAAATTAGTTCATGGGGAACGTGGTGAGGGATGGATTCATCTCATGAGAGATGTCCTCACCAAAGTACAACTTCACTCGTTGGCCATTCACCTTAAAATTGGGTCCATTAGGTTGAGCGAGCTCGAGAGTACCATATGGAAAAATTTGGGCAATAGTGAATGGGCCGGACCAACGAGATTTCAGCTTGCCCGAAAAGATTTTCAACCGAGAGTTAAAGAGTAAAATTTGTCTCCAACTTGGAACTCTCGGTTTTTAATCTTAGAGTCATGAATGAGCTTAGTCCTTTCCTTATAGATCAAAGAGTTTTCATAAGCCTCATTCCGGAGTTCATTCAGCTCATTGAGTTGGATCTTGCGTAGGTCACCAGCTTTGTTGATATCGAAATTAGCCCACTTCAAGGCCCAGTAAGCCTTGTGCTCCAACTCAATGGAGAGGTGGCATGCTTTCCCGTACACGAGACGATATGGTGTACAACCAATCGGAGTCTTGTATGCGGTACGAAAAGCCCACAAAGCATCATCAAGTTTATCAGCCCATGAGGCACGATGCTCTCCCACGGTTCTTTCAAGAATTCGCTTTAATCCTCGGTTAGAGATTTAGGCCTGGCCATTAGTTTGTGGGTGGTATGCGGTAGAAAGACGATGATTTACACTATACTTAGCCATGACTCTTGCAAATTGATCATTGCAAAAATGAGTCCCGCGATCACTAATAATGGCACGAGGCACACCGAATCTAGCGAATAGCGATTTCAAAAAGTTACAAACCACGCTTGCGTCATTAGTGGGTAAAGCTTTGGCTTCAACCCATTTAGAAACGTAGTCAACGGCTACAAGGATGTATTTGTTTCCTTTAGATGAAGGGAATGGCCCCATAAAGTCGATACCCCAAACATCAAAGATTTCACATTCTTGAATGAAATTCTGAGGCATCTCGTCTTTATGTGTGATCTTGCCTTGTTTTTGGCAAGCATCACAACGTTTAACCATCTCGTGAGCGTCACGATAGATGGTGGGCCAATAAAATCCCGAGTCAAACACTTTTTTAGCGGTGTAGTTGGGACCAAAGTGACCACCGGTGGGTCCTTTGTGGCAGGCTTCAAGGATTTCTAAACCTGCCGGTCCATCAACACATCGGCGAATAATCAAATCAGCGCATTGTTTGAATAGATACGGGTCATCCCAAAAGTAAGTCTTAATGTCTTTGAAGAACTTCTTCTTTTGTTGGGATGTTAACCCGTCAACAAGAATTCCACCCGCCAAGTAGTTTACAATGTCCGCAAACCACGGGGTTTCATCAGAAGTCGAGTTGATAGACATTAAGGTCTCTAGGGGAAAAGAATTATTGATTTCTTTGTTCGGATGATCCCCTTGGTAAGGATCCTCAAGTCTACTGAGATGATCCGCGGCTAGGTGTTCAGCTCCCTTCTTATCACGAATTTCGATTTTAAATTCTTGAAGTAGCAAAAACCAGCGAAGAAGTCTTTGTTTGGAATCTTGTTTAGTTAACAAGTACTTCAACGCGGAATGGTCCATATACACGATTGTGGTAGAAAGGACAAGATAGGGGCGAAATTTTTCAAAGGCATAGACAACAGCTAAAAGCTCTTTTTCGGTTGTCGTATAATGCAATTGAGCCCCTGTCATAGTCTTGCTAGCGTAATGGATCGGTTGGAAGTGTTTGTTCACTCTTTGGCCCAAAACCGCTCCAATAGCATAGTCGCTAGCATCGCACATCAACTCGAAAGGCAGCTCCCAATTAGGGGTAACCAAGACTGGTGCCTTAGTTAGCTTATCCTTAAGCAAGTTGAAGGCTTCAATACACTCGTTGGAAAATATAAAAGGAGTATCTTTTTCCAAGAGGTGGGTCATCGGGCGAGTGATTTTAGAAAAATCTTTGATGAAACGACGGTAGAAGCCCGCATGACCAAGGAAACTTCTCACACCCTTCACGGTTGAAGGTGGAGGCAACTTAGAAACAACATCGACTTTAGCACGGTCTACTCCAACACCGGCTTTGGAAATTTTGTGTCCTAGCACGATGCCCTCTTTTACCATGAAATGGAATTTTTCCCAATTAAGAACAAGGCGAGTGTCTTCACACCGCTTAAGCATACGTTCTAAATTGGCATGGCAAGCAGAGAAAGAATCGCCATAAACCGAGAAATCATCCATGAATACTTCCATAGTGTCTTCCACCATGTCATGGAATATAGCCATCATACACCTTTGGAACGTCCCAGGAGCATTACATAAACCAAAAGGCATGCGTTTGTAAGCAAATGTTCAGTAGGGACAAGTGAATGTGGTCTTTTCTTGGTCTTTGGGATCGATGGGAATTTGAAAATACCCGGAGAAACCGTCTAAAAAGCAGTAATAGTCATTACCAGCTAGACGCTCGAGCATTTGATCCATGAAAGGAAGAGGAAAGTGGTCTTTTCTCGTGGCATCATTGAGCTTGCGATAATCAATACAAACTCTCCACCCAGTAACGAGACGAGTGGGAATCAACTCGTTGTGTTCATTGGAAACAACGGTTATTCCGCCCTTCTTGGGCACACAATGGACGGGACTTACCCACGGCGAATCCGAAATAGGGTAAATCAAGCCGGCATCAAGAAGTTTGATAACCTCTTGTTTGATGACGTCATGAATACGAGGATTAACCCTTCTTTGGCTCTGGATTGCGGGTTTAAAGTCATATTCCATGAGAATCTTGTGGGTACAAAAGTTCGGATCAATTCCGCGGATATCGGAAATTTTCCAAGCAATTGCCTTCTTATGATCTTTAAGCACGGCGATGAGGCGAGATTTCTCTTCTTCTTTCAAGTCTTTAGCAATGATGACGGGCGACTTCTTCTTATCTTCAAGGAACACGTACTCGAGATGGGGCGGCAACTCCTTAAGTTCTAAATCCGGAGGATTTTCGATGGGAGGCGTTTTCAAAGTCGGAGCATCGATAGCAATAATCGTGGGAGATGGTGGAGAAATATTGTCTTCTTTAAGAATGTTCTCAATGAGGCGAAGATCTTCATCCCAATCGGTGGGAGAATCGTCATGTTCTAAGTTCACATCTCCCATGGTGGCTTCAAAATCTTTCCAAAGGAAATCACTTTCTCCAAATAGAGATAGTGATGAATCAATAGAGGAAACGGTCTCAACATTGGGAAGAGAGGTATGAATACTTTTACAAGCATCTTTGAAGTGTTCTTCACAAGCCTCATCAAGAACGTCAATACAATTAACACTCTCGTTAGAGTAAGGCTGTTTAGAAAGCTTTCCCATGTTGAAAACGATTTTATCGTCACCCACTCTCATGATAAGCTCACCGGCTTCAACATCGATGAGAGTGCGACCGGTCCTCAAGAATGGACGACCAACGATCAATGGCACACGAGGGTCCATGTCGTAGTCAACGACAACGAAATCGGCAGGAAAAGTGAATTTGTCGACTCCTACAAAGACGTCTTCAGCTATCCCCACTGGATAAGCAACCGTACGGTTAGCTAATTCCAAAGTAATTTTGGTGGGGACTAGCTCAGGGAGAGATAATTGCTTCCAAACGCTTAGAGGGATTAAGTTAATACTGGCACCTAGATCGGCTAGGGCCATGCAATTCTCTACTCCCGGGAAGTTACAAGGGATTAAGAAACGACCCGGATCACCAAGCTTGGTTGGCAATTTCCTTAAGAGCACTGCAGAGCAATTCTCATTAAGTTGGGTGTTAGCAATATCAAGAAGCTTCTCCTTGTCGCTAAGAAGATCCTTGAACATCTTTGCATACTTAGGCATGTGAGAGAGAGCCTCAGCGAAGGAGATGTTAAAATTCAATTGTTTAAACATTTTAAGAAAGTTTGAAACTTGAATATCATCCTTGCTTTTGAGCTTCTCTTTCCTCAACCTCGAGGGATAAGGTATATCGGAAGAAGAGGAAGGCTTTGGAATCGAAGGATCACTCACATCCTTGGGTGGAGGAGGGGTAGAAGTAAGAGGTGGAGAAATTGGGGAAGTAGAAGGATGAGGAATAGGAGCAGGTGACTCGTTCTCCTTAGTCACAATCACCGGTGGAGGTATAGGAAGCTCGGGTTCCTTGGTACCTTTGCCACTGCGAGTGGTGATTGCTTTCATCTCCCCTCTTGGATTCGCAACGGTGTTACTCGGAAGAGTACCCGAAGAAGAGGGTTGATTACCTTGGAAGAAACTAGCCATCATGTTCTTTAAGTCATTCGTTTGTGTAACACTCTCATTTTTCGTATCGGTACAGCGGAAGGGTCTTTCAGAGTGTTACGGGATAGCACAATAACTCCAATCATAGACAACACATAAAAATGGTTGTACAAGGTTTAACAAACATTCATTCGATAAAAAGTTTTAAGAGTGTACAACAGGTCCCAAATTATACAGGTCATTAAGTTTACAAAACACAGATCGAATGAACATTTTTAATATTAAGTGTGGGCCATCAGAGTCGATCTCCATCCGGATTACCTTCAAGCACCTGAGATAGAAAACATGCAAAAATCATATCAGCGAATGCCGAGTGAATTCATAGAGTTTAATGAAAACCGTTATATAAAACAATCATTTACATTCATTTAAAATCAGAACACAAGTATAATATCGGAAGTAAGTCCACATATTGCTAGTCAGGCAATATATAAATCAAGCATACATCTGAAACCGTCCATGAGACCGCAGTCTCTATATTACCATGATAGGTAATATATTCATCGTTAATAGCGTCGTATCATATCGTTTATTTAGATTATATAGATTGAATAGATTATAGTATCTGAATTAGGATTATTATTAGCCGCATGACATTGTTACCTTACTGTGAAAACAGCGGGCCGTGAACCCGACAAACAATTTGCCCATCTAAGTTAGCGTGTCGTCACAAAAATCACGCTATGGAATCTTCTCATACATAAATTCGCTTACCAATCAATATGGTACGACGGGGATCAACCGTCAAGGCGCGAACTGGGGTGATCGTCCCCAAATAGTACTATCAAATGCATAAGCGTCTACCAAATCCCGGTAGTTCATAATTCATGCTAATGGGACTTTAAGTGACATAACCTAACTACTAATAATCCTTTTTGTCTCGAATATAGGGTCATAGCATCATTCGGGTCCATATCATTTAGCATACAATCGGGACTACTTGTGTTCTATTTTTATAAAAATCTAGCATGTTATCTCCCTCGCGGGTTTACAAATCATTTTATAAAACATTTAAAAGAGTGCGAGGCTATGAACTCACGTTGTTAATGAAAGGCGGATTATCGGCTACGGGGATGCTTCGGTCACGGAAACCTATATAAATAATAATCGGTCTTAGACTCGGTCCAATGACTTTTATCAAAATAACAATATACATATGATGATTTTGTACATATGATGATGATCAAGTGGGTTTATACATCCTTGTTTACTCATTTTAGCGTTTACGTCTTGATAACGTCTTACTAGTTAGCTAGTTTTATCGATTTTACCTATTTTAAGTCCATTAATTCTTTTATAAGTTCTTTTACTTGTTTTTACCCATTTTATACCTATATGATCAGTATATATATTTTTCATGTTGGGCCCAAATGGGTTAAGCCCAATAAGCTCTTTTTACAAGTATTTATCTTTTTAAGTCTAATTATTAGTCCAATATGTTTATTTAGCTCGTAAATGTCCGTAATTCTTATAGTTCGGGTTTTATCGGTATTTACTTGTATTAGTTACTTATACATCATTATACAACTTTTATAAACTTTACATTAGACGGGTTTGGTCGTCTAAGTTTTATTTGGCGAAAAACGTTAATTTTACGGCGATAGCCGAAAAAGTCGAAAAAATCAAGTTTATAGTTTTTATTACTTATAAATATTATTTTTACCACCATTTATATAATTTACCCATTTAATTAACCTTTTATACATTTATATAAATAAGTTTTATAAGTTAGTGGGTTTATATTTTTACATTTTATACATTATAATGCGAGTGCTTATATAATAATAATAAACATTATTTCCAAAATCTGATTTTTAACTTCATATTCACCATTTTTACCATATCTAGAGTTCTACAATGACTTAGAAGCTCATTTTTGGATGACAAATTCTTCATAATATGTGCTACATATAACTTGGTTATAGCTACTGCCCATTTTGAGTCTAAGTGGCCTTAACAGTCCCTACAAAACTGCTTATTCAGATTATACCACCTAACTTGTTTTGATCATATCTCACTCATTATTTTGATTCCATTGCATGGCCAACTCTCACATGTGTATAACATCATCTACATACTGTAAATAGATCAAACCATGCAATTTTATCAGTTCATCTTTTAGTTATCTACTGTTTTTATACAGCCAACTAAATAGTCAAGATTTTAGCTTCATTTCTTATAGTTATCATCATTTTTAAGCATGTTTATCAACACTTGATCCCCACACAACATTTTTATCATCATATATACATCATATACATATACAAAATGAAAGAAAATACATTTGTTCTTTACAAAATAACAAGAGAAAAATGTAGAGGATGATCTTCTTTACCAATCTAAGTGGATTTCTTGTTTTAGGAAGACAAGAACTTGATGAACACAACAAGTATCTCCAAGACCATCAAATATCAAGAACATAGGTTGGAAAATCAGCCCTAGGACACAAGCAAATCACCTCCAAAGTTGTTAATATGGCCACCAAATGATCAAGGCTTCAAGAGAACACCTTAATAGGACTAGTAAACATGTGGTTTATGGCTAGAAAAGATCAATGATGGTGTTTGTTGGCTTATTTGGGACGACACAAAGGAGAGGATTGAGAGAGTTTTTAGAGTGGTTTGCATGGAAGAAATGGTAGAAATGAAACAACTTGCTAGTTTTGTGGTAAAGTGGGGAAAGTTTGCTTAATGTGTAAGCATATGCTTACACATGTTGTAAGCTAGCTAAGACTTACATATGTGTGGTGGTGTCAAGTTGCCGTCCCATATTGCTAGTGGGGTGGGACAAAGTGTTTTGTCCCATCTCACTAGTTTACGGGTATTTCTCGATTCTAGTTTTCTCGATTTGCGTGCCCTCGGGTCGTTTTACGAAAAACATTTTTATAAATTATGAATCACCGTCACAAAACGAATCCAATAAAAATTGTCTCATCAAAAACGGAGTTCAAAAACGTAAATACGTAATCCTAAGGTTTCCGGTTTAGTCGTAAAAGACGCCAAATTATGCACGTAAGCCCAAATTTAAATCCGTAAATTGTGAGTTCGTCAACCAACACAAAAATAAGTTTCAAAATATTATACGATAAAATATTTTACTACCTAAAAATGTTAGATTTGTCACAGCTTTTCCTCCTAAAAGGGATCAACGTCCTCGTGATCCATTTCATTTGGATGTCCGTTTCTTATTGAAATCGAAGAGGTGCGGATATTTCTTCCACATTTCATCCTCTCGTTCCCAAGTATACTCCGGTCCATGCTTTGAATTCCATCGGATCTTGACAATAGGTATCCGACTTTGTTTCAGTTGCTTTATCTCACGGTCCATAACTTCTACGGGCTCTTCGATAAAATGCAACTTCCCATCTATTCGAACCTTACCTAACGGGATTTTCTCATCACTCACTGCTAGACATTTCTTCAGATTAGATACATGGAATGTGTTGTGAACACCATAAAGTTCTGGGGGTAACTCTAGTTTGTAAGCCACCGGACCTACTCTAGATAAAATCTTAAAGGGTCCAATATAACGGGGATTCAATTTTCCTCGTTTTCCAATTCTTATAACGCCTTTCCATGGCGATACCTTCAACATTACTCGGTCACCCACTTCAAACTCCATTGGCTTCCGCCGCACATCCGCGTAACTTTTCTGTCTACTACGGGCAGTCAACAACCTCTTCTTAATCTGAACTATCATCTCCGTAGTCTCCCGGATTAATTCCGGTCCCGTGAGCTGGGTATCCCCAACTTCACTCCAACATACAGGAGATCTACACTTCCTACCATACAAAGCTTCAAACGGTGCAGCCTTAATACTAGAATGGTAACTATTGTTATACGAAAACTCTGCTAACGACAAATGTTTATCCTAATTCTTACCAAAGTCTAACACACAAGCTCTCAACATATCTTCCAGTGTTTGTATCGTCCTTTCACTCTGCCCATCAGTCTAGGGGTGATAAGCAGTGCTCATATCGAGATTCGTTCCCAAAGATCTTTGGAGAGATTTCCAAAAATTCGATGCGAATCTAGGATCTCGATCTGAAATGATCGATACAGGCACTCCATGCTTGCATACAACATTATCAAGGTATATTCGAGTCAGTTTCTCCAGTGAGAACTGCTCCTTAACCGGAATGAAGTGTGCTGATTTGGTCAGTCTATCGACTATAACCCAAATCGAATTGTTTCCAGATGATGTTCTAGGAAGCTTGGTGATAAAGTCCATCGTAATTCGCTCCCACTTCCATTCAGGAATCTTTGGTTGTTGAAGTAGTCCTGATGGCTTTTGATGTTCAGCTTTAACTCTAGCACAAGTCAAGCATTGAAGAACATATTTAGCTATGTCAGCTTTCATATTCGGCCACCAGTACAACTTCTTCAAATCATGGTACATCTTATCAGATCCCGGATGAATGGAATACTTAGATTTATGGGATTCTAACATAACCAAATCTCTTAAGCCTCCAAACTTAGGTATCCACATACGACCTCTTAAGCATTTCACTCCATCAGCTCTAACCTCTAAAGGATCTCCTTCTCCTCGGAACCCTTCATTAACAAAATTCTCCTTCTTACAAGCTTCTATTTGCGCATTTCTAATTTGCTCAGGCAAATTATTGTGCACGGTCAAGACTAGAGAACGCACCCTGATAGGCTCTCTATCTTTCCTACTCAACGCATCAGCAACAACATTGGCTTTTCCTGGGTGATATTTTATATCACAGTCATAATCACTTAACAACTCTATCCATCTTCGTTGCCTCATGTTCAATTCCTTCTGGTCGAGAATATACTGTAGGCTTTTATGATCGGTGAATACCGTACACTTGGTGCCATACAGATAATGTCTCCATAACCTAAGAGCAAAGACCACCGCTCCTAGCTCAAGATCACGAGTAGCATAATTCTCCTCATTCTTCCTTAATTGCCTAGAAGCATAAGCTATCACTTTCTCTCTCTGCATCAAAACAGCTCCATAACCTCTAATAGATGCATCACAATACACTACAAAATCTTCACTCCCGTCGGGTAATGATAAGATTGGCGCACTACATAATTTTTGCTTCAATGCCTGAAATGCTCCATCTTCATCACTTCCCCAAACGAAAGGTTTATTCTTCTGAGTAAGCTTAGTCAAGGGTTTAGCTATCAAAGAAAATTCTTTAATGAATCGCCTATAATAGCCAGCCAATCCTAAGAACTGTCGCACTTCCGTTGGCGTTGTCGGTGCAGACCAATTCTTAATAGCTTCAACCTTTGCAGGATCAACATGAATTCCATCTCTGTTAATCACATGACCAAGAAATTGCACAGAATCTAACCAGAAATCACACTTCGAAAACTTAGCATACAACCTTTCATCCTTCAACAACTTCAAAACAATCCTCAAATGTTCTCTATGCTCATCTTCATTCTTAGAATAGATTAGAATATCGTCAATAAACACAATCACAAATTTATCCAAGTAGGGCTTGCACACTCGATTCATTAAATCCATGAAAACCGCAGGTGCGTTAGTTAACCCAAATGGCATTACTTGAAATTCATAGTGTCCATAACGAGTTCTAAATGCAGTTATAGGAATATCTTCTTCACGGACGCGAAGTTGGTGATATCCTGACCGCAAATCTATCTTAGAATACACACTAGATCCTTGCAGTTGATCAAACAAATCATCAATCCTAGGTAAAGGATATCGATTTTTATTTGTCAACTTATTCAGTTCCCTATAATCAATGCACATACGAAAAGATCCATCCTTCTTCTTAACGAACAAGACTGGAGCTCCCCAAGGCGACGAGCTCGGTTGAATAAAACCATTATCAGACAACTCCTTAAGTTGCTCAGATAACTCCTTTAATTCAGAAGGGGCTAATCGGTAAGGCGCACGTGCCACCGGTGCAGCACCAGAAATTAAATCGATTCGAAACTCTACTTGCCTTATCGGTGGAAGTCCGGGTAAATCTTTAGGAAATACCTCAGGAAATTCACAAATAATAGGTACATCTTCCAATCGTTTCTCCCTAGACTCATTCCCGGTCACTTGAGCTAAGAATAACTCACAACCGTTCCTGATGTACTTTTGGACTTTAATACATGAAACGATTTTCAAACGGGATTCACCTCGACTACCATCAATTACTAACGTCCTATTCCTAAGAGGAATCTTAACCTTCTTCTCTCCACATAAAATAGTAGCATTATTCAACGACAACCAATCCATACCAATAATAATATCGAAACTACCTAATTCTATCAACATCAAATCAATCGGAAAGGAATGGTTCAAGAGATTTAGAGAGCATCCTTCTAATAGCTTATTAGTTTTCACTAATTTACCATCAGCCAATTCCACCTCGTAACTGGTACTTATCTCAACAGGTTCAATATCAATAAGGGCACTAAATTTAGTGGATACAAAGCTCCTATCGGCACCCGAATCGAATAAAGCAACAGCATAATGATTGTTGAGTAAAAACGTACCGGTAACGACATTCGGATCCTCTTTCTTCACCTCAATTGTTCCAAGTTGGTAGATACCACCCTGGGGGTTTCTTCCAGGTACAATCGCTTTCAACTTGGGGCATTCCGATTTCCTATGACCTTCCTCATTACAGTTGAAGCAAATGGTTCCCTTCTTACACCTTTCAACCTTGTGTCCAAGCTTTCCGCAATTTCGGCACTTCCAGCAGTCGCCAGCATGCCTCTTGTTGCCACACTTAGGACATCTATCATCGTTGCGCGGTGCATTGTTGGTAAGAGCATTTGCATTCCCCTTTCTCTGGTTCTGAAGGCGATTGAAATTCTTCCTATTATCACCTCTATCTACACGATCACCGTCTCCCTTCCTTTTCTCACCAACACGGGCTTCATCTTCCTTATCCTGAATTATCTGTCCAATGAGTTGGTAAGCCATTCGAACATCATCATCAATGGTCAGTGGTTTCGATGATGTTACGTCCCCCCGGATATTCCTGGTCAACCCTTTCACATATTGCTCAATTCGGATCTCTTCGGGTTCAACCAATCGAGGACATAGCAAGGCCAACTCATGGAATCGGTTCGTGTAACTATCAATGTCCACACCTTTCATTCTCAAATGAATCAACTCTTGTTCTAACCTAATAATCACGCTACGAGGACAAAACTCCAAAGTCATCCACTTCTTGATTTCAGCCCAAGGAGTAGCATTAGCAGCATCAAGACCCATGAAAGCAATTCTCCCGTTCCACCAAGTCAACGCACGACCTTTAAGAGTAGCCATAGCAAAAGTCACCTTATCCTCCTCCTTACACTTACTAATCCTAAACACCGATTCAATCTTTTCAATCCACTGGCTTAGTCCTACAACACCTTCAGTTCCATTAAAAGGTAGAGGTTCACACTTCATGAACGTCACATAAGTACAGCCACCAACTTCAGGTGCATTCGTTCCAAGTCCTCCTACATTTCCTCCAGCATTAGCATTCACATTATTAGCATTCACATTCACATTAGTACCGCCAATTCCACTACCGCCAGCTCCACTACCGCCAGCTCCACTACCACCAGCTCCACTACCGCCAGCTCCACTACCGCCAGCTTCATTTCTAGCATTTGCCATAAATTCAGTCATAGATGCGGTAACTTGCTCCGTAATAATCCTACGTACATCATCCTCAGTCACAGCCTTCTTGGGCGGCATAGTTCTATAATTTCACAATTTTAAAGCATTAAGCATTCATCCAACAAAGGATTCATATAATATGGATCGAATTTATAATCAAGATACAAATAAGGCACAATATGGAATTCAAGACAAGATACATATTTCATTCGATCTGAAACAAAAGTATTGTCTTAGTACATCCCATATCAAGGTTCTAACACTATATACACTCAAAGTTTGTGCCAAGTCTATTACTAACAAGTCGATTCGGTCAAAGCTACAAAAGCACAAAGGATATAAAGGTCACTACTAAATACAGACTGGTCTACTGAGAACCGCCAGATGGTCCATCGTCCATCGTCTTCTGGATCTTCGTCGGACGATCACTAGACACATCTTCAGCTGGGCGCTTACGGATTACTCCTCTTTCAACCATGTCAGCATAAAATCTACTGTTCCAACCCACAGATATATTCAACTCCTTTTCAGCTTTCTCACGCATCGCACGAGCCACACTCAACTGAATCTCCATAGTATTCACCTTTCTCTTCATAGCAGCATACTCACCACTTTCTAAAACCGATAACCTCCTAAAAGCCTCATTCAACCCACGTTCTACATCACTCAAATCCAAACTAAGCAATTCTCGCTCTTTCTCGCCAACCTTAGTCTTCGACTCCAAATAAGCAACCTGAGTCTAAACAACACCTAATCCAACTTCTGTCACACAACTCTTAACACGGGAAGCATCTAGATCACGTCTCAAGGCCCATGGTGAAAGACCATCAATATAAGTAGCCTCTCGAGTACTAGACGACTCTCCTATCTCACGTCTACGAGTATCAATACCATCAGTACCGTCAGGTGCATCGTCATCCTCATCCTCCTCTGATTCAGAATCAGATTCAGACGATTCAGACATTTCATCCCTAGGTAACTCATCCTCAGAATCAGACAAACAAACTGGTGGGGGCAAAGGCTCGCCCTCTGGAACATCATACGGATAAATAAGCTCAGCTTCCTCATCGTCATCAACCTCAACATCTATACCTACATCCTCCTCGACATCCTCGTCGTCAATCTCGTCATCTAAATTATCTAACCCAATCTCATCCTCATTCTCAATATCAGCATTCTCAATATCTACGTTCTCATTATCCACATTCTCAATCTCATTCTCTACTAAGTCAACCTGAGGGGCAATCTGATCTCCTAGTCCTAAATCGGGCTCGGGATCCTCAAATGGTTCCTCCTCATCATCGATATCAAAATCTACTAAGTCTAAATAAGGATCATCTTCTATATTAGGTTCGGGAATAGCATGGTTTTCTACAGGAATATTAGGGTCAGCCATGACAATCTGCATTTATATATATTTATCTCGTATTAGGATAACATACTAGTTAAACAATTACATAATGAAATCACGATATATACATATATATAAATTAAATTATATATATCAAAATATATATCTTCTCAATAGGGCTTGTTGGTAACGTCGGAGATCTCTGGCACCGTTATAGTCAAAAGATTTTTCAAATATTTTCTCAAATGTTCATCGTCAAAAGATTTTGAAAAGTTTTGTTCAAAACCTTGGTTTTTAAAATCTTTTGTTCTCTACAACGAGAGCTCTGGTACCAAACTGTAACACTCTCATTTTTCGTATCGGTACAGCGGAAGGGTCTTTCAGAGTGTTACGAGATAGCACAATAACTCCAATCATAGACAACACATAAAAATGGTTGTACAAGGTTTAACAAACATTCATTCGATAAAAAGTTTTAAGAGTGTACAACAGGTCCCAAATTATACAGGTCATTAAGTTTACAAAACACAGATCGAATGAACATTTTTAATATTAAGTGTGGGCCATCAGAGTCGATCTCCATCTGGATTACCTTCAAGCACCTGAGATAGAAAACATGCAAAAATCATATCAGCGAATGCCGAGTGAATTCATAGAGTTTAATGAAAACCGTTATATAAAACAATCATTTACATTCATTTAAAATCAGAACACAAGTATAATATCGGAAGTAAGTCCACATATTGCTAGTCAGGCAATATATAAATCAAGCATACATCTGAAACCGTCCATGAGACCGCAGTCTCTATATTACCATGATAGGTAATATATTCATCGTTAATAGCGTCGTATCATATCGTTTATTTAGATTATATAGATTGAATAGATTATAGTATCTGAATTAGGATTATTATTAGCCGCATGACATTGTTACCTTACTATGAAAACAGCGGGCCGCGAACCCGACAAACAATTTGCCCATCTAAGTTAGCGTGTCGTCACAAAAATCACGCTATGGAATCTTCTCATACATAAATTCGCTTACCAATCAATGTGGTACGACGGGGATCAACCGTCAAGGCGCGAACTGGGGTGATCGTCCCCAAATAGTACTATCAAATGCATAAGCGTCTACCAAATCCCGGTAGTTCACAATTCATGCTAATGGGACTTTAAGTGACATAACCTAACTACTAATAATCCTTTTTGTCTCGAATATAGGGTCATAGCATCATTCGGGTCCATATCATTTAGCATACAATCGGGACTACTTGTGTTCTATTTTTATAAAAATCTAGCATGTTATCTCCCTCGCGGGTTTACAAATCATTTTATAAAACATTTAAAAGAGTGCGAGGCTATGAACTCACGTTGTTAATGAAAGGCGGATTATCGGCTACGGGCGTGCTTCGGTCACGGAAACCTATATAAATAATAATCGGTCTTAGACTCGGTCCAATGACTTTTATCAAAATAACAATATACATATGATGATTTTGTACATATGATGATGATCAAGTGGGTTTATACATCCTTGTTTACTCATTTTAGCGTTTACGTCTTGATAACGTCTTACTAGTTAGCTAGTTTTATCGATTTTACCTATTTTAAGTCCATTAATTCTTTTATAAGTTCTTTTACTTGTTTTTACCCATTTTATATCTATATGATCAGTATATATATTTTTCATGTTGGGCCCAAATGGGTTAAGCCCAATAAGCTCTTTTTACAAGTATTTATCTTTTTAAGTCTAATTATTAGTCCAATATGTTTATTTAGCTCGTAAATGTCCGTAATTCTTATAGTTCGGGTTTTATCGGTTTTTAATTGTATTAGTTACTTATACATCAGTATACAACTTTTATAAACTTTACATTAGACGGGTTTGGTCGTCTAAGTTTTATTTGGCGAAAAACGTTAATTTTACGGCGATAGTCGAAAAAGTCGAAAAAATCAAGTTTATAGTTTTTATTACTTATAAATATTATTTTTACCACCATTTATATAATTTACCCATTTAATTAACCTTTTATACATTTATATAAATAAGTTTTATAAGTTAGTGGGTTTATATTTTTACATTTTATACATTATAATGCGAGTGCTTATATAATAATAATAAACATTATTTCCAAAATCTGATTTTTAACTTCATATTCACCATTTTTACCATATCTAGAGTTCTACAATGACTTAGAAGCTCATTTTTGGCTGACAAATTCTTCATAATATGTGCTACATATAACTTAGTTATAGCTACTGCCCATTTTGATTCTAAGTGGCCTTAACAGTCCCTACAAAACTGCTTATTCAGATTATACCACCTAACTTGTTTTGATCATATCTCACTCATTATTTTGATTCCATTGCATGGCCAACTCTCACATGTGTATAACATCATATACTTACTGTAAATAGATCAAACCATGCAATTTTATCAGTTCATCTTTTAGTTATCTACTGTTTTTATACAGCCAACTAAATAGTCAAGATTTTAGCTTCATTTCTTATAGTTATCATCATTTTTAAGCATGTTTATCAACACTTGATCCCCACACAACATTTTTATCATCATATATACATCATATACATATACAAAATGAAAGAAAATACATTTGTTCTTTACAAAATAACAAGAGAAAAATGTAGAGGATGATCTTCTTTACCAATCTAAGTGGATTTCTTGTTTTAGGAAGACAAGAACTTGATGAACACAACAAGTATCTCCGAGACCATCAAATATCAAGAACATAGGTTGGAAAATCAGCCCTAGGACACAAGCAAATCACCTCCAAAGTTGTTAATATGGCCACCAAATGATCAAGGCTTCAAGAGAACACCTTAATAGGACTAGTAAACATGTGGTTTATGGCTAGAAAAGATCAATGATGGTGTTTGTTGGCTTATTTGGGACGGCACAAAGGAGAGGATTGAGAGAGTTTTTAGAGTGGTTTGCATGGAAGAAATGGTAGAAATGAAACAACTTGCTAGTTTTGTGGTAAAGTGGGGAAAGTTTGCTTAATGTGTAAGCATATGCTTACACATGTTGTAAGCTAGCTAAGACTTGATGCCACATATGTGTGGTGGTGTCAAGTTGCCGTCCCATATTGCTAGTGGGGTAGGACAAAGTGTTTTGTCCCATCTCACTAGTTTACGGGTATTTCTCGATTCTAGTTTTCTCGATTTGCGTGCCCTCGGGTCGTTTTACGAAAAACGTTTTTATAAATTATGAATCACCGTCACAAAACGAATCCAATAAAAATTGTCTCATCAAAAACGGAGTTCAAAAACGTAAATACGTAATCCTAAGGTTTCCGGTTTAGTCGTAAAAGACGCCAAATTATGCACGTAAGCCCAAATTTAAATCCGTAAATTGTGAGTTCGTCAACCAACACAAAAATAAGTTTCAAAATATTATACGAGAAAATATTTTACTACCTGAAAATGTTAGATTTGTCACAGCTTGACTTGCCAAAGTCTTTCTCATATCAGCTCTCAGATCATTTCCTTGTTTCACCATGTCTGCTTTCAAGTTAAGCACTTCCCGTTGGAGATTGTCCATGATCACATCATTAGTCCTCATGTAGGTTCCAGTATCTTGAGGTAATGCGGTGGTTTGGTTGGGAGGAGCATTGTAGGCGGGTGGTTGATAAGCAGGTTGTTGGTAAACTTGGTTGTTTCTTTGAGGTGGATATGGTTGTTTGTGAGGTGGAATGTATGGTGCACGAGGTTGTTGTTGTTGAGGAGGGCGATTGAGGTTTTGTTGTTGGTTTGGGTTGTTAGGAGGAAAACCGGGTGGTGAGAGAAAGTTGTTAGAGCGGTAGCTAAGCAAGTTGCGGTCTCCTTGAGGACGAGCTTGATAAGCGGCCGGAGGATAGGTACCGTATGCTGCATTCACATTCTCAGAAGGATAGTCTTGGGTGGCGGTACAAGTGGTGTAAGAGTGAGGACCCCCGCATATTTCACAAGGTTGGCTAACAGCATTGACTTGAGCGTCGTGAGCGTTTTTAGCGTTGATGCTGTTGGTATTTCTAGCGGTTTGGGCAGCAAGCGATTCAAGAAGCGTACTAATTTTGTCAAGTCGCTTGTCGCTGTCACTAGTACTAGCACTAGCGGCATTGGTCCGCACACTCTTGGTTTGCACACGAGACTTATTCTCAATGATATCCCAAGCAGCATTAGAAGTCTTAACCAAAATATTACCCCCCCGAGGCACTGTTTAGTGAATCTTGGTCATTCATGCTTAAACCATTGTAAAAAGTATTAATTTGGTGCACTTTGGTAAAACCATGTTGTGGGCACTTTCTTAAAAGATCTTTAAAACGGTCCCAAGATTCACTAAAAGACTCATCGTACTTTTGTTCAAAATTAATGATTTCATTCCGCAAAGCGGTAGTACGAGAGGGTGGGAAAAAGTAGTTTATGAACTTGGTCTCCAAATCCGTCCACGTCAGAATACTTTGTGGCGGTTCCTTTGCAAGCCAATGCCGGGCTTGTCCCTCTAAAGAAAAGGGAAAAAGTTGTAAACGGATTACCTCTTGTGGAACACCATTGAATTTGACCGTATTCGTGAGTTGCAAGAACCGTTTGATGTGGTCATGAGGATCATCAATGGTACGCCCCAAGAATGGTTGAGCGGAGACCATCTGAATAAAACCGGATTTGAGCTCAAAGTTGTTGGCTGCAATCGCGGGTATGACAATTGGATCATTGTTGCCCTCCACATATGCTTGTAACAGTTCAACATAGGGCGATTGTCCGGTAAAGGTTCATTGTTGTTGTTATTATTGTTGTTGAGAGGTGGATTGTTATTGTTGTTGTTGTTTTGAGGTGGGTTATTATTGTTGTTGTGTACACCGGCCATGTCTAAGTCTTCGAGAGGCTCGGGCTCTTGATAAGACGTTGATCGTGTACGCATGCACCTGCAAAAGAACTAACAAAGCAAACAAGAAATATTTTTGTCTTTTTTATGTTTTTTACTTTTTAGGATTTTTGAAAATTTTATATTTTTTTAGGGTTTTTGAATTTTTTTTTTTTTTGAAAAAGTAACGTTCACGGTGAACGGATCCCAAAATCCAAGTTCTCACAAAAAACTGTTGATCTTAACGAGAAGAGCCGGCAGCGGCGCCATTTGATACTCTGTATTTGCTATGGTTCAGAATTAAGTCTCGGTATCTCCTCGAATTGATCACGGTTCAAAGTGGAATGATTTGTTCTTGGTTAATAAAAAGGTGTTGGTTTGTTTATCTATTTTAAACTAATAACAATTAAATGTAAAAGTCATTGAGCGAAAAGAGTTTTAAAGGTTAAACTAAAATAACGAGTTGAAAATAAATGCTTGAAAACTTAAAGACAAATTTAGAAAAATACTTGAACACTAAATAAAACTAACACTTTGAAACTTTTGCAAAAACATGAACTAAACCATCGGAAAACAAAATCGAAACTCGATCGGAATGTTGGAAACAACTCAAATCGGAATATCACTAATGGGTCCAGATCGGAATATATTCCGATCTGTTGATCGGAATGTTGAGGAACAAGGCTGTCGGAATTTTACAAAAGATCCCGATCGGAATGTTTACAAACACACTCAATCAGAATGTTGAACAAAACTCTCGTCGGAATACTTGAAATTGAGGCCAATCGGAATGACAAGAATACCACAATCGGAATATTTCAAAACCCTATTCCGATTAGGTGATCGGAATAGGGGAGGTGTGTAATCGGAAAACAGAAACCCTTTTCCGATTTGACAATCGGAAAGAGGGATGTGGGTGCTGGTCAGAATAAGCAGATCGGAAAGGGGTTTATACCCTTTCTAATTTAAATGGAATTCGAAATAAGCTAAGTGAAAAGCTATAATGATAAGCTCACACCCAAACTACCACGAATCAGTAATGAAACGGATCAAATAAGCACTACTAGCAACTTATCCAAACTCAAAATAAGCAAACTTTTAAATCAAACAATTAAAAGATGAACTTTTTAAGAAAACTTTTAAAAAGTAAATAAGCTAATCATGTAAATAAGCCAATAAGCACAAAGATCTCAAAGCTTATTCGAATGAAAGCTTAAGTAAGCATAAAAAGATTAACTTTTTTAGCACGAAATCATTAAGAACAACACGGATCATATGAAATTCGCACCAAAATCAATCTAAAATCAAAGAAAGGTAGAATGAGATTAAGGATTAAAAGCTTAACTAGAACTTGATTAATGAAATAAGCAATACATAAATGTTTAATCTTGAAAGATTAAAAGAAAGATGAAAACTTAGTGAGAGAAAGTTTAGAACTTTCTCTCTCTAAAAACTAGAAAGAAAAGTGAAAAATGAAAAACTTAAACTAAAGACTAACTAACTCCAAAATGGTGAAGTGAAGTCCTATATATATAGGCGTGTCTTGTGGGCTTTGTGAATGGGCTTTGTTTTTTGG
The DNA here is from genome assembly GCA_025667525.1 of Glebionis coronaria. Taxonomy (NCBI): domain Eukaryota; kingdom Viridiplantae; phylum Streptophyta; class Magnoliopsida; order Asterales; family Asteraceae; genus Glebionis; species Glebionis coronaria. The sequence continues at coordinate 143,378,811 of CM046876.1, read as the reverse complement.
CTTCTTTTCTTCTTTCTTCTTTACTCGTTACGTTTCTTTAAATAAACGTTTCCGACTTTGGATTTGAGAAGTGTCGGTGAATAATTCCAACTCGTCTTATAATCTTTTGTTTAATAGACTCGAGTTCTTCGACATATATGAATCTTCCATCTTTGGCCCTTTTCTTCGATAAATCTTCAAATAGGCACAATGACTTCAAATCTTTTGCATCTCTTGGACAATAGACTTCGTCTTGAGTCTTTTTCTTCGATAAAACCCGTGCAATCCCATGTTTTCCTCAATATTCATCCGGTTGACTCTGAAAACACAATAAACACAAAAACCACGCATAATTCCAAACAAATGATATTAAATACGTGTTTTGGTCTCGTTTTAGCCAGAAATAAGTGGTAAAAGTATGGGTGTTTTCACACCTATCAACTGTTTTCATAAGCATCATCCATTTCATTGAAAACACGTCTGACTTCTTCTATTTTCAAAAGCAAATCTTGATCAATAGTGCTAAGACAAGCTTTAATATTGTTTAAAAATGGAACAATTTCGTCTCGAAACGCAGCTCTAGTGTGCTCAAAATTCCATTCACCTTCCGTTATGGCCGTAGCCGTCATACGTTCTGTAATGACCTTGTCAAAATCGGCTAAGTGTTGGTGCACCGCATTTAAGCTATCTGACACCTTACTTACCGGTGGAATTAACTTAGTTAAATCCTTTTTGACAAGTGTAGGAGACGTACTAGGAAGGTTTTCCTTTGACAAACTTTGGGGCACAAAAGCTGATAATTGAGCTAATTCCTTTTGTAAGCGAATACGGGTCTTTTTAGATAATTGATCTTTATTATGCTTATCATAGTCAAGCTTATGGAATTTTGAAAGCATTTTAGATCGAGTTTCTTCCGCAAGTGACATTGTCTCCTCAGTACTACGAACATAAGGTGCTTTTTTCGATTTGCCAATTAGGGTCACATCATAAAGACAAAGAATATATTCCTGAGCTTGTTTTGCATAACCAGGATTGGGTGGTAAATCTTGAAGACACATAAGTTCGAGTTCTTTAAACGATTTGTTAAAAGATGAACCTTTTCTGTGGAGGCATATTGTTTTAAAAGCTGTTGTTCCTTGAATTTAAGAAGTTTGGTAGCATTAATTTCTGATTCAAACTTTTTAGACTCGAGAGTTTCGAAATCCATTTTAAGTTTCTGAATATCATTTACAACCGACTCGTTTTCTTTTAATTTATTGGAGAGATTAGCTTTTAATGATTCTATTTCTTTTAAGTGTTCAATCTTTTCAAAACGAAATTGGTCAAATTCAGAATAAGTTATTTTTTCTGGTTGAGGGACCATTTCAAAAGTTTTGACCTTTTCCTTATACAGCGTAAGCTCAGCGGTTAGATTGGCATTCATATCTACGGTTTGTCGAACAGCCACATTCATGTTATAAATAATATGTTTAGGCACCATAACCAAATCACGTTGATCGTTAGATTCCATACCCGTCATAGCATTTGGTTGAGGTTCACTAAAATGTGTTGGATTGGATACCACATCATTTGAGTTACTAGTTACGGAATGATGTTCGAGGTTGTCATTCTCATGCTCAACTTGATGTGGATTATCATGAGCAATATTGGATGTGGTTTGTACCTCAGTGACGACATCAGAACTGTAGTGAGAGAGATTAGCAACGAGAGCAGCTTGGGCTGAGTAAATGTCATCACAATCCGAATCATATGCATCAAGATCGTCCGCTTGATATGTTGCATTAGAAGTAGAAACGACTGCAATGCCTTCATTATCTGCCGCCCCTGGGTCTACAAGAAATGCTAACTCTTCTGAATCCAAAATATTTCCCTTAGACTGAGCATCGACCAAATACATCTTCTCACGAAACCACGTTGCATCCCTTCTCCTTTTCGACTGAGTGCATTCCCTAGCCATATGACCTTGTCCTCGACAACTCTAGCAAGTCACAACCTTTTGAGGACCAATAGTGCTTCCATTTCCACTAGCTTGAGTATTCACAGCTTGCGTGTTCACGGTCCTTGTTGTCGGTCCATATGAATTTTGCCTCCCCTGAAAGGATTGGACCGTCACTTGACCATCTTGAATTTTGGTTGGAAGTGTTTGTTCACTCTTTGGCCCAAAACCGCTCGAATAGCAAAGTCGCTAGCATCACACATCAATTCAAAAGGTAACTCCCAATTAGGGGTAACCAAGACAGGTGCCTTAGTTAGTTTATCCTTAAGAAGATTGAAAGATTCAATACACTCTTTAGAAAAGATAAAAAGAGTATCTTTTTCCTAAAGGTGGGTCATCGGGCGAGCGATCTTAGAAAAATCTTGAATGAAACAACGATAGAAGCCCGCATGACCAAGGAAACTTATCACACCCTTCACGATTGAAGGTGAAGGAAATTTAGCAATCACTTCGACTTTAGCACGGTCGACTTCAAGACCGGCTTTGGAGATTTTATGTCCAAGAACAAAGCCTTCTTTTACCATGAAATGGCATTTTTCCCAATTAAGAACGAGACGAGTGTCTTCACACCGTTTGAGCATACGTTCTAAATTGGCAAGGCAAGCAGAGAAAGAATCACCATAGACCGAAAAATCATCCATAAAGACTTCCATAGTTTCTTCAACCATGTCATGGAAGATAGCCATCATACACCTTTGGAAAGTCCCAGGAGCATTGCATAAGCCGAAAGGCGTTCTTTTGTAAGCAAATGTTCCATAAGGACAAGTGAATGTCGTTTTCTCTTGGTCTTTAGGATCGATGGGAATATGAAAATACCCGGAGAAACCGTCTAAGAAGCAATAATAATCATTACCCGCTAAACGCTCGAGCATTTGATCCATGAAAGGAAGAGGGAAATGATCCTTGTGGGTGGCATCATTGAGCTTGCGATAGTCTATGCAAACTCGCCAACCCGTGACAAGTCGAGTAGGAATCAACTTATTGTTTTCATTGGGAACAACGGTTATTCCGCCTTTCTTAGGCACACAATGGACGGGACTAACCCATGGTGAATCCGAAATAGGGTAAATCATTCCGGCATCTAGAAGTTTGATAACCTCTTTCTTGATGACGTCATGAATTTTAGGATTAACCCTTCTTTGGCTTTGGATTGCGGTTTAAAGTAATATTCCATTTGAATTTTATGAGTACAAAAGTTCGGATAAATTCCGCGGATGTCGGAAATTTTCCAAGCAATTTCCTTCTTATGATTCTTCAGCACGTCGATAAGTCGAGATTTTTCGTCTTCTTTCAAGTCCTTAGCGATGATGACGGGTAACAAGATATTGGAGTTGGACTTTTCAATAGATTCATTCTTCTTATTGTCTTCAAGGAACACGTATTCGAGATGAGATGGTAGATCCTTAAGCTCTAAATCCGGAGGATTTTCGATGGAAGGCGTAGTCAAATTCGGATCATCGATAGAGATTTCCTTAGGAGATGGTGGAGAAATATGGTCCTCATTAAGAAGTTTCGCAATAGTACGAATGTCTTCATCCCAATCGGAGGGAGAATCGTCATATTTTAAGTCCACATCCCCTAAAGTAGCTTCAAATTCTTTCAATAGGAAATCACTTTCTCCAAATGGAGTCAGTGACGGAGCAATAGAGGCAACGGTCTCAACAATGGGTAGAGAAGAAGAACCACTTTTACAAGCGTTTTTGAAATTCTCTTCACAAGCCTCATCAAGAACGTCAATGAAATTAACGCTCTCGTGTTCATAAGGTTGCTTAGAAAGTTTACCCATGTTGAAGACAATTTTATCGTCACCAACTCTCATGATTAATTCGCCCGCGGCTACATCAATGAGAGTGGGACCGGTCCTTAAGAATGGACGTCCAATGATTAATGGAACACGGGGATCCATCTCGTAGTCCACGACAACAAAATCAGCCGGAAAAGTGAATTTGTCGACACCGACGAAGACCTCTTCGGCTATCCCCACCGGATAAGCAACCGTACGGTTAGCTAATTCTAATGTCATTCGTGTGGGGACTAGCTCGGGTAGAGATAATTGTTTCCAAACACTTAATGGCATTAAGTTTATACTAGCACCTAGATCGGCTAGGGCCATACAATTCTCTACCCCAGGGAAGTTGCAAGGAATGAGAAAACCACCCGGATCACCAAGTTTGGTGGGTAATTTCCTTAAGAGCACTGCGGAGCAATTCTCATTAAGTCGGGTCTGAGCGATATCAAGAAGCTTTTCTTTGTCACTGAGAAGATCTTTAAACATTTTAGCATATTTCGGCATGTGAGCGAGAGCCTCAGCAAAGGAGATGTTAAAATTCAATTGTTTAAACATTTTAAGAAAGTTAGAAACCTGAATATCATCCTTGTTCTTCAACTTCTCTTTCCTCAACCTTGAGGGATAAGGTATGTTGGGTTGAGATGAAGGCTTTGGAATGGAATTCTCACTCACATCCTTGGGTGGTGGAGGGGTGGAAGTAGAAGGTGGAAGAATTGTAGAAGGGGACTCGTTTTCCTTTGTCACAATCACCGGTGTAGGTGTAGGAATCTCAGGTTCCTTTAAACTTTTGCCACTTCGGGTGATGATTGCTTTCATCTCCCCTCTTGGATTAGCAACGATGTTACTCGGAAGAGAACCCGAACCAGAGGCTTGATTACTTTGGAAGAAACTAGCCATCATATCCCTTAAGTCATTCGTTTGATTGCTCAAAGAGTTTCGCATATCGGCTCGAAGATCATTCCCTTGTTTCACCATATCTCCTTTCAAGTTGATGATTTGCCGCTGAAGATTCTGCACCAGTGCGTCATTAGTCCTCATGTAAGTTTCAACCTCGTGATTAAATGCGGTGGGTTGGGTGGGAGGAAGAGCATGGTAAGCAGGTGGTTGATAAGCGGGTTGTTGGTAAACTTGGTTGTTTCCTTGAGGTAGATATGGGTTTCTTTGGGTTTGATATTGATTTGGAGCTCGAGTTTGGTTTTGATTGTTGCGATTGAGGTTGTTTGGGTTTTGTGGGGGGAAGCCGGGTGGTGAAAGGAAGTTGTTTGAATGATAACTGAGCAAATTGCGGTCACCTTGAGGACGTGCTTGATAGCCTCTCGTTTAAAAGTTACCGTTAGCGGCATACACATTTTCCAGATTTTCATGAGTCGAAGGACAATCAGTGTATGAATGAGATCCCCCGCATATTTCACATGACTGACTCAAAGCATTAACTTGCACATTGATGTTTTTGGTATTGTTAGCGGTTTGTAGAGCAAGTGCTTCAACAATCGAAGTAAGCTCATCAATTCTCTTGTCGGCGTCACTAGTACTAGCACTAGCCACATTAGCCCGAACACTCTTAGTTTGCACTCTAGACTTATTCTCAAAATGTCCCACGCGACATTAGAAGACTTAACCAAAATGTTACCCCCCGAGGCACTATTTAGTGAATCTTGGTCATTCATGCTTAAACCATTGTAAAAAGTATTAATTTGATGCACTTTTGTAAAACCATGTTGTGGACACTTTCTTAGAAGTTCCTTAAAACGGTCCCAAGATTCACTAAATGTCTCACCGTAATTTTGTTCAACGTTAATGATTTCATTCCGCAAAGCGGTAGTACGTGAGGGTGGGAAAAAGTAGTTGATGAATTTGGTCTCTAAATCCGACCACGTAAGAATACTTTGTAGCGGTTCCTTATCAAGCCAATGCCGGGTTTGTCCCTCTAAGGAGAAAGGAAAAAGTTGCAAGCGAATCACCTCTTGTGAAACCCCATTATACTTGACCGTATTAGTGAGTTGAAGAAACCTTTTGATATGGTCGTGAGGATCATCAAGTGTACGCCCCAAGAATGGTTGAGTAGAGACCATTTGAATGAAGCCGGATTTGAGCTCAAAGTTGTTGGCTCCAATCTCGGGTATGACAATAGCATCGGTGTTGCCTCTACTTGCGATTGCAAAAGCTCGATCATTGGCCGATTGTCCATGGTGACAATAGGTGGAGTTTCGACTTCGGCTTGAATTGCTTTCTTCTTACGAGCACTGGTACGCATACACACCTACAAAAGAAAAGAAAGATCGACAAGAAATATTTTTGGTTTTTTTTTATATGTTTTTTTTTAATTTTTAAAATTTTTTAATTTTTATGGATTTTTGAAAATTTTTAAGCAAGAAAAATAACGTTAAAAAATGAACGCATCCCAAAATCCAACGCGTCTCTCACTAAAAACCGTTAATCTTAACGAAAAGAGCCGGCAGCGGCGCAATTTAATACAAGAGATTTTTTATGTAAAAATTTATCGTCCGGTCTTTTCGAATTGATTACTAGTTAAAAGTGCGACTCAGTCGTTCATGGTGGAAAATAAAAGGGTATGATTATCTATTTTAAACTAAAAGCAAATATGAAAATGTCGTTGAGTAAAATAAAAGTTTTAAAAATTAAACTAAAATTACGAGGTAAAAATAAATGATTAAAAACTTAAAAACTTAAAAGTGAATTTAAAACTTAAAACTTTGTAAAACTAAAAACTTAAATCCATCGGAATACCCTTGATCGGAATCTCATCGGAATGTTACTGTCGGAATGTATCAAAAATGAAACCATCGGAATAAGCATAAACAAAACTATCGGAATGTAGGAAAAACGAAACCGTCGGAATAAGTACCAATAAAACTATCGGAATAACTATAACACCCCCAACAAATGCTATGCGCAGCGGAACTACAACATTTGGGTGCTACGTAGTTATCATCACACATAAGCTATATTAAACGACTCAAAGAGACGTAAAAGTTTAAACATAAATTTAAACATTATTAAAATCATACAAGTCTACAGTTTTCCAAATCCCAAGATAATACTAAACAGAGTTTGCGTTAGGTCCCCACTGAATCTCACCCCAAGAGTACATTTTTGCTCACATGACAGAATAATAAAAGAGTTTTAAGTTAAATTAGGGTGGAAAAACAAGTAGACCGCCAAGCCACAACAACTTTCATCCTCGCATGCTCCGCTGCTATCAATCTTGGTTACCTGAAACACATGCTTAAAACTGTCAACACAAAGGTTGAGCAAATCTATAGGTTTATCAAATCATAAGTTGAACATAAGTATTAAAAACCAATCATGATCATTCAATAGCATTGTCGCGCAAACAATCTATTATTCAAGGATGAGACAATTGTGTTTAAGCTCATGACACTAATCCGTTAACTCAATCACCCGCGTAATAATTACCGGCGTGATTCAGATGAAACCAGTGCCCCTACTAAAGGCATCAGTTGCAATTATACCTTATCTCTTATCACAAATTATCCGTCCGCAGGGGGTATCAACGTACTAGCCCTCGTCTCGGATAGGGTAGTCAACCCCATAGTACTATCACTTTGTATAAGCGGCTATTTCCCCCTTCACAAGGGCAAGACAATAGTTAATAGTTCATGAAATTAGGGCCTTTTGCAACTAGGTACTCAACACAATTTCTAAGGCAACATTCGGGTCCAACAATCATTCATGACTTATGTTCATTTTCCTTTAAATAGCATGTATCCCCCTCGCGGGTTAAAAACATTTGAAATAAGTAAAGAGCGAGGCTATAGACTCACCTTGCATAGTAGTAGTAGTTCTAGCGAAGACGTAACGAGAAATGTCACCGACGACGTGGATGCCCGGGAAAATCAAACACTTGACCTAAAAGTCAAAGTACGAAAACCAAATCAATACACCGCGTACATAATTGTACTAACACACGCATATGCAACACACTCAATGCTTATGAAAACTCACGCCAAAATCAAACAAGTAGTTGTTACTAGACTTATACCATTTACCAACGTAATTAAAGTTACTATCCATTTTACGATTTTGCCGATACTTACCAAAAGTATGGGCTGTTTTACTAGACTTAACCCTTGTTATAAAAATTAAGAAAATTCTCAAAAATACCTTAAGACCTGTAGAAAACCCATTTTTAATCCCATTAAAAGTTTTCGCTTTTACGACCCGTTACTCAACACATTACTAAACCTATATTTTTCGGACTGAAATTGCACTTTGACCAAGTCGGACTCATCTGACCCATTTAAAATATACCATTGACCTCTACGACACCTAAGTCTAATAATAGACTCAAATACACAGGTTTGAGACCACAAATCAACCTTTGACCTTTTACCAAACTAAACCTATGGTCCCCGGGATTTGACCCAAAACCAAACACAAATTCGGATTGTGTTGGTTCTCATCTCCCGGTACACGTATTTTCAAAGTAACATAACTTTTGACTCGTTTGGAGTCGTAAGCTCTTCTTTATATCAAATCGAAGCTAAGAAGACGCTCTACTACTATATCCTAATCATTTGACCTGTAGACAAAATAATTTTTATGAAAACACTTTGAAAATTCTGCCTAAAATCAACTATCCCAAAATCAATCCTACACTCGTTTCCAACCCATTTTATCGGCACTAGACATCAACCTAAGCACTCCTAATCATACTCAAACACTCTAATCAGTCCTAACACCCTAATAATCAAAATCATCATAAAACCCAAACACAAATTCAAGCATGCAATATGTTTAAACCATTCAAACACACCCAAAACATCAATCTAGACACATCAAACACCTTGAACACACCCAACACCCCCCCACATTTCGTGGCTTTTAGGGGCTGTGGAGAACCAATAACATAACACCCATCTTGTTTAATTAATTATCTAACATTACCCAATCACCAATTAATCGAATTAATGATCTAATTGCATCAAAACACATTTTTGAAAAATCTTTGATTCTTGAAAAATTAATATTATTGCATGTTGTAATTGATTATATGAAAACACTTACAAAGGGTTTTTGAGAAGTGGTCTAAGCTTGGAATTGATCAAAACAAAAAGGAAAAATTTTTGTGGTGGTGTTGGGGTGGAGGCCGTCGGCCATGGGAGAGAGGAGGAGGAAAGAAAAAAAATTTTGAAATGAAAAATGAAGAAGTTTTTCTCTCTCTCTTTCTTTTGTAAAATGATAAAGGACCTTTCTTGCAATTTTGTCTTTCTTTTGGCCTTCTTAGTAAACGACACTACTTAATAGCGGAAATTGACTAGTAGTTGGTTTTGAAAATTTATGGGATGTCGGGATTTGTAAAAATTACTTTCCAAAGGTTAAAACGCACACAAAACGAATATTCATATGGTTCCGACTCGAGTTAACACGTAATAAAAATAAAATCTCGAAAAACTCAAATATCGATCAATCGATAATAAAATGTAAGTTTGGGCATCCGTCGGTATCGTAGTCGTTATCGGTTCTTCTTAAATCGTCAAACGTTAAATTACGACCGTAAACGTTGGTTTCAACTTAAACCGTCAAATAAATCCACGATAAAAATTCTTAAAAATTTCAAAAATATACGTAAAATAGGATTAAATAAATGACGTTGGGCTCGGGATATCACATCCACAAGTGAGCCACAACTTAAGAGAGATGCTCATACTGAACAGCTCTTGAGACAATAACTTAGCATCATACGACAATTTCACGGGTCTTACATCCTCCCCTCCTTAAAGGAGCGACGTCCCGGCGCTCTCCGGTTCTTATACTCGCATTTCGTACTACTAGAAAGATGGGGGTACTTCTTACTATAGAGGTATTCACGTTCCAATATGGACTTCGGTTCACGTCTCGGGTTCCATCACACCTTCACAATGAGTGTTATACCTTGCTTAAATCTCTTAACATCTCGATCCATGATCTCCACTTCAATTTCCCAAATTCTTCCTACGGTTATCAACACGTCTCTTTTCAAAGCTTCTCGTGGTTAGCGAGTGATTCTTAATCTACACCATCTCTTCCATAGCTTCTCGAATCATTTCGAGCCCATTCAACTGACTTTTTCTTACTTCATTCTATCCAACTGGCGATTCACATTTTCATCATCATAATGCTTCCACTGGTGCAGCTTCCACACTAGCACGGTAAATGTTGTTGTACCAAGGTACTACCAACGGCAAGTATCGATCTCAACAACTATCAAAATCAATCACACACGTTCCGAGCATGTCTTCCAACTTTCGAATCGTCTTTTCACTTGGTTCATCATCTCATAAAAACTACTCACAAAATAAAATCGCACGGGTCACACATAACCCCATCGAAAACGTTCAGAATATACAAGACGAAGTAATTATTACTAGTCGTACAAAATCACCTTATCGCAATATTAGGTACATACAAACCTATTTCGTCAAAAACGAATTCATCGATACGGAAATCATTCGACGTTTCATAACTCTCTCGAAAACATCACAATCCAATCAAACACAAAAGCCATTATGAAACACATACAACCACATTACGACATGTTTGCAACATAGCCAAACCATGCCAAGTCAATCACTTTAATCAAGTTAACTCATGCTTGCTAATCAGCCAAGCCATGATAAAATAAGAATATTTGACATGATTCTCGGATGAGTCCAGTCAAAAGAAAAAAATTGCAAGTTAAAGAAGGTTCACAAGCTTGCTAGCTAAGGATGCATATCCAAAAGAAAATAAAATAAAACAAAATAGATACATATGTAATCGTAGGGTGCTCATAAACGGATCCATACCCAAAAGATATTACAAGAACACCATCTCACTTTCTTCCCAAACGTGGTCAAAATCTCAATAACATCGCCGTTCACAGTTATAAGTATATAACATGGCACGTGTTCTTCATGATCGGACTTCATTGGACAATGTCGTCTCAAGTTCTCACAACTTACGATCACTTGACCAGATCACATACAACATAAATACATAAAAGACAAGGGTTCACCATAAAAACATCAACTATGTTTATCTATCGTTTAACCATCGAAAATCAAGGATGGTTGAGTTAAGCAAAAAGGATTCCTCACTTAACTAAACGAAGACGGCAATGGAATGGTCTTCCAATTACCGATGCACAGTTGGTAAACTTCAACAATTTATCATGTGTCGTTAAACATATCAAAAGAACGAGAAAAGGAAATAAATAAGGTACGGTACATTTGATGTAGGAGAAGTCTTCGTCATTCCCCTCAGAGTCACTTGAATTCTGATTTCCTCTACTTTGGCAGTCTTCTATTCTTGTTTAAAATTTCTTCTCAGTGTCGGTACGAGTCCCTTTGGTATTTCATCAACACCCTCGTGATTCCGATGAAATTCGCACGTTACACACACACATAAAAACATTTTCCAAAATTACTCGGTCACAGTGACTTACTAAGTCAACGCCAAACAAAAAGAAAAGATTTCAAGGAACACAAGAAAATTCAAAAATTGTCTTTAAGAATCAAAGAAATTACGACTACTTGCAAAAATGATCCACCATTTTAAAAAGAAACGTTCTCATCCAAACGTTTATCAAAACACTACAAGTTTCAAGATGACCAATTTGTTTGACACTATAGTGCCCTTCCTAAACTATGCATAATTAGCTAGATCATGCATACTTAAGGGTCAAGCAACAACAACCAACAAAACAGGACTCTTCCCGAATTATGCATAGTTAGCTAAGCTGTGCATAATTGAGGATCGAGTGACGACACAAACATTATTATTACATACCAAATATGACTACGAAAGTTTTCGACCTAATCTTCAAAATAATTAAACCATTTAAAATGAAATTTGAAATGGGAAAATATTGTTACCATCGTTTTAAGAAACACATCAAACATTTTTCGTCTACTTTGGAAACATACATTACTTTGCCTATTTATGAGAAAAAAATGAATAAATAATTAAGTAGATAAATCGACACCATTTACATTTGGTTAAACGAAACATTTCACACTCATACATATTTTCAAAATAGACTACTCACAAAATAACGGCAAGGTGGTTCATGATTAAAGATCATTGCAAGCACAACAAGTAATAAAATCAAAAATCAATGAGATCGAACGAGGTAAACGAGTAATATAATTTCCAACTATAATTAACTATATTAGAAATGAAAACACTTCAAACATATGATAAAAGTCTTGGGATAACAACAGCGATCTACGAATACATAGAGTAAAAATTGAATATCAACACAAGCGTCAAAAATAAAACAACGATCATAGTTCCCATCGTCTCAAGTTGAACACACATTCCACCAAGGGTATACGGGGAGAGAAGAATAATCACTGGGTTAAATAGAAACAACTTCACCAGGAAGATCAAGTTCTTTCACCTCTACAATTTGGTAAAGCGGCTTTGCCTCCTCGCTTTTGTTCAATATAAATAAATAGCCAATTTAATGAAGATTTATAACATCATACAAGTAAATACAGAATTTTAGGTTCCATTAACCCTAAGAAGAAAAGTTACGGCGTCCATGAACATGACAAGAATACACCGAGTGACATACCCTCATTATCAAGTATGAGCGAAGTAGCAACCCAAAAATAAATATAATAATAATGGTTTCATATCATGGAAAATATTAAAATGAACAGTCACATGACGACTCAAGTTTAGTTACAGACTCTTAAAATCAAAGAAGGGATGTCGGGCGATCGAACCATCGTGACTCAAAACATTACATATACATCTTAAGAAAATAATACAAATATTTGTTTGTTGGGTAATCCATTTGCATTTTCTAGTTATTGTTACCTTGTATATTGTAAAAGCGAGCATTTACACATTTTTAATTTGGGTTACGCCATTAAAGAATTTATACCTTTCATTTCTCAATCTTTACAAAGTTTTCATTTCTAGAAAAATTTCAATTTCTCGGAAATTATTACCATTAGCAGATGCGGTGACTCAGTTATCATAATTGGTAAAATCATTAGGTTTGAAAATCTCAATACTCGCGTCAAAATCTCAATAATCTTCATATCTTAAGTACCAAAACGTATACAGTAAGAATTTTCCAAGTTTTACGTTTTTATTATTACGACTTATATTATCACATATTTACACATATCCAACATGACTCAGACTAGTCCAATTAACTCTTAAAATCAACTTTTGACTTTTTATTATACATAAGTCTTCCTTAAAACTGGTTTGTTAAATCACATTCGCGCACTTCGACTCGAATGATAAAGAGGTTTCACGTAGTTTTATCTCAGATAATTTACTGATTTTAGTCGATACTTGAATCTCGATGATAATAACAATATAATAATATAATACTTAATCAGAAATGCTTATTTCAATAATTCTAAAATGTGGAAAATTCAACTTTTAATCATTAGCCCTTTATCAAGTGATTTTAAAATTAACACATCTCGCAGCGGAATAAAGCAAAAGATTTTTCAAACGATTTTAAACAAGCATCATCGAATTATGCATAGTGATTCTCTATAACGACAATTAAATAAACAAATGATTTCCAATGACGTTCCATCAATGTTGTAATTTCTTACTTAAAGTGTATCTCTCGATTTTATCCCATTTTATTCACTACAACAAGTAACGTGTTCTAGTTTACACCAATGCATACGTAAACATAACCTTATGTTTAAAATAAAACCAATTTTACAAAGTCTCTAGCTCCAAAATGCGTGGCCAATTCTTCTACTTTATGTTTTATATTACAAGATACGCCAAAAGTTTGCTACATTGACCCGAGAATTAATTCATACTAAATCCAAGTTACATATACTCAACAGTCATATCGTAAATTTTATTATAAACTCCTTTTTCAAATTATATTAAATAAATTCTTAACAAATCCATCACTAGCTTCTAGTATCAAATTATTAATATATAAAACAAGGATTTTACGAGTAATATAAATCACTTATTATGATATACCAACCAAGGTTGAAGGGAAAACAATTTCACTTTGTCCATTTCTTCTCTACACTTATTTTTACTTGTTACAAAACACATCATAAGTCATTTTTATCCAAAAGTTTCATCCGCCAAGTATTAAATATGTAAAACACTTTATGTTTAAACAATTTAATCAACAAAGTTTAGTGCTTACTTAACTCACACAAATGCCGGACCTCATCATGTAAAATATAAACTTCAAAATAATGAAACAACAAAACAAAATGAAATAAATGGAACGAGAATACGTATGCCAACTAAATGTTGTTATCGGCCTCAGATGAGTCTCGAAATCGTACTCCACAAAATTAACACAAAAACCAACCAAATTCCAAGTTATCGCGATTGATCACAACGCCAGTCTATTTTAAAACACATCTTAAAATTCAAGTAGAATAGTAAACAATGATTAAATGGCGACACGCCTCAACCACGTTTTATAAAATACACATGTAATTCGTCGCTACGATGTACGCATCGTTGATTGTACTTCGTCTATATTATAGTTACACCAACCAATATATCAAACCCATAAGGAATAAAGGAAATAAAGTAATACGTAAGTAAATTACGTTTCAAAAGAAAATGTCCAAAATGACACATCACGGTGCGATAACGACAATCGAGATCAATATGGTCAATATACAATATGTTACGAAGCGTTACTTACGTATCTAGAGTATCAAACGAGGTTCATATTCGGTTATCCGAACAATAAATTAATTATCAAGATTGATAATTAGCGGTAAGGCCGAATTCTCAGCAAAACCGCATTTTAATGTACGATAATTACCCAAGGACCATTGCTTCGCGTGCAATGCCTTTAAATACCATAGTATATACATACTTATACATACAACCATTCCTACATACACGTAGGATTACAACGCAGTATTGCCATGTAATGCATTGTAGCCCGTTATGCCAATTACATGCAACATATACGATAATCTTTACAAGAATTTGCAAATTACGATGATAAGTACTCAACGTACACAACAATATATCTCAATATATATCAAAGTATTTACTTACTAAATACTAGGGAATTCATATCAATTTTGAGGGATACATATAAAATATAAAGCAATGCTAAAGAATTCTTACCGGAGCCATGCAGGATAGTTGTGTGCTTGGACAATTTCTTACGAGACCAAAAGTTATAGTTTAGGATTTTTCAAAAATGACCTAGTTCTCTATAACTCATGGCTCTGATTACCAATCTATAACACCCCCAACAAATGCTATGCGCAACGGAACTACAACATTTGGGTGCTACGTAGTTATCATCACACATAAGCTATATTAAACGACTCAAAGAGACGTAAAAGTTTAAACATAAATTTAAACATTATTAAAATCATACAAGTCTACAGTTTTCCAAATCCCAAGATAATACTAAACAGAGTTTGCGTTAGGTCCCCACTAAATCTCAACCCAAGAGTACATTTTTACTCACATGACAGAATAATAAAAGAGTTTTAAGTTAAATTAGGGTGGAAAAACAAGTAGACCGCCAAGCCACAACAACTTCCATCCTCGCATGCTCCACTGCTATCAATCTTGGTTACCTGAAACACATGCTTAAAACTGTCAACACAAAGGTTGAGCGAATCTATAGGTTTATCAAATCATAAGTTGAACATAAGTATTAAAAACCAATCATGATCATTCAATAGCATTGTCGCGCAAACAATCTATTATTCAAGGATGAGACAATTGTGTTTAAGCTCATGACACTAATCCGTTAACTCAATCACCCGCGTAATAATTACCGGCGTGATTCAGATGAAACCAGTGCCCCTACTAAAGGCATCAGTTGCAATTATACCTTATCTCTTATCACAAATTATCCGTCCGCAGGGGGTATCAACGTACTAGCCCTCGTCTCGGATAGGGTAGTCAACCCCATAGTACTATCACTTTGTATAAGCGGATATTTCCCCCTTCACAAGGGCAAGACAATAGTTAATAGTTCATGAAATTAGGGCCTTTTGCAACTAGGTACTCAACACAATTTCTAAGGCAACATTCGGGTCCAACAATCATTCATGACTTATGTTCATTTTCCTTTAAATAGCATGTATCCCCCTCGCGGGTTAAAAACATTTGAAATAAGTAAAGAGCGAGGCTATAGACTCACCTTGCATAGTAGTAGTAGTTCTAGCGAAGACGTAACGAGAAATGTCAACGACGACGTGGATGCCCGGGAAAATCAAACACTTGACCTAAAAGTCAAAGTACGAAAACCAAATCAATACACCGCGTACATAATTGTACTAACACACGCATATGCAACACACTCAATGCTTATGAAAATTCACGCCAAAATCAAACAAGTGGTTGTTACTAGACTTATACCATTTACCAACGTAATTAAAGTTACTATCCATTTTACGATTTTGCCGATACTTACCAAAAGTATGAGTTGTTTTACTAGACTTAACCCTTGTTATAAAAATTAAGAAAATTCTCAAAAATACCTTAAGACCTGTAGAAAACCCATTTTTAATCCCATTAAAAGTTTTCGCTTTTACGACCCGTTACTCAACACATTACTAAACCTACATTTTTCGGACTTAAATTGCACTTTGACCAAGTCGGACTCATCTGACCCATTTAAAATATACCATTGACCTCTACGACACCTAAGTCTAATAATAGACTCAAATACACAGGTTTGAGACCAAAAATCAACCTTTGAACTTTTACCAAACTAAACCTATGGTCCCCGGGATTTGACCCAAAACCAAACACAAATTCGGATTGTGTTGGTTCTCATCTCCCGGTACACGTATTTTCAAAGTAACATAACTTTTGACTCGTTTGGAGTCGTAAGCTCTTCTTTATATCAAATCGAAGCTAAGAAGACGCTCTACTACTATATCCTAATCATTTGACCTGTAGACAAAATAATTTTTATGAAAACACTTCGAAAATTCTGCCTAAAATCAACTATCCCAAAATCAATCCTACACTCGTTTCCAACCCATTTTATCGGCACTAGACATCAACCTAAGCACTCCTAATCATACTCAAACACTCTAATCAGTCCTAACACCCTAATAATCAAAATCATCATAAAACCCAAACACAAATTCAAGCATGCAATATGTTTAAACCATTCAAACACACCCAAAACATCAATCTAGACACAAACCCATGACACATTTCATCAAACACCTTGAACACACCCAACACCCCCCCCCCCCACATTTCGTGGCTTTTAGGGGCTGTGGAGAACCAATAACATAACACCCATCTTGTTTAATTAATTATCTAACATTACCCAATCACCAATTAATCGAATTAATGATCTAATTGCATCAAAACACATTTTTGAAAAATCTTTGATTCTTGAAAAATTAATATTATTGCATGTTGTAATTGATTATATGAAAACACTTACAAAGGGTTTTTGAGAAGTGGTCTAAGCTTGGAATTGATCAAAACAAAAAGGAAAAAATTTTGTGGTGGTGTTGGGGTGGAGGCCGTCGGCCATGGGAGAGAGGAGGAGGAAAGAAAAAAAAATTTGAAATGAAAAATGAAGAAGTTTTTCTCTCTCTCTTTCTTTTGTAAAATGATAAAGGACCTTTCTTGCAATTTTATCTTTCTTTTGGCCTTCTTAGTAAACGACACTACTTAATAGCGGGAATTGACTAGTAGTTGGTTTTGAAAATTTATGGGATGTCGAGATTTGTAAAAATTACTTTCCAAAGGTTAAAACGCACACAAAACGAATATTCATATGGTTCCGACTCGACTTAACACGTAATAAAAATAAAATCTCGAAAAACTCAAATATCGATCAATCGATAACAAAATGTAAGTTGGGCATCTGTCGGTATCGTAGTCGTTATCGGTTCTTCTTAAATCGTCAAACGTTAAATTACGACCGTAAACGTTGGTTTCAACTTAAACCGTCAAATAAATCCACGATAAAAATTCTTAAAAATTACAAAAATATACGTAAAATAGGATTAAATAAATGACGTTGGGCTCGGGATATCACATCCACGAGTGAGCCACAACTTAAGAGAGATGCTCATACTGAACAGCTCTTGAGACAATAACTTAGCATCATACGACAATTTCACGATTCTTACAATAACTATGGTTTCACCTCTGTCGGAATATCAAATAATACCTACCGCCGGAATCACAATCGGAAAAACCGTCGGAATCCAAAACCCTTTTCTGATACACAGTATCGGAATACTCGTCAGAATGAAAAGCCCTTATCGGAATACTTGTCGGAAAAGGTAAACCCTTTTCCGACGGAAGGAAATTCGTAATAAGCAAAATTTATAAGCTTCTTTTCAATAAGCACAATCCGAAAATTTGTTAAATTTATAATGAAAAGAACCAAATAAGCATGAATAAGAAACTTTCAAAACTTTAAAATAAGCAAAACTTTTAAAATAAACTTAAATAAGACGAGACTTTTTAAGAAAGGTAAAAAGTAAATAAGCTAAACACAAAATAAGCCAATAAGCATGATAAGCTCAAAGCTTAAGTTGTATAAAAACTTAGATATGAATAAAAAGATAAACTTTTTAATCACATAAAAATCAAGATGAAACAAAATCAACGATTATCACGAATCAAAATCAAATCAAAAATAAAGAAAGGTAGAATAAGATCAAAGATGAAAAGCTTAAACTTGAACTTGTAGATTGAAGATTCCAAAATACAAGATTAAACTAAAGCTTAAACATGAAAGAAAGAAAAGATGAAATTTTAGTGAGAGAAAGTTAAACACTTTCTCTCTCTAAAAATAAAAACTACAAAAGAAAAATAAACTAGCTAACACCCTCCTAATGTGTCATTAGGAGGTTATATATAGGAGGTGGGGAGGTGCATGTGTTGCTTCCTTTTTCTTTCTTCTCGTCTCGACTCGATTTAAATTCTTTGTCTTTCTCGACGTCGTCTCGGGATTTGTCGATATTAATTGAACTCGTCTTATAACTTTCTTCTTTAATTAGACTTAGTTCTTCGACTTCATTAAACTTCTGTCTTTAAACTTTTTCTTCGATAAATCTTCAGAATAGGCCTTGGACTTCCGTTCTCTTTGCACTCTTGATCTTTTGACTTCGTCTTTTCTTGTTTTCTTCGATAAAAGCCCGTGATAGCCCGTGTTTTCTCCCTTTTTCATATTTTTATCCTGAAATACAATAAAAACACAAACCACGCATAATTCTGACTTTTACGACATAAAATACACGTTTTGGTCTTGTTATTATTGGTAATAAGTGGTAAAAGGATAAGTGTTTTCACACTTATTAAATCCCGTACACTTGACCATGGCAATGCCCTCATGTAATGCATTAATTTCAAAGCACGGTTTACATTTTTCATCATAAATAACCCACCTTGGCCTTTATTAAATACTAAACACTAAGGAAACTAAAAGATAGAAATATATACAAAACAAGTAAAGAAATCAAAGACTTATATTGGGGTTTTGGCTGTCATGAATGTTTATCATCCTCAAGTTTCACGTTCCCCATATCAAGCTTAAAAACGAGATCATCGTTATTATAAGTTAGCAAACTAACACGAACTCATGTGGCCCAATTATTTACTTAGACTCCCTTATTCATAGGTGTATCTCTTATATTTTAATTTTGTCTTGAATGATCACGAGGATGCATTGTTTGACTTATTTCGATAGTTATTTAGTCTGAAAATAAAGTGGGACGATTTAATCAATAGTTAGCTAAAGGACAAAATCTTTTAAAACTGCTTCTCGGACCTCTTAAAGTTCATATCTTGGCATAAATCGCTTCACGATTTGAGACCTTTCTCGGACCGATATTTGGCAGCGACTTCATACTTCAAATCTTGAGAGACGTTCTTGAAATTATGGTCTTCTCTTCATATTAGGAATTTCTTCACTTGAAATTTTTGAGATATTCTTCATATTTGGACCACGACTTCTTCATTTTTCTCCAATCTTTATTTTGGACTTTGATATACAATGATCCGCCTCCTTTTAGGACTTGGATCTATTTATCCTCATACCTTGTTAGGGCCTTTTTGGATAGACTTCTCCATGATCTTTAGGGGAGTATTTGCTTTTCATCGTGTGTCTCGATCCTTGTTGTCCCATTTATTTAGATGATATAATAGCACGAATTAAAGAAAGAAAATAGATGAAGAAGAGATGAATTCCTAGAGAGAGAAAGTAGTGAGAGAAAGTAGAGAGAGAGATGATTAACTTTGGGAATATTAGATTAGAAGTGAGAAAAATGAACAACCAACCCTCCTAACATGCTAGGAGGGTAGTATATATAGTCCACCCACATGCGGGCTTTAATGGACTATATATTGGGCCGGGCTTGTCTTTTGGACTTTAATTAGTTTAAATCCAAGCCCGTAAAACACGACTAATTAACTACCTATTACAACGTTATAACTAATGTTACAATAATAACCTATGACCGAGCATTCTTGTTTGACTCAATATTTTGAGGCTAACAATCTCCCCCAATGTAAGGTCATACCCTTTTGATGTTTGGAGATCGATGGAGATTACGAATCTCGTCATAAATGAGTCTTGAACGTGTAACCGTAGTTTTGTTCCTTCATGCTGTGATCTTTGAGCCTTTGTCATTGTCTTTCGACTTAGTCTTTTATCTTGAGATCTTCAAATCATTCTTGACTTGTCTTTGCCATCTTGTGATCTTGTGCCTTTATCCACATGCTCACACTATTAATTGTTGAATAAGTCTTTGGGCATGAACATGTGGTTTTGAATCTTTGACTATGCTAAGTACACCGTGACGCCACCTTCTCGAGACAAAACATGGACACGGACTGAATGGCTTTGACATTCGTCCTAAATCGGTAGCGTTTTACCTCCGGTCGGTGAAGACCGTTATACGATATTAAATATCGTACCTGTTGATGAGACTGTATTTATACATAGTCTCATCGTCCAAATCGGGCTTAAAACGCTTAAAATATCATCAAAATACCCCAATATATGCCTGTGTTTGTTCATTGTGTATTTTAGGTATGGATATCGTGAATTCACCAAAAAATCAAAGGAATCAAGCAAAAACGAACACGGGAAACGAAGCCGCACAAAGAACCGGACCCGAATCATGAATTTCTAGTCAAGTCCTTGAAGATTGAAGAATTGGCAAGAATGGTCCCTCTACTTTTGAAGACTTGACATTTTATACCCTTGCAAAACTCATAATTGCATTTGGGTCCCTAAAATGTTGATTATATACAAGATTGGCCCTTGAAGATCTCAAAATTCACAAGTTTAGTCCTTGTTTTCATGACTATAACTTGGAAGGACTAAACATGCCAACTGCCCAAAGTTCTTACAAAGGAAAAAGGAGTTTTTGGTTGTTTGATACAAAGTGAACGAATGTTGGGAGGCTAGGGACCTAATGTGACCAGACACCAAACTACCCTCCTCCACTTATATCCTGACACGTCACCTCCCAGCCACTTACATCCAAACACGTCACAACCCACTCACTAATTTTATTTAATCTGTTTTTAAACTTTAAATTACGTGGGAAACATAATCCTCACCCTAAACCTGCATCAAACTCAACTGTTCACCATCTTAGAACCCTAATCCTCCTCTCTATCAAATCAAAGGGGTTTTGTTTGCAAGCTTCCAGAAACACAATTGATAATCACTTAAAACAAACCCCACACCCAGAAACATGCCACATGGGTTGTGGTCCTCACACAAGCACTCCCCTGCCCATCACTCTCATAACTCGAATCCCCAAGCCGACCAGATCCTCTCCTTTCATCAACTCCTTCACCTCCAAACAAAAATGGATGGTTTAGATGCATTTTAGCTAGCTGGCAAACCCACATGGACCTGCAAAGTCACATGATGAAGATTGACCAAGATTCAACAAGGGCATGACTGGAAATGTACAAGATTAGGGTTTTAGTTTTTCATTCTTGTATTATTTTATTTTCAGCATCTAGATTATTCCTAGCTCTAGTATAAATACAAAGTCGGATTGTGACTTGTATTTTGTTCCAGTCTTTGTATTTTTTTTTAAATTAATGAAAATGAAACAAATTTAAAATACAATACTGAGTTCCCATTTTTTATCTGTTCTTTAGTATAATCTTTATTTAACTTGCAATTAGTATAAAGGTTTTCAAAGGTTGGTAGTTTTTAAAGAGTTTCAAAAGGATTTTATATATTCAGAAAGTTCAAATTTTCAATGAAGTGAAAGTGGATTTGAACATTTGAATCTTCTGAATTTGAGTTTATTTTAATTAAAAAACGTTTTCAAAAGATTTTCTAGATCAGTTTAACAAGGTTCTTCCATTAAAATCAGTTTTCTAAGATTTTCTCAAAATCTTTTATTTTTCTTACTGCTTACTGTAGCAAAAGCTATCACAAGCCTGACAAGCTTGTGATAGGCTTCTACTACTTGAAGTTTTTTTCTTGTTTGGTGGTGTATGTGCAGGTACCAACAAGAGGAAATCAAGCAATCATCATTCCATTTCCATTTTTCATTTTTTTTATAGAAGACATATTGCACCCTGGTTCTGTTGTTGAACCTCAGCAGGGTTCTTGCAATTCTCCATAAGCTCCTTAAAAGCTCAGAACACCAACCTTTGGAAGGCATTCAGCTTGTAAGTGGCTTTGAACCCCTTTGGTTTATTTTTCTGAGTTTGATGTGATGCTTATGTGTTTGTTGTGAAATCTATTTGAATGAGCATTTAAGTGTTTATCCATGCTAGTTTAGGATCTTTATGCATGATTTGGTAGTTAGGAATTAGGTTTGAGCTGTTTAGATCACTTTTACTTTGTTAATTTTTTATTTCAAATATTAAGGGTGTGTTTGGGACTAGGGTTTAAGGTAAGACTTGTGACAATTATTGGCTAAAATCAGACTTAAACAGACTCCTTTGGTTAATGATAGTTAAAATCAGTCATTTGCTTTAGGTTTTGTAGGATAAAATTATATTTGCATGCTCAATTTGGGTGATATTAGCTAAAAAAGTCAGCAATCACACTTTTCTGCCTATTTGAGTGTACTTTTACTTGAAATCTTGTTGATTATTAGGAAAGGTGTTCATAGAGGATTGTGTTAGGTCCTGGTGTGTTTTGGTGATTGAATTGAGCAAGTTTGGTGAGCCCAAAATCCACCAAACTGCCAAGTGCAACAGCAAAGGACCCAAGGCCCCTTTTCTGTATACCAGTAACTGTATATGGCCTCTTGTGTTTGATTTTTGTATTTGAGTTGTGTTTTTTCCTGTTTATCTTGACTCCCCACACTTCACTGAGTGTGGGGGTGCCACTCTTGTCCAAAAATACCAATCAAAGCTCAAGTTACAACCACAAAGGTCCACAGACCTTGATATTGCACTAGCAGTGGGAACTTCATTACCCCTGCTAGTGCTATAGTTTCCCTTGCTTGTGCTAAAGGAAAAAAGTCCACAAGTGTCATTGTCAGAAACTTAGAAATTTGTCTTTAGTGAACTTTTTTAGGATTTAGGTCTTCAAATTAGTTTCAAAATTTTTCTTATTTAATTTCTGATTTTTCAGTATAATTTATTTTCCAGTT
Organism: Glebionis coronaria; assembly: GCA_025667525.1. Classification (NCBI taxonomy): domain Eukaryota; kingdom Viridiplantae; phylum Streptophyta; class Magnoliopsida; order Asterales; family Asteraceae; genus Glebionis; species Glebionis coronaria. Next base: position 143,355,479 of record CM046876.1, on the reverse strand, counting down.
ACTGTTCGTTAAGCATTTTTTTAGATTAAATAGCTTATTTAATTACTTTTTAATTACTGTTTTTTAGAATTTAGTGTAAAAAATTATTATTTTTCACTTTTAAAATTTTTCCTAGACTTAGAATTATATTTTAAGATTTTTGGTTTTAAAAATATTCACTGTTCACTTTTTAATTATTTTTTATAATTAATTTAAGTTAATTAGGGTTTAATTATTATTCAGTTTTGTCTTTTAGTGCAAGATTTTACATTTTTTAAACTTTTTCAATTTTCTACTGTTCATTAGGGTAAATTAGGATCTTTAAAATTGTTAAATTAATTTTGGCATTATTTTATTATTTTTATGATTATTTTAGTTTAAAAAATAGTTTTTAGTGTTTTAAAAATAGAAAAATAGTTTTTAAAATTTAGGAAAAATAGTTTTTAGTCTTTAAATAATATTAGTTGGTTATTAGTTCAATAAATTAATATTTTGGGCATTTTGTTAATTATATTTAATTTTTGGGCTTTAATTAGCATTAAAAATTGAATATTTAATTAATAAAAGGTTTAAAAATATATTTGTTGGATTTTTATTCTAATTTATATTATTTAAGACTTAGTTTAATATTTTTAGTTAATTTTTAGGTTTCATTTTTAATTTCGTCACGTTTTACGTATTTACGTTCGCGTTTTACGTCAACGTCGTAGTTTAATCGTAGTCGTAGCTCGTCTTTACTTTTTCTCTTCTCAACCAAAAACGTCACTAATCCAAACATTGTTATTTTATATATTGGCACATTAATACACACACCTCCTTCGAGAACGAACTTGGAATTTATTCGTCTTCACGGTTTTCCTAAATCGTGTCGATTAATACTTACCGCATTTATACGTTGTTTTCCTAAACGCGTATTTCTACACCTATCATTTTTGGCGCCGCTGCCGGGGAGGTGTTTAGTGTGCCATTATTAGTATCGTGTTTGTGTGAGTAGTGCGTTTTAGCTTTTCATTTTTTTGGAAAGCGTGAATATCGTACATACTCATTTTTGTTATTTTTCATTAATATAGTATAATATCCAAATAAATCGTGTTTAGTTTTCCTAAATTAAACACACAACAATCATTTTACTATATTGTAGATATATTGGTTTTCGTTTTTATTGTGAATATATTATTACTATATTGTATCTACGTAAAAACAATAAATATACAAGTACTCCAAAAGCGTGAAAACGCAACCTTGATTCGGGATTTCATCACTCGATCATTGTATTCGAATCTAAAGCAAAAGTTTAAAGGCAAAATAGATAAATACTTTCGTGAGGCTTAATTTCAATTAACACAAACTATAAGGTGGGTATAAGGCGGTTGTATTTCACGACCTAAGGGAAAAAGGCTCTTAAGTGCTTAGCGCCGCCTCGTTTCCCCCGCTTGCTTGTGCGTGTTTTGAGAAAGAAGGCTAATCGAGGGTTTGCCGCCCAAGTATTATCTATGTATATTATATTTGCTTGTGTTTTCAAGATTAAACCCTCTTGAACGTTTTGGTGTTCCACCAACGTTCTAAAGTCATCGAAGGCGTTCACTCCACGTGATCGTTTTCATTCTTTGAGGCTCCTTTAATCGAGAAAGTCGATTCGAGGAGAGATTTGTAGATTTTTGTCTACGTAATACATTCAAAAATCCAAAAAAATTAAAAAACCAAAAAAATTGAAAAAATCGAAAAAACCGCAAAAAGAATCTTCTTTGCTACCACCCATTCTACGCTTAGTGCATGCGCACTCAATCGAAGGACTATTCCAATTCTAGTGAAGCTTCGAATCGACGCAATCGTAATCGAAGGAATCGACGACGTAGACGAGAATTAGAAACCGACGTTCCTAATATCGTTGTTGAAGAAACCGTAGAGGAGATGGCCGATAATCGTTCGATGATGGAATTGCTCCAAGCGCCCACCGAGGGTTATGGAGACGCGATCGTAATTCCCGCTATCGAGGCGGAGAATTTTGAGATCAAGAGCGGAATGCTTTCGTTGATCCAAGCTACGAAGTTTCGAGTTCGTGAAGCCGATAATCCTCACGACCATATTCGGAATTTTGATCGTCTTTTGGCCACGAGCAAGTTTAAGAACGTCGACACCGATGTCGTCAAGCTTATGCTTTTTCCGTACTCGCTCGATGGTGCCGCCAAGGATTGGTACGAGAAAGAGCCACCTAATTCGATAGTTACGTGGAAGGATCTCGTTTCCAAGTTCGTTAATTATTTTTTCCCACCGTCTAAGACAACATTTTTCAAAAACGAGATTACAAAATTTGAGCAAAAACCGAATGAATCTTTTAGAGACGCGTGGGATCGCTTTAAGGAATTGCTTAGGCAATGTCCTCACCATGGTTTTTCCGAGTTGCACCAAATCGATACGTTTTACAACGGTCTTAATTTTCACGAACAAGACTCGTTGAATTCCGCCGTCGGTGGCAACTTTTTGTGTAAGACTCCGAAAGATGCATTGATAATTATCGAAAACCGATCCAAGGTTTACCAACTCCGCAACGCACCGAGTGTTGCCAATGTCGCCAATGTTAGTAGTTCTAATCGCGACATTGAGAGAGTTGATGCAAAAGTCGACAAGTTGACGAATGTGTTCACGTCTTTTCTCGTTGAGATGCAAAAGAAAGACGCTCCCTCTACGGTGAAAGCGGTTGAGGTTTCGTGTACGTTTTGTGGTGGACCTCATAATTATTACGAGTGTGCGGCTACGGATGGCCAAACGTCGAATGTGAGTGCGTTAAATGGGAACAACAATTTTTCTAATCAAAATAACGCGGGTTCATCACAACAAGGCAATTATAACCAAGGCAACAATTTTCAAAACCGAAACAATTTTCAAGGAAATAATCAACAAGGAAATTTTTCGAATCAAAATCAAGGAGGTTATAATCAAGGTCGTAATATAACTTGGCAAAATCGAGATAACAATCAAGGAAATAATTTTTCAAGTGGGAATCAAAACAATTTTCAAAGAAGTAATCAAAACCAAGGGAACTTTAATTCTAATCAAAATAGTTCGTCAAACGATTTTCAAAATTACATGAAAACGAATGAGGCTAATATGAGACGATTAGAGGGAGAAATTGGTACTTTAAAAAACGACTTTACAAATACTTTGAATTTGCAAAACACGAAGATTGAGCAAGGGCAAATTGATATTAAAAAGATGTTTTCGGCCATAATGAACAAAGCCTCGGGTTCGTCATCAAATTCGTTACCTAGTGACACCGTTGCTAATCCGAAAGAACAATGTAAAGCCGCCTCGTCTCGTGAGAAAGGTCGTGTGATTACCCCTAACCTTGAAGGATTCCGTGTTGTTTATCCCTCTCAACCCTCGACTTCTAAAACGTCTTCTTGTTCTAAAGTCGATGGGGTGGACGTGGCGACCAAGGAAAAGAGTGCACACCCTCGTGTACCTCAAATTCCATCCACGGTTCAAAAAGAGAGCTTTGTCGACCTTACCAAAGTAACCCTTGAAGAAACTTGTGCTTCGATCCTTCTTAAAAAACCCAAAAGGCGTATGCCGAGAAAGGAAAAGGATCCGGGCCAATTTCTACTACCTTGTGATTTTTCCGAGATTGAGGGATGTTTAGCCCTTGCCGATTTAGGTGCTAGCATCAATCTCATGCCTCATTCTCTTTGGAAATTGATGAGATTGCCTTCCCTTACCCCGACGAACATGACAATCAAGCTTGCAAATTGTACACCGTTAATACCAATTGGAATAGCCGAGGATGTCTATGTTAGGATTAGAAAGTTTGTTTTTCCCGCGGATTTCGTTATATCCGATTACGAGTGTGACCCTAAATGTCCCATTATTTTAGGCCGACCATTCTTATCGACGGATCGAACCGTAATCGACGTTCACGAGGGGAGACTTACTATGAGATATGGGGATGAGAAAATAGACTTTTTCGCTAGAAAATCCCAAGGGTTTAATGAGAATGAAAAAACCGAGGTTTCAAAACCTAATGATTCAAATTCTAATGATTTCAAAATGTTTACTTTAGCGGAAAGAATGAAGCTTGATGCATGTTTTGAAAGAATTAAGAAAAACGGTTTTAAAGATGATGATTTTAATGATAAAGAATACGTGTACCTAATCCAAAAGGGTATGTGTAAATTTATGGATGAAAACTCACTTTGGGATGTTTTTAGCGAAACAAGTGAACCACCAATTCCGAAGGGCGACGTTAGTGCCATCACGACAAAGACCAATATGGGCTCGTCTTCACCACCTTCGAAGGACCACGTCTTTGAGGCTTCAACTTCTAACTCCATCGAAGTGCCTCCTTTGCCTAGCCCAACACCCGTTGAGGCTAAAGGGTTTATCGACATCGATCCTCTCGTCTTAGAAAAGTCACCTAAGCATAGTCATTTGACTTGTAAGTCCATGGTTGTGAGTGCTCACATCGACTCTTTCTTTGACGATGACGATGGCGATTTTGCCGAGCTTGATCACATACTTCGAAATCCACATGCAATTTTTGATTCTCCTAAGAAGAAACATGTGAAGTACGATGATTATGAGTTTGATCCCGAGATTGAGGAAATCATTGAACGAGAGCTAGCTCTTATGCCTTCACTTCCACCTACGAGTGAGGTCGATCTTTCCAAAATCGAGGATGAACTAAATGAGTTGGAAAGTCTTATTTTCGATGACGAACCAACTCATGTGACCACTAAAAATCCCATTCTCGAGGAGTTACCTAATCAACACTCCTCATTTGAGAATGACGTTTACCACATTCGTGAGGATCTAACTTATCAACGATTCCCACAAAAGAATGATGGTTTCGTGCTTGATCGTGATCTTTTCGAGAGAGTTTCTAAGATACTCAAGGAGGGGAATGACAAACCTTGGTTTGACAAGCCTATCTTTGATGAAGAAATCGATGAGATCGACGTTCATGAGGATGACGAGTATGTAGACCCCGAGGGGGCGGTGTTCTTTATTGACAAACGTTTTGAGAACTTATATAATCCGCCACCCCCTCCCGCCAAAGACTTAAATGTGAGGATTTTTAGCGCGACTAATTTTGAATTTGAACCGCCAAATATTTTCGACATTATCAAATCGGGTTTTCAGAAAGAGTTTAAAAACGATGAAAAAGGAAAAGATTTTGAAAATGTTTTAAAAGATTTTTCTACATGTTTAACTCCGTCATCACCGCGTTTTATGAGTGCTACCACCTCGTCTACTCCTTTTGACGACGGTTGGTGTGGTTTTAGTGTGGGGGAAGCCCCAAATGTTCCCTCCCATTTCTCCACCGAGGACGAGATTTACGATCCCGGAATTACTTGTAAAGGGAAATCTCGGTCTTCCACCGATGCAATAAATGGAAAATCTTTTCGTTTGCTTGGTGTGAGTCTACCTCGAGTAGCTCATTATGTTGCCTTACCCATTGCCCCACCTTTCTACTTCTCATCTCTTTTCTTCTACCCCATTGGGGTTTGTGTTGGAGTAGCGTTGTTTCGTCTTTCATCCGAAAACGAAGACGCTATCTTTGACCCCGGTATACGTTTATCGGGTTTTTAAAGTACTCCATGTACTTTTGGGCCTTGTTTATCATGTAAGCCCCACTAAAAATGACCATACCAAGGTTATCCCTAAATGATCACATTTATGGGGATTCGAGTCGAGCTTTTGACTCAGTTATCAAAAACAAGGTGCCTCGTGGGGGATTCTCATGCTTATCCTTGTAAATATTATTGCTTTCTTAGTTTAATGTAACAAGGGGACTTGTGCTCTTCCTACCTTTGTTCCGTGGTTGTTTGTGATTGTGATGTATTAGGTTCATCGTCATCATTGAAGCCTCTCGTGTTCGTTTTATGGATCACTCGAGCTTCGATCGTTGCCTTTGGAAATTCCGATATCCGATGATATCCTTTTATGTTCTAACGTTTATCTTATTAGCATAATTCATAAACGGCTTTTAGGTTATTCGTTTTACCCTTTCCATGCTCGAGATTAAGCATTCGACTTCGTCTCTAGTATGGGGGTGTTTACACCCCTAGACTCGAAACATTGAGGACAATGTTTAGTTTTAGTATGGGGGTGAGTAGATACTTCACCTTGCTTACGTCAACACGCAATCCAATATTCATCTTTTTGTTATCGTTTTATGCAAAATAAGGCTAAAAATGGCCAAATTTTAAAATTTTTCTAGTTTTTCATAAGTGTTTAAGACACAAATGTAGGTTTTCCGATGGTGAGAACGAGAGTAATTTTTGACTCGATCGTGCGTGTTGAGCACTTAGCTTCGATTCCTTAACTTTTTTAGGCTAAGTCTCTTAAATGAGGACGAGAAATGATAGAGTTATTTATAAGTCTCGTAATCGTCATGATCTTATGTGTAGTAATTATTAGTCTATTCTCCCCACGCTTTTTCATAATAAATTGTTAATAAATATTGATTTGGCGGTTTAGTCACTATTGGTGGGTTTCTAATTTGTTTTGGTAGCTTCCATGTAATTAAATTAGGAAAACATTAAGGTATCGCCAGCATCACGGTTTTGAAGTATTGGCACCCGAATAATCGAAAGCTTCACCTAATAATAAGATTTCAAGTGCTCACCTAAATTAAGCAAAAATTTGAAGCTCACAAGGCCGAAAAATCTATGCCCAAATTGAAAGTGAATCAAGCCTTAATCTTCGAAGCTTTAAAGATCCAAAATTCGCTTTAGCGTGAGGATATACGTCTTTGGCTAATAAAACCACCGATGAGGCGGATAATAAAAGGCAAGGCAAGACCGAAGTCATAATAAAAGCTTCATGGCGAAGTTGAATAAAAGATGGAGGTAAACCAAAGATAATAAGGCCCTTCCGTTAGGGGGCGTATAAAAGTCTTGGTAATAAGTCTCATGTTCAAAACCGTTATAAAACCGTGTTTATCGATCCTTCTTGTTGACTTAATTTTTTGACATCGTTGTCTATTAGGATGAATTATTGATTTAATGATTTTGGTTACACCGTTAAGTTTCTATTTTTAGACTTAATCTCTATTCACGCATAAGTCAATGATGTATCCTCGTGATCATTAAGACAAAATAAAATATAAGAGATACCAATTAGGAATAAGGGAGTTTAGGTTCGTAATTAACACTCATGAGATGTGTTCGTGTTGCTAACTTATAATAACAATGATCTCGTTACACGCTTAGCATGGAATTGGGTGAAAATCGAGGATGACGAAATTATTTCTAACGAAGCATTCACGTGTTCTTGTTCTATGATCCCAAAAGTCACTTTATCGTGATGAAAACAATACATTATGTCTAAAACGCATGTAGTAGTTTATTTAAATTTATGTCTTGAATAAAAGTCATAATAAAATGAATTTTGGAAGTTCTATGATACTTAATTCTAGCATTGCGTGGGGACACGGCAATGGTTTAGTATGGGGGAGTGATGAGACTGTGTTTATACATAGTCTCATCGTCCAAATCGGGCTTAAAATGCTTAAAATATCATCAAAATACCCCAATATATGCCTGTGTTTGTTCATTGTGTATTTTAGGTATGGATATCGTGAATTCACCAAAAAATCAAAGGAATCAAGCAAAAACGAACACGGGAAACGAATCCGCACAAAGAACCGGACCCGAATCATGAATTTCTAGTCAAGTCCTTGAAGATTGAAGAATTGGCAAGAATGGTCCCTCTACTTTTGAAGACTTGACATTTTATACCCTTGCAAAACTCATAATTGCATTTGGGTCCCTAAAATGTTGATTATATACAAGATTGGCCCTTGAAGATCTCAAAATTCACAAGTTTAGTCCTTGTTTTCATGACTATAACTTGGAAGGACTAAACATGCCAACTGCCCAAAGTTCTTACAAAGGAAAAATGAGTTTTTGGTTGTTTGATACAAATGAACGAATGTTGGGAGCCTAGGGACCTAATGTGACCAGACACCAAACTACCCTCCTCCACTTATATCCTGACACGTCACCTCCCAGCCACTTACATCCAAACACGTCACAACCCACTCACTAATTTTATTTAATCTGTTTTTAAACTTTAAATTACGTGGGAAACATAATCCTCACCCTAAACCTGCATCAAACTCAACTGTTCACTATATTAGAACCCTAATCCTCCTCTCTATCAAATCAAAGGGGTTTTGTTTGGAAGCTTCCAGAAACACAATTGATAATCACTTAAAACAAACCCCACACCCAGAAACATGCCACATGGGTTGTGGTCCTCACACAAGCACTCCCCTGCCCATCACTCTCATAACTCGAATCCCCAAGCCGACCAGATCCTCTCCTCTCATCAACTCCTTCACCTCCAAACAAAAATGGATGGTTTAGATGCATTTTAGCTAGCTGGCAAACCCACATGGACCTGCAAAGTCACATGATGAAGATTGACGAAGATTCAACAAGGGCATGACTGGAAATGTACAAGATTAGGGTTTTAGTTTTTCATTCTTGTATTATTTTATTTTCAGCATCTAGATTATTCCTAGCTCTAGTATAAATACAAAGTCGGATTGTGACTTGTATTTTGTTCCAGTCTTTGTATTTTTTTTTTAAATTAATGAAAATGAAACAAATTTAAAATACAATACTGAGTTCCCTTTTTTTATCTGTTCTTTAGTATAATCTTTATTTAACTTGCAATTAGTATAAAGGTTTTCAAAGGTTGGTAGTTTTTAAAGAGTTTCAAAAGGATTTTATATATTCAGAAAGTTCAAATTTTCAATGAAGTGAAAGTGGATTTGAACATTTGAATCTTCTGAATTTGAGTTTATTTTAATTAAAAAACGTTTTCAAAAGATTTTCTAGATCAGTTTAACAAGGTTCTTCCATTAAAATCAGTTTTCTAAGATTTTCACAAAATCTTTTATTTTTCTTACTGCGTACTGTAGCAAAAGCTATCACAAGCCTGACAAGCTTGTGATAGGCTTCTACTACTTGAATTTTTTTTCTTGTTTGGTGGTGTATGTGCATGTACCAACAAGAGGAAATCAAGCAATCATCATTCCATTTCCATTTTTCATTTTTTTATAGAAGACATATTGCACCCTGGTTCTGTTGTTGAATCTCAGCAGGGTTCTTGCAATTCTCCATAAGCTCCTTAAAAGCTCAGAACACCAACCTTTGGAAGGCATTCAGCTTGTAAGTGGCTTTGAACCCCTTTGGTTTATTTTTCTGAGTTTGATGTGATGCTTATGTGTTTGTTGTGAAATCTATTTGAATGAGCATTTAAGTGTTTATCCATGCTAGTTTAGGATCTTTATGCATGATTTGGTAGTTAGGAATTAGGTTTGAGCTGTTTAGATCACTTTTACTTTGTTAATTTTTGATTTCAGATATTAAGGGTGTGTTTGGGACTAGGGTTTAAGGTAAGACTTGTGACAATTCTTGGCTAAAATCAGACTTAAACAGACTCCTTTGGTTAATGATAGTTAAAATCAGTCATTTGCTTTAGGTTTTGTAGGATAAAATTATATTTGCATGCTCAATTTGGGTGATATTAGCTAAAAAATCAGCAATCACACTTTTCTGCCTATTTGAGTGTAATTTTACTTGAAATCTTGTTGATTATTAGGAAAGGTGTTCATAGAGGATTGTGTTAGGTCCTGGTGTGTTTTGGTGATTGAATTGAGCAAGTTTGGTGAGCCCAAAATCCACCAAACTGCCAAGTGCAACAACAAAGGACCCAAGGCCCCTTTTCTGTATACCAGTAACTGTATATGGCCTCTTGTGTTTGATTTTTGTATTTGAGTTGTGTTTTTTCCTGTTTATCTTGACTCCCCACACTTCACTGAGTGTGGGGGTGCCACTCTTGTCCAAAAATACCAATCAAAGCTCAAGTTACAACCACAAAGGTCCACAGACCTTGATATTGCACTAGCAGTGGGAACTTCATTACCCCTGCTAGTGCTATAATTTCCCTTGCTTGTGCTAAAGGACAAAAGTCCACAAGTGTCATTGTCAGAAACTTAGAAATTTGTCTTTAGTGAACTTTTTTAGGATTTAGGTCTTCAAATTAGTTTCAAAATTTTTCTTATTTAATTTCTGATTTTTCAGTATAATTTATTTTCTAGTTACTGTTCATTAAGCATTTTTTAGATTAAATAGATTATTTAATTACTTTTTAATTACTGTTTTTTGGAATTTAGTGTAAAAAATTATTATTTTTCACTTTTAAAATTTTTCCTAGACTTAGAATTATATTTTAAGATTTTTGGTTTTAAAAATATTCACTGTTCACTTTTTAATTTATTTTTATAATTAATTTAAGTTAATTAGGGTTTAATTATTATTCAGTTTTGTCTTTTAGTGCAAGATTTTACATTTTTTAAACTTTTTCAATTTTCTACTGTTCATTAGGGTAAATTAGGATTTTTAAAATTGTTAAATTAATTTTGGCATTATTTTATTATTTTTATGATTATTTTAGTTTAAAAAATAGTTTTTAGTGTTTTAAAAATAGAAAAATAGTTTTTAAAATTTAGGAAAAATAGTTTTTAGTCTTTAAATAATATAAGTTGGTTATTAGTTCAATAAATTAATATTTTGGGCATTTTGTTAATTATATTTAATTTTTGGGCTTTAATTAGCATTAAAAATTAAATATTTAATTAATAAAAGGTTTAAAAATATATTTGTTGGATTTTTATTCTTATTTATATTATTTAAGACTTAGTTTAATATTTTTAATTAATTTTTAGGTTTCATTTTTAATTTCGTCACGTTTTACGTATTTACGTTCGCGTTTTACGTTAACGTCGTAGTTTAATCGTAGTCGTAGCTCGTCTTTACTTTTTCTCTTCTCAACCAAAAATGTCACTAATCCAAACATTGTTATTTTATATATTGGCACATTAATACACACACCTCCTTCGAGAACGAACTTGGAATTTATTCGTCTTCACGGTTTTCCTAAATCGTGTCGATTAATACTTACCGCATTTATACGTTGTTTTCCTAAACGCGTATTTCTACACCTATCACCTGTGATTAGGTAGATTCAATTAAGAATCACCTTGACAGGGTTTCGCGGCTGTACTAGCCGTTCTCTTTACTCGACCGTCTCAAAGCAAGACTGCGATCATAAAGAGTGAATCAATTGGATAAATATCCGCTTGATTAAAGTCGTCAATTCAAATTCCTGGAACAAGTTTGATTCATTAAGAATCTTACCATTGTTGCTTTCCAGTTGACACAAGTTTGATTCATAAGAATCTCACAAGTTACCTACCGTAGCGCTATTTGATGTTGACGCTAGAAGGATTTCCATTCGTCACTGTGAATATTAATTAATATCACTCTGAATGTTTTGGCAAGACCATAAAGATATTGCGTAGAAACCTGAAACAAGTTTGAATCAATTCAGAATCAAACCACTGTTGCTTTTCAGTTTTACATATGTTCAATTCATAACGAATCTTGCATATGACCTACCGCAGTGCTGTTTGATGTTAACACTGGAAGGATTTCCACTCATCATTTTGAATACTAAATAGTATCACTCTGAGTGTTCTAGCAATATCACAAGGATATAGCGTAGGACTCTCTTGATCTTCATCCGTGTGTCCTAACGAGATTTGATTGATCTCTTGGCTCTAGACTCGATTTGTGCACTTTTAGTGGTCGGAGGCTGGAGCAGATGCCACCTATTCAATATCAACTATCTCGGAGTGAGAAAGTCAATAGAAGTCGTGTTGATCTCCGTGACAATAAAACAAACTTCTTTTGAGAGAAGCCTGAGTGGCTAGAAAAGGGTTGTGCTTCACATCACTGGGTCCATGAGGAGTTTGTCTTCATGATGAGTTGACCCAGTTTCTGCCTAAGTTGTATGGAGGGCTTCTTTCTTTAGACCCTTTATCCTTACATTTCTTTTTCATTCTTCAACCCCTTCAATGCTTACCAAGACATCATTAATAGCACCTTGTTGTGATTGTTCCAGTGCTATCATCAGTACTTAGTCGGCATTCAGCTACGTTCACATTCTACTCCATCTTTCCTAAGGACTTCTAATAATCTATTGGATTGTCCCTGGGAAGATCCCTCCGGTTCTGGTTGGATCATAGGACTTAAACCTAAACACCCTTTTGACACCAATAACGTCGTGAATTTAAAGATGTTGTGGGTATTTGATCGTAACCATGAAAACCACTTTAAATTCTAACAAAGTGTTTGAAAAACATTTAACACCTTGCTAGTTTTGTCGTTTCAGAAATGCTCCCCCTTCACATGTGCATCGATAATCGAAAGTGTTTCGCACATGAAGTTAAGAGTTAAAGTGCTTGAGTCTTATATAAGATCACATTTTAATCACATTTTCTCCCCTATCTCTAATATATAAAATCTTTTGATATTAGAGATACCAAATTTGATTAAAATATATTTTGAAATTAGTCTTGAAAATCTCCGGGAGAAAGATATGTTAATCTGTTGCATGAAATTAAAATGCTCCCCCTGAAAAATTGATCCAATTGAATTGTCATTGTGAGGATGTGATCCACATTTCTCTTTTTGAGGATGGGAGTTGTTGAACACATAATTTTTGAAAGATTTTGAATAATCATTGAAAAAATCTTGAAAAAATTGTGTTCAACGCTTTTTGCAAAATCCTATTTCTTTTTGTCGAAGAGGTTTTTCTAGAGCATAAACTTGAGTTCATAGACTTTGAATGTCTTGACGAATCCACTCAAGTGTAAGAAGATTGAACTTATTTTGCTAAGGGTAAGAGTACTAAATCGTACACTCCCCCGTGAAGATAGTTTCGGGTTGCAATCTGAAAGTGATTACAAACCATTGTGTTGAGCTCAAAACGTTGAATGTTTTGTGACAAGCTCAACCCAAGATAAATTGCTCTACCCGTTGTTGGAAAATATTGTCCAAAATAGACAATTTCTTTTTGAAAAGATAGAAATGACATGTTTTGAAAAATATTTACAACTTTCATTCGAGCTTTATGTACACACCCGTGTCGTTATTGAGCGACATTTCTAGGTACGTCCATATTATCGATACTGAAAGGCATGTCGAGAAGAATATTTTTGGATTATCAAAGATTTTTTAATTTTGTAGTTTTCTTTTTCATTAATATTTACAGGTAGATGTTTGATAGATGAATCAAGCAGGCTTCTTTGCCAGAACCTCCAGTTCTGCTGGAGTCAAACATCTCATACCAATTTGCCTAACTAGATACGCAAACCTCTCTTTCGAAAGAGCTTTTGTAAATAAGTCGACTAATTGGTAATCAGTTCCAACAAAGTATAATTCAACAATACCCTTTTCAACTTGTTCCTTAATGAAGTGATATCTGACATCAATGTGCTTCGTGCGGGAATGCTGAACCGGATTGCAGGAGATGGCTATGGCCGACTTTGAGTCACAGTACATAGGTACTTTATCAAAATGGAAGCCATATTCCGTGAGTTGTGTTCTCATCCAAAGAACTTGAGCACAACACGCAGATAGAGACACATACTCCGCTTCGGCTGATGAAAGTGACGTGCAATCCTGCTTCTTGGAAGACCATCCCACAAGCTTATCTTGTCCTAGAAATTGTGCACCACCAGAAGTACTTTTACGTGTATCAAGACACCCTGCATGATCAGAATCTGAATAGGCCGTTAGAAAGAAACCGGTTTCCCTCGGATACCAGAGTCCCATGTTAATGGTATTCTTAAGGTACCGAAATATCCGTTTAACCTCCTTGAGGTGCTTTTCAGTGGGTCGTGCTTGATATCGTGCACAGTAACATGTAGCATGATGAATATCAGGTCTGCTTGCTGTCAAGTACATGAGGGACCCGATCATGGAACAATATCTCGTTTGATCTATGGGTAATCCCTCCAAATCAGCATCTAGGGATGTGGTTGATAATGGTGTCCCAACGGGGTCACATGATGTCATACCATGCTTTGTGATTATCTCATGACAATACTTAGCTTGGTTAATAAAGATACCACTTGGGGATTGGTGAACTTGAATTCCTAGAAAGAATTTTAGTTCGCCCATCATAGACATTTCAAATCTGTTGTGCATTACTTTTTCAAACCGTTTTGAAAGTTTTGGGTTTGTAGACCCGAAAATAATGTCATCAACATAAATTTGCTCAAGCAAAATGTCATCCCCATATTGATAAGTGAACAAAGTTAAATCAATGGAACCTTTTGAGAAACCTTTGGAGACCAGAAATTTTGAGAGCTCGTCGTACCACGCCCTTTGAGCTTGCTTGAGTCCATATAGTGCTTTGTGGAGACGATACACCTTGTCAGGATAATGAGGATTGACGAATCCTTCTGGCTGCGTGACATAGACTTCTTCCTTCAAAGGACCGTTAAGAAATGTCATCTTTACGTCCATTTGGTAGACAATGAATCCCTTATGTGCAACATAAGCAAGAAAAATCCTGACCGCTTCCATTCGAGCTACTGGTGCAAATGATTCTTCAAAATCAATACCCTCTTTTTGTCCATACCCTTTAGCCACTAGCCTAGATTTATTCTTGATGATCGTGTTCTCTTCATCCATCTTGTTTTTCCAGATCCATCGAAGATTTAATGGTGTTACATCGTATGGTTTGTCAACAAGTTCCCAGACTTTAAGTCTTTCAAATTGTTGAAGTTCATCCGTCATCGATTCAATCCAAGCATGATCAGCCATGGCTTCTTTGATGTTTTTCGGTTCAGTTGTACTCACGGCGAGTGCAAACATACAAACATCGCCATCGGTTGCTAGTTGTCGTCTTGTACGAATAGGCTGTGAAGGGTTTCCAATTACGTGAACCAAAGGATGATCTTGGGTCCAATGATGTGTGGAAGGATGTCGTTGATAAAACGTATGCATATTCAACATGGCGAGTAGAAGACTCTCCAGTTTCGTGTACCGGTGTACCGAATGGGTTGATAAATTCATCTTCGTCAGATAATACATTGTCTGCTTGATTTGTGTTCTCTGGAGCAATGACAGTAGTTGTGGATGTTGTAGGATCAATTGTTGAAGTGATATTCTGAGGAGGTAAATCTGCAGCAACCCGTGTTGAAGTAGATGAAGTTGTATCCATTTGTTGATGATGATCGGTATCATCATTCATATCATGAGTGACAGCGGAAGACTTCGATACAACTTGTTTCTCCCCCGTGAAATATTCATCATACATTGGTCCATATAACATTTCCAACTCTTCAATTGTCGTGTCCACTGTCATATCTGCTCTAGGAACATGTTCAGGAACCAGCTTTGAACTTGACGGTTCATTGCTGTGGTCTTGAGTTCCGAGTTCAGTGCGGTTGTGAACGGAAGTCGTTTGTCGTTGTGGGTCGGGACTTAAACTGTTTTGTTCAAGTGCCATTTCTTGTAATTCATCAAATCGAATGTGAATAGTCTCGACAATCAATTTTGTTCTCTTGTTGTACACTCTATACCCCTTAGACTGAGTTGCATATTCCACAAGAATACATGCATCACCTTTCTCTTTCATTTTATCCAAATTCTCACCATCTCGAATAATGTAACAAGTACATCCAAAAACATGAAGGTGTTTGAGTGAAGGTTTTCGATCATGAATTATGTGATATGGTGTCTTTTCGTGTCTTGGGATAATTAAGGAGCGGTTTTGTGTGTAGCATGCGGTTGACACGGCTTCGGCCCAAAAGTACAGTGGAAGTTTTGAAGCGGATAATAATGTTCGAGCAGTCTCAACTAAAGTACGGTTTCGTCTTTCAACAACTCCATTTTGTTCGGGTGTTAGAGCAATAGATGTTTCATGTTCAATCCCTTTGACTTCAAAAAAGTTTCTCAGTTTTGAATTCAAAAATTTTGTACCTTTATCAGTACGAACCACTTTAACTTGAGCTTGAAGACCACGTTGTATCAATTTAAGGAAGCTGATGAGAACGTCGGGTGTTTCTTCCTTGGACCTCAAGAAGTGAGTCCATGTGTACCTTGAGTAATTATCGACTATTACCAGAATATATTTCTTTCCATTGATACTCTGAACACGCATGGGACCACACAGATCCATGTGAAGAAGATCTAACCGTCCTTTAGAGCTTGGTGTGGTCTTTGTTTTGAAGCTACTTCGTTTAGCTTTACAAAGTTCACAAGAAGAACAAAGATGATCTTTGATGAATTTCAAGCTTGGAAGGCCTCTCACAATATCTTTCTTGGAAAGCAAGTTAATGGTATCAAAGTTGAGATGAGAAAGACGTTGATGCCATAACCATGCCTGAGTCGTTGAAGCTTTAGCCATGAAGCAAATTGGAGTTGATGAAGTTGTGTCTTGAAGTGAAATTGTGTAAAGATCAGTACCTCGTGTACCGGTAAGTAAGTCATTCCCATCATAATCACGAACAAAACATGTCTTCTTTCTGAAAGCAACTTCCAAATCCGCATCACAGAATTGACCAACCGAGAAAAGATTGTGATTGAGCCCTTCGACGTAGTATACCCTTTTTATCGTGATATTCCCCTGAACCAAATCTCCATATCCTAGGATCGGTGCAAATTGATCATTTCCAAATCGGACCGTACCCAGGAACTTCTCCACGAAGTTAATTAGAAGCTTGAGATTCCCCGTCATGTGCTTCGTGCATCCGGAGTCCAGTATGAAGAGAATTATTTGTATCACCTGCAGAAGAGTTAGAACACGATGGATCATTTGCTAAATTGGATACCACAGTATTTGTGATTATAGAATCATTAGTGTCCTTAGCAACATTTAAAGGCATACTAACACTCGTAGTCACATTTTCTGTCCTAACTTTAGGCATCCATTTATATCCGGGAGGACATTGATTAGCAAACCACCATTTCCAAGACTTACTAGCAGACTCATATAATTCCTTAATTTTGCTTCTAGGGTTCTTAGTGGTGGAGTCTGATGCATTACTTTTCTTAGTGAGAGTGGCACCATAATGGTTCACTTTGCGTTTGGGTTGACTAGCTCTAATAGGCATTGCAACTTGCTTCTTAGTTCTAGTATCTACGCCTTTGACTTTATTCATAGCACACATAGAATGATTAGCATTAGAACACTTTCCACATTTGACACAAACAAATTTCACATTCATAGCATTCAAAGCATTCACAGCATTCAAATCGTCATTACATGCGATTACAGACTTTTTATTCTTAAAAACATTCAAATTCCTAGGGTGTTCTTCTACTTCCTTCATCTTCCCTTGATTCTTGTGTTTCCAGACCTTATCATTCACTTGAGTGCTCTTAAGCTGAGGCTGGCTAACACTAGTAGTGGAGACTATTCCTGTAGTAGAAGACACACGAATATTAGTGTTTCTAGGAGTCTGATGCGAGTGAGTATCTTTGTTTGTGGGCTTAGTGGGCATTGATAGGTGTGTAAACACCCATCCTTTTTACCACTTAATTAAAATAATAACCGATCCAAAACGTGTATTGTATGTCTTTTATGTCGGATTTTATGCGTGGTTTGTGTTTTTGTTGTGATTTAGGACGAAATTGTGATAAGTGGAGAAAACACGGCATTTACGGGCTATTACTGAAGAAAAAGACGAAATATGAAGTCAAGAAGTCAAGAGCGCGAAAAGAACGGAAGTCCAAGACCAACTCTGAAGATTTATCGAAGAAAAAGTCGAAAGACGGAATTTTATCAAAAGCCGAAGAACTCAAGTCTATTTTATTGAAGAATTAAAAGACGAGTTCGAAGAAATCCCGAGCCATAAGTCATTAAAGTCCAAGATTAACAAAAGATTAAGAAGGGAAAGACTTAATGGTGCAATTAAGAAGAAAGGAAGGAGGGGAGGAAGTTTCCTCTAAACACCTTCCTAATCTCCTATAAATACCTCTCATTTTCATTTCATTAGTTTTGTTGGCTAAGGTGACAATTAGTCTTCCACCTTTATTTTTCTTGCACTTTAATTACTTGTCCATTTAAATACTTGTCTTGCACTTTTAATACCTTTTAATTCCAAGTAAGTGATTTTAATTTTGTTGCTTTAATCTTTATTTACATTTGATCAAGTTTCTTTTCATCATTCTCCTTCTACTTTTCTTCTTTTTGGTTCGGCTCAATTTCGGATTAAGCTAGCTTTTGCTTAATCCATTTGCTTATTTGATTAAAGGTTTTGTATTTTCTTTTCTTTTTAAGTGTCCATACGAAATTAGCCATAAGTTTGACAATCTTATGTGCTTATTTGGTATTTGGCTTAATCAATTTCCAAGTTTTCTTAAAAGTTTTACTTTTTTGAATTTTATTTCATTAAGTTTCATTTTATAAATTTTGAAAGGTTTTTACTTTTTAGCTTATTGTTTCGTTTGTCTTCATTTCATTTAAGTCTTTGTTACTGCTTATAGTTCTAGCTTATTTGGTTCTTGTGCTTATTACGAATTGTGCTCCATCGGAAAGTAAGGGATTTGGCATTGCGATAGCTCGGCTTTTCCATATTTCGATTGTGACAGAATTGGATCTAGGGATTCCACATTGCGACGGGGTGCATTCTCCACTTTCCGATAGTGACAGTATTGGGACTAAGGTTTGCATTCCGATCCGGGATTGCGATAGAGTGAAATATCCCCTTATTCCGATCAAGATTCCGATCGCACATTGCGATCGGGATTACGACGGCTCTTAAGGCTTGACTAAATCGAAGTGCTGCCCAATTTTCCTAAGCAACATTCCGATCTGGGGATTGCGATCTGAAGCTTTCCGATCTGAACAATATTCCGATCAAAGGTAAATTATTCCGATCAAGGTTGGTTCTACACATTCCGATCTGGGGTTGTTTGGTTATTCCGATCTGAAAAGGTGACATATTCCGATCTGGTGTTTTCAATCAACATTCTGATAGGGGTGTGTGTTCATTCCGATGGTGAGTCTGATCGGATTATATTCCGATTAGGGTGGTTTTTATATTTTTGTCTTGTTTAATTTTTAAGTTATCATTTTAATTACTTTGTCATATTTTAATTTCCTTCACGCTTTAAATTTCAAGTCATTTAACTAATTTACTTTTAAAAAGTTTTTAATTATTGCACAATTTAAGTTTTAAATAGGTTTAGATTTAATTAACCGTCATTTACTTTTACGTCTCGCACATTTAATTATACTACAACGACAAACATTTGTTTCACCAAAGAACGACTGAGTCGCACACTTAACTAGTTTTCAATTCGAAGAGACATACTTAAACGAACTAATTTTTATACGGGCCAAAAGCCCAGTATCAAATGGCGCCGCTGCCGGCTCTTTTCGTAAAGATTAACGGTTTTCTGTTAGAGACGCGTTGCTTTTTGGGATCCGTTCACTTGTGAGCGTTATTTTTCTTGCATAAAAAATTCAAAAAATCATAAAAAATAAAAAATTGATAAAAATCCATAAAAATTAAAAATTTCAAAAATCCAAAAAGATTTTATTTTATTGTGTATATATACTGTCTTTGTGTTTGGTTTCTTTTTCTTTTGCATTTTCAGGTGTATACGTACTAGATCTTCTAATTATCAAGAGCCCGAGACTCGAGAAGATTTAAGTATGTCAGGTGTTAACAACAACAATAATCCACCGCACCTCAACAATAACAACAATGTTCTTCCACAGCCCGATCTTCGGACAATGGAGGAGCTTTGTCAACCTACCATGTTTGGACGAGGAGGACCGATTGCGCCGATGCAAATCACGGCTCCTGAGTTTTCGTTGAAGCACCACATGATTCAGCAAGTGCAAACTAACCCATTCCGTGGATTTCCTGATGATGATGCCAACAAACACCTCGAGAAGTTCATTACAATCACCCAAAGCATGAAGTTGCCTGGTGCCACAATGGATGTTCTTCGCCTACAACTCTTCCCACATACTTTATCGCATCATGCCGAGAAATGGTTTGATCGTCTTCCAAAGAATTCTATTCACACATGGGATGACATGACTCAACGCTTTTTGTCGCGCTACTTTCCACCATCCATGGTCACGAGCCTTCGCAATCAAATCAGCGGTTTCATGCAAGATCCCGATGAATCTCTTTTTGATGCTTTGGAAAGATATAATGTCTTGATTGATCGATGTCCAAACCACAACATGCTACATGTGACCTTAATTGATACTTTCTACAACGGTTTGACTTTTTGAGATCGTGATACGATTAATGCAGCCGCCGGTGGCACATTCATGAAAAGGAGACCCGAGGAGTGTAGAGAGCTAATTGAGAACATGACTACTCACCACAAAAACTGGGATTCCTCTGCTTCTTCAAGGAACAATCCGAGAGTCAAATTCTCTTCCACTTCAGCAAACCCTGATATGACCGAACTCACCCGCATGATGACTGAAATGAGCAAAAGTATCACGCTTCTCGCTTCAAACCAACAACAACAACAAGTTAAAGCGGTTGCTAATCCTTGTGAAACATGCGGCGGTCCTCACTCATACACCGATTGTCCTTCAACTCAAGGAAATCCGGAAAATGTGTATGCAGCTTATGGTAATTATTCACCGGAAAATTACAAAGCTCGACCGCAAGGGGATAGAAATTTGCTGAGTTACCAATCAAACAACTACCTTTCACCCGGTTTTTCTCCTCAAAACCAAAACCCCGCCAACAACTACACTAGAAGCAACCAAATCCCACCAAGAGCTTCTAATCCTTATCAACCACCCACTCAACAAACCCCACCCATTAACCCCGATGTTGAAGCCATCATGAGAACCCAAGGTGAGCAAATCAAGAATCTGCAGAGTCAAATTATCAATCTTAAAGGAGATATCACAAAGCAAGGAAATGAGATAAGATCCGAGCTTCGAGATAATATTCAATCCTCCTTCAGCAATCAAACCAATGATTTGAAGAATATGCTTGCTAGTTTCTTGCCCGCAGCTCAACCTTCTCCTTCGAGTTCTCTACCTTCAAACACCGTCACCAATCCGCGAGCAAATGTTAGTGCTATTACTACTCGTAGTGGAATTACCATTTCGATCCACCAATCCCACCCCCATCATCTACACCCCCTCCACCACCATTTATCCCTACTCCTCCTACACCTCATATTAGTGCACCATTACCGTCTCCGCCTCGTCATGACGATGTACCTAGGAAGGACCCTTCAACATCTCAACCTTTACCTACTTCACCTCCACCTTCACCACCCAAACCTAATATCCCATATCCCTCTCGTTTAGGCAAGACCAAAATTCTAACCAAGGATGACTCTGAAGTGTCACGCTATGTGAAGATGATCTCTCAAATGAACTTCAACATCAGCTTTCTTGAAGCACTTGTCCACATGCCGAAATTTGTCAAAGCATTCAAGGAATTGCTTAACAAGAAGGAAAAGTTGATTGAGCTCGCCAACACACGCTTAAATGAAAACTGCTCTGCAATTATTCTTAAAGAACTTCCGGAAAAGCTTGTAGATCCCGGTCGTTTTGTGTTGCCTTGTGTTTTCAACAAAACTAAAGAATTTGCTGCCCTTGCTGATCTCGGGGATTAATTTGATGCCATTGAGTGTTTGGAAAACACTATCATTACCCGACCTCACTCCAACAAAGATGACTCTTGAACTTGCAAATCGCACTCTCGCTTACCCCGTTGGTATAGCCGAAGACATGTTCATTAAAGTTGGCACATTTACTTTCCCGGTTGACTTCGTCGTTGTTGATTATGAAATGGACCCTCGTATTCCTTTAATACTTGGTCGGCCATTCTTAAGAACTGGACGAGCTTTAGTTGATGTGGCCAAAGGTGAGTTAATCTTAAGAGTCGAGAATGATTCACAAGTTTTTAAAATGGGGAAGCTTACTAGCAAATCCTTTGGAGGCCGAGAATCAGTGAATATGGTTAATGTGCTCGATGATTTTACCATCTACAACAATCCTCTATTCGACTCTTGCATTGATAATCCACTTTTTCATGGTGATGTGGATGATTCTCTATCCAATTTGGACGCTTCTCCCATTTATGATTCTCCACCGATCTTTGATGCTTATGATGATGATGATTCTAGCTCAGATTCAGATGATTTTGATGATTGTACTTCCGAGTATCCCGACCCGCCCACATACGATGATTTTGATGAGGCTGATACTCTTTCGAGCGATTCTTCACATGATGAAGATCCTCTGCCATCACTCGATCCTACTTTGGACGATTACTCATTTGAGGAAGATTTCTCTATGTTTCTTAATACTTACTTCCCTCATGAGAGTGATGCTCCTCTTTTGGACTTTGAAGATTATCTTCTTGATCCTACTTTGGATTTGAAGAACATTCTTTCAAAGGAGAAGAAACCGGTCGACACTAATATCCACAGCACGTATGAGTTAACACCTCTTTGTCCCCCTTCTGAGGACGAGGTTGTGCTTCTTCGCGGATCTTCTTCCCATTCTGCTGAGCCTGAGTGCTATTTTCCCTTAAAGGAAAAGGTGTTCGACCCCGGTATTGAAATCTTTAAGCCATCTCAGTATCCACCTGATGAAATAAAAGGAAATATCTTTGGAATTTATGGAAATCTGCTTGCACCACTTCACCCTTGCTTCCACCGTGCTCCATCGCTGCTTAAGGGAACCTTGCATATTCTTCTTTGGCTTGCCTTGTTCGCCTTAAGCTTGTGCTATTTGATGGACGAAAACTATGTCTTTGATCCTGGTGGATATATTTCATGCTTTTTCCTATGATGATCAAGGTCGAGTTAGGCTCACGACTCGGTTAACAAAAATCAAGCGCTTCTTGGGAGGCAACCCATGCATCTATCTTTTAGCTTTCTTTATCATAAGTGTAGGGGGAGACCCGTTGGTTTGCTATTTCCTCTCCTCTCTTCTACTAATCAGGGATTCGAGCTTCAATGATCCACTCTTGATGATTCTTGACGACCCGTGATTCCGTGTCCACTTCTTCCCGGTTCTATCCTAAACTCTTTTCGATTCACTATTTTATATTTTCTCAATATTAAAATAGGAATCTCTTTAGTTGTCCTTTCCTTAGCAAGATTTAAACAAAGTACACAATGTCCTAAGTGTAGGGGAGTTTACTCCCACATGCTTAAACATTGAGGACAATGTTTATGTTAAGTGTAGAGGGGACTTCTATCGAAGTTAAGTGGCCTTTTCCTTGTATTTGTCCTCATTTTAACCGGAAAATCAATTTTTCGACATTTTTCAAAATTTTTGATCTATTTTGGCCTATTAGTTTTTCCCTTTGTATAGTTATTTTCCTTCTTTGTTAGAATAAATGTTTAATAAAGTGGTTTTAATTTTCAAACGTTGTGAATCTTTTGACTCAACCCGAGTTTACTTATCTAAGTTACTCTAGCTAGTATCTTTAATGTGTTTAAGTCAAGTTTTGCTAGGCTTTTATATAGGGAGCTATAAAACGCGAAAGTCTTAACTCTCACGGGTTAAGAACAATAACTTTTCGCAAGTTCCTATAATTGATCCTAGAGAGTCGTTTATCAAGGGAACTTTAAAATGCGATTTCTAAACTTGAAAAAGTCTAAGATTTTGCAAGATCCTATAGGCGACTCGAAAACCCAAAACCTTGATTTAATAGGCTAAGCATCCACGAGTCTCATTCCTTGAGATTTTAAACTGTAGAGAACGAGAGATGATAGAGCCAATTATAAGTTCGGTATTCTTTCGTGAATTTATGTGAGTTAATTATAAGCCTATTCTCCCATCGCTTGCTAATAAATTTATCTGCAATAAATAAGGTTGTACGATTTGAAAAGTTACTTAGCTTCTAGCCCAAGATCGTTTAAAAGTTGCTCGGTATGGATTAGAGTTCATAGCCAAGGCATAACTTATTGAAGCGGGATGCGAAGATTGGCGAGTCCGAAAAGGCCCTAACAAGGCATGAGGGCTATATTTTGTTGCTAAAGATCCAAAGTGATGTGAAGAATCATTTATCAAAGATCAATATGAAGGATCGAGACACACGACGAAAAGCAAAAACTCCCCAAAAGTCATGGAGAAGTGTATCCGAAAAGACCCTAGCAAGGTATGAGGATAAATAGATCCAAGTCATAAAAGGAGGCGGATCGTTGTATATCAAAGTCCAAAATAAAGATTGGAGAAAAATGAAGAAGTCGTGGTCCAAGTATGAATCTCTCAAAACTTCAAGTGAAGAAATTCCATTATGAAGAGAAGACCATAATTTCATGAACGTCTCTCAAGGTGTGAAGTATGAAGTCGCTGCCAAATATCGGTCCGAGAAAGGTCTCAAATCGCGAAGCGAGTTATGCCAAGATATGAACTTTATGAGGTCCCGAGAAGCAGTTTTAAAAGATTTTGTCCTTTAGCTAACTATTGATTAAATCGTTCACTTTATTTTCGGACTAAATAACTATCGAAATAAGTCAAAAATGCATCTTCGTGATCATTCAAGACAACAATAAAATATAAGAGGTACCCCTAGGAATAAGGGAGTCTAAGTGAATAACTGGCCCACATGAGTTCGTGTTAGTTTACTAACTTATAATAACAATGATCTCGTTTTTAAGCTTGGTTTGGAGAAAGTGAAAACTTGAGGATGATGATTATTCATGACATTTTCAAAACCTAAGGTATGCTTTTGATTTCTTTACTTTGAATGTTTATAGTTTTCTATCTCTTTAATAAAGGGCAACGTGGATTGATTATGATGAAAAATGTAAACGTGCTTTGTAACTAATGCATTGCATGAGGACATTGCAATGGTCAAGTGTAGGGGATTTGATAGGTGTGTAAACACCCATCCTTTTTACCACTTAATTACAATAATAACCGAGCCAAAATGTGTATTTTATGTCTTTTATGTAGGAATTATGTGTGGTTTGTGTTTTTGTTGTGATTTAGGATGAAATTGTGATAAGTGGAGAAAACACGGCATTTACGGGCTATTATTGAAGAAAAAGACGAAATATTAAGTCAAGAAGTCAAGAGCGCGAAAAGAACGGAAGTCCAAGACCAACTCTGAAGATTTATCGAAGAAAAAGTCGAAAGACGGAAGTTTATCAAAAGCCGAAGAACTCAAGTCTATTTTATTGAAGAATTAAAAGACGAGTTCGGAGAAATCCCGAGCCATAAGTCATTAAAGTCCAAGATTAACAAAAGATTAAGAAGGGAAGGACTTAATGGTGCAATTAAGAAGAAAGGAAGGAGGGGAGGAAGCTTCCTCTAAACACCTTCCTAATCTCCTATAAATACCTCTCATTTTCATTTCATTAGTTTTGTTGGCTAAGGTAACAATTAGTCTTCCACCTTTATTTTTCTTGCACTTTAATTACTTGTCCATTTAAATATTTGTCTTGCACTTTTAATACCTTTTAATTCCAAGTAAGTGTTTTTAATTTTGTTGCTTTAATCTTTATTTACATTTGATCAAGTTTCTTTTCATCATTCTCCTTCTACTTTTCTTCTTTTTGGTTCGGCTCAATTTCGGATTAAGCTAGCTTTTGCTTAATCCATTTGCTTATTTGATTAAAGGTTTTGTCTTTTCTTTTCTTTTTAATTGTCCATACGAAATTAGCCATAAGTTTGACAATCTTATGTGCTTATTTGGTATTTGGCTTAATCAATTTCCAAGTTTTCTTAAAAGTTTTACTTTTTTGAATTTTATTTCATTAAGTTTCATTTTATAAATTTTGAAAGGTTTTTACTTTTTAGCTTATTGTTTCGTTTGTCTTCATTTCATTTAAGTCTTTGTTACTGCTTATAGTTCTAGCTTATTTGGTTCTTGTGCTTATTACGAATTGTGCTCCATCGGAAAGTAAGGGATTTGGCATTGCGATAGCTCGGCTTTTCCATATTTCGATAGTGACAGAATTGGATCTAGGGATTCCACATTGCGACGGGGTGCATTCTCCACTTTCCGATAGTGACAGTATTGGGACTAAGGTTTGCATTCCGATCTGGGATTGCGATAGAGTGAAATATCCCCTTATTCCGATCAAGATTCCGATCGCACATTGCGATTGGGATTGCGACGGCTCTTAAGGCTTGACTAAAACGAAGTGCTGCCCAATTTTCTTAAGCAACATTCCGATCTGGGGATTGCGATCTGAAGCTTTCCGATCTGAACAATATTCCGATCAAAGGTAAATTATTCCGATCAAGGTTGGTTCTACACATTCCGATCTGGGGTTGTTTGGTTATTCCGATCTGAAAAGGTGACATATTCTGATCTGGTGTTTTCAATCAACATTCCGATAGGGGGTGTGTGTTCATTCCGATGGTGAGTCTGATCGGAATATATTCCGATTAGGGTGGTTTTTATATTTTTGTCTTGTTTAATTTTTAAGTTATCATTTTAATTACTTTGTCATATTTTAATTTCCTTCACGCTTTAAATTTCAAGTCATTTAACTAATTTACTTTTAAAAAGTTTTTAATTATTGCACAAGTTAAGTTTTAAATAGGTTTAGATTTAATTAACCGTCATTTACTTTTACGTCTCGCACATTTAATTATACTACAACGACAAACATTTGTTTCACCAAAGAACGACTGAGTCGCACACTTAACCAGTTTTCAATTCGAAGAGACATACTTAAACGAACTAATTTTTATACGGGCCAAAAGCCCAGTATCAGGCATTCTATACATCCCTGGTTTAATCACATTATTGTGCTTAACGCTTGGTGCTATAGTATTCCTTATGGGTTGATTTTGTGGTAACCTTTCCTTTCCGTCCATCTTGGGGGCAAACACAAGTTTTGAAAACGAGGAATTTGATAAAGCAGATGGTTTTCCCAAGATAGAGGATCTATTCACCTTAGAATCATTGGGTTGTCTAACAACAGGTTTCTTAATGCTAGGTTCCACGATTTTCCCACCCATTTTAGCAATGAGTTTCTGCAACTCTGTTGTCGCTCTGTCCCTGTCTTGTAACTGAGCTTTCAACCCTTTAATTTCCAAATTCTGTTCATTCATTTCTCGAAATGTTTGGGAAAGTTTTTCTTGCAATTTATTATCGTGTGGAAAACTACCAACGTCTTTTTGCAAAGCAAGTTCAAGTGAATGACCATGTTTTTGAAGGAAATTATTTTTGTGTTGAAGTAACTCAATTTCAAGACGTTCACATTCTTTGCTTTTATCAAGATACTGGCATGCAACTTCAGAATATTCATCAATATCAGCACAAGATGTAAAATAAGCACACATAACATCGTTAGAAACACATTCTTACAATAGTAAATCATATTCATCTAAAAAGTCAGTCTTCTCCATTTGAAGATCTTCAATGTGTTTCTCAAGAGATTCAACATATTTTAAATCGTCATACATTTCAGTTCGAATGAACTCCTCAAGTTGAAGAACAGTTTCTTTAATCAACGCCGTGTTAGGAATTAAGAGTTCTTTCACAAGCAAGGTAATATCTTGAGGAATCGGACATGTCCACTCAGCATTTTCACGTTTTGCCCAGTCTCTTTCAACAATAGATTTAACATTATCAATGTGGTGTTTAAGAATACCTAATGTTTTCCTACTCTTGCTTTTAGATTCACCTAGAGGGAGGTAGTTTATGTATTTGTAAACATTAGATTTCTTAGGGGCAAATGCTTTCTTCCATTGAATTCTCTTTTGTTTGCATTCTAGGAACACTTCCTCACGAGTTTTCTGAGTTTGTTTGTTGAACAGGCCATAAAGACTATTCTCATAAGCATAATTATATGGTTTCACAAACTCCTTATTAACAAGTGGTTGACTATCAGCATCCCAAAGGGCAGTCTCTTCACTATCGGCACTAACAGGCATGCAATCAAGATCTGTCCTTTCAGTCTCATCAAGATAAAGATGCGGGTTCGCAGCTTGAGCTTTGGCAAGGTACTCAGGACTTACAAAGCTAGCTTGACCCTTAAACATCGAAGGAGGTGCCAGCATTCTCACAGATTGAATAGAATCATGCGTTTTATAAACAACGTTCTTCAAAAATTCGACTTGTGCTTCTAATTTCGTTACCTTTTCAGTTTCTTTATCATATCTACTTTTGAAGTCTTGTTTTAACGCATCTACCTCTTGTTTCTTATCCTCAAGAATTTTAGTAGAATCAGTAGTGGTCATAGAGAGCTTTTGTTCAAGTTCATTCACTTTGGTATTGGCAAGGTACGTTTTTTGACGTTCATCCATTAAGAAAACATTATATTGACGCTTCTCTTTAGCTAATAACTCAAGAGTTGTATTATATTTGTTTTCAACATCGTCCTTTTGACTTTTTAACGCACTTCCCTTTTACCCCTCAAGCTCTTTGGTTTTCTGAAGGAGCTCATCTCTATAGGTTTCAGTCATCTCAGTAGATTTGATAAGAGCAGCTTTGCATTCTTCAAAGCTTTGAGTGGGCGTAGCGTTTGCCTTCTTTAATTGCTTTTGACTCTTTTTATTTTCAGTGACATCTTTTTGTAAAGTAGCAATTAAATTAGCAAGCGCAATACGTTCCTCTTCATCATATTCATTTGCATGTTGATCATCCTCAGACTCATTATTGCACATGTCTGATGAATCGGGTGTGGTATTGCTATCAACCGTTTCCATCATACATGTGTCATTAATGGCATTGGGTAGATCACTATGCTCAGGAATATCACCAAACACATTATATTCATCAGTAGTGTGTACCTTATCGAGCGGCTCAGTGTCAAAGATATGGCCATTTTCATCTTCAGTGACTTTGAGAACTTCTTCAACCTTTTCCGTGTACGAGTAATGTGCATCGAGCTCTTGATCAGAATCTTCATCATCAGTATCATCAAGCATTGCTCCTTCCTCAGCTGACAATTTAACCCCTGCTTCCATTTTCTTGCATAACAGCATCTTTTCCTTGTGATAGCCAGAGTCTCTAACCCTTTTCGGCTTCCTGCATTCCTTTGCCATATGCCCATATCCTTGGCAATTAAAACATTGAATCCCGCTCTGCTGAACCACTTGACTTCCAACCGTTTCCCTATTCCCAGTAGCAGCAACAATCCTCTGAGTATCATACTTTGCAGTCTGTCGATCATATCTTGTAGAACCCTCAACATGCGTTGGATTATGTCGATCATACCTAGAAGGAATTTCACCACGTCGACGTGTGTCATACCTTGGAGGACTCTCAACATATCGGTTCTTGGTATTAGATGATGTACGAAGATTGTTGTTGGTGGGTTTGTATATTTTCTTGTAAGTCTTCATTGTGAAAGCAATTTGTTGTTTCATCTCTCGGTTCTTTTGAGCTTGGTCTTCATCACTATCTTCTTCAGATGACGACTCAGATGGTGGTGATGGTGCTCTTGGCGCTTTACCTCGAGATCTTGTGGATGATGAAGACTTAGATGATGTGGAATATCGTGGTGAGGATGATGTAGTGGAGTATGGCTTAGGAGCACGAGAGTGATGATCTTGAACATTTTGTGTGGTAGTCACTAAAGCAAGTGGATTAGCTGTCTTGGCAACACGTTCAGTTCGAATCTCATTTGCTTCATTCTGAAATTGCTTCAAGATGTCAAAGAGTCGATGATATGAGACCTCGTCCAACTTTTCTTGTTGTTTCACCAAAGTGACGAAGCGTGTCCACTCGGGTTGAAGTTATTGAAGAAATTGAACATTGACTTGCATGGTGGAGACTTGTAGATTATTTCTTGTCATGTCATTCATCATCTTATAAACATCTTGTTTGTTGAGTGATTCTCCTTGTTGCAAGCGTTCAATCGTAGTCTACATTTCATGTAATGTCGGGCATGCATCAACCGTGGAGTAAATATCATCTCCAATCCCACTTAAAACCATATAGATGGCTTCCTTCTCCGCAACATGCCAAGCACAATTTTCAGGTGTGAGATCAGCTCTTGTTTCATCACGTTCACTTGCAGGTATTGGATCAGTAGTATCTGTGGTTGCTCTTGGAGGAATTGAGATCTTCTTGAATATATATGGTCCATGAGTAATACATTTCCTCAAGGCATCACCATTAGGTCTTGTGTCAAGGTATCGTATGAAACGTGATTGCCATTGAGCATACCGACCAGATACAAGCATTGGTGGTCTCTCTTTGTTACCCGCCACCATTATGTTGTTGTTCGTCACACGATATTCGGCAGTAGAATCCATCTCAATATTCTCTGAAATGATGAAGTGAATATGGATCTTAAGTAGATTTGTTGTGATTGTTGTTGTGGTTTAAATTCCGAAAATTGCAATTTTTCTCCAGTCCGACAATAAATTCACCAGTCCGACAAAACGGTAGACCAAAAATTTTGTAATCGCCAAATTTTGAAATCGAGCTAGAAATGTCCTAAAACTAGTATGGAAAAAATTTGAATTAACTAGACGATAAATTTTTAACTCTTTTTTTTTTCTTTTTTTTTCTTTTTTTTTGATCTTCGTGTAAACAATATTCCGAAACTAGTCTAGATGGTGGCTAAGTCTAAAAATACTCGAACAAAATTTGGCTAGACAGATCTCAATATCCCATCGCAATGTTGTCCCATCGCAATGTCTGTCGCAAAGTCTGTCGCAATGTCCTATCGCAATGACCCCTGTCGCAATGACCCTTGTCGCAATGACCCTGTCGCAATAATGAATCGCAATCTCAATCGGAATAACCAATCGCAATCTCAGTCGTAATATCCAATCGCAATAACAGCCAATCGCAATCTTCAATCGCAATATTCAATCGCAATGTTCAATCACAATGACGCCAATCGCAATCTCAATCTGAATGTCGATCGCAAAGTGAAACCCTTTTCCTTTGCGATGGTTGCCAGTCGCAATAAGGGTGTTTTTCCGAAATTTTAGGCCAAAAAATGAGATTTTTACCAAGAAAAACGTGATTTTAACCAATCCAAAGCAACCAAATCGCTACCACAACTATGTAGGAGATTTAGATCAAGATTTAGAGCATGGAAAACACAAAAAAAATGAATTCGTGAAGTGAAAGAAAGATTAAAACGTGCGAATCAACTAAAAACACCACAACCAATCACAAAAACTACCCTATGGCGATTGATACCAATTGTTGTCCCATTTATTTAGATGATATAATAGCACGAATTCAAGAAAGAAAGGTAGATATGAGATGAATTTTAAAGAGAGAAAGTAGTGAGAGAAAGTAGAGAGAAGGAGAGGATTAACTTTGGGAATATTAGATTAGAAGTGAGAAAAATGAACAACCAACCCTCCTAACATGCTAGGAGGGTAGTATATATAGTCCACCCACATGCGGGCTTTAATGGACTATATATTGGGCCGGGCTTGTCTTTTGGACTTTAATTAGTTTAAATCCAAGCCCGTAAACCACGACTAATTAACCACCTATTACAACGTTCTAACTAATGTTACAATAATAACCTATGACCGAGCATTCTTGTTTGACTCAATATTTTGAGGCTAACAATCCTTCATATTGATTTTTGATAAATGATTCTTCACATCACTTGGGATATTTAGCAACAAAATGTAGTCCTCATGTCTTGTTAGGACCTTTTTGGACTCGCCAATCTTCGCATCCTGCTTCAATAAGTTATGCCTTGGCTATGAACTCTAATTAATACCGAACAAAATTTAAACGATCTTAGGCTAGAAGCTAAGTAACTTTTCAAATCGTACAACCTTATTTATTGCCATCCATTATTGCAAAGAAGTGAAGGGGTTTTGTGTAATTAATCATAGTGGACGGGTCAATACTGGTTAAACCTTAACCCAAATACACCAAATACCCGACCAACCCAACCCCTTACCCATAACAAGCCTAAACCAATCCCATATTACCCGACCCTTAATTTAAACTATGATTAATTGATCAAATGGGCGCCTAACACCTTTTATTACCCGTAACCAGATCAAACACCCACTGTTCATCCACCCCCAAATCCACTTAAACCCTAATCTCAAAACTAAATTAAACCAAATGGTAAAGGATTGATACTTTCCAGATATGAGATTGAATGTTTTTGCAACACACCCATGTGAACCAATTTGCCACATCACCTCTCGAAAGCCCCACCCATGAGTCCCCTGCTACAAAAAAAGGAAAAAACAAAAAGATGGCAGATAATTGACGAATATGATCATGTGACGTGTTGGCTACACATAATGAACGCACAAGATTCATTCATGCAGCTGGAAACATCACTATCATCACATATGCTCACATTTTGACCAAAGAACAAAATTCAAAAGAGGCATCAACAGAGCATCTTAAAGATTCTTCAAGTGCAGAATAGTAAGAACGTGTTTTAGGGTTTATGAGTTCTAGACTCTTCTTTCATGTAATATAAATAGAATGTAATAGGCACTTGTAATCTTTGTTACAAAATTTGTTAACTTTGAATTTTTAAAAGTAATGTAGTAAAAGTTTTTAGTCAATGCAAATTCCGAGTTCCATTATTTTTAGCTTGTTTAAATTCGTGACTTTTAATTTTCTGCAATTGTACTTCTCATTTTATAAAAAGTTTTTATACTCAAAGAAATTTGGTAAAAGATCCTTTTGAGATCCAACTTATATAAGGCTGCTTGCTTGGTTGATTGACACCCAAACAAGCAACCTAAGCTTATATAAGTTGTTACAATTCTTGTTGGTTACTTATCTCCTTTGCAAATCATTTGTTCCAAAAAGATTCTTGGGAAAATCAGTTTTTTTTTATTTCTTTATTTCTCTCACTGTAGAAACAGCTACCAAAAGCTTGTTTACATACAAGCTTTTGGTCAAAGGTGTAGCTACATGTAGTCTCTTGTTTGATTGTGTGCAGGTCAAGAAAGCAAATCACAAGACTGTGGTAGTCTTGTGATTTGGGACTATGATCGTCCCAACCATTTCGTTACTTACTCCATAAGCCACTCAAGCCAAGGATTAGCTGAAATTCATTTGCAATAGCATTGTTGCACCCTGCCTGGATGTGGGTGGGGTGAGGTATAAGATCTTGGAATCTCTTTATTTTTGTTTAATTTTCTTGGTTATTTTCATTGTTTGATAGTTATAGGGTGTTTTGTTTTGTTTGATTGAGACTTGAAGTGACACAAAAACTGAATTTGACTGCCTGCACACTCATATTAGACCTAAATTAGTTTGAATCTGTATTTGGTTTGATAATTTTAAGTGTTGGATTTGGTTTTGCAAGGTTTGATCATTTTATGAATAGTCTCTTATTTGTTCTTATCTTTAGTGTCTAATATCTATTAGCATAAGAGAAGTGTTGTCTGATA
This sequence comes from Glebionis coronaria, assembly GCA_025667525.1. Classification (NCBI taxonomy): domain Eukaryota; kingdom Viridiplantae; phylum Streptophyta; class Magnoliopsida; order Asterales; family Asteraceae; genus Glebionis; species Glebionis coronaria. Next base: position 143,322,359 of record CM046876.1, on the reverse strand, counting down.
TATACTGGTCATTATAGGCCTAATATTTTTGTGGTGTTATCTTCTTAGTCTGAGTATTGGACTTGCACACATTATGCCAAATAACTAGTCAAGTATATCAGATTGCCATGTTTGTTCATTTTTTATTTTTAGCTTTTCAAATTTAAGAATTAATTAGATAATATCCATATATAGATCTGTTTTTAATTGATTTTAAAAATTATTAGCTTATTAAGAAATTATGATAAGTTAAAATTCTTTTTGTGCAAAGTAGATAAGCTATAGTATTAATACTAGCAGTGGTAAACTTTTTACCACTATTAGTGTTGTGTCAATACCCATTGTTAGTATAATCTGTTGAATTAGCTTTTTAGCTTATTTATTTTCTGTTTTGCTTCTTTGGTGCTTATTAAGGTAGTTTATATTACTTATTATCACCCCCCAATAAGCCAACTGCTTATTGGGGGTTGTGTTGTCCAAAGAGAAAATAAATATATTTTTTTCAAAAAAGTATCTAGCCTGGCTCGAACCCTTGACTTATCGTGTAGGAGTTATAGGTGTTACCATTGTACTAGACCTTTTTTCTTGTTAAGGTTTCGTTTCTTATTTCACTTAACAAGTTTCCCATTTTTTAGTCTAAAATAAGCCGTAGCTTAATTGTCCATTTCCAGCTTATTTTTTTAAGCTGGTGAACCCAACTTATTTTTACATTAAATTACACTTAATTTAGATCTTATTTTGAATTTTCCAAATTTTTCATTTTCGTTTTAATATTTCAAATCATTTTTCTTTTCTGTTTTCATTTTAATTAGTTTAAAAATATCAAAACTAGTTTTAAAATTTCAAAAAAATATTTTTTGCTTTTATTAAATTAGTTTGAGGTTTACAAATAATAAAATCGGAATTTAGACTTTTTCTTATTTATTTTTATTTTAGGTCTTTAAATAGATTTTAAAAATTAATAAACAATTAATAAAAGGTTTTAAAAACTATTTTCTACTTTTTTCATTATTTTAATGTTTTTCGCCTCGATTTGCATAAAAACGTAATTCGTCGTAGTTTACCCCGTCTTAGCGTAACTCGTCTTAACTTTTAAACCTTTTCTCATTCCAAAAACGTCAACTAATCCAAACAACGATATTTGGCCCAGTAACTCATCACCTCGAAGAACGAATCCATCGGTTTCACGCGCGTTTTTCCTAAACCACGTGCGTCTTTATACATACGACCACTAAATTACATTGTATCAAACCCAAAGAAGCTACTCAGTATGGCTGGTGGTTAGGAGTTCATTAAAAAGCAAGAGGAAGTACTCTAGGCCATTCAAGAATCCATGATAAAGAAACAACAAGAGATGAGCTTACTGAAGAAGAAGCTTTTTGATTAGCACACATGGGTAACCATAGAAAGAAGGAAGCCTGAGCCCATCACAAACCTTCAGATTGTTTCCAACACCAAACTAGTATCAATAATTGTGTTCAAGAACAATGATGAAAGGAACTTTGAGGTAATGAAAACATTCTCCTTTGGGGATTTCAGTCTGAGTGAATGGGATGAAATGGGAAGGATTCTCAGGACCAAGACAAACAAGTGTGTGCCTAATCTGCTAAACTTACTGAGCAAACGATATGAAAAATTAAAGTAGATTAACGGACAACTTAACATCACTGAGGAACTTCCATTGGCTGAGCAAGATTCTACTCGTACTTAGGGAAAGAAAAGGAGGAGGACAGAGCTTGAGCTTAAGACAAGAATTCCTGGGCTAGAATGCAACATGACTCTTCCTGAGGGTGCCCCCTTTGTAAATGTCGTGGCGATTGAAGAGCCTCAGTGGGGTATTTTCTTCTTTGACGAATTTAGTGATAAGGCATTTGCAGAGGATGAATGACACTCATAAGTGTAACACTGAGGGACTTCTTATCTACCTTGTCATGGCTGGTCAGTTTGAGTCTAAGGAGAAAATAATATTTGAAACCAAGCTTAGAGAGTTGATTGCACGAAGACCTGATAAAAAGAAAGTGATGATGTCCTCAAAGGTGAAGAAAGAAGTAATGGAAAGCTCAGAGTTCCTTTTATTTTTTTCTTATGTTTTGTAATAGACTGATAGGACTTTGTAACGATGAATGAAAGAAATACCTTGTTTAAAACAAGACTCTTCATCTTTAATTATTTTCAGTATGAGAAGAATCCCTATTGCTCACTTATAATGAAAAATAACTTAGGCATATTTTTTATCCAAATAGGGGGGTTGTTAGGTTGATTCAGTGCCTAATGATCTCGCTAATGGATTTGAATAACAATAAGCCTAAGTATTTATAAACCTTGAACATTAAGAAGTCACTGAGTGAACAATCACTCAGTGAGTTGCCTTCGAGAGCTCAACTTGAGTCTAAGAGAAAGACTCGAGTATTTAGTGAAGCAAAACTCAGTGAATGATGTACATGAAACGAAGAAGAATGTGATGGGTTCAGTGAGTTGTGGCAATAGACTCACTGAATCCCATAAGATCTCCCTGATGGAATGATGAAGTACTGAAGACTGAAGTAAAGGCGAGATAAGTTTCAAGTAGATAAGATATAGTACAAACACGCTTATCGAGACTTACTCCTTTAGGATAGACAAAGGTACTGAGCATTGTAAAAAACTTTGTCCCGATACTTAGAATACGTAGATGGCAAACAATGTACCTTGTACCTTAGCTACGAAAAACGAATTGCACATGGCAATTCCTTGTCTCGATCCAAGCCTTAGTCTATAAATATGATCATTGTAAAAGAGAGAACTTATGTTTGTGCACTTAATGCTTTGACATTCACAAACAAATTCTCTCTTCAAAAAACGATCAAAAGCACTTGAGTTATAAACTCATTGATGTCTTAATCGTCGAACATATTAAACCGTTAGGATTGATATTGTTCATTAGTGGGGAGATCACAACACACACATTGTCCATTCAATCCCTATTGCAGTTTCGCATACAATATGGTAAAATTATATGAATAATAAGAGTTAAACATTGAAAAACATTTTGTGTTTTACTTGTTATCTTTATCGTGTTTTTTACATTACTTTACCATGGGTTAGTCTTGTACTTAATAATTAATAATTATAAGACTAATTGCGAGGGACCAAAAAAAAGTGATGACGTATAGTCCCCGGACAGGTCATGAACCCGGCCCATGGGTGCAATCCGTATCCGACCCAGCAAAGTACGGGTTGGGTAGTTTTGTCTTGGGCTTGTAAGGACCAAGGGGCGGTGGCCACATGCGGCATGATGCGGACCACGTCCTAACCGTATGTGGTTAGGATCAAACAGAATCACAACCTAAAAAGGATTGTGATTCGTCTTAAGTAAGAGGATATTTACTGACCTTATTTAAGGGATAAGGATTAATGCTTATTTGGTAATTATCTCTTTCTTGGGGCTCAAGATTCGGTAAGCCCAACTAGGGTTTGACCGCCTATATAATGAACCCTCAATGGTTCCACAAAGGTACGATTCACAACACAGCTTTTACTCGAACCGATTACTAAACCCTAAAACCGATTACTTACTCTCCGTAGGAAACAATCCCACGATAATCCTAACAATGCGTTATTCTTTAGTGTGCAGGGTCTCGTTATAAGTTCACTTGGCACGAGAGCTGGAGTCACAGTTACCAGAATTAAGCCTAATTTGGGTTAGTCAAGGTCCATCCAAATTTTGTATCAACAAGTTGGCACCATCCGTGGGGCCCTACACTAAACTCTACTGATGACGAAGGGCAATCCTTTCGTAGGAAACCCAAAGAACGCTGGTAAGAAAACGTCAGCGACAGAGGTACCTACGATATCTACTCAGTCACCCACTGGGTTAACAGGTGGGACGAACAACCGAAACACGGTGAACCAACCCCTACGAGGAACTGGTCCATTGTTCAATACCCCCAAACCAACCTTGGTTGGGAACAACCCTGATCCAGGGTCAACCCACATCCCCCTAAAAAGGGGGGCGCAAAAACAACCCGTTACAGAGCCGGAGGTAGGGACGGCTATCTCTGTCAATGAAGGGAGTATCAAAGACTATGTAACCCAGAACTTGATACCACCGTCCCTCTCATCACGACAAGATTAGACCAAAGAAGGAGTCTGCAATCTAGGCTTAAACTTGACGTTGATTTGGGTGATATGCCGCAGCAAACGTCGAAAAGACGAAAGGAGACGTCAGGCCCAGGAACAACCTGAGCCACGAAACATCTTCGAGCGCATCGGAGATCGAATTTTTGAAAACCTAGCAGTGGGACAAGAAACCTCTGACCACTCTGATGGGTTATTAGGGCACGTAGATCTAGAAACCCCCGCAGATGATACTCGGCGGACCAACGTTTTCAAGCGAATCAGTCCATCAGCTAATGCGAGGGACCTAAACCCAGAATCTTCAGGAAGAACACCGAAAAGGATCCGATGAGGCATAACTAGGCGGAAGAGACAATGCACAAGCTACGATTCATCCAGTTCCGACTCTGATGATCACCATCCTAGGTGACGCAAGACAAGGTATTCCTCCTCGGATTCATCATACGGGGAAAGAGAACATAGGCGACACTAGAGGTGCACATAACCGGTTAACCGATCCGGTTTTTATATAAACCGGAACCGGCCCGGTCTCTAGTCAACGGTCAAATAACCGGTTTGTCTGGTTAACCGGTTAAGAACCGGACCGGCTGGAAGGCTAGAAATCCAGACCGTTAGAACCGGTCCCAGACCGGTTCTTGTGGGTTTATATATATATTTTTTTAGATTTGAATTGTTATTAGCCTTGAACCATATTGAAAAGAAACACATCACTTTTATTAAACACAACATCACGATACATTGTTATAATACATAGGAAATGAAAAAAACAATACAAATACATCGAAAAGAAATACATCAAACACAATACATCGAAAAGCTAATCAGAAAGATTTTTTTCATCTTCGGATCCGGTTAACATAGCTTCCGCGATAGCAGCTTCATCTTTTGATAGTTCTTCATCGGAAAGTGTGCGTATTTCACCCATTTCAACCTCTTCGTCGCAAACCGACTGTTCAAAGTCAACTGGGATGTCAAGAATTGTTTATGTTGTATACGATTGGCCGCGTCCAAATAATCTTTCCAACACATGCACATCTCCAAGGAGGATGGAGTTAGTCTTGTTCTTCGGTTTGAGAGAACCCTTCCACTTGTAGAAAAAGCAGATTCCGAAGCTACCGAACTAGCTTGTACCAAAAGAGTATCTCGTGCCATTCGAGCTAGAATTGGAAACATAGGCTGTTGTTCTTTCCAAAACGTCAACAGTCAAACTTTGAAAGTTGACTTGGATCCATATTTGCGGTCCAATTGCGGGAGGTATACATTACATACTCGCTATTCATCAAGTGTTCATTTCTTGCCCTTTTGGTTGCTTTATTGTACCAATTGCCATAAATTCGTACCTATGTTCCTTGAACACGAATAAGAAGACGATGAGGCACCATCATTTTAAGGAGGTTGGTTTCCATACATTTCCGAATAAAAGTTCCACAAACTTTTGAATTGTTCATTGAAAGTTTTTATTGCATCTCTTGCAAACCACGCGTTTGAATCAAAAAGCTTCAAGTCCTCCGTAATTGAATCGATATACACCTCAACCCCGTTTAAGTTAATGCATGGATTCAAAGCGGCAGCACAAGTAAGAATAGGTGGGAATTATCCAATATATTTTTTTATCTTTTCTTTCATTGGAAAAACTATACTTGCATAAACATCACCATTTAATTCAAATTTACTTAGTTTTTTGCACATTATAGCAATTTGTTGCATTACATAATGACCCGTTGGATAACAAACTCCCGAAATTAATTTTGTGGCATTGTTAAACACATCAAGTAATCGGGTTATTTTTTCAATATGATCCCAATTCTCGGTTGCAAATCCATAAGCGACCAAACCATTTTGGTGCAATTCGTCATGAAAGTATTGTAAAGTTGTCTTTTGTTTTAAAGCACTTTGAAACATATGATAAGTGGAATTCCATCTAGTAGGAACATCCCAATTAGGTGATAAAAATGGTTTTTGTGCTTCTTTACAAGCCCTCATATACGCAACGTATCTTTCATTCCCCGCTTTAAAAATATCTTTCAACATTTGTTTAAAAGCGTCTTTCTTGCAACTTATCAGGGTCACGTCTAGTCCGTCTTGCACAACCAAGTTAATGATGTGTGCAACACAATGACTATGAAAAAATATGCCATTTAACCGATGGTTCGTATTTCATCTTTAATTTACCCATGGCGTTTGTATTGTTGCTAGCATTATCCAACATGATTGAAAAACTTCATTTTCCAAATTAAACTTTATTAAGACTCTAACTAACATATTAGCTAAATTCTTTCCCTTGTGAGGACTTGGAAAATCTTCGAATGAAATGACCCGTTTCATCATTTTCCATGTTTTAGGCTCAATCCAATGTGTTGTGACACACATGCATGAGTCGAGCAAACCATGAGAAGGGGTCCAAATATCCGAAGTTAAATTTATACAAGCATCCAAGTTTAAAAAATCATCTTTTATTACTTGTTTAGGGTAGTGCGACTTACATGGTTATACTTTGGTTGAAGAATGTTTTGAAACACCCTCGTGATACGCGGGTTTTCAAAATGGTTGAACGGCAGCTCCTCTTGGATTACCATCCCGGCAAATTGTTCTCGAACCAAATCTGGATTATAAGAAAATATACTCCCATCTCGACTCATAAAAGCTTGACCCTTTGTCGGAGTATTCTTAGGCGTCGGACAATGCAAGAGATGAGACCGTAACGACGAGTTGGCATCGGGCGCAAGGAAACCAAAGCAATGCTTGCATTGAGCCTTTTTAAAACCGTTTGATAACAAAATGAAGTTGTACTCGCTCCAAACCGCGGCGGTATGATTGTGTGAAAGAATTTCAACAACCGTGGGTAGGGGTTCTTGGGTTGTTGAACCAATACCGGTAGTAGACGAACTAGCTCTTTTTGACATTGTAGTGAAGTGAAGAAATTCGGTTTTGAATTTTTATTAAAAGTAGAAAGATAGAAATTGTGTTGTTTTGTGTGTTTAAAAAAATACACACAAATGTGTGTTTAAAACATACACACAAGTCTGTGTTTTATAGTAAAAAATAGCCAAATGGGTCCCAAATATTCAAACAAAAGATGCCCTATTAATACCAAATGGTCCCACCCGAAAATTCAAAATTCAAAATTTGAAAGACTTAACCCCGCTCCTAACCGATTTTTAACCGGTTCCGGTTAACCGGTCTATAAGCGGAAATTTTGCTCAAAATTAGGAACCGGTCTGAGACCCCGGTTCCTTAAAAACCCGACACCGATTTATAAAAAACCGGTTTTGATCGGTCCCGGTTTCCGGTTTTTTCTGATTTCGGTTTAAAAACCGGTCCATATGTGCACCTCTACGTGACACTCCCATCGCCAGTTCCAACGAGAGAACGAGGACTTGTCTATCCCGTGGAGCCAAAAGAAGGAAGATTCATTCACAAGTCGCATTTGAAACTATTCGTAAGATAAGAAGCGACGGATGCCATCGAACGTCAAAACTTATAACGTACATGCGATCTGATGACCACCTAAAAGTCTTCGAGTCATAGGCAAAAATTGAACAGTGGTCAATGCCCATGTGGTGCCACATGTTCAATTCTACCCTAATTGGCAATGCGCGGGACTAGTTCGAAAAACTCCCTCGCCGAAGCATCGATGGGTTCGAAGACCTACGAAAGAGCGTTTAGAATAAATTATACTTAGAGAAAGAAGTATAACAAGGATCTCGTCTCACTCGCCACTGTGAAGCAGCTACCGAGGGAATCCACGAAATATTTCACAGAACAATTGAAGGACGAGTGTACCAAGGTCAAGGCATGCCCAAAAGTTTTAAAAATCTCTGACTATATGCAAGCAATAACAAGTCAAGAACTAATCAAACGCCTGAATGACAGGATCCCGGTAACCTTCGACGAACTAATGAGAAGGGTTAGATCCTTTATACAAGGAGAGATAGCGGTTGCCAATAGTAGGAAGGGAAACAAGAGCCATAGGATGCATGATCAGCCCAAACGGAAACCCAATAATCAGACCAATAACCGAATCCTTGACTATCGAGGCCGACCAAGAGGAGGGTGTCGTTATGAAAATTCACCCCCCTCGAGATGACTCCAAGGGAGATACTGATGTCGGAAGGAGCGAATTTACAAAAACCGCCCCCAATGACTACCCCGGTAGATCATCGTCAAGGTAACCGGTATTGTGAGTACCACAATGACAAAGGTCACGGTACGGATGAGTGCATCCAGCTCAAAAAACATATTGAAGCGCTGGTAAAGTCGGGCAAACGTAAGCACCTCACCAAGGATTAGAAGGATGGGAGAGACAACCAGAGAAACGATAAGAAAGACCAACCAAAAGATAAGCCCACGACCATATTTATGGTATAGTCATGGCAACGAAGGACCAGACAGAAAGTCAACCACAAATTTTCTCATAGTAAGGAGATCTTGTTTCTTCCCTTAACCGCAAGCAACGTAGCCGAAGGACCTCTCATAATTGAGGTAAACATGGGAGACCACATAGTACGCCGCATGTATATCGATGGGGGATCATCAACAGAAGTCCTCTATGAATACTGCTTCATACGGCTGCGCCCAGAAGTGAAGATCCAGTTGATGCCGCCCACGTCGCCGCTCACAGGCTTTAGTGGTGAAACGATTTGGCCACTAGGTCAATTGCGACTCTTGGTGACAATTGGAGACGAGGATCACTCGACCATGACATGGATGAACTTCATGGTGATACGCTCACCATCACCAATATAACGACATTATCGAAAGACCAGGAATCCTAGCCATCCGAGTCGTGCCATCCACAACCCATGGTATGTTCAAATTTCCTGTGGAAGGGGGTATTGTTACTATCTTCAATACAGTAATACCACTATGGGAATTCCACACAATAGCAGCCCCGTCGTAGCCAACTCCACAAGAGAAGGGGACACCACCAACAAATCTGAAGGTGGCAATCCATCCGGATTACTCGGAGCAAAAGGTCGCAATCGGGGGGACACTGTCTGAAAAAGGAAGAGCTGCCATGTGAACTCTCTTATAAAGTAACCTTGATGTGTTCGCCTGGGAACCCAAGGACATGACTAGAGTACCTCGATCGATCATGGAGCACAGGCTATAGATCCGCACCGGATATCCTCCGATAAAACAAAAGAAGCACGGGCAAGCTCCCGAGCGCAACAAGGTAATACTCAAGGAAGTAAAAAAGTTAGTTGACGCGGGCATTATGAGGGAAGTCTACTACCATGACTGGCTATCCAACCCAGTCATGGTTAAAAAACATGACGGTAGCTGGCGAATGTGCTGGACTTCACAGACTTCAATAAAGCCTGTCCACAGGACTACTACCCACTGCTAGAGATTGATTGGAAAGTAGAATCCCTGTGCGTGTATCCCTTTAAGTGCTTTCTGGATGCATACAAAGGGTAGAATCATATTCAAAAGGCAGAGGAGGACGAGGAGAAGACAGCCTTGCCTACGAGCCAGGGGGTCTATTGTTACACCAAGATGCCGTTCAGTTTAAAGAACGCGAGCGCCACCTACCAGCGGCTGGTCGATAAAGCCTTCAACGGCCAGATCTCGGGCCTAATTTAGAAGTTTATGTAGATGTCCTGGCTAACGTAGGAAGAATTAATCAGGGACATTCATGAAACCTTCAGGACGCTAAGAAAGATCAACAAGAAGTTGAATCACAAAAAGTGCACGTTGGAGTGACTGAAGGAGTGTTCTTGGGATATATGATTAATCCTAATGACATCAAGCCATGCACGGACAATACTGACACCGTAATACAACTCATATCCCCGACGACGCTAAGGAAGTACAATCCCTTAACGATAAACTAGCACGGCTAAAAACATTTCTCTCCAAGTTAGCGGAAAAGTCACTTCCCTCATTCAAAATGCTCAAGAAGTGTATGAAAAAGGGAGATTTTCACTGGACGAAGGAGTCAGAAGAGGCCTTCGAACAACTCAAAAAGCATCTGGCGGCTCTTCCTGGTGGCACCGCAACCTAAGGAAGAATTGATTGTTTATTTATCCGCCACGAATGGAGCGATTAGTGTAGTTCTAATGACGGACAGAAGTTCCGTTCAGACGCTAGTTTATTTTGTGAGAAGATCATTGTAAGGGCCATAATTGAATTACGCCCGGATGGAGAAGATGGTATTAGCATTGGTATATGATGCAAAAAGGATACGTCGTTACTTCCAGGAACATCTCATTGTAGTGATTACAGATCAGCCGATTAAGCAGATAATATAAAAGCCAGATGTTGTGGGAAGACTACAGAAGTGGAGCATCCTAATGGGAGAACACAACATTTCGTACAGGCCGCATACGGTAGTCAAAGGATAAATCTTGGCATATTTCATCATAGAAAAACCAGATGAAGAGACTGATGTCTCCCCAAAGGTGGAGGAACCCCAGGAGCCATGGATCTTGTTTACGGATGGGTCCTCGTGCATTGACGGGTCGGGGGCCATTCTCATACTAACTAACCCGAAAGGTATGGAGTTCACTTACGCTTTTCGCTTTTAGTTCACAGCCACAAACAATGAGGCTGAGTATGAGGCAGGGTATAAGAATAGCCGCTCGGATGGGTGTACGCAACCTAGAAGCATATGTCGACTCACGGCTAGTATCAAACCATATCTTAGGAGAGTACGAAGCCAAAGAGGACAACATGGTCTAATACTTGGAGAAAACTAAGTCACTCATTGAAGGCTTCATCAAGTTCACCATAGGGCAAGTTCTAAGGGGTGAAAACAAAAAGGCAGATGCTTTGAGCAGGATCGCGTCGACTAGCTTCGCTCACTTATCGAAACAGGTATTAGTGGAAATCCTTAAAAATAAGTCAATTGCATAATAGGAAGTTTCTATGGTCTTCGATGAAGAGGGACCTACATGGATGATCCCAATCATCAATTACTTAACCAATGAGACCCTCCCTGATGACAAAAAGTAAGAACGACGCATTCAAAGGAACTCGCACTAGTTTGAGGTCCGGGATGGAATTCTCTACAAGCGGTCATTTTTACAGCCCTGGCTGCGATGCGTGGGACCACGTCAAGCCAGTTACGTGATCATTGAAATTCATGAAGGGTCGTGCAGTATGCATACAGGACCTAGGTCTGTTGTAGCAAGAGCTTTGCGAACAGGGTACTATTGGCAAAGTATGCACAAGGACTCACGAAACCTGGTCGTTAAATGCAGTGACTGCCAAGTCCATAGGCCAGTACTACATCATCCACAGTGGAGCTAACACCCATTACGTCCCCATGGCCGTTCTAAAAACGGGGAATTGACATTGCAGGCCCCTTTCCCGTAGCGGCCGTAGGCGTTAAGTTCTTAATTGTAGCCATGGACTATTTTACTCGGTGGATCGAAGCTAAAGCAGTAGCAACCATCATAGACAAGCAGGTAAAAAAATTTGTTTGGGAAAATATTGTATGTCATTTTGGTTTGCCAGGGGAAATAGTCTCTGACAATGAGAAGTAGTTCGCGGACAACCCATTCAAGGATTGGTGCACGGCGTTAAACATCACACAACGGTTTGCATCAATCAAACATCTGCATACTAATGGGTTAGTAGAACGAGCTAATAGAAGCCTGGGAGAAGGTATTAAGGCGCGCTTGGACGGAAAAAGTGTTAAATGGGTAGGCAAGTTGCACCATGTCCGATGGGCAAATAGAACCATAATTAAAACAACTAATGGGGATACTCCATTCGCATTAGCCTATGGTACGGAAGCAGTAATCCCCACAGAGGTAGGAATGCCAACAATCCGCACGGCAGAAGTGGATGCCATCACGAATGACGAAGAGCTACGGATCAACTTGGATCTGCTAGAAGAAAAACGGGAGTTGGCAGCAATCAATGAAGCCAGAGCTAAGTAAAAAATGAAAGGGTACTATGATGATAAGGTCATAGGAGTGTCTTTCAAACCAGGTGATTTTGTTTATTGTGGAAACGAAGCAAGTCACGTGGAAAACACAGGAAAGCTTGGACCAAAGTGGGAAGGACCGTATGAGGTGACGGAAGCTTTGGGACAAGGCGCGTACAAGTTACGTGACATGGATGGTCGTGACTTAGGCCGTACGTGGAACATTTGTAATCTCAAGAAGTGTTATCTTTAAGTTCCCGACCTCCGCATGGATAATCTTTAGTTGTAGTCAGCTCCAATAAATATCCATGTAATTTTTTTTTATTTTCCGTATTAGGTCTTTTATGTATTAAAAAACTTGCAAGTATTAATAAAATGCCGCTGTGCCTAGCTAGCTCCGCGACCCGTTCCTTCTTTAATGATTATTGTTTTTTTCACTTATACTAGTTAATTATTCTTAGTTAATCGATTATTCATTATCTTCTACCCACGGGCGTACATGTACCATTCATTTCTATGTGAAATAAGAGGATTGAGTGAACCTAATAATTTAACTTGCCGTATAAGAGGGATGCAACCCCAACGACCATGAATCACGCATCCTTACTAGACACCTTATTTTTAAGACGTTGTAATAAGTTAAACATACCGCAGTACCAAGTGACGGACTTGTCAAAGATACATCATGTACATCTAGTAATATTTATCAAATTTTGACTACCTATGATAAGTCGTGACACGTCACGCCTAATGATATACTTCTATCATGAGTTTACAACGTTAATAAATTATTCAATCAGGACAAAATACCACGGACATCCGTTTCCAAATTGTTAATGCAATGATGCCTAAAAACGTTACTTGCATTTTTCGGTCTCGCTTTGTTTTGATTACGACAATATGTAAAAACAAGCATTTACGAAAACAATGAAAAACGAATTCTTGAGTTCAAGTATTTTTCATTTCAACCATTATCACTTAAGGTATGAACAAACAAGTAATTATACTAATTAAGTGATCAAGGATTTAATCTTTTCTTAAAACTCACTTTTTATTAAGTGTGACAAAGTTTTATTATTAAACTTTCTTTTTAAGAAAATGTTTTATTAAATTAATTATTTGAAAGTTTGAAATTTGAAAATGGCATATTCTATCTTGGTTTGGAATATCCTTTCAGGATATTTTAATCCCCAGATTCGAACCAACCCACTAAAAGACAAAAGGGGGCGGACTCTACGCAGGCGGTTCCTTAGCGCCTACGGCGGTTCCTTATCGATCAGGAACCGCGGGCTGCAATAAAGAACCGCGGACAGATATAGCCGTTGGACATTTGTCTTATAAGTAGTGGACCATTCTCAGACTTTCAATCCACCTCTTTTGCACATAAATGTTCAGATTCTTTCATTCTTCTTAAATCACTCAAATCCTTGATCATTCGTTTGATTACTACTTGTTTAGAAGTGAATCTTTCTCCTCTCATCTTTTCCTCTCAAATTGCAAAGATAAGAACACTATCATTGTTAAAGTGTTGTGTCTACCTCAAAGATCCATTGAAGATCCAAACTTATTTATTCATTGTTGTGTCATTGTTGTGAAGATCCAAGTAGTTGTGTCTATTTAGAAGTTGTGTATGTATTAGGGTTAATACTTAGTCCTCAAAGTATATTGGTGTAGGTTGGTCCTAGCTAAGATTAGGGTTCGACTTTTAGCTTAGAGTCAAAAATTGGTTAAGCGACGTTGTGTACGGTTTCTACACCTTAAGGGGCTTGTTGATTAGTGAACTCTCGAGTAAGGAGTACTCGAGGATTGGAGTAAGAACGAGGAGTGAGCTTTGTTGCCGAACCACTATAAATCCTTGGTGTTTGGTTTGATCTTTCCTTCCCTTATTTCTTTTCATTCTTTATTCTTTATACTTGCGATTATTAGTTTAGTTGCATCATACATTCATTATTCATTATACTTGTGATTATTAGTTAGTTGCATTTTACCTTGTTCATACTGTGTATAAAAAGGTTTCACATAAATACTCAAGCTTAAGTTTTTGAAAAAGGATTTTTAAAACCAAACTTTAACAAGCAAATTTAAGAAACTATTCAACCCCCTTCTAGTTTCTACAATTGGTATCAGAGCGTGGTTGCTCAATACTTTTTAAAATATATTGTATTTTAAAACTTGAATCGATCTATGGATTCCAACAAGTATCTAGAAGGGCAGTCCATGTAAAACCACCTCTTTCTGAAACCGATAGTTTTATTTATTAGAAAAATAGGTTTGAGACTTATGTGAAATCAAAAGATTTAGATCTTTGGCATGTTATTACCAATGGTGACTTTTTGCCATTTCAATATAATGAAGTTTCTAAAAGTAAGGAGATAGTTACTTTTGATAAAGCTAATGATGATACTAAAAGAAATCTTGCTAAAAATAATGAGGCTAAAATGGTGATTTATAATGCTTTACCAAAGAAAGAGTACGAAAGAATTTTTATGTGTGAAACCGCTAAAGACATTTGGAATACTCTTTTAGTAACCCACCAAGGTAATAGCCAAGTCAAAGAAAGTAAAATTGATCTTCTTGTTCAATAATATGAACAATTTGTCATCTTAGAAGATGAAACCATCGATAGTGCATTTGCTAGATTTAACACTATTATTACTAGTCTAAAAGAACTTGATGAAGGTTTTTCTAGCAAGAACAATGTTAGGGAGTTTCTTAGGGAGCTGCATCCCAAATGGAGAGTTAAAGTCATGGCGATTGAAGAATCAAAGGATCTCGCCAAATTATCACTCGATGAACTCGTTGGTAACTTAAAGGTTCATGAGATGATAATTTTGAAGGACTCGGAAATGGTGAAAACTAAGAGTGAAAGAAAGTCTTGCACTCAAAGCCAATAAGGCACAAAGTGACCATGAAAGCTCCTCGGATAGTGATGATGAGGAATATTCCTTGGCGGTTAGAGATTTTAAAAAGTTCTTCAAAAGACGAGGTCAATACGTGAGGCAACCAAACAACGATAAGAAACCCTTCTCCAAAAACCGATTTGCCAAAGACGATAAAGATGATAGGAAATGCTTTAGATGTGGTGATCCAAATCATTTCTTTGGTGATTGTCCTAAGACTTTACGCGACAAGAACCACACGGCGTTCGTTGGAGGTTCATGGAGCGATAGCGGTGAAGATGTTGATGACAACCCCAAAGATGAGAAGTGTCTCATGGCTCACACTTCTAAAGAGGTACTTTCCGAAACCGAGTATTATAGCAATAATAGTTCTTCTCAAGATGATAGTGAATTAGAAGGCCAATACAATAACTTGCAAAGCTTAGTCTAAAATTTATTAAAAAGAACAAAGTGCTAAATTCAACTAGAATAAGCTTGAAAACGAGATTAATGAGCTAAAAGAAAAATTAGCTAAGCTTGAGAAAAATAAAGAAATAGATCTAGGATGCTTAAAATGTGAAAACCTTAGGCAAGAAAATGAAAATCTTAAGAGCACCTCCATTAGACTTGAAAAGTTCATGAGAGGTACTAATGCTCTTGATGATATGTTAAATAAACAAATTCATTCTAAGGAAAAACTTGGGTTAGGATATAACACTAATGAAGCATCAACTAGTGAACCAAAACAAGTTAGGTGTTCAGAAAAACAGTCCCCTGAACGCGATGCTCCAATATATGGGGCGGTTCCTTATCGCTATGGAACCGCCGATGGAGCAAAGGAACCGCGTCCAGAAGAAGATGTTTGTGAAAATCCTGAACTTTCTGAAAAGTCAATTTTAGGTGAAGGACCAAAACATATTCTAATTAACAAGGTCAAAGTACCTATAATTGAAAAGCCTACTCTAGATAAATTCTACAAGCCCTTGAGTAAACCTCTAATGGGAACTAGAAACTTATCTAGACAAACATCTACTCCTCTAAGAGTACGAAATGAATCTAAACCTAGAAGTAGAACACCTACGCCAAAAAGAGATGATCAAGCTAAACCACGACCTAGAAGTAAAACTCCAACACCTAGGAGGAATAATAATAATACTAGATCAAGATCAAAGACAGCTAGGAGAAACTATGGACAACAAAATGGCCATATGAATTGGAATAATTTTCAACAACAATACTTTTCCCCATGGGGAATATCTCCTTCATTTATGGATCCCAACCAAATGCAAGGGATGTTTGGAACTAACAATTTTGGACCCATGAGATATTGGGGGACCAAATGTTTGATCTTGTGTTGTTACCTAGATATGCTTGGGAATCGATCTAGAGCCCGACGAGTGGATTAAGGATAGTGGTTGTTCTAAACACATGACGGGTAATCGAAGTTTGTTCTCACACTACAAAGCATATGATGGAGGTAACGTTACATTCGCAAGTAATAGACGTGGTAATATCATTGGCAAAGGTACGGTCTCTCTTGACTCTATGACTATAGAAAACATAGAGCACATAGATAACTTAGGCTTTAACCTTCTAAGTATAGGTCAAATTTGTGACAATAAGTGTAAGGTCATCTTTTCGGAATATGATGCTAAAATCGTAAAAGATGGAAAAGTCATTGGAAAATGTGTTAGAAAGCATGGGTTTTGTGTAATGAAGGTTAATAGGAAGTCAAAGGACAACTTATGTCTAGCGACCTTAGATGATAGTTATACTCTTTGGCATAGGAGATTAGGTCACACTAATATGCGTTTAATTCAATCTTTAGTCTCTAAGGAGTTGGTAAGACATCTCCCTAAGATGAAGTTTGATAGCACTTTTGTGATGCTTGCAAAATTGGGAAGCAAGTTCACTCAAGTCACAAAGCCAAGAATTTGGTTTCGACCTCTCGGTGCTTAGAGCTCCTACATATGGATCTCTTTGGACCTTCCGCCATACGGAGTTATGGAGGTAACCTTTATACCCTAGTTATAGTTGATGACTACTCTAGATTCACTTTGGACTAGATTTTTGGCGTCTAAGAATGAAACTTTCGATCACTTCGAAACCTTTAGTCGAAGAATTTAAAATCAACTAGGATGTTCAATTGTCTCTATTAGGACGGATCATGGTAGGGAATTTGATAATGAAGTGCAATTTGGTGCCTTTTGTGAAGCTCATGGTATTACCCATAAATTCTCGGCTCCTCGCACTCCACAATCAAATGGGGTAGTTGAAAGGAAGAATAGGACCATCCAAGAGATGAGTAGGACGATGTTAAATGAGAAATCTTTGCCTCAAAATTTTTGGTGCAATACCGTGGACACATCGACTTACAATCTCAACCGAATTCTTATTCGACCTTTTCTAGGAATGACCCCCTATGAGATTCTTAAAGGTAAGAAACCCTCATTGGAATACTTTAAGGTGTTTGGAAGCAAGTGCTTCATTCTAAACACCAAAGATTACCTTACAAAGTTTGACCCAGTCTTACGAAGGTATCTTTTTAGGTTATTCTCAAACTAGCAAAGCCTACATAGTCCTCAATAGAACCTCGGGTGTAATTGAAGAATCACTTAACATGACATTTGATGAAACCCCACCTTCATCTAAGACACCACCTTTGGTAGATGATGACTTAGATGAAATAGACACAGTTAATGTCAAAGATGTTAGAAACATAGGAGTTGAAGACCTTAGTGTTGAAAAGGGAGTAAACATTAAAGAGTCTAAGGATCATGCTCTTGATAACGTCATAGGCGAATTAAATCAAAGGACCCTAAGATCTTAAGTCCAAAATCAAAGTAACTTCTTTTGTTTAGTCTCCTTGATTGAACCAAAGAATGTTAACGAAGCTTTGATGGATGAGAGTTGGGTCATCGCTATGCAAGAAGAATTGAATCAATTCATTGCTAATGACGTTTGGGAACTTGTTCCTCCGCCTAGAAGTTCGACCATCATAGGAACCAAATGGGTATATAGGAATAAGTTAGATGAGAATGGTGTTGTGTCTCGTAACAAGGCTAGACTTGTAGCTCAAGGATATAATCAACAAGAAGGTATTGATTATGACGAGACATACGCACCCGTAGCTAGATTAGAATCTACTATAATCCTCTTAGCTTACGCTTGTGCTTTAGACCTTAAGCTTCAACAAATGGATGTAAAGAGTGCATTTCTTAACGGTTTGATCAATGAGGAGGTATCTGTGTGTCACACCCCACCATGGCGGAACATGGGGCGCGACGTATGGATATCATCACAACATGGCGTGTCTACAGAGACAACTATATAATATAAGAAATGTCATAAAAATGGTGACACGAAGGTCATGACAATATCTCAACAAATGCAAGGGGTCTAGGTAAGTAAGTAACAGTCCTACTTCTTACCCAATACAACAAATAACATACCAACAAACATATGTGTGCCACAGTATCACTTATTAAAAGAACAATCAAATAAAAACTAAGAAGGAAACGGGGATTCTCCTTCTATATGCAATCCTAAGCTTCTCCAATCCTAGCCACTTACGTTCTCATGCTTAACCATAGTATCACCTGAAAGAGACACTAAAACACGTCAACATAAAGTTGGTGAGATTCATAGGTTTAGACTCCAACACTAAATCAGTTACAAGCTGTGAATAACAATCCTCAACAAAAGAACATATGGACAATGTGTTACAATTATGTGTTAACAACTATCAATCAAGACCAATCATACCAAACAAATCCAAGGCTCCTACCTTGCCAAACAACATCATGGTACCTTAGATGATCACCCTATGTACCTATCCTAAGGCCACTACCTTGGCAACCCACAAGGCCACTACCTTGTCAAACCACAAGGCCACTACCTTGTCAAACCACAATAACATATCAAAAATCGCATAGCAGTTAATCACATAAATGTACACACAAGTCCATCACAACCATAAAACATTCACAGCAACAATTTAGAAACAACTCAACACAGTGTCTCTTCCATCCCATCTGGAAGTCAAAAACAAAGATAAACATGGGACTATGAACACTCACCTGATAGCTCCTTCACACGTCCTTGCACTAGCAACAAGCTAACAAACCAAAAACACGAAATCAATAAACAAACCAATCACTAAGATGGCTCATTAACCTATGATGGAAATCTAGTCTATTCTAACATATATACCTCATTAATAAGCTCTAATTACCCCATTACCCTTCCTTAACAAGTCCTTAACTTGGTTAAGTTTAATAACTAACCCGTTCGTATTTTACCCAAAACAGTCCTAGTTTTAGGTCTCAAAACTTTAGGTCAAACGCCCACTTAAACCTACCCATAGTTTCTTTAAAAGGAATATTCATACCCTTACATATGTTGGATAACACCTCCCACTTGGCCTAACCTTAAAGCTACTGTTAAGGCCCCGATATATATATATCTACTTTTGTCATTCCAGATTTCCTGATTTTAAACGTACTAAAAGTTTGTTACCATTAAAGGGTCTTACCCTAAACCACCACCTTAGCCCAAGTGCAGATATTAACTACAATATATAAACCATCTCTCACATTCGTGAGAAGATCCCAATGCAACCCTAAGTGCCCCAAACAACCCAAAACTTAAAAAGAAAACAGGCTGAATTCAAAACTGTTTTGACCTCCGACTGTTGTAACCTGTTTTTTACCCACTTCCCGACCTCCGATTTAGTTCTCGTTTCTTGAATTGGAAAGCCACTTCAAATAGCTTTCCAGGGGTACTTGGATCGTAAAATAATAGTTTATAGGACTCCCGATATGATCAAAACAATTGACTCAAAATCTGCCCAGTTTTTTAAAAACGAGTTTTAAACAAATTGAACTAATTAATTACCCATAACCCCATCTAATACAAGCCCTAGATTATATGATCATCATAATATGATTATAACATCATTAATTACAGATTTTATATAAACCCTAACCCTAATCCATCATAAGAATGATTAAATAAACATAAAAACAATTTAATTAAAAAAAGATTTGAAGGTTTTACCTTATGATTAATGAAAGATGAAAAACCCCCAAAATTATGAAGAACCCTAACTTTTTTTTAGTGAAACCCACGAATTTTATTAGCTCCAGGGATTTATGTTTTTATTTTTTGTTTAGTAAAACATTATATAGTGTACATAAGAATCCTAGTCCAATTATAACACTTGTTTCCTTTTTTTTCCCCCTTTTTCTTTTTTTTTCCCAAACCGACCTAACACCCCTAAAATTCGTTTTTTATTTATTTTTATTATTAATATATGTAATAATAATATTACCTTAATTTTCCTTAATTTATTTCAGCTCCTAAAGCCTCCAAAACCTCAAAACCGTAAAACTAGTCAATTTTACACGTTTTATCGTAAAAGACGTAAAATATACACTTTTAAAAAAATCTCAAATTTTTAAATAAACTTTATAACTATGTCCTAAATGACTTATAACCATCCCGAAAAATATTCATATAGCTAATTACCTTATCCGAGACCTCTAAATGCTAAACCGTAAATCCTAAAAAAAAACACTATTACTATAATACTTATACGTATACGTAACCACCAAAATACCACCATTTCATTTCATAGTCACTAATTGTGATCTCATGAACATGAATTAACCGTACCTCGATTTACTTATGAGTACTCTATACTCATAAACGATAATCACACCAACCTCGTTTACACAACATAAACACGTAAGCACAAAAAATCAAGTAGTCACACATAAAATAACCTAAAAGTAAGACCAAGTGACGAACCTCAAAACCACGGTTGTCACATCACTCCCTCCTAATAGAAATCTCGTCCCGAGATTTACTCCTTAGGATCGTCATTAACGAACAGCTGAGGATACTTACTCCTCATAAACTCTTCCCGTTCCCACGTGAACTCCGGTCCACGTTTAGAATTCCACCTAACCTTAACTAACGGTATCTTACTTCTTTTCAAGGTTTTAACTTCACGGTCCATAATCTCTATCGGCTCTTCAATAATACGAAGGCTCGCATCTATACTAATATCGTCCACCGACACTTGCAAGTCAGTTCTTGCTAAGCATTTCCTCAAGTTTGAGACATGAAACACATCATGTACACTACTTAACTCTTCCGGTAATCTCAACCTGTATGCCACTAGCCCA
Organism: Glebionis coronaria; assembly: GCA_025667525.1. Taxonomy (NCBI): domain Eukaryota; kingdom Viridiplantae; phylum Streptophyta; class Magnoliopsida; order Asterales; family Asteraceae; genus Glebionis; species Glebionis coronaria. The sequence continues at coordinate 143,301,318 of CM046876.1, read as the reverse complement.
ATCCTTTCAAGGATTTCAAATGGCCCCACAAATCTAGGTGCTAACTTCCCTTTCTTCCCGAACCGCATCACCCCTTTCCATGGAGAAACCTTTAGCATCACCTTGTCCCCAACCCCAAATTCCAACGGCTTACGCCTCTTGTCCGCATAGCTCTTTTGTCGATCTCTAGCCGCCTTCAATTATTCCTTAAGCACTGTAATCGCATCCGTAGTCTCCTGTACCATCTCCGGTCCAATTAGTTGACTAATTCCTACTTCAGCCCATAACAACGGTGACCTACACTTCCTACCATAAAGTGCCTCAAATGGTGCACACTCTATACTAGCATGGTAGCTATTATTGTACGAGAATTCTGCCAACGCCAGATGATTCTCCCAACTTCCTCCAAAGTCTATCACACACGCTCTTAACATGTCCTCTAGTGTTTGTATAGTCCTCTCACTCTGTCCATCCGTCTGCGGATGATAAGCTGTGCTCATATCCAGCCTCGTACCCAAGGCCTTCTGCAATAGCCCCCAAAACCTAGACGTAAACCTGCTATCTCTATCTGATATGATCGACACCGGTACTCCATGTTTTACCACCACATGTTCCAAGTATTTCTTGGCAAACCTTTCCATCTTATCATCCTCCTTCATTGCCACAAAATGGGCAGACTTAGTCAGTCTGTCCACTATTACCCAAATCATATCATTTCCACTGTTAGACCTTGGCAGTTTTGTAATGAAGTCCATGGCAATATTCTCCCACTTCCATTTAGGAACCTCTGGTTGTTGCAGTAACCCTGACGGTCTTTGATGTTCAGCCTTCACCTTGGAGCAAGTCAAACATTCACTAACGTACAAAGCTACATCCTTCTTCATTCCTGGCCACCAATACATATCTCTCATGTCTCGATACATCTTATCAGCTCCTGGGTGTATCGAATACCTCGACGTATGAGCTTCATCCAATATCACCTTCCTTGTATCGCCAAACAACGGAACCCAGATTCTATCCAAGTAATACTTGCAACCATCTCCTCTTTCTTCCATGTATTGATCCATAGTATGTAGATTTTCTTCAACCAGCCTTTCTTCCTTTACGGCCTCTACTTGTGCTACCCGAATTCTATCCTTAAGAGTTGTCTGAATTGTTATGCACATTGCCCTTACTCTCTTTGGTTTTAGCCTCTCCTTCCTACTTAGCGCATCCGCCACCACATTGGCCTTCCCAGGGTGATACTTAATCTCACAGTCATAATCACAAAATAACTCCAACCATCGTCTTTGCCTCATGTTCAAATCTTTCTGATCAAAGATGTGCTGCAAACTTTTGTGGTCTGTAAAGATCACACTTTTCGTCTCGTACAAGTAATGTCTCTATATCTTGAGAGCAAAGACTACAGCTCCTAGTTCCAAGTCATGTGTGGTGTAATTCTTCTCATGGTTTTTCAATTGTCGTGATGCATAAGCTATGACCTTGTCTCGCTGCATAAGAACACATCCCAAACCCTGGTTGGACGCATCACAGTAAACCACAAAATCTTCCACCCCTTCTGGTAAAGACAAGATAGGTGCATTACACAACCTATCCTTTAGTGTCTGAAACGCATGTTCTTGCTCTTCGCCCCATTCATACTTCTGATTCTTTTGGGTCAACAGAGTCAAAGGCTTTGATACTCTAGAGAAATTCTCTATAAATCTCCTGTAATATCCTGCCAAGCCTAAGAATGACCTTATTTCTGACGGTGTAGTAGGTGCCTTCCAATCCTTCACTGCTTCAATCTTCTTTGGGTCTACATGTATGCCATCATTATCGATTACATGCCCCAGAAATTGTACTTCTTGCAGCCAAAATTCACACTTGGAGAACTTCCCATAAAGTTTCTCCTTCCTGAGCAGCTCCAATACCGATCTCAAATGTTGGTTATGATCCTCCTCCGTCTTAGAGTAGATAAGTATGTCATCAATGAAGACTATAACAAATTTGTCTAGATATGGCTTGCACACTCGGTTCATTAGATCCATGAACACTGCTGGTGCGTTTGTCAATCCAAATGGCATAACGGTGAATTCAAAGTGTCCATACCTTGTTCTGAACGCGGTCTTTTGTATGTCCTCCTCACAGACCCTTAGTTGGTGATAACCGGACCTAAGGTCAATTTTTGAGAAGTACCTTGCTCCTTGCAGCTGATCAAATAAATCGTCAATCCTTGGGAGAGGATAACGGTTCTTAATGGTCAGCTTGTTCAACTCCCGATAATCAATATACATCCGGAATGATCCATCCTTCTTCTTAACAAATAGCACCGGCGCTCCCCATGGAGAAGAACTTGGTCGAATGAAACCCTTATCCTGCAATTCCTTAAGTTGCTCGGCTAATTCTTGCATCTCTGACGGTGCTAGACGATACGGTGACTTCGCTACGGGTGTTGCCCCGGGTACTAAGTCAATCTTAAACTCTACTTGTCTCACCGGTGGTAACCCCATCAAGTCATCCGGGAATACATCGACGAACTCTCTTACTACTCGAATCTTATTGATTTGTGGCTCATCATCCTTGGCATTCATAAGGGACCTGGTCTTCTTCTCATTCCTTTCTCCGTACACGTATAACACCTTCATATCACCTATGGGTATCTTAACAATCTTTTCATGACACATTAGCTCAGCCCTATGCTTCGATAACCAATCCATCCCAATGATTACATCGAAGCTCCCATGTCCTAGAGGGATTAAATCTATGGTGAACTTAAATTCTCCCAACTCTAATTTGCAGTTCAAAAATATCTCATCTACTTCTTCTTGCTTACCACTAGCTATTTCAATCACATATCCTGGTTTCGCTACACTAGGGTTCATATCTAACAAAGGCACGAATTGAGACGACACAAAACTAAAATCTGCCCCAGAGTCAAAAAGAATCGTAGCGAGGTGATTGTTAACAGAAAACGTACCCGTGGCTACATTCGGGTCCTGAACCGCTTCTACTGCATTTGCAAGGTAAACCCTGCCTCCATTCCGATTTCCCCTATTCTGATTTCCCTCGTTCCTGTTCCAGTTTCGATTCCCAGTGTTCCCATTGTTGCGGTTAGCATTGTTCCTGTTTCCACCGCCTTGGTTTCCTCGACTTCCCTCCAAAGCTAACTGGCCTCTGCCCTGGTTGGTTGCTCCAACCAATCTAGGACACTCCCTCTGGAAATGCCCGGGTTGTCCACACTCAAAACAATTTCCCCCGGTGACATTCATACTTACAGACTGGATTGGTGTTGCGTTTCTGTTAGGTGCGTCACATTTTCTGGCAAAGTGTCCCGGTTTCTGGCAATTGTAGCATGTCTGGCATGGTGTACCTCTTGGATGGAACCTAGAGCAGGTTCGGCAGGCAGCATTGTTGTTGTTCGGATTTCCAGAACCTTGAGGTACCCTCATGTCAAAATTTCTTCCATCTTTCGCCTTCTTAGCATTCTTCCAGTTGGTGTCAGGCGACTTCGCTGCTTCTGGCTCCTTTCTTTTATCCCCCGCCTTGACCAAAGTTCCACTAGATACCGCCTCCTCAGTAAGTATTCATGCCGTTAGTATGGCCTGTTGCATTGTGTTAGGCTGAGTAGCCTTAATCATTCCCCTGATCTGAGGAGGTAATCCAGCAATGTACCGCTTAATCTTGTTCGCCTCAGGGGTAACCAAATGGGGAACCAGCTTTACCAATTCATGGAAGCGATCTGTGTAATCTGCATGAGCCGCTCCAACCATAGCATGTCCCCAAAACTCATTTTCCAGCTTCTCCATCTCATTGCTTGGACAAAACTCCGTAGTCATAAGAGCTTTAAAATCGGCCCAAGCCATAGCATTTGCAGCAACTCTTCCCCTTGCTTGAACTTGGGTGTTCCACCAAGTTAAAGCCTTCCCTACCAGTGAACCAGTTACGTACATGACCATTTGATTTGGTAAGCATCCACTCATCTGAATTACATTCTCCATCTTCTCAATCCATTGGGTAAGTACTACCGCGTCGCCCTTCCCATCATACTCTCTTGCACCACAAGAAGTGAATGCCTTATAGCTACAACCATTGTTTCCACCTCCTCCTTGACCATTGTTGTTATTATTGTTGTTCAGTCACCTGCTGAACAATGGTTGGTATTATGTTGGCCATTTGAGCAGCAATCAAAGTAGCCAAGTCAGGATTTCCATCACCACTTCCACCAGCACCATTTCGCGTGTTCACCATGCTGATAGTAAAAACATGACACCCGTTAACAACTACCAGAATAGTCCATATAGTATTCTTACCACCATACATACGCCTAATCATAATCATACATACTACCAACATATGCTATACAAGCATGTATCAATTCTCTTTCATGCAGTCATACTTGAAAGTCTAGTGGTGTTGTGGCACATATATAATTATGTAGGCCTCCATAATTATACATGTTCCCTTTCACCAATGTACTCCCTCCTATGATGACACTTATAAGAAATTAATACTACACATAACACATAATCCAACAACTCACAAGCACATAAACACACAAAATAAAATCCAAAACTCCATTTATTAAAATAACATAGTCAAAACTTGAAACATCACAAATCCATGGTCTAGCTAAACTAGCGTAGACATAATCCAAACGAAAACATAAATGATTTTAAGGCATGCCGTCCATAAGAGTCGGAAAATTTAAAACAAATAATTATACATTTTCTAGCAAAGTACAAAGATAACTAGCGTGGACGATGGTAGTTAAACCCGCACTAGTCAAAACCCGAAAGGAAAATATTATGTGGTCAAGTATGAACCATATTAGTTCCTAACTTAACAACATCGCAAAATAACATCCAAACACATCAATTATTATAAAATGCACACATACTCCTATGACGCCTATATGCAGGGACCCTTAAGCTATAGACTAGGCTACGCGACTAGGCAACCTAATTCTCTATAACCATTGTCTCTGATACCATTCTGTCACACCCCACCATGGCGGAACATGGGGCGCGACGTATGGATATCATCACAACATGGCGTGTCTATAGAGACAACTATATGAAATAAGAAATGTCATAAAAATGGTGACACGAAGGTCATGACAATATCTCAACAAATGCAAGGGGTCTAGGTAAGTAAGTAACAGTCCTACTTCTTACCCAAGACAACAAATAACATACCAACAAACATATGTGTGCCACAGTATCACTTATTAAAAGAACAATCAAATAAAAACTAAGAAGGAAACGAGGATTCTCTTTCTATATGCAATCCTAAGCTTCTCCAATCCTAGCCACTTACGTTCTCATGCTTAACCATAGTATCACCTGAAAGAGACACTAAAACACGTCAACATAAAGTTGGTGAGAGTCATAGGTTTAGACTCCAACACTAAATCAGTTACAAGCTGTGAATAACAATCCTCAACAAAAGAACATATGGACAATGTGTTACAATTATGTGTTAACAACTATCAATCAAGACCAATCATACCAAACAAATCCAAGGCTCCTACCTTGCCAAACAACATCATGGTACCTTAGATGATCACCCTATGTACCTATCCTAAGGCCACTACCTTGGCAACCCACAAGGCCACTACCTTGTCAAACCACAAGGCCACTACCTTGTCAAACCACAATAACATATCAAAAATCGCATAGCAGTTAATCACATAAATGTACACACAAGTCCATCACAACCATAAAACATTCACAGCAACAATTTAGAAACAACTCAACACAGTGTCTCTTCCATCCCATCTAGAAGTCAAAAACAAAGATAAACATGGGACTATGAACACTCATCTGATAGCTCCTTCACACGTCCTTGCACTAGCAACAAGCTAACAAACCAAAAACACGAAATTAATAAACGAACCAATCACTAAGATGGCTCATTAACCTATGATGGACATCTAGCCTATTCTCACATATATAGCTCATTAATAAGCTCTAATTACCCCATTACCCTTCCTTAACAAGTCCTTAACTTGGTTAAGTTTAATAACTAACCCGTTTGTATTTTACCCAAAACAGTCCCAGTTTTAGGTCTCAAAACTTTAGGTCAAACGCCCACTTAAACCTACCCATGGTTTCTGTAAAAGGAATATTCATACCCTTACATATGTTGGCTAACACCTCCCACTTGGCCTAACCTTAAAGCTACTGTTAAGGCCCCGATATATATATATCTACTTTTGTCATTCTAGATTTCCTGATTTTAAACGTACTAAAAGTTTGTTACCATTAAGGGGTCTTACCCTAAACCACCACCTTAGCCCAAGTGCAGATATTAACTAAAATATATAAACCATCTCTCACGTTCGTGAGAAGATCCCAATGCAACCCTAAGTGCCCCAAACAACCCAAAATTTAAAAGAAAACAGGCTGAACTCAAAACTGTTTTGACCTCCGACTGTTGTAACCTGTTTTTGACCCACTTCCCGACCTCCGATTTAGTTCTCGTTTCTTTCATTGGAAAGCCACTTCAAATAGCTTTCCAGGGGTACTTGGATCGTAAAATAAGAGTTTATAGAACTCCCGATATGATCAAAACAATTGACTTAAAATCTGCCCAGTTTTTTAAAAACGGGTTTTAAACAAATTGAACTAATTAATTACCCATAACCCCATCTAATACAAGCCCTAGATTATATGATCATCATAATATGATTATAACATCATTAATTACAGATTTTATATAAACCCTAACCCTAATCCATTATAAGAATGATTAAATAAACATAAAAACAATTTAATTAAAAAAAGATTTGAAGGTTTTACCTTATGATTAATGAAAGATGAAAAACCCCCAAAATTATGAAGAACCCTAACTTTTTTTAGTGAAACCCACGAATTTTATTAGCTCCAGGGATTTATGTTTTTATTTTTTGTTTAGTAAAACATTATATAGTGTACACAAGAATCCTAGTCCAATTATAACACTTGTTTCCTTTTTTTTTCCCCTTTTCCTTTTTTTTCCCAAACCAACCTAACACCCCTAAAATTCGTTTTTTATTTATTTTTATTATTAATATATGTAATAATAATATTACCTTAATTTTCTTTAATTTATTTTAGCTCCTAAAGCCTCCAAAACCTCAAAACCGTAAAACTAGTCAATTTTACGCGTTTTATCGTAAAAGACGTAAAATATACACTTTTAAAAAAATCTCAAATTTTTAAATAAACTTTATAACTATGTCCTAAATTACTTAAAACCATCCCGAAAAATATTCATATGGCTAACTACCTTATCTGAGACCTCTAAATGTTAAACCGTAAATCCTAAAAAAAAACACTATTACTATAATACTTATACGTATACGTAACCACCAAAATACCACCATTTCATTTCATAGTCACTAACTGTGATCTCATGAACATGAATTAACCGTACCTCGGTTTACTTATGAGTACTCTATACTCATAAACGATAATCACACCAACCTCGTTAACACAACATAAACACGTAAGCACAAAAAATCAAGTAGTCACACATAAAATAACCTAAAAGTAAGACCAAGTGACGAACCTCAAAACCACGGTTGTCACACTGTGGCTCAACCTCCCAGCTTCATTGATTTTGAGAAACCGGACCATGTTTACAAGCTTAAGAAAGCTATTAATGGTCTCAAACAAGCACCCAAAGCTTGGTATGATAGACTTAAAGCGTTTCTTGTAAAACATGAATATACCATGGGGATGGTAGACAATACACTCTTTACAAAGAAGAAAGGTTCTCACCTTATTATCGTACAAATATATGTTGATGACATTATATTTGGTTCAACTTGTCAATCATTGTGTGATGACTTTGCCAAAATCATGCATGACGAGTTTGAAATGAGTATGATGGGAGAACTTAACTTCTTTTTAGGACTCCAAATTAAACAAATGGACGATGGTATTTTCTTTAGTCAATCCAAGTATGTTAAAGAAATGCTAAAGAAATTTGGATTAGAAGACTCTAGACCAATGAAGACCCCTATGGCCTTGGATACTAAACTCACCGTAGATGATGATTGTGAGTCGGTAGACAACACCAAATATAGAGGTATGATTGGTAATTTGTTGTACCTAACGACAAGTCGACCGGATATCATTTTTAGTGTTTGCCTTTGTGCTCGCTTCCAAGAGGCTCCCAAAACCTCTCACCTTGAAGCGGTTAAGTGTATATTCTGATACATTAAGGGCACTATACATTTAGGATTATGGTATCCTAAAGGGACCGGTGTAGAAACCATTGTCTACTCGGACTTGGATCATGCGGGAGACTATGTGGACCGGAAAAGCACTAGGGAGTTTGTACCTTCATGGATTGTTGTTTAACTTCTTGGTTCTCTAAGAAACAAACCGCTCTTGCTATATCCACCACGGAATTCGAGTATGTGAGTCCCGGTAAAGCTTGTCAACAAGCTTGATGAGATGGCATTTATACATGATCTCATCGTTCTTTTCGGACTTTAAATGCATAAAAATGTCATAAAATACCATATATATGCTTGTGTTTGTTTACTTGTGTATTTTAGGTATGGATATCGTGAAAAAGACAAAAGATCACAAGAAACAAGGAAAAACAAACACGAGAAACGAAGTCGTACAATGAACCGGGCCTTAGTTTGTGAATTGTCAAAGAAACACCCTTGAAGACTTGAAGATGTACAAGATTGAGCCCTCATTTATGAAGAAATGACACTTAATACCCTTGTATATTCATAATTACAAGTTTGGTCCCTTAAGTTTGTCAAAATTACAAAAAGGTCCTCCAAGTTTAAAGAAATGGCAAGATTAGTCCTTCAACAAATCCAAAAAAGTCAAGAATAGTCCTTCATAAAGTCCAAGAACCAAATAAGACCTTGAAGTTCAAGAATATTACACTTCTAGTCCTTTAAAATTGGATTAAACATCAAAAGGACTAAAGTTGTAATTAGCCTAAAGTGTAAAAAGCCTTAAAACTTTGTTTAGAAACTTTATGTGGCCAAAACATGAAGTCTGAAACTTCAAATACAAAGGTAAACGAGTTTATTAGGAAAATAAACTTGTTTTACATAGTTTTCCAAAAACCAAGGACCATAGTTGCCATGTCAAACATTCAAACATCACAAACACGCGCCAAACACATCCCACCCCCCTTTTTGGATCAAACCTTATTATTGTTTACCTTATGAACCCAGTTACCCTATCACTTATAACAAAGGGTAAACTGAAATTACCTTGTCCCACGCTTAATTCACACACACACAAACCCATCCCACACCAAAAATCCCCAATCCCACTCACCATGTGACCCCACACTCAACCTCGTCCACTAATAAGAAACCAACTTCCTCTCCAAGCAATCTGACATGGCAAAATCAACGCTTTATGGCTACTACTTGCTCCCCAAGCACAAATGAACGTTCAACATCAAATTTGACAGCTCATACACATCAAACGCGTCTAGAAGGTAAAGGGCAATTTTAAGAATTCATTGCTAGGGTTTTGATGTATTTTCCATTCTAGAATCATCCTTAGTCGTCTATAAAAGGAGGTCTCAACATGTGAGAGCCCCTTTGTTCCAGATTTTAGCTAATGCTTTGTAATTCCTTTTTATGAAATAAAAAGTTTGATTTTCAGAAATTGTGAATTCCTTTTTGTGTTATATGAAAGTTTGGTGTTTGATTAGCTAAAGTCTGAGTTCCATTAATCTGTTTGATTGATTTTTGAGGAAAGGTTTTAAGGTTTAAAACTCTTGTTTTCAAAAATCAAGTTACAATCTGTTTTTGGTTAACTTTTGTGTTTGTTCTTCTTAGCAGCTATTGGAAGCTGGTGCTTGTTCTTGCTAGCACCTCAGCTCAAACATTCCAAGGCTTGGATGTGAGTCTTGGAGGTTTGCATCTCTAATCTTTTTTATTTTTCTGAAAACTACATGATTTGTGGTGAATTTGGATATTTGTCTGTGAATCTGTGATATTGTGGTTGAATCTGGTGATTTGAAGGTTGTTTGTTGTTATTAGGTTGATTAGATCTTGGTTTGTGGGTTAAATCACACAAGTCCTTTGAAAACTTGAGAAATCAGTTTACAAAGGACTGTTTGGGTTAACTGATATACTAAGATTTAAGGCAAATTTTGTAGTTGTATGTTGTTGTTTTGTGTTGGTACTTGTTTAACTGGTGTATTTGGTCATTTATCTGCATGCTTTGTGGTTTGAATCACCATAATCCAACAAAGGTCTATAAAATCTGCTATACTTGGTATTTTTGGCTAAAATTTTAGGGACACCTAGATCTAAGGGTAGACTAGGGTTAACAAGTGCTAAGTTTTAGTTATCATAACCAGGGAAAGGGATTTAAGGGTTTAAAATTGGATTGGTGGTCATTTAGATCAGCAAAAGGATTTTGGAATTTGCCTTTGTTCATCAGTCATATGCTATTGCTTGAATCTACTTCTAATCTTTGATCCAGTGGTTGAAACAAGTTTTATTGTGCTTATTGGACTTTATTATAGATTGTGTATGCATATGGTTCAATTTGGTTGGCTTATTCATGCTAAAACTGCTTTTTAGTTCATAACTGCTTATTTCTAGGTCTGTGCTATATCTGGTGACTGTTTGCTTATTATGTGCTTATTGGCTCAACCAATTTGTGATTTCTTGCTTGATATTGACTCCTTACAACTCACTGGTTGTAAGGGTTCCTTTTTTTTCCATTTAATCCAACTGGATCTCTCTAAATTTGCAAGTCAAATAGTCAAAATAGTGGGAACTCCTTTCCCCTGCTGCTAGCCACTGCTAGTGTTATTTTCAGGATAACTTATCAATAAGTTGTTCTAGATTATTTAAACCTGCAACAACTTTAATTTTGTAATAGGTGTTCCTTATTTGACCCATTTGTTCATACTGGAGCATTTGAGGGGTTGACTTTGAGCTTTGACTAGAAAACCAACTACTTTGACTTTTACATAAGTGCTTATCAGCTTATTCAACTTATTTGGCTTGGCTTATTGAACTTTTTTTTGTTGATTTGTCTTAATTAAGTCATTTAGAGTCTTTTGCAACTTAAATCAAGGTCTGAGGTGGTCTAGAACTCCAAGTCGGCTATTTTGTCTTTTAGTGAAATTTTACTTTGCTTATTTCTGACTTATTGGTTGAGCTTATTTGAAAATTCTTTTCACAGATCTCTTAGGCATCTCAAAAGAAGGTTGTGTGTCAAATATGATCTTATGACATTGGCTTATAGCTTAATGGGCCAAAAAGCCCATTAAGAATAAGCTGTTGTTCAAATAAGCTGTGATAAGCTCACTTTCAGCTTTTGGGCCTTTAGACTTTTGTGTTTAGAATTGAATTTTAAGCTAGACTAGTGATTTTCAGCTTATTTGGTTAAGTTTCATCTTATTGGGCCCAAAAGCCCATTTTCATATGCTGTTTTTTATTTTAGCCCATTTGGGGCCAAATAGGGGTATTTTAGTAATTTCACTTTCATTTTCAGATTATTTAGGTTAAACTAAATTAGTTTGCAAATTTTTAGAATTTTTATATAATTTTTGGATTTTTAATACTATTTTAATATTATTTTATTATTAGATTTCAATTTTCACATTTTTGCAACTTTTATATTTTTCTTAGGTCAAATACATTTAGTTAGGATTTCTAAAACTCTTAGATTAATTTTAGCATCATTTTCTTGATTTCTATAATTATTTTAAAATTTTATTAGTTTTTAATCATTTAAAAATAGTTTTCCTTAGTTTAAAATTTCATAAAAATAGTTTTCATTCTAATTTAGTCATTTAAGAGGTTTACAAGGTGAAAAATATTTATTTGGGCTTTATAATAGTTAATTGGAATTTTTAGGGCTTTAATTAGCATTTAAAAATTAATATTTAATTAATTAAAAGGTTTGAAAAAGTTTTGATCATTTGTAAACTCTTAGTTTGTTTTATTGAATTTTGCTAATTTTTTTGGGAATTTTTAGAATTAATTTTTATTTTATCACTTTTACGGTTTTTAATTTAGTCGTCGTAGTAATAATTTTCACAAATTTATCATTCTATTTTCTCATCCCTTCTTTCTTCAATATTAATCTCAAGTCATTTACAAGTTTTTCACACACATATACCTCCTTGGGAAACGAACTTTCACCTTTGGGTCATTAATACACGGTTTTCCTAAATCGTCGTATTTAATACTCTCCGCTATTTACGCTCTTTTCCTAAAGAGTAGTAAAACACTACAATCAAAGCTCTATGGATGAAGCAAGCGCTTGTTGATTACGGGATTTCTCTTGATGATGTTCCCATCACGTGCGACAACAAGGGTGCAGTAGACCTTAGCAAGAATCCCGTGCAACATTCGCGAACTAAGCACATAGAGACTCACCACCATTTTCTTAGGGATAATGTTCAAAAGGGGAACATTTCGATAGAGAAGGTACCCTTGGTAGAAAACTTAGCCGATATCTTCACTAAGCCACTTAAGAGGGAACCTTTCAATTACTTGCGTCTAGGTCTAGGCTTAATGGAACATATTCCTTAATTGTGCATTCTTATTATCTTTTATCTTTTGAGTCTTTTCTTTCTCTGAGCTTTTAAGTTTAATAAACTATTTTTTGAAAACCTCTCTTCTCTTTTTCAAAATTCTTAAAGTTCTTTCGAAAACGGTCGAGAAATGTTTTTGCATTGTTGATTCAATCTAAAAACGTTTTTCATAGCTTCTTGCTATTCATAATGAGCTTACATAATTCATATGTATGGGTCTCTCAAATATAGCAAGAACAAAAGAGAACTATGGAGGATCATTATGTCATGACTTTGTGTCTAGTTCTACACACTTCCTACTTTGATTTCATTAAAAAATCTATGTATTTTGGTTTAAACCTTGTTTGGTGAGCTCTTGTGTGTTTTCTTTGTCTATCTTTGCTTCTTAGCATATCCCCATGATTAGTTAGACTAGAAAAATAGGATTTGCTGAATTGGAAAATCCTCCCTCATCACCAAAATCAACCCACTGTGGGCGGTTCTTTATTGATATCGTTGTTCCCCAGTGATAAGGAACTGCCGGCTGAGTTAAGGAACCGCGCCCAGTACCTTATTTTTCGGGTATTCCTGAAACTCCAGATTTGTTCCAACACTTTTTGAAATCTTTGTTTCAACCCTTTCACCACCCCCAAATTATCTTGGACTTTCTCTATATAACCTTAAGCATTTTGCATTCTTTCTCAAATCAAAATGTCTTATTCCCCAAATGAAAGATTTGATTCTCCTCCATTCTCTCCAATTGCTTTCAACCCTAATTTACCCAAGAACACTCAAAATCACATCTCTTCACCTTCTAAGAATGTTGATTGTGGAACCTCTTATCTTTTACCACTAGCCTTTAGTGTTCTACCTCCTTCACATGATAATGTCATGCATCATGGAACATATTGTCAATGTTGTCAATATCAACATCTTGTTATGGCTCACATCTATGAGGATTTGAATTACATCAAGAGTCTCTCAGTTAAACCTCCTCTTTACTATAACTATGAGATCTCTACCAAGCCACCACCACCTGCTTCCGCCACTACCTTGTCTTTTATCTAAGCATTGGTTGCTTATTTTCAAGACATCTAGTTCAAGCAAATCTTAGGGTTCTAGCTTAACTATGATTAGATTTATGCTTTTTATTTTGGCTTGTGGTTGTGTCTCATACATCTTTGTATGATTTATTTCCTTGTATCTTTAATCATGTTTTCTTTTAACATGACTTATCTTGGATCTTTTGTTTCTTATTTTTTTTGTGATCTTTGTTATATCTTGTTGGGTGTCTCTTCTCTTCTACTAACCCTTCTATGTAGCTTGTCACCATATTTTGATTCCTTGGTGCCCCAAACAAGGGGGAGTAAGCACCAAGGGGGAGCATTTGCAAAGTCTGGTTCTTTTCTTCTTCAAAGACTTTTGCAACCTTTTTGCCTCGACAAAGGGGGAGAAATGATAAACTCGTCTTCGAAAATCTTGTTTTATTAGATGATTGAGTTTATGGATTGTCGGAATCAAAAAGGTGGAGATTGTTAATGCAATGATGCCTAAAAACGTTACTTGCATTTTTCGGTCTCGCTTTGTTTTGATTACGACAATATGTAAAAACAAGCATTTACGAAAACAGTGAAAAACAAATTCTCGAGTTCAAGTATTTTTCATTTCAACCATTATCACTTAATGTATGAACAAACAAGTAATTATACTAATTAAGTGATCAAGGATTTAATATTTTCTTAAAACTCACTTTTTATTAAGTGTGACAAAGTTTTATTATTAAACTTTCTTTTTAAGAAAATGGTTTATTATATTAATTACTTGAAAGTTTGAAATTTGAAAATGTCATATTCTATCTTGGTTTGGAATATCCTTTCAGGATATTTTAATCCCCAGATTCGAACCAACCCACTAAAAGACAAAAGGGAGCGGACTCTACGCCGGTGGTTCCTTAGCGCCTACGGCGGTTCCTTATCGATAAGGAACCACGGGCTGTAATAAAGAACCGCGGGCAGATATAGCCGTTGGACATTTGTCTTATAAATAGTGAACCATTCTCAGACTTTCAATCCACCTCTTTTGCACATAAACTTTCAGATTCTTTCATTCTTCTTAAATCACTCAAATCCTTGATCATTTGTTTGATTACTACTTGTTTAGAAGTGAATCTTTCTCCTCCCATCTTTTCCTCTCAAAGTGCAAAGATAAGAACACTATCATTGTTGAAGTGTTGTGTCTACCTCAAAGATCCATTGAAGATCCAAACTTATTTATTCATTGTTGTGTCATTTTTGTGAAGATCCAAGTAGTTGTGTCTATTTGGAAGTTGTGTATGTATTAGGGTTAATACATAGTCCTCAAAGTATATTGGTGTACATTGGTCCTAGCTAAGATTAGGGCTCGACTTTTAGCTTAGAGTCGGAAATTGGTTAAGCGACATTGTGTACGGTTTCTCCACCTTAAGAAGCTTGTTGATTAGTGAACTCTCGAGTAAGGAGTACTCGAGGAGTGGAGTAGGAACGAGGAGTGAGCTTCGTTGCCGAACCACTATAAGTCCTTGGTGTTTGATTTGATCTTTCCTTCCCTTATCTCTTTTCATTCTTTATTCTTTATACTTGTGATTATTAGTTTAGTTACATCATACATTCATTATTCATTATACTTGTGATTATTAGTTAGTTGCACTATACCTTGTTCATATTGTGTATAAGAAGGTTTCACATAAATACTCAAGCTTAAGTTTTTGAAAAAGGATTTTTAAAACCAAACTTTAACAAGCAGATTTAAGAAACTATTCAACCCCCCCTTCTAGTTTCTACACAAATGTTATAGCTTACATAACATATTTTTAAGTCAATACACCACATGCGGTGCACATAAATATAACAAAGAGTTTCATCAACAGTAAACTACTGCGGTGGAACATGCTCTGACAAAGCCTTTTTCCACTCACCAATAGAGGTCGCGGTTGAGTTATCAGCAACAAGTACTTCTTCCAGCGCTATAGCCAAACCAACCTGGGTAGGAGCCGATACGGATTCCACATCGGACCTGGGTAGATGGACGGATCCAGCTGTGGGAGTTCGACATATAATGCGATTCTTCCTCTTTTCCTTAGCACGCGCCTTGTTGGCAGCTATGGCCTCACCCAATAACTTTTCTCCCTTCAAAGCCCATGGATCATTTGGGGGGCTCATATGCATAGATAGGAATCCGTACCCGCTGGAAGCTTGACTATATGTTGACCCACCAGTCAGGAGCATTTTGGGAGCCGAAGTCGCCATTTAGATGTAGTCTTTCCATAATCAAGTCCAGCGGCGCGTCCTTCAGGACCTCCAACTCAGTTATCAGTGGATACTAGGTGTCCTTAAGGGCAAGCATAGACGTGTTCATTGCTTGCTCGACATCTGGTTTGAAGTATTTGTGGCTCTCCATTGGCTTCCCCTCTTGAGCATGTTTGGCACCAGTTAATAACCCCTCGTGCCTCCCCCGGTCTATGCCGGCGGATACGACATTCGCAAAGGTCATGACCATTTCTGGGGACTCGGTCACCTTCATGATGGAAAGTCGTAGCCCTTGCCCAATGAACCACCTACGACCGGCGATACCTGTCAGCATATGAGGATATAGCACCTCGTCAAAATCGATGGTCAAGCATCCTTTCACAAGTCGTGCTCCTCTAGCTTCTTGTCCACAAGTTTATCTTTTCTAGCTCTTGATTAAAGGACTTTCGTGATTATTTGTTCCTTACCTTTTATAAGGATTTGGAGGTTGTTGCGGGCCAAAGTTAGAGCGGACACTTCTTTAGTCAAAGACTGGACAGAGGAGTCTACAACACCTACCTGTGGGGTACGACATTGGATTAACATAACATAAAAGGTAGATATATGTGACCGCTTCTTTAAGGAAGGATGCATACCTTGT
Source organism: Glebionis coronaria (assembly GCA_025667525.1). Taxonomy (NCBI): domain Eukaryota; kingdom Viridiplantae; phylum Streptophyta; class Magnoliopsida; order Asterales; family Asteraceae; genus Glebionis; species Glebionis coronaria. The sequence goes on along the minus strand of CM046876.1, from coordinate 143,284,920 downwards.
CATTAGAGGTCTTGAGCTCGGCCTGTAACTCTGCCACCTGATTCTCGAAGTTAGTGGCGTGGCCGTCTTGTTCATTTATGGTAGCTTCCGTGGTTGTTAGTTGAGCGCGAAAAGAAGAAACGGTGGCCTCAGATGACATTAAAGAATTCTTAGCTATTGACAGTTGGCTCAATTTTCTGGTTTCGTTCATCAATGACCTAATTCTGCCTGCTTATCTTTCTGTCCGCACTTTCTAGTCGGCGAATGGCCTCCTCAAATCTTCCCCTCAATGCTGCACTCAAAGCAACTTGATGCGTGGCTGCCACATTGAACTCTTCCACGATCTCGTCATGTGATAGCTCGTGTAAGGTGGCCGCATAGGCCGGGGGTATGGCATGATCAACAAACTCTTTATAAGTACGGAAGGCACTCTGCGACGACTCGCCAATGACAGGCTCATGAGTATGGTCCACAGGTGATGGCGACTTGGGCATGTATCCAAAATCAGGGGAAGTCTCCCTAGCAATTTCTTCTTGAGTTGCCGCAACTCCAGCTTGGTCATCCTTGTAACGACGGTGAAAGATTTCGTGAGTCATTGCAAAATGCGTATATAACCTAAGGTTTGAGGTAAAAAAATTTTACTTACGTGTCGCCCTCAACAAGCTTAGAAGAAGTAGGTGGTACGGTGGTTACGGGGTCTGGATTTAGCACGACGGTAGGTCCCTTTTTCCCCCAAGTCTGCAACCATGGCAACACCAGCACTACTTCCAGCATGGTATTGTGGATGGTCCTTTCTTAGCCTTTTAGGGGGAGCAGTGAATTGGTCATACTCCATGGCGAGGACTTTTCTTTTGATGGTCTTACGCTTCTTCGGATGATGAACTGCGGTTACGTACTCCGTTTCATCATCCTCACCCGCCTCTTCCTCCAATTCTTCTTCATAATGCTTCGCAGCCGCCCCGGCTACGACAGGAGGTTGCTTCATTTATGTCCAACAGAAGGTTATCACCATCCTCGTTCTCAAAGTATAAAGGGGATTTCCTCTCTACTTGTGAATCTCCAACATCAGAGTGTGGCTCGGCATTCACGTGCAGCCGCGATCGTGATATCCTTGGTGGCTTCCAAGACTAGCGGTTCGTTTTCTCTTCTCATGCGGTGGCTTTCCTTCACCTCTTGCGGGTTTCCTTCTCGAAGTAGTCCGAACAAATTCATTTATGTACGTTCAACAACGGTTAGTTACAGTCATATATGGGTAATTTGGTTGTATTAACAAATATTTATACCCACCCTCGATACGGCTATTCACGAATGTGGGGTACAGGTCCGGACTTCCAAAGTAGTTACACTGATGCCTATAAGGCATAAAAAAGATTTTGGAAGTTTATTAAACATGGTTTTGTTAGTGTCTAAGGTTTTTACGTCACAAGAGCTGTAAGTACCCTTAGACAGGGGGTAATCAATACCTATAATACAAGGATTTTGTATATAAAAAGTTATCGTCTCGTCTCGATTCGAATTGATTACAGTTAATCGTGTGACTCAGTTGTTCTTGGTGGAAAGGAAATAAAATGATTATCTATTTAGAAATAAAAGTAAAATGAAAATGTCGTTGTAGTAAAAATAAAAATGAAAGCTTGAAAAGATTTAAACTAAAAATAAATGCTTATAAAAATAAATGACGAAATACTAAAACTTGAATAAAAGTCAATTTGAAACTTTAAAACTAAACTAAAACAAACAAGTATAAAATAACACTAAGTAAAAATGGTGAGAAAAGTTAAATTTGAATTTAAAATAAAAATAAAGAAAAACAGAAAATAAAAGCTAAAATTCTATAGGAATACCCCCCCTGTCGGAATCCCATCGGAATAAGTATCAGAAAATCTATCGGAAGGTATGTCAGAAACACCTGTCGGAATGCCAAAACGCAATAGTATCGGAATAACGATCGGAATACCAAAACCCTTTTCCGATGGAAGGTTATCGGAATATCTGTCGGAAAGGTAAACCCTTTTTCGATGGAGGTATCGGAATAACTGTCGGAAAGGTAAACCCTTTTCCGACGGAAGATAAAATGCAAATAAGCAAAACCGAATAAGCAATTTTCTAATAAGAACTTACCAAAACTTTACCAAATCAACAATAAAAAGAACTAAATAAGCCACAAATGAGAAACTTCCAAAACACTAGATAAGCAAGATTTAAAAAATAAACTTTAAAAAGATTAAACTTTTAAACACACTTAAATGTAAAATAAGCTAAACATGAAATAAGTAAAAATCACAATAAGGTAAGACCATAAACTAAATAAAAATCATACGAACAAGAAGAATAAACACCTTAAGCAAATAAGCATAAAGATTAAAATAAACTACATACTTTTACAAAATTAAACACAAAATTAAAACAAGAAAGGAAGAATAAGATTGATTATGAAAAGCTTAAATTTAAGATAAAGATTAAAGATTCAAGATTACAAGATTTAAAGATGAAAGATTTAAGCAAACTTGAAAGAAAATTTAGAGAGAGAAATTAAAACTAGAGAGAGAAAGTAAATACTCCTACTCCTACTTACCTTAAGAAAATTAAACTACAAACTAGCTAACTCCCTTCCTAATGACATAAGGAAGGTATTTATAGGAGGAGGAAATGATTGTTGCTTATTTCTTTCTTTCTTTGTCTTTCTCGTCTTTTAAATTCTTCGTCTTTCTCGACGTTGTCTCGGGATTTGTCAAAATAAGTTGAACTCGTCTTATAATTTTCTTCATTTATTAGACTTGGTTCTTCGACTTCATTAAACTTCCGTCTTTAGACTTTTTCTTCGATAAATCTTCAGAATAGGCCTTTGACTTTCATTCTTTTTGCACTCTTGATCTTTCGACTTCGTCTTTTGTCATTTTCTTCGATAAAAGCTGAAAGCCCGTGTTTTCTTTCCTTTTCTCATTTTGGTCCTAAATCACAACAAAAGCACAAACAACGCATAATTTCGACTTTTACGACATCAAATATACGTTATGGCTTGGTTGTTATTGTAATTAAGTGGTAAAAGGATGGGTGTTTTCACACCTATCAAATCCCCTACACTTGACCATTGCAATGCCCTCATGCAATGCATTAATTACAAAGCAAAATTTTATATTTTCTATCATAATTAACCCACCTTGGTCTTTATTAAACACAAGACATTTAGGAACTCAAATAGATAGAAAATTACAAAATATTTAAAGGAAGAAAACAAGTAAAGAGATCAAAGACTTACATTAGGGCTTTGGGTTATCATGAATGTTTATCACCCTCAAGTTTCACGTTCCCCACACCAAGCTTTGAAACGAGATCATTGTTATTATAAGTTAGCAAGCTAACACAAACTCATGTGGCTCAATTATTCACTTAGACTCCCTTATTCCTAGGTGTATCTCTTATATTTTATTTTTGTCTTGAATGATCACGAAGATCTATTGTTGACTTATTTCGATAGTTTATTTAGGCTGAAAATAAAGTAGGACGATTTAATCAATAGTTAGCTAAAGGACAAAATCTTTTAAAACTGCTTCTCGGGGCCTCATAAAGTTCATATCTTGGCATAACTCGCTTCACGATTTGAGACCTTTCTCGGACCGATATTTGGCATTGACTTCATACTTGTAATCTTGAGAGACGTTCATGAAATAATGGTCTTCTCTTTATAATAGGAATTTCTTCACTTGAAGTTTTTGAGAGATTCTTCATACTTGGACCATGACTTCTTCATTTTTCTCCAATCTTTATTTGGGATCTTGATATACAACGATCCGCCTCCTTTTAGGACTTGGATCTATTTATCCTCATACCTTGTTAGGGCTTTTTTGGATAGACTTCTCCATGATCTTTAGGGGAGTATTTGCTTTTCGTCGTGTGTCTCGATCCTTCATATTGATTTTTGATAAATGATTCTTCACATCACTTTGGATCTTTAGCAACAATGTGTAGCCCTCATGCCTTGTTAGGGCCTTTTCGGACTCGCCAATCTTCGCATCCCGCTTCAATAAGTTATGCCTTGGCTATGAACTCTAATTAATACCGAGCAACTTTTAAACGATCTTGTGCTAGAAGCTAAGTAACTTTTCAAATCGTACAACCTTACTTATTACAATTATATTTATTAACAAGCGATGGGAGAAAAAGCTTATAATTAACTCACATAAATTCATGAAACAATACCAAAATTATAATTGACTCTATCATCTCTCGTTCTCCACAATTTAAAATCTCAAGAAATGAGACTCGTCAATGCTTAGCCTATTAAATCAATGTTTTGGGTTTTCAAGTCATCTATAGGATCTTGCATCTTCTTATACTTTTTCAAGTTTATAATTTGCATTTTAAAGTTCCCTTGATAAACGACTTTCTAGGATCAATTATAGGAACTTGCGAAAAGTTCTTGTTCTTAACCCGTATGAGTTACGACTTTCGCGTTTTAAAGTTCCCTATATAAAAGCCTAGCAAAACTTGATTTAAGCACGTTAAGGATACTAGCTAGAGTAAACTTAGATCAGTAAACTCGGGTAGAGTCAAAAGATTCAAGACGGACCTAATATATTAAAGACATCTAAACTTATTAAAACCATTTTATTAAAATTTATTCTAATGAAAGAAAATTAACGATAACAAAGGAAAATAGGCCAAAATAGATCAAAAATTTTGAAAAATGTCGAAAAATCAATTTTCCGGTTAAAATAAGGACAAATTCATGGAAAAACCCACTTAACTTCGATAGAAGTCCCCCTACACTTAAGATAAGCATTGTCCTCAATGTTTAAGCATGTGGGAGTAAACTCTCCTACTCTTAGGACATTGTGCACATTGTTTAAATCTTGCTAAGGAAGAGACAACTAAAGTGATTCCTATTAAAATATTGAAGAATATAAAACAGTGAATCAAAAGAGTTTAGGATAGAACCGGGAAGACGAGTACACGGAATCACGGGTCGTCAAAAGTCATCAAGAATGGATCTTTGAAAGCTCGAATCCCTGCACATGATAAGAAAGAAAACGACAAACACATACAAGGGTCTCCCCCTACACTTATTATAAAAAACGAATAAAAAGGATAGATACTCGGGTTGCCTCCCGAGAAGCGCTTGTTTTTGTTCACCTAGTCGTGAGCCTGACTCGACCTTGATTAGAATGGTAAGAACCTTGAAAAACATCCATCGGGGTCATATACATGGTTTTCGTCCATCAAATAGCACAAGCTTAAGGTGAACAAGACAAGCCAAAGAAAAGTAGGCAAGGTTCCCTTAAGCAGTTGTTGAGCACGGTGGTAGAAAGTATGATGAAGTGAAAGCATAGCTCCATAAGTTCCAAAAATCTTTCCTTTTATTTCATCAGATGGATACTGAGATGGCTTAAAAATTGTGATACCCAGATCGGACACCTTTTCCTTTAGGGGAAAATAAGACTTAGACTCAGTAGACCTTGAAGATTCGCCTATAAACCGCACAATCTCATCCGACGAAGGTAGAAAGAGAGGTGTTAAGACATAGGTACTACGGATGTTGGTGTCGTCCGGTTTCTTCTCCTTTGAAACGGGTTTCTTAATATCCGAAGGAGGATAAAGACCATAATCAAAGTCCAAAGGAGGAGAATCATGCTCATTGGAAAAGTAAGTATTGAGAAAAGTAGCAAAATCTTCCTCAAATGAGTAATCATCCAAAGTAGGATCAAGCATTGTTGGCGGAGGATCTTCATAAAAAATAGGAGCATAATCATCATTAGAAGAATCACTCGAAAGAGTATCAACATCATCAAAGTCATCATAAGTTGGCATGTCTTTATACTCTGAATAAAAATCATCATAATCATCCACCTCGGAACTATAATCATCATCATCATAATCATCATAGATCGGTGGAGAATCATAAATTGGTGGGGGATCCAAATTGGAGAGAGAATCATCAGAATCATCCACATGGTCTTGAAAAAGTGGATTATCAGAGCAAGTCTCGAAAAGAGGATTGTCATACACAACAAAATCATCAAGCTTTATACTTTCCAACGTAGTAGTAAGCTATTCTTGAAGCACATTAATCATTTTCGCCGATTATTTTCCATTTGATTTACTTGTAATCTTCCCTATCTTAAAAACTTGTTGATCATTCCGGACCCTTAGAATGAGTTCACCTTCGGCAACATCGACTAAAGTTTTTCCGGTTCGTAAGAATGGCCGTCCAAGTATTAACGGAATACGAGGCTCCATTTCATAATCAACAACAACAAAATCGACTAGAAAAGTGAAGGTACCAACTTTGACGAAAACATCTTCGGCAATACCAACGGGGTAAGCGAGAGTTCGGTTTGCTAGCTCAAGAGTCATCTTTGTTGGTGTAAGGTCGGGTAATGATAGCTTTTTCCAAACACTCAATGGCATCAAATTTATACTTGCCCCAAGATCGGCTAAGGCAGTAAATTCTTCAACTTTGTTAAAAATGCAAGGTAGCACAAAACGACCGAGATCTCCAAGTTTTTCTGGAAGTTCTTTAAGAAGGACTGCAGAAGAGTTTTCATTTAAGCGTGTGTTGACAAACTCAGCCATCTTTTCCTTCTTATTAAGCAATTCCTTGAATGCTTTGACAAATTTTGGCATTTGGACAAGTGCTTCAACAAGGCTAATGTTGAAATTCATTTGGGAGATCATCTTCAAAAAAGAAGTAACTTGAGCATCCTCTTTAGTGAGTAATTTGCACTTGTCTAATTGAGAAGGATAAGGTATATTGGGTTTAGGTATTGTAGGTGTAGAAGGTGAAGGTTGAGATGTTGATGGTTGAGGGGGTGAAGGTTGAGAGGTGGAAGGTGGGGTTGGTGAAGGTTTTTTCTTAGGTACTTATTCCGTATGAGGTGGAGACGGTAATGTAGAACTAGTACTAGGCGTGGAAGTAGGAGGGACAAATGGGGGTGGAGGAGGTGTAGATGGAGTAACTTGGGGAGGGATAGATGGTCCTACTAGAGTTGCTCCACTGCGTGTAGTAATAGCACTCACATTCGCTCTAGAGTTTGTTTCGGTTGTAGAAGGAAGAGCACTTTGGGGACGAAGGGTTTGAAACATTTGAACGAATTTCCTATCCGTGGACTCTTGCATTTCCTTCATGGTTTTCTCATGATCGGTTAATTTTTTAGAATCAAGTCCATGTGCGGATGAGGTAAATTGAACCCTTGTTGTTGAAAACCTTGGTTTGGGTATTGGTTATATGGTTGAAAACCTTGAGCATTGAAACCTTGGTGTTGAAAGCCTTGATTTGGCATTTGATAATTGCCTTGATTTACATTTTGTTGAACATTTGCTCTTGGTGGCCCTTGGTTGTTATGGGTGGGTGGGTGTGGTTGAAAACCGGGTGGAGCCAAGTAATTCGTCGAGTTGTAAGACAAGTGATTAACATCAACATTAGGTTTGAAATGAACTCTCTCAGTGTTGTTGTAAGCATACACTTCCCCGTGATATTGATCATAAGCTTTATCACAATTAGCATAAGAGTGTGGCCCACCACAAGTTTCACAAGTAATATTGAGAGCATGGGCATGTTGATTAGGAGGGTTATCGTTTAAAACAAGTTGTTTTATTGCTGAAGTAAGTTCCTTCAGTTGAGTAGCCATCTCATATCACTGGCACTAGCCATAGTAGCCCAAACACTCTTGGTTTGGACTTTGGATTTGTTCTCAATAATTGCCCAAGCCTCATTCATAGTTTTGACAAGAATATTACCCCCCGAGGCACTATTTAGTGAATCTTGGTCATTCAAAGTTAATCCATTATAAAAAATATTAATTTGATGTACCTTTGTAAAACCGTGTTGTGCACACTTTCTTAAAAGTTCCTTAAAACGATCCCAAGATTCACTAAATGTCTCACCATACTTTTGTTCAAAGTTGATAATGTCATTCCGCAAAGAGGTAGTACGTGAGGGTGGGAAAAAGTAATTGATAAACTTGGTCTCAAGGTCCGTCCATGTGACAATACTCTGGGGTGGTTCCTTATCAAGCCAAGTCCGGGCTTGTCCCTCGAGGGAGAAAGGAAAGAGGAGCAAACGAATTGCCTCTTGTGAAACCCCATTGTATTTAACAGTATTGGATAAGTGTACGAACCTTTTAATGTGACCGTGTGCATCATCATGAGTGCGACCTAAGGAAGGTGTTGCGGAAACCATTTGAATGAAACCGGACTTGAGCTCGAAGTTGTTGGCGTCAATAGCCGGCACCACAATCACATCATCATTGCCTTCGACGTGTGATTGCAAGAGCTCGATCATTGGACGGTTCTCCATTGTGTTGACAACGGGAGGCTCTACAACAGGAGGATCAATAATAACGGCTTGAATGGACTTCCTTTTGCGTGAACGAGTACGCATACACCTACAAAAGAAAGAAAAGCAAAGAAGTAGAAAAATAATGGTTAACGTGAAAAGAAAATATTTTTGGTGCAAAAAGTTTGAAAAAGAAATGCTTTTTATGATTATTTAAATGTTTTTGAATTTTTGAAATTTTTAACTTTTATGGATTTTTGAAAATGTTTAAGCAAGAAAAATAGCGTTCATAAGTGAACGGATCCCAAAATCCAACGCGTCTCTCACAAAAAACCGTTAATCTTCACTAAAAGAGCCGGCAGCGGCGCCATTTAATACAAGGATTTTGTATATAAAAAGTTATCGTCTCGTCTCGATTCGAATTGATTACAGTTAATCGTGTGACTCAGTTGTTCTTGGTGGAAAGGAAATAAAATGATTATCTATTTAGAAATAAAAGTAAAATGAAAATGTCGTTGTAGTAAAAATAAAAATGAAAGCTTGAAAGATTTAAAGTAAAAAATAAATGCTTATAAAAATAAATGACGAAATATTAAAACTTGAATAAAAGTCAATTTGAAACTTTAAAACTAAACTAAAACAAACAAGTTTAAAATAACACTAAGTAAAAATGGTGGGAAAAGTTAAATTTGAATTTAAAATAAAAATAAAGAAAAACAGAAAATAAAAGCTAAATTTTTATCAGAATACCCCCTGTCGGAATCCCATCGGAATAAGTATCGGAAAATCTATCGGAATGTATGTCGGAAACACCTGTCGGAATGCCAAAACGCAATAACATCGGAAGAACGATCAGAATATCGATCGGAATACCAAAACCCTTTTCTGATGGAAGGTTATCGGAATATCTGTCGGAAAGGTAAACCCTTTTCCGATGGAGGTATCGGAATAACTGTCGGAAAGGTAAACCCTTTTCCAACAGAAGATAAAATGCAAATAAGCAAAACCGAATAAGCAATTTTCTAATAAGCACTTACCAAAACTTTACCAAATCAACAATAAAAAGAACTAAATAAGCCATAAATGAGAAACTTCCAAAACACTAGATAAGCAAGATTTATAAAATAAACTTTTAAAAGATTAAACTTTTAAAAACACTTAAATGTAAAATAAGCTAAACATGAAATAAGTAAAAATCACAATAAGGTAAACTTAAAAGAAAATTTAGAGAGAGAAATTAAAACTAGAGAGAGAAAGTAAGTACTCCTACTCTTACTTACCTTAAGAAAATTAAACTACAAACTAGATAACTCCCTTCCTAATGACATAAGGAAGGTATTTATAGGAGGAGGAAATGATTGTTGCTTCTTTCTTTCTTTGTCTTTCTCGTCTTTTAAATTCTTCGTCTTTCTCGACGTTGTCTCGTGATTTGTCGATATAAATTGAACTTGTCTTATAATTTTCTTCTTTTATTATACTTGGTTCTTCAACTTCATTAAACTTCCGTCTTTAGACTTTTTCTTCGATAAATCTTCAGAATAGGCCTTTGACTTCCGTTCTTTTTGCACTTTTGATCTTTCGACTTCGTCTTTTGTCTTTTTCTTCGATAAAAGCCCGTGAAAGCCTGTGTTTTCTTCCCTTTTCTCATTTTGGTCCTAAATCACAACAAAAACACAAACCACACATAATTCCGACTTTTACGACATTAAATATACGTTATGGCTTGGTTGTTATTGTAATTATGTGGTAAAAGGATGGGTGTTTTCACGACATTAAATATATGTTACGACATTAATTATACTAATTGAGTGCGGGCGTGATGGTGTGTGTCCTTAACCATGTTTTACTAAGAATGTGAGAGGGGCGTGGTAAGCTAACCTAGAAAAAAGAAGATCCTTGTGAAAACATGGGTGTGCGGAGGATGAAGGTGCAACAATGGCGGAATTACTCTTAACAGTTGCGTGTGTGTATAGTCACACGTGTTATATATAGGGTTGCTTTTGATTATCGTGTAACGGTGGATGATTTCCACGTGTATTCCACTCACCCAATCCAATGGATAGGGATCAGTGGGTAGTTGTAACGTCAGAGGGACCCACGCGGTCTAATCAAGCGCGGTTTTGCGTGGCTCGAGGAACAGGCCCACTTGGGGTCACTTTTTCAAGTTGTGTCAGGTGAACAGTTGCTTACGTGGTACAATGTTTTACTGTGCATGGCTAGTATTAATTGTGTTCATTAAATTGGTTCTGGTACGTCACCCGACTCGCATAATTTTGTGTATTCAGACATCATTGTTTGTTTCTCACGGTGCGAGTATTTCGCATTTATTAGTCTAGTAGTCACGCCTACGGCTGTAACCACTAGACTAGGGGGACATGATGACGTATAGTCCCCGGCCGGGTCATTAACCCGACCCATAGGTGCAATCCGTATCTGACCCAGCAAAGTACGGGTTGGGTAGTTTCAGTCTTGGGCTTGTAAAGACCAAGGGGCGGTGCCGCACGCGGCATGGTGCAGACGGCATCCTAACCGTATGCGGTTAGGATCAGACAGAATCATAACCTAAAAAGGATTGTGATTCGTCTTAAGTAAGAGGATATTTACTAACCTTATTTAAGGGATAAAGATCAATGCCTATTTGGTAATTATCTCTTGCTTGGGGCTCAAGATTCAGTAAGCCCAACTAGGGTTTGACCGCCTATATAAGGAACTCTCAATGGTTACGAGTCACAACACAGCTTTTACCCTAACCGATTACTAAACCCTAAAACCGATGACTTACTCTGACGCCGGAGTCTAATCGTGGGAAACTATCCCACGGTAAGCCTAACGGTGCGTTATTCTTTAGTGTGCAGGGTCTCGTTAGAAGTTCACTTGGTACGAAAGCCGGAGTCCTAGATACCCGAATTAAGCCTAATTCGAATTGGTCAAGTTTCATCGAACTTTTGATTGTTGCATCTTGTATAAACTTTCAAAATAAGCTAACAAAAGTGAGGTATATAAGCTTAAAACCTTATAAGCATTCCGTGGCAGTGTGAACCGGTCGAGTGACTAAAAATCAAGGTTGTAAATAACGTGAAGCGTAGCGTAGCGGGATTGCCAAACTTCAAGCTACGGAAGCTATATCTCGATTTATGTCGTTTTTTATCACGTTACGCTTAGAAACGACGCTTTAGTCTGTTTCGTAACGTGGATGCCACGTTTCACGCTATAACCGTTACAACGCGTGCTATAGTGAAAAATCATTTTCCGTAAAAAAAAACCCCTCTGAACCGCAACCCAATGTCCGCTAACAAGCCGGTTTTAAAAACATGTGCCAAAACAAACAGGCCCAAATATAAAATGAGCAGTGTTTAGGCGACTCGACTGTAATTCAATTCAATGGCGAAAGCAAGGCGTGGATCAAAGAAACGAAGAAAACATCTCAATGGCAATAAAAATAAAGGTTCTTCTCAATCCAATATCTTCTTCATTTGTTAAAAAACATTTATTAATGATTTAATTCTATGTATTTTACATTTGCATTTTGTTATAAAATAGGTAAAATTAGGTCAGAAACTGATAGGAGTATAATCATAAGCCCTAAAGTTAAGAAATACTGGCTACAACGCTACTCTTTATTTTCCAAATATGATCAAGGTATTCTATTGGATGAAGAAGGATGGTTCTCTGTTACGCCTGAGGATATCGCTGTTCGTCACGCTCAGCGGAGTCTCTCTGGTGGTGGTGTTGTTGTCGTTGATTGCTTTGCTGGTGTCGGTGGTAACTCTATCCAGTTTGCTGCTTTGTAAGTCCTGCATTCATCCCCTTTCGTTTTCATAATGTAGATAGCATTGGACGGACTAGGTTATATTGGAAATAATTAAGATGTGGTTTATAAGTGAAGGGCGTTAAATGCCTATTCTATACGGTGGGAGCTATAAAATACCAATGTACTTTCATCAATGTCCGTGAACTAATTCGAGTTTCATTAAGGATGTGTTTGGGAGAGGGCTTATTAAGGCTTATGGGGACTTAAGCTAGTAAAATTACTTAAACTAAGTTAGCTTATAAAATAAGCTTTGTTTCTCACACATGCTTATGGAAGTTTTTATAAGCCATAAGCCTCCATAAGCCCAAGCCCATTGAAAGGGGCTTATCGGGGCTTATAGCTAGTCATATCACTTTTATACCCGTTAAAAGTATAATGGGTTATCACACTACAGTTGAAAATTTAATTTGATGTATTTTTATGCGATTTTGCGTTAATAAGTTTTAGCTCCAACTAATTCGGCAAACAACTTTTTATAAATAGAAGCCCCAGTACCACCTTCAGTTCCAGCTCCGACCCATTTCGCCAAACATACCCTAAATGTTATCAACAATATGCACATTATGGTGAAGTGTCACATCAAAAAATATAGTGACACGTGTCATGTTTTGGGTATGACATGGCACTGAAATGTTTGAAAGTTTTTTAGCAGGGCACTTTTTAGCTGAATTACTCAGGTGGGACATGCAAACAAGAACGTGTCTGTATTCTGACCCATACCCTTATTTGTTTTTACTTTCACCCAAGTTCTTGGATTATGCAGAAAAAAAAGTAGTCAGGGAACAATCTAGTATGGATAAACAAGCCAGAAAAGAAAAAGGTTCCTATTGGGATTAAAACTTGATATTTAAAATTTCTTCTATGCATAAATTAAGTTTTGTTGTAACGAGTTAGATTATTTATTCAAAAAACAAGGAAAAAGTGGCATTGAATGGAGCTTCATCACTCGTCGATGATGCTCGAGTCCTTAATGAGTCAATAGTTGGAACAGTTTTTGTTTAGGATCATTTTATAGGTTCTGAGCTCTGTCTAGAAGAACATTATTTTATCGATTGCAATTGGGCCACATCGAAAATGGGGTTGAACAGTGTAATGCAATAAATGCCATTATGTTTCCAGCGTTATGTTTAAAATCTCCCTCTTGTTTATTAGTTTATGAATTGTATGATCCTTGGAAGGAATGTTGGGAAATCTGTTTTGACGAGTTTAGATATAAAATACAGAGGTTTAAGGAAAGGAATTTTCTGATCGTCATCTATTAAACATGTTCATCATATATTTGATAAATGATAACCAATTAACCACCACGAGTAAAATATATAAATTCTTTACATACGGCATTAGATCCCAAGTGTCGAGTCTTTCGCCTAATGGGGTATAAAATAGGCCCTTTAACGTGAAATGGAAGAAATGATCATAATTTATTTACCAATAAATGTTTTGTTTTTGATGTTTGTAATTTGTAGGGGTTATCATGTTATTGCCATAGAGATTGATCCTCGGAAGGTTGAGATGGCAAAAAACAATGCAAAAATCTATGGTGTGGACAATCATATTGATTTCATCGTGGGTGACTTTTTTCAACTGGCACCATATCTAAAGGTATTATTGGTACTTATTGAATTTCATAGTAGTTATGATTACCTGATACGAGTGGTAAATCATTTGGTCACTTAGATTCTGTAGTTTGTAATTGAAAATATGGAACCAAAGATTTGATTCTGTGTTTGCAGTACGAAAAACAATTTTAGACACTTATGACACCTTATTATGAATTCCTCGTGTTTTGTACTTCTATTATATTCGAGTATATTTTTTTTTAATCTTGGGAGATTATGTTCCCTTTTAGTTCACCACCCCTGTTTCATTTGAACTGGTACAGATTTCTGATGGATAATATGTTTTCCTTAAATTTTTATATAAACAGTAATAGCTTTGAGGCAATTCAAGTAGCAGTGGAATCTCGCCTTCTTTTGCATGTTTCCATGTAATAATAATATAATGATTTGGTTATGGTTGGCTGTTATGTTATGATTGTTATCTGAACCTGTATTATTGTTCATGTATCTGTTTAGGGGGATGTAGCATTTCTTTCACCACCATGGGGAGGTCCATCATATAAGAAGACAGATAATTTTACTCTCGACTTACTGAAGCCAGTGGACGGGTATGACATTTCTCCTTAAAAAACCTGAATTGAGTAGATACAATCATACAACACACGCCATGGACTAAACTCTAAGCTCACTAAGCTGATTTTTAAGCAAGTTAAAAGAGGTGGAAGTTATTTTGAGTAAACCATAGTTCATAGTTGATAGAGCGATGCGTGGTAGTTACACACTTCCACACATACTGCAGTTCCACTTTGAAGGAATTATAGACAGTAGACTAATTTTTAGTGAAATAATTGAACAAAAAGATATTAGAACTGGTAACACATTTAGGGTTGTCAAGCGTGTAAAAATCCTGATTGCACTTTATATGCAGGTACACATTGTTCCAAGTAGCTCAAACAATAACCCCCAACATCATTATGTTTTTGCCGCGAAACGTGGATGTTTTTCAAGTTGAAGAACTCTCTTGGCTCTCTTCTCCTCCTTCAAATGTTGAGGTCATATATATTACTATTTGATAGTTTCAACTGTTTCTCACTTCTATCTTGCCATTTGAATTATATATGGTGCTATGATTGCAGATTGAAGAAAACTATGTGTGCGGATTTCTAAAGGGCATAACCGCTTATTTTGGTAATACTGCGTATTGGGGCGTAACTCAAGAGACTACTTTGCATGTATGAGGCTTATGGCTGATCCATTACATTATCCAGCGGTGCTGACACTCATTTTTCTCATCTGTGAGTGCCTTCTTTCTAGACAAGATATGTACATTCTCATATTAGGATTCTAATTTCTTATGTACATTAATCAGATTAAACTTATATATTGTTATCCTAGAGGACAACTTTTTTTGTAATCTACTAGAATTTGTTTACCTGTTATCGTTATGCTTGAACTTTTCTGGGCAGGTCTAGATATAATTAGAAGTTACTTACAACTATGTGTAAGAAAGGTACTACATTCAGTAGTGGGCTTGGATGTATGTTATTGCTATTACTGAAGTGGGCTGTGGACCACATTTTGCAGTTAGTCTGGCTATGGACTAGCCTGATAGCTACACCTACAATTCATGGGTGATATACCAATAAATTTGTTATATTAGCTGTTAATCGGCTTGTTATGTGGGTCATTTGCACCATTTATTTGCAGTCACATGTGCATTAGGTCAGCTGCAATTTTCGACTTAAAATGTTTTAATAGAGGAGAAATAGGGGATCAGAGTGACCATTAACAAGAATATACGTATTTAATTCTAGTCCATTCGATGGTTCCAGTAGGTAAATAGACAGGTATCTTGGTGTGGTTTAAATGTCTAAAATAATGTGTGGTTTAAACGGTTGGCCAGCAGGTTGTCGCTCCGAAAGTTTACGAATATCTAAGTTCACCCACCGTCACCTCATTACATCTTTTTATTTTTTCGTTCTTTTTCATGTGGACATATATACTAATGGTAATAATGTAAACATGTTGGCATGAACTAATATCCCCTTTGCCACTAGTCTCTTCATGACTTTCATCTCATTTATGCTGCAAATCAAATTTGTAGGTTTCTCAAGTAGGCTAATTTTTCGGCACCTTTAAAACTTCTTGCTGTCCATACAAATGAGAGAGCATTTATATGTGGTCAACTCCATTTATATTGAGTATATACTTTTGTTAAAAGAAATATTACTTTCTCCAAACCTTGGTTGGCATAAGTTGTTGACTTCGTTGGAGGACCTGCATTCGTTATTTGTAAGAGACAAAATTAGTGTAAATTTACTTATACAGATACCTCATCTGATTTTACAAGATTGACATGATAAGCCAAAGAGAACAATTCGTATATGTTGTATAGCCGCTATCTAGGTTTAGATTCTATCTGGGGTAGCGTGCTTCGTATTTTGGCTAAAACCGAAATCGAACCGAAAATGTTTGGTTTTAGCCTTTTAGAAACTGTTTGGTTTTGGTTGTATCTAGGCGTGTTTTGGTTTTTGGTTTCTTTTCGGTTTGGATTGTAGGTTTTTCGGTTTCTAAATGGTTTATCAAGGTTTGGTCTTTCCAAGGTTGAATTTTGTTTTTTATAACGGCATCCAAGGCTGAATTTGTAATGCATGTAATAAGAAACTCATGCCTATGGAAATAAACCTATAATAGATTTGTTCTAACGACCACAAACTTCTAGAAGAGAATTGTTTAGGTTTCGTAAACGACACTTTCATGAAGGAACTGAAACAATAATAGTGTATTAAACATTATATGTATTTTGTTGGTTCGTTTTATTTTGGTTGTTTTTTTTACAAATCTAACAAACTGAACCATAAATTTGGGTGTTTCTTAAATGCAAAAACCAAACCCTCGGGTTTTCAATCGGTTTTGGTTTTTGGGGTTTAAATTTCTCGTATTTCTTTGGTTTAGGTTCGGGTTTTTTGGCTTGCTGCACACCCCTAGATACTATCCTAAACCCTTAAAGTCTCTAAGTTACTTTGTCCTTCATCCTCGCCCGATTGATTTTCAGTCTCATTATTACATTTCTTTTACAATTTGTATCTATAGAGATGATAGGTCAATCCCCCCTCCGTTTGCATAATTTTTTCTATGTTAGATATGAATTTTCTCTATTCTGAATATTGGAAGATCATTACACCATAATCTACAAGTATCCCAGTAAAATGAGTTGTTAGCTTAGAAAACTTACCTGTATATCGTACTCCGTTAATTAGGAATATACCAGGCAGTCTCTGTATCTTGCTACAAAACTGTGGAGTCATGACTCATGAGCTAATGTTAATTAGCTAACATAATAAATTTAGTATCTTCGCATTTAATAAGCTATATTACATAATTATGCAAGTGATACTTATATATTTATGTCATTAACATATTGCCAGATGGTAATTACTAATTACATTAAAGGAGTTATGTTACTGCTATAATTATGTACGTGTTATATATCGGATATTAGTTGAGAATAGGTGGTATGCTTGATCTGAATACGAATTAAGGTCGAAACGAGCATAATGGAGACGGACAGTTGCCTCTCAAAAGAAAGCCGTGTTTTGTATTCTGTGAGTATTTCCTGTATTTTTTTTTGAAAGGCAACAATAAATACCACTAAAACCAAACATTACACATTGTGCTATTCATACTGTTCTAATAGGACAGTCTTACTCTGGTTGAAACTTATTATTTATGGATTCATCTTTGTTTCAACCTTTCACTTGATCTAAACATTCTGCTATTCATTAGGTTTTAATATGCTGTTACCTATCATATCCTTTGTAGATCTTATTTCTCTACACTTCTGTTATATGTTGGTTCTAACCGATAATAAAGAAACATTTGGTTGGTAAGACTTAAAAGTTAAAAGTACTACAAGGTTCATATTTGGTAGTGGATAGCATTGCCACAATGCAGAGAAACCCGAAATGCCATGATAGTAACTACCAAAGGTTGTCTGGTCCCCCTAAGCCATTAAACTTGTATTATGATTCGAATGTGGGCCATGTTTAGTTCCACTTACTTGTTCTCTTCGATAAACACTATAATTACATGGACCTCCTATAGCAGCTCCGATTTTGAGTTGACTCGGCAAGGGAGATAGCACCATGACTCGGTAGTCATTAAGGGAATTAATGAATCAACAGCACTAGGTCCACAGACAAAAACCACTTCATGTATAAATGGGGTTTACAGATAGGTCAGTTTTCATGTACAATTTAAGATGAAAACCTGAGGGAATCAGAAGTAATAGTACTGTCAGGAATCTATTTACCTTAACACATTTAGTTATCAACCATCATCTCAACTGTGTTTTCCTTTTCTTCTGCTTGGTCGCTCCCTGTTGACCATCCATTTCTGTCTAATCTTCAATGATTTGGGCCCATTTCCCACCCCCTATTTTTAAAATTTTACGGTAATAACAGTGATGTGTAGGTATGCAACACAGTCATTCTTAACTCTGATTAAATCTCTTATGACATGACATGTTTAGGTTTCTCGGGATGACAAATTCTTTCCTTTTCATTGCAGTAATAGTGTCGTACTCGGGTGCACCAACTTGCTTAATGTCTCTGTGACCTGTGTGGTGATCAATGTTTCTTGAATTCGTGGTGTGTTCATTATCTTTATTCAAAGGCATGCAATAAATTTTAAAGGAAGTAGACACTTATGGTAGATACATATTTGCTTCATATAATTAAATTATATGGATAGTATAAATGTGTGTATATCCACCATGGCTCAGACATTATTTGCTTGTATGTGTGTGTGACTCTGCGTTTGGTGTTTTCATCCATGAACATGAAGGTAACTAAGAAGATCAGGGGATTCATGTGCCAGTCGCTTGAGGTTACAACATCATGCATGTTACCTGATAGCCGCTCAGTGATTCGTTCACGGAGGTCATCTGAACATGCTAGGTTGTTGGCCAACACTAAATACATTCGACTTGCAGAACGCCGTGGCTATGTTGTTCCTGCAAGTAGGAAACCATCATCAATCACTATCAGTGATCGTGTGAAGCTGGATCAAAAGACCCTTCCGTTATCGTCCGCCAACCAAGTAATTGAGGTCGGTTTTTAGACTCATATAAGCTTCTTCGAAGAAAACTTTCTGTATGTTTTGTTGGGTTCATTTTAATAATTTAGCTGGTATTCCACAATACAGAATCATGGTCTAGTAGGAAACCATGGGGATACTTGATCAGTTGATCCAGCGAAATAGGTCTATCAAGGTTATACTTTATCTTTGATGGGTGAAGTGGGTAAACTTTAGGGTGAACATTTAGATAATTAGCTACAACGAAAAGGAGTCAAGCAAGTCTGAAAGTTACTAAAGAGTATTCTAAATGCCTAAAATCTTCGAAATTGTTTCATTTCAAAAATAGCCATCCTTCCAATCGTATTTTAATGAATGTGATACACTTGATATCTATAAAGTTCAAGAAAATAAGAATTAAAAGTTGTGGCGGCCAGCCCTAAGAACTTACAATATCTGACTCTTAAAAAATTTCATCCTGTATTAAGTGTTTTCATTCTATTTCGAGTGTTTCCATCCTGTTTGAGTGTTTTCATCCTGTCGATTATCTTTTATATCGGTCAATTGAGTATGTTTCTACTGATTCAGAGTATCCTTTTTTTTTTACATTAGTTGTGCTTTAGGAAAGTAAGGAAACATGAATAAAAATACTTAGATTCCGGCCAGATGTGAGGCGTCTCAAGCTTCCACAACATGAGGTATCCATAAGTTTGCTATTAGTTGATCCATTTAGGTCTTTTAAAATTTAAGGGCTCGTTTAAAGCAAAAGTATTGTGTATCAAATTGGAAAAGTATTGTGTATCAAATTGAAAAAACCTGCAATAAGCTCGTGTTTTCGAACAAAAAAATGCAGTTCAATAATTCTGTCACCTAATCAATTTATCTCTTCACCCAGTTAATGTGGCTGTTTACAGGTTACCTGAAGTCCTGAACCATCTAATAATAAATGGGCTGTAAGCCCAAAGTAAGAGCCTAATGAGACTAGTGTGTGTTTTGTAATTTTTTTGTTGTAGAAAGACACAATCTGTTACGTGCCTTGGGATTTGAACCTAGAACCTGTCGGTTGACGAGTAACTCAAAGTAAGGGTGGTAAGCATTTAGACCGTCGGACCAGACCGGATTGGACCAACCCGGACTACAGAGCAAATTCGGTCTGATTTTCGGTCCGTGATTTTGGACCATTTCGGTCCTCGGTCGATTCGGTTCGGTCTTACTAAAAATTCATTTATTTTGCCTAATTTGGACCGAACCGACCCAGACCATTTCGATCCGGTCTCGGTCCGGGAGAACTAATTCGGTCCTCGGTCAGATCTAGTTTTGACCGGTCCAATATAGTTGTGGGTCCGCCGCTCAGCCTTTTTTTTTGTTGAGTCTCAAAGTTTGTTAATCATATTTAGCTTTATAATATTTTCGTTGGTACTATCATTGGTACAACATATTTTCTAATATTTGTGTTTTTTTTTATTTGTTGAACTTTATATTTTGTGTTTCACATTATCTGTTTTTTATTTCTATAACATAGACGAAATTGTAAAAAAATAAAATGAAAAATAACTGTCTAAGAATAAGAGATCAAGATGTTTCCAAACTACTTGGCTTGTGAGCCTACTTATAGAAAGATTGAATCTCTTTTGAATGTGCATTATTGATATTGAACTAGTAAGTTGACAAGAATATGTATGATTTAGGTGGTGGTGATGAGAGTATCTATTCATTGTCAAGGATGTGCTGGCAAGGTCAAGAAACATTTATCCAAAATGGAAGGTGCATTTACTCTTCTGCCCCTTCTCAATATATATATGGATTGATTGGATTCTCTTGATATAAGTTTGGATTAAGTCCCACTAAAATAGTCTAAATTGGATTATTAATGCATGTACCTTTATTTATAAATGCATTAAAAGCCATTGTTAATCTACAAGTGAAGGTTTAATTGGCGCTAGTAAAATATACACTAAAGTTAAGACTATCTTTATGTTCAAAAAATTCTAATATGATAAATAAAGAGTTATGACTGTAATAAATCTTGACCATTTATATTTTGATCTGAAAATTCAAATTAGCTAAAGGAACTTGTCTTAGGCATCTCATGTTGTATTATGCAATGTTTTAAAACTTAGGTTGACTTGGCTGATTGAACCGTGATCAGGTCGAGCGATCGAACGTCAACTTTGACGAAAAAACCGGTTGAACTTCAGTTAAACTAGTTGAACTGTAACCCGTTGGTTCGAACCGGGTCAATTAAAAAACCAGATATCAAAACATTGGTATTATGTGCTTTTTTGGTAAGATATATGCCTTTTTGTCCTTTTATGCCTCAAGTGAGTGACTATAAGTCATTTTGAAAAGTTAGAAATATTCATGTTTCATAAACAGAGTGTTATTCACTTTAGTTTAATTTTTATATTGAATAACTTGGAGTCATAAACTACAGGAGTGACTTCGTTTAGCGTAGATTTGGAGAGCAAGAGGGTAACAGTGACGGGACACGTATCACCATTGGCTGTATTGGAGAGCATGTCGAAGGTTAAGAAAGCTGAACTTTGGCCAAACTGATGCGAACACAACCCAAAATACTTGGATTGAATTTATTATTGTTATCATTTTCAATTTCATAAAATGATTGTACTTTTAAGGGTGTGTTTGTTTATCAGATCTTTAGAATATGGTATGTGTTTTAGGAGTACTTTGGTTTGAGGTTTTACACTTTAAACATCTTCACTTTTTAAAAAGTCTAAATTAAAAAGTTAAAATAAAAGAACAGTAAACAGACTGTATTTCTACTTTTGAATGCAGAAACTCACAAATCAACATTCAATAAACGTACACTATTTATAGCAAAAAATAGAGTGCAAATAAATGAAGAATGCAAATCATAACCTAAGTCAGATAAGTAAACCATGTCAAATAAATAACATCATATTTAAGTTTGTATATTAATCGTTGGGTTACGGTACATTAATCGTTGGGTTACGGTACATTAATGTCACCACTTCATCAGCGTTTTTATTATCCTCAGAGCACACGGTGTGGTTGAGCCGTCGTGCTCGTGTCGTGGGCAAAAAGTGATGCCACATCACTTTTTATTCCCACGACACCAAAACTTCCCACGATGGCTCAACCCCCCTCCCTAATTAACACGAGAATACTCGTATCGTCGTCACTCAACTTTTTTTTTTTTCAACAATTAATTAACATAAACTTAAATTTTCATTAATAAAAAAAAAATACAATTACTAATAGAAAAAAAAAATCACGAAATTAAAAAAAAAATTACCGAATAAAAAAAACACAAATACAAAAATAAACTTAAAAATTAAAATATTTTGCACGCGCCTCGTCTTTGAGCTTCTCGATCCTCGCCACGTCTTGTGGACTTAATCCGGTAGTGTCGTATCGAAGGATTTGCAAATCCTCGTTCCTTTTTTGAAGTGCAACCACTTCTAGTCTAGCCGCCACCTCTCGGTCCAATCGTTCATTTTTAGTTTCACGATCGGATAACATTTGTTGTTGTAGCATATCCACCAATTGTTCTTTTTGAGACCCCGAAGTGGCGGATGAGCTTGTCGAGCGTTGAACCTTGGCCTTTCTTGGAGCACCGGATGGACGAGGGATCTCATCGTCATTGAAAAGATCCGGATCTTGATCGGCTATCTTCCCTCGTGCCCGGCGTGTTCGAGTTGAATCGGGATTTTTCCATTTATACTTGTCTTTCAAAACAAGCCAAGCACTTTTGTGTGGAAACTCCTTGTTCCCGTTTTCATCTCGATACAAACTCATCACACGAGTCATCAAATCGTCTTGATTTTCGCCACTCAAAAGTTTGGCGTTTTCATAAAACGAATTAAACTATGAACCTCGCGGTTCAAATTCGTCCACTTCCCGGTCAACATATTTTTGTTTCGAGCTTTAAAACCCTCATCCTTAAGCCGATCGTTATACAAATCCATAATTTGGTACCAAAACGTATCGTGTGGTTGATCAGTCCCGACCTTCGGGTCTTCGGATACTTCAATCCAACACTCGGCCAAAACTTCTTCCTCAAGTTGGCTCCAAAAAGAACGGTCCGACTTCGGAGGTGGTTGTGTAGCCGCGGCTATGCCTTTGTTCTTTGGGTTTTTTTTAGCAACACTTTTCTTCCTCGAACCTTTCTTCGGTTGTGCATCGACTTGTTCTTCGGGTTCTTCGGGTTCATTGTTTTGTTCGGGTTCTTCGGGTTCTTGTGAAGAGTGTTGAGGAAAGATTTGGAATTGTTGTGATTGTTGGAAGATTTGTGATTGTTGGGATTGTTGGAACCACATATTAAATTGCTCGGGTGTACAATTAAGAAAGGGGTTTTGTTGTGATTGTGGGAAGTTAGTGAACGGATTTGGGAGTTGATTATAGTTGGCGAATGTTCTTGAAGTGCTAGATGTTGCGGATGAGGGAGTATTCGGGTTAGACGAAGAAGACGAATTCGGTAGTTGAGTAGAAGGAATTTGATTTTGAGGATCGGAAAAGTAATTGTTTAACCATTGATTCGGGTATTGGTTTGGATTAGGATTTTGACTCATGGTGGATAGAAAAAATAGAGAAATTAGATGTAGAAGAAGGTGTGATTTGTGGGTAAATTGAGGTGGAATTTATAGGAAAAAAAGATGAAAAAGGGGGGTTTTTTCCCCTTCAAACGGTCAAAAAAAGTTTTAAAAAAAAATCCGTTACCCAACGGTCAAAAAACGGTAACTTTTTCAAATTTTCAAAAAAAAAAATTAAAAAATTAAAAAATCCGACGACGCGAGCCACGGTGTGGTTGGCGCCGCCGTGGCCTCGCGCCGTCACCATGGCGTCGACTGGTAGTAACCAGCCCAAAACCGACGACGCGAGCCACGGTGTGGTTGACGCCGCCGTAACCAGCCAGCCACCAGCCAGCCACACCGTGCCCTGTCATAGCACAAAGTGTAAGTCATAAGATGGTGTTATAGTAAATGGAGTAGTTAAATTTTTTCTTATTACTCATAACATATAACATAAGATTTAAGTTCTTTTGGATACCAAAGTTTTCTAGGATACAAAGGGACTCATCCCTACCATTCATCTCCATCTCATCTAAGGGCTGAGATTAGATCTATAATTTACACTAAAGGGGTATTTTTGTCATTTCATCCGCTCACTATATAAGCCATTTGCTCTTTTTTTCTCATAAACACACACACACCGTCTTTTTGTTTCTCTCTCTTCCCCCGATCTAGTTTCTCTCTCTATGATAGATAGATCTAAGCATATAATCATGAATCCTGCACGAACATCATCATGAATCGCTTAATTCGATCAATTAATCAACACAAATTCATGATCACATACGAATTCAACATCAGGTTTGTATAAAATCTCTTCTTATTTTTAAGTTATTTGATTTTGAATAAGCTTATTAGTTCTTTATCATTTTAATTATAAGATTTTAATTAGCTTATTTTGAACGAATTATTAAGATTGATTGTTCTTACTTATAAGCTAATTTCTTAGGTGATTTATGTAAATAAGCTAATTTGTTATGAATGAGATTTTTAATTAGATGAGAGTTACAAATAAACTTGTAAATTAGATAATTTGGATTTATTGTGTTGAATTATAAGCTAGCTTACTAGCGTTTTTTAAAGACTTATCGTTTTATTTGAATAAGAGAGTTATGAATAAGCTTATGTTTTTTGTGAATAAGCTGTATTAGTAGGATTTTATTTTGCTGATGTTGGCTAGATTAAGGTTGGTGTATCATATATGTTACCTCATATTATCATATATGATATATGATGTATGATCGGTATATCATATATGATACATGATGTATCATATATGATGTATCTAACAAACCAGAAGAAAAAACTAGATTTTATGATTAATTTACATTGAATATCATTAAGCTCTTCAAACGTGCCTTCGATGATATTGTACATAACTTTTACACTTTTATTGTATTGTATATAGCTTGACCCCAAAACTCTTTTTCTGTTTTATACAAATGCAGATCTTGCGAACAAAACAACGAGAAGAGAGAGATGTTGCAATCGTTAGAGCAAAGTTGATAGGGTACTTATCATAACAATCAGACGTGCACGAGTATGAAGAAGAATTGCTTAAAGAAGAAGAAGAGTAGTTTCAATAATAAGAATATTTTTGGTGTTAATCATGAATTTAATAGGCAATTATATTTTGTATAAATGGTTATCATATATGATATCAGAGGTATATCATATATGAATTTACATTAGGTTACGTTATGTTTGAATTATCATATATGATTCTGTTCAAAGGTACATTTATTAATGTTATGAAGAAGTGCTTAATTATTAATTGTGCATACTATTTGTTGTAATCATGAATAAATCAGATTCTTTGCTTAATATATCCAAGTTTTTCTTGAGTATCATATATGATAGTGCATTATCATATACTCCGTATGACTTAATTTATCAAAATCATCATGACATAATACCAAGAAAGTTAAATCATATTAACAAGATGTTGTACGAGATACCACTTGATTACAAAATCGTTCATATACTTCAAAACTCCATTATAAGATTACAAGGAAAAAACAAACAATACGTAAAAGAAAAATTCATGAGCTTCTTCATTAAGATTATTGGCCTTTTGGATGCTTGTAAGTTCAACACGCCTTGTAAACAGCCTTCTCTACACAAAAAAGAAGGTTTAATTCAATTTTCAAGCACATAATGATATATGATATATTTGATCATATATGATATTTAGCTTATATCATATATGATATAGCATATCATATATGATACTTCATTAGCAAGTCATACTAAATATGTTCAGCCAGATTAATCCATAAAAGAAAGAGTTAATTCAATTTTCAACCACATAATCATATATGATATATTTCATCATATATGATATTTTAGCTTATATCATATATGATACTTCACAAACATGTTACACTAAATATGTCCAGCGAGATTAAGCCATAAAACCTTATTATTCATGAAAGTAAGCTAATAAGTTAGCTTATAATTCATCATAAAAAAGTTGATGATAATCTATAAGCTTATTCACATTAAGCATCAAGTTACCTTATCATTCGACATGTCAAATTCACGCAACTTATCAAATAAGCTATAAAAAATAAGATTAATTATAAGCTTATTCACATCGAATAAGCTAAAAACGATGAATCAAAACAGATCGAATGAAGTTTACCTTATTTATGAACGGAATGATTGATTTACGATTGTGATGATCGATGAATTTGATGTTTGTGATGATAGATTAAGACCTGAATATGTGTACATGTATGTGTTTTTGTGTGTGTTTTAGAGAGAAGAAGAAAAAAAAACACCATCCAGATCTGAGATGTGGAAGTGGGAGGGGTGTTAGGTGGGATAGGTAAAATGACGAAACTACCCCTCCGTTTTTTTTAATCTGGGCTGTTGGATGAGATGAGATGGACGGCTTAAATCAGTCCCCTTGTATCCAAAGGATACAAGGTATGCAAAATAACCGGACTCATAACATAATTAAAATCTATTTTTTCTTATCATTTAAGTTATAGAAAACCACAAGTTTTACAACTTTTCTATTTTTCATTCGAGTTGAGTTATTTTAGATACCATACTTTTTCTTGGATATAAGGGGACTCATCCCCACCATCCATCTCATTTTCATATAATGAATGAGATTTAATATATTTTATTTTTTACTTATTTTTTATAATTTAAATATCTTTTAAACCGTTATGTGTTAAACAAAAATAATTATACCATCGCGACGAGCGTTTAATTATCTTTCTACCAATATGCAATATGATATACTTTTGAAGAAAAAAAAATTTCGTTTTTTTTTTCTTCTTGTTACTATTTACGTGAAATATCATATATGATAATATTGTTTCATCATATATGATAACAGTGTTAAATCATATATGATATGGGTTTTTTTTATCATATATGATAGGTTATATCATATATGATACTGGTCATACATCATATATGATATTAGTATCATATATGATAATTTTCGAAAACATGAAAAAAATGAAGAAATATTTTTTGTCAAAAGTGTATCATATAGCATATCTATAGAAAGATAATTAAATGCTCTTTGTAACGGTATGTTTTTTTTCGCATAACGATTAACGGTTTAAGAGATATTAATGTTTGAAAAAAGAGGGTGAAATTATATTTTGTGTTTAATCTTATCCATTAGATTAAAATTAGATGGATGGTGGGGATGAATCCCGTCATATCCAAAGAAAAGAATAGTATCCAAATGAACTTAAATCTTTTCATTATTCAAACAGATCAGAATTAATCAAAATTCAAAACTCCATCTAAAATTAAGATATAGAAAAAAACATAAAAGTATACATGAACATAACTGGTTTTGGTGACGCTATTTGGGTTGTCACGTCGTTTATCATATGCATCCCTTCGGAGTTATCTGCAAGCATCTCCATGTCATTGTTCCTTGTTTGATCGTTGATTAATGGACCATCGCATTAGTCTCATTTCTTATTTCTTCCATCTTTGCTTTAAGGTCTAAAGCACGAGTTGTTGTTGCACCATTTCTCGAAACATTTCTTGTGAAACAGAAGTGGCCGATAAGTTTGAAGGTCATTGAGTTTTTTACTTTTGTTCTTTGTTGTGTGTACATGACAAAACACTATCTCCAAATAGCTCGGGTTCTTCTTTGGTTTGTCGTCCTCAGGTTCTTCGTATATGTGTCACATTGAGACTCAACCTTTTATTTCTCGACTTCAAAAGATGCAAGCTTTTAGGTGAGAAAAACCTTTCCTTTTGTTGTCGTAATACAAGTCACATCACGCTTTTTCAAAACTTCAATCATTTTCACCACTAAACCTCGTTGTTTGGTTACAATTGTTCTATACTTTTTGACTTCTCGGTTCATGGGGGCACTTGTTTCTGGAAAGCGTTGTGTATCCTTTTATGTTGCTTGGTCATTGTATTCTGCATGAATTTTGTATCAAAACTTATAGAATACTTAAAATCTTAACACACACAAAATCTAAAGAGATAAAGTAGGTTGGAAGGTTATCTAGACAGAGAAACTAAAAGAGAAAAAATGAATAACATATTAACCAACAACCACTTCCATGTGTGTAAGAGGCGTTATACATTACACATAAAAGGCCCTTGTGGGCGTACGATGGGATTGACCTTGGTTTAAAATTGCGTTTTGCGATCCGATGCGCTAAAGGTAAAAAAGACCGATGCGTGATGCGAGTTGCGAATGCGAGCGCAATTTGGACGCGATGCGTTTTGTATTAAAACAAATTA
The DNA here is from genome assembly GCA_025667525.1 of Glebionis coronaria. Classification (NCBI taxonomy): domain Eukaryota; kingdom Viridiplantae; phylum Streptophyta; class Magnoliopsida; order Asterales; family Asteraceae; genus Glebionis; species Glebionis coronaria. The sequence goes on along the minus strand of CM046876.1, from coordinate 143,256,927 downwards.
AAACATGTATTTGTACGTAGTAATTTAAACAAACTAGCACGTTGATAACTAGGATTTTACCTAATTAAAAAGATTCGTTTAAGTATGTCTCTTCGAATTGAAAAACTTGTGTTTAATGTGTGACTCAGTTTTATTTTGGTGGAACAAAAATGTGTCGTTGTAGTTTTTAAAAATAAATGTGCAAAACAATTAAAGTAAAGGTGCTCTTAAAGTAAATCTAAGTCTAATTAAAATAATGGTGCAAGTATTTAAAACGTGATTAAAATTAAAGGGCGCTAAAGTAAATGACGTAAACTTAAATCTATCTATAGCAATCTTAAAGCGCAACTAAAACTTAAACTAAGGCAAGGCTAAAATAAAGCTAAGACAAATAATTTTAAAGTGCAATTAAAATAAAGGAAGGAAAAATAAACTTAAAAATAAAGGACAAAAATTTAAAAAGAAAAGCTAAAAAGAAACTTACAGAACCCTTGATTCGGAAGTTCAAAACTTCCGAATGAACAACCTTGATTCGGAACTTAGCCCTTGATTCGGAACTTTTAAGTTCCGAATGAACAAAAGATGTTGATTCGGAACTTTTAATGTTCCGGATGAAACACTCTTGACTCGGAACTTATTGACCCGGAACTTGGTTCGGAAGATCTGGCTGATTCGGAACTTTGACCTTCGTCCGGAACTTTTTGGTTGATCCGGAACTTTTGAGTTCCGAATGAATCTTCTTGATCCGGAACTTTTTGAGTTCCGAATGAAGTCAATTGATCCGGAACTTTTGAGTTCCGAATGAACAAAGCTTGAGTCGGAAGTTTTGCTGATCCTAAATTCTTCCGGATGAAACCCTTGACTCGGAACTTTGAAGTTCCGAATGAACAGACTCCCTCTCTTGATTCAGAAGATTTCCTGGAAATATAGAAACACAAACAACTTTCCCGAAGAACAAGGAAATCAAGGTAAAGACGATCTAACACAAATTTAACCAAAATCAACCAAACGATTTAATAAAACCAATAACAAAACATCAATTAATCATAAACAAACAATCAATATCAAGAAATCTAACAACTTTAACCACAATAATCAAAAACCCATTTGGATCAAAATAAAAGCATGAACATGAACATAAACATAAACACAAAAATCAAAGATTTAGAAAGGTAGATGAGAGATTAACAAGATAAAGTAAAGATTGACAAAGATTAAATGAAAACTTACTTGAAATTAAAGGAATTTAAGGTGCAAGACAAGGTATTTAAATTGGACAAGTATTTAAATGTGCATAAAATTAAATGACAAGGTAAAGAAAATGGAAGACTAATTGTCACTATTAGCCAACAAGAAAAAATAATTACAACTAATGACTATTTATAGGGGAGGATTAAGGAAGCTTCCTCCCCTCTTTCCTTTTCTCTTAATTACAAGATTAGGTCCTTCCTTCTTTAATCTTCATTAATTGCACCATTAGTCCTTTTCTTCTAATCTTCTTTAAACTTGAACTTTGAGGACTTTTGGCTTCGGGATTTCTTTGAACTTGTCTTTAAATTCTTCAATGAAATAGACTTGAGTTCTTCGGCTTTTGATAAACTTCCGTCTTTTGACTTTTTCTTCGATAAATCTTCAGAATTTGTCTTGGACTTCCGTTATTTTAGCACTCTTGACTTCTTGACTTCGTCTTTCATCTTTTTCTTCAATAAAAGTCCGTAAATGCCCGTGAATTCCCGTGTTTTCTCCACTTTTCACCTTTTCGTCCTAAATCACAACAAAAACACAAACCACGCATAATTCCGACATAAAAGACATAAAATACACGTTTTGGTCCAATTATTATTGTAATTAAGTGGTAGAAAGGATGGGTGTTTACACACCTATCAAATCCCCTACACTTGACCATTGCAATGTCCTCATGCAATGCATTAGTTACAAAGCAAGATTACATTTTTCATCATAATCAATCCACGTTGGCCTTTATTAAAGAAATAAAAACTATAAACATTCAAAGTAAAGAAATCAAAAGCATACCTTGGGTTTTGGAAATGTCATGAATAATCATCATCCTTAAGTTTTCACTTTCTCCAAACCAAGCTTAAAAACGAGATCATTGTTATTATAAGTTAGTAAACTAACACGAACCCATGTGGGCCAATTATTCACTTAGACTTCCTTATTCCTAGGTGTATCTCTTATATTTTATTATTGTCTTGAACGATCACGAGGATGCATTTTTGACTTATTTCGATAGTTATTAAGTCTGAAAATAAAGTGAACGATTTAATCAATAGTTAGCTAAAGGACAAAATCTTTTAAAACTGCTTCTCGGGACCTCATAAAGTTCATATCTTGGCATAACTCGCTTCGCGATTTGAGACCTTTCTCGCACCGATATTTGGCAGCGACTTCATACTTCAAACCTTGAGAGACGTTCATGAAATAATGGTCTTCTCTTCATAATGGAATTTCTTCACTTGAAGTTTTGAGAGATTCATACTTGGACCACGACTTCTTCATTTTTCTCCAATCTTGATTTTGGACTTTGATATACAACGATCCGCCTCCTTTTATGACTTGGATCTATTTATCCTCATACCTTGTTAGGGTCTTTTCGGATACACTTCTCCATGACTTTTGGGAGTATTTGCTTTTCGTCGTGTGTCTCGATCCTTCATATTGATTTTCGATAAATGATTCTTCACATCACTTTGGATCTTTAGCAACAAAATATAGCCCTCATGCCTTGTTAGGGCCTTTTCGGACTCGCCAATCTTCGCATCCCGCTTCAATAAGTTATGCCTTGGCTATGAACTCTAATCCATACCGAGCAACTTTTAAACGATCTTGGGCTAGAAGCTAAGTAACTTTTCAAATCGTACACCCTTATTTATTAGCAGATAAATTTATTAGCAAGCGATGGGAGAATAGGCTCATAATCAACTCACATAAATTCACGAAAGAATACCGAACTTATAATTGGCTCTATCATCTCTCGTTCTCCACAGTTTAAAATCAAGTAATGAGACTCGTGGATACTTAGCCTATTAAATCAAAGTTTTGGGTTTTCGAGTCGTCTATAGGATCTTGCAAATTCTTAGACTCTTTCAAGTTTAGAAATTGCATTTTAAAGTTCCCTTGATAAACGACTCTCTAGGATCAATTATAGGAACTTGCGAAAAGTTCTTGTTCTTAACCCGTGAGAGTTAAGATTTTCGCGTTTTATAGCTCCCTATATAAAAGCCTAGCAAAACTTGACTTAAACACGTTAAGGATACTATCTAGAGTAAACTCAGGTTGAGTCAAAAAATTCACAACGTTTGAAAATTAAAACCACTTATTAAACATTTATTCTAGCAAAGAAAGAAAATAACTATACAAAGGGAAAAACTAATAGGCCAAAATAGATCAAAATTTTTTGAAAAATGTCGAAAAATTGATTTTCTGGTTAAAATGAGGACAAATACAAGGAAAAGACCACTTAACTTTGATAGAAGTCCCCCTACACTTAAGATAAGCATTGTCCTCAATGTTTAAGCATGTGGGAGTAAACTCCCCTACACTTAGGACATTGTGCACGTTGTTTAAATCTTGCTAAGGAAAAGACAACTAAAGAGATTCCTATTTTAATATTGAGAAAATATAAAATAGTGAATCGAAAAGAGTTTAGGATAGAACCGGGAAGAAGTAGAACACGGCATCACGGGTCGTCAAGAATCATCAAGAGTGGATCATTGAAGCTCGAATCCCTGACTAAGAAGTGAGGAGAGGAAATAGCAAACCAAAGGGTCTCCCCCTACACATATGATAAAGAAAGCGAAAAGATAGATACATGGGTTGCCTCCCAAGAAGCGCTTGGTTTTTGTTAACCGAGTCGTGAGACTGACTCGACCTTGATCATCAACGGAAGAAGTATGAAACATATCCACCAGGATCAAAGACATAGTTTTCGTCCATCAAATAGCACAAGCTTAAGGCGAACAAGGCAAGCCAAAGAAGAGTAGGCAAGGTTCCCTTAAGCAAAGATGGAGCACGGTGGAAGCAAGGGTGAAGTGGTGCAAGCATGTCTTCAAAATTTCCAAAGATTTTTCCTTTTATTTCATCAGGTGGATACTGAGATGGCTTGAAGATTTCAATACCGGGGTCGAACACCTTTTCCTTTAGGGGAAAATAGCACTCAGGCTCAGCAGAGTGTGAAGAAGACCCGCAAAGAAGCACAACCTCGTCCTTAGAAGGAGGACAAAGAGGTGTCAAATCATAAGTGCAACGGATTTCGGTGTCGACTGGTTTCTTCTCCTTAGAAAGAATGTGCCTCAAATCCAAAGTAGGATCAAGACGATAATCTTCAAAGTCATAAGGAGGAGCATCACTCTCATGAGGGAAGAAAGTGTTGAGAAATTCAGAGAAGTCTTCCTCAAATCAGTAATCGTCCAAAGTAGGATCGAGTGATGGAGGAGGATCTTCATCATGTGAAGAATCGCTCGAAAGAGTATCAGCCGCATCAAAATCATCGAAAGTGGGCAGCTCGGGATACTCAGAAGTACAATCAAAATCATCCGAATCTGAGCTAGAATCATCATCATAAGCATCAAATACCGGTGGAGAATCATAAATGGGAGAAGGTTCCAAAGTGGAGCGAGAATCATCCACATCATCGTCAAAGATTGGATTATCGATGGAAGAATCGAATAGAGGATTGTCGTAGACAACAAAGTCCTCGAGCACATTTATCATATTCACTGATTCTCGTCCAAAAGATTTGCCTGTAAGCTTCCCCATTTTAAAAACTTTTGAATCATCCCCGACTCGTAAGATTAACTCACCTTCGGCCACATCCACTAAAGCTCGTCCGGTTCGCAAGAATGGCCGACCAAGTATTAAAGGAATACGAGGGTCCATTTCATAATCAAATACGACAAAATCGACCGGGAAAGTAAATGTGCCAACTTTGATGAACACATCTTCGGCTATACCAACGGGGTAAGCGAGAGTGCGGTTTGCAAGTTCAAGAGTCATCTTTGTTGGTGTGAGGTCGGGCAATGATAGTGTTTTCCAAACACTCAAAGGCATCAAATTAATACTAGCCCCGAGATCAGCAAGGGCAGTAAATTCTTCAGTTTTGTTGAACACGCAAGGCAACACAAAACGACCGGGATCTCCAAGTTTTTCCGAAAGTTCTTTAAGAATAACTGCAGAGCAGTTTTCATTTAAGCGTGTGTTGGCGAGTTCCATCAACTTCTCCTTCTTGCTAAGCAATTCCTTGAATGCTTTGACAAATTTCGGCATGTGGCAAAGTGCTTCAATAAGGCTAATGTTGATGGTCATTTTTGGTTAGCTCGTTGGTCTTGCCTATGCGAGAAGGATATGGGATGTTGGGTTTATAGGGGGAAGGTGAAGGTGTAGTAGGTAAAGGTTGGGATGTTGAAGGGTCCTTCCGAGATACATCGTCATGGCGAGGCGGAGACGGTAATGGTGCACTAATACTAGGTGTAGGAGGAGTAGGGACACATGGTGGTGGAGGAGGTGTAGATGATGGGGGTGGGATTGGTGGTCCTACGATGGTGACTCCACTACGAGTAGTAATAGCACTCACATTGGCTCGCGGATTGGTGACGGTGTTTGAAGGTAGAGAACTTGAAGTAGAAGGTTGAGTGGCGGGCAAGAAACTAGCCAACAGATTCTTTAATTCAGTCATTTGAGTGCTGAAGGAGGATTGAATATTATCACGAACCTCGGTTCTAATGTAATTACCTTGCTTTATGATATCTCCTTTCAAATTGATTATTTGGCTCTGTAGATTCTTGATTTGCTCACCTTGAGTTCTCATGATGACTTCAACATCAAGATTAATGGGTGGGGTTTGTTGGGTGGGTGGTTGATAAGGGTTAGAAGCTCTTGGTGGGATTTGGTTGCTTCTATTGTAGTTGTTGGCGGAGTTTTGGTTTTGAGGAGAAAAACCGGGTGAAAGGTAATTGTTGGATCGGTAACTCAGCAGATTTCTATCCCCTTGTTGTCTAGCTTGGTAATTTTTCGGTGAATAATTACCGTAAGCTGCATACACATTTTCTGGATTTTCTTGAGTCGAAGGGCAATCGGTGTATGAGTGAGGACCGCCGCATGTTTCACAAGGATTAGCAACCGCTTTAACTTGTTGTTGTTGTTGGTTTGAAGCGAGAAGCGTAATACTTTTGCTCATTTCGCCCATCATGCGGGTGAGTTCGGTCATCTCAGGGTTTGCTGAGGTGGAGGAAACATTGACTCTCGGGTTGTTCCTTGAAGAAGCAGAGGAATCCCAGTTTTTGTGGTGAGTAGTCATGTTCTCAATTAACTCTCTACACTCCTCGGGTCTCCTTTTCATGAATGCGCCATCGGCGGCTGCATTAATCGTATCACGATCTCGAAAAGTCAACCCGTTGTAGAAAGTATCTATTTAGGTCACAGGGAGCATGTTGTGGTATGGACATCGATCAATCAAGACATTATATCTCTCCCAAGCGTCAAAAAGAGATTCATCAGGGTCTTGCATGAAACCGCTGATCTGATTGCGAAGGCTCGTGACCATGGATGGTGGAAAGTAGCGCGACAAAAAGCGTTGAGTCATATCATCCCAAGTGTGAATAGAATTCTTCGGGAGACGATCAAACCATTTCTCGGCATGATGCGATAAAGTATGTGGGAAGAGTTGTAAGCGAAGAACATCCATTGTGGCCCCAGGCAACTTCATGCTTTGAGTGATTGTAATGAACTTGTCGAGGTGTTTGTTGGCATCATCATCAGGCAATCCCCGGAATGGGTTTGTTTGTACTTGCTGAATCATGTGATGCTTCAACGAAAACTCAGGAGCGTTGATTTGCATCGGCGCAATCGGTCCTCCTCGTCCAAACATTGTTGGTTGACAAAGTTCCTTCATGGTCCGAAGATCGGGCTGTGGAAGAACATTGTTGTTATTATTATTATTATTGAGGTGCGGTGGAATGTTGTTGTTGTTAACACCTGACATATCTAAATCTTCTTGAGGCTCGGGCTCTTGATAATTAGAAGATCTAGTACGCATACACCTGAAAATACAAAAGAAAAAGAAACCAAACGCAAAGACAATATATATACACAATAAAGATAATATCTTTTTGGATTTTTGAAATTTTTAATTTTTATGGTTTTTTATCAATTTTTAATTTTTATGATTTTTAGAATTTTTTATGCAAGAAAAATAACGCTCACAAGTGAACGGATCCCAAAAAGCAACGCGTCTCTCACAGAAAACCGTTAATCTTTACGAAAAGAGCCGGCAGCGGCGCCATTTGATAACTAGGATTTTACCTAATTAAAAAGATTCGTTTAAGTATGTCTCTTCGAATTGAAAAACTTGTGTTTAATGTGTGACTCAGTTTTATTTTGGTGGAACAAAAATGTGTCGTTGTAGTTTTTTAAAATAAATGTGCAAAACAATTAAAGTAAAGGTGCTCTTAAAGTAAATCTAAGTCTAATTAAAATAATGGTGCAAGTATTTAAAACGTGATTAAAATTAAAGGGCGCTAAAGTAAATGACGTAAACTTAAATCTATCTAAGGCAATCTTAAAGCGCAACTAAAACTTAAACTAAGGCAAGGCTAAAATAAAGCTAAGACAAATAATTTTAAAGTGCAATTAAAATAAAGGAAGGAAAAATAAACTTAAAAATAAAGGACAAAAATTTAAAAAGAAAAGCTAAAAAGAAACTTACAGAACCCTTGATTCGGAAGTTCAAAACTTCCGAATGAACAACCTTGATTCGGAACTTAGCCCTTGATTCGGAACTTTTAAGTTCCGAATGAACAAAAGATGTTGATCCGGAACTTTAAATGTTCCGGATAAAACACTCTTGACTCGGAACTTATTGACCCGGAACTTGGTTCGGAAGATCTGGTTGATTCGGAACTTTGACCTTCGTCCGGAACTTTTTGGTTGATCCGGAACTTTTGAGTTCCGAATGAATCTTCTTGATCCGGAACTTTTTGAGTTCCGAATGAAGTCAATTGATCCGGAACTTTTGAGTTCCGAATGAACAAAGCTTGAGTCGGAAGTTTTGCTGATCCTAAATTCTTCCGGATGAAACCCTTGACTCGGAACTTTGAAGTTCCGAATGAACAGACTCCCTCTCTTGATTCGGAAGATTTCCTGGAAATACAGAAACACAAACAACTTTCCCGAAGAACAAGGAAATCAAGGTAAAGACGATCTAACACAAATTTAACCAAAATCAACCAAACGATTTAATAAAACCAATAACAAAACATCAATTAATCATAAACAAACAACCAATATCAAGAAATCTAACAACTTTAACCACAATAATCAAAAACCCATTTGGATCAAAATAAAAGCATGAACATGAACATAAACATAAACACAAAAATCAAAGATTTAGAAAGGTAGATGAGAGATTAACAAGATAAAGGAAAGATTGACAAAGATTAAATGAAAACTTACTTGAAATTAAAGGAATTTAAGGTGCAAGACAAGGTATTTAAATTGGACAAGTATTTAAATGTGCATAAAATTAAATGACAAGGTAAAGTAAATGGAAGACTAATTGTCACTATTAGCCAACAAGAAAAAATGATTACAACTAATGACTATTTATAGGGGAGGATTAAGGAAGTTTCCTCCCCTCTTTCCTTTTCTCTTAATTACAAGATTAGGTCCTTCCTTCTTTAATCTTCATTAATTGCACTATTAGTCCTTTTCTTCTAATCTTCTTTAAACTTGAACTTTGAGGACTTTTGGCTTCGGGATTTCTTTGAACTTGTCTTTAAATTCTTCAATGAAATAGACTTGAGTTCTTCGGCTTTTGATAAACTTCCGTCTTTTGACTTTTTCTTCGATAAATCTTCAGAATTTGTCTTGGACTTCCGTTATTTTAGCACTCTTGACTTCTTGACTTCGTCTTTCATCTTTTTCTTCAATAAAAGTCCGTAAATGCCCGTGAATTCCCGTGTTTTCTCCACTTTTCACCTTTTCGTCCTAAATCACAACAAAAACACAAACCACGCATAATTCCGACATAAAAGACATAAAATACACGTTTTGGTCCGGTTATTATTGTAATTAAGTGGTAGAAAGGATGGGTGTTTACACACCTATCACACGTAAATGCAATAAATTTACAAATAAGCCACTAAGATATGTAAAATAGGCAAATACGTAACTTCTAATACAAATAAGTCACTAAGTCATGACAAAAATACTTAGAAACAACATTATAGACTCTAACTAAATTTTAAACGAGACTTCCTCCATTAGTTACTATCGAACAACACGAAAAATTTTATTTTGAATTTTCGATTTTGAATTCCATAATTTCTACATGGTCCTGTTATTGTTACCACTGTGTGTTGAACGTGAAGTCGGGAATGATTTGAGTTCGTCCTATATATACATGATGAATAATCTTATAATGTACTGAAGGTATACTTATAAATTATACAAGTGGCTAATAAATCTAATTCTTTCATAATTAAATCAATAGAAAAAAGTCAAAACAGAAAATATTAGTCAAATTTGAATCACAATATGATTGCTAGCTTCATTATTTAACATATATGATTATGCATGATCAAATAAAATACACAACATGAAGAGCCAATAAAAACATTGTTTGCGGGATTTCAAATAATGTTAATGGTGTATAATCATGAATAAAGGGTATTTTGGATGGCCGTGTTATGTTTGTTTTGGTCGCTTTTAGACAAATTATATTTTTGTAAATCTATTATGATACTTTAGCTTCGTCCAAATGGTTTATTTTTTCAAAATGACATAAAAACCATATTGCGACAATTGCGATTGTTGCTAGCATTATAAAAATGCGACAAGTTGCGATCTAATGCGAGCGCATTTTGGGATGGCCTAGCATCAGGCACCTTGATGCGAAATCCTAAAAGCAATGCAATGATGCACGCAATTTACGCAATGATGCACGCATTTTTAAACCAAGGCGATAACTGTTAGCATTTTTATTTGGTGGAAAACCCGGTGGAGTCATTTGATTAGTGCGAGTAACTTAACCGTTTTGGTTATAAGTTCCCGTGGCTGCGTAGGCACTCGAAGTGTTACCACCGGCGGTAATGCACTCGGAGAAGTCATGACCTCCACCACAATAAACACAAGAAACCTAAACCGCTTTAGCCGTAGCGGGAGTGGGTTGTTCACCAACTTTAAACTCAATCAATAGTCCCTTAATCTTATCAAATATCTTGTTCTCCAAATGAGCCTCTATTTGGAAAGCATCGATGGTATGTGACAATGAAGGCGAAGAAGAAGCCTTGTTAACACTCGGTGTGCTACGAGGGCTATAAACCTTGGACCTATTTTCAATGATCAACAATGCTTTCCTCGATCGTTTTACACAAAAAATTAACACCCGCGACGGCATTGAGAAAATCTCGCTCATGATCGTACAATCCATTGTAAAATGTGTCGATTTGATGTAAGTCAGAAAAACCGTGATGAGGACATTCATGCAACATTTCTTTAAACCTATTCCAAGCCATTTAAAAACTTTCATTATACTCTTGTGAAAACTTTGAAATCTCGTTTTTCAAATGCGTAGTCTTAGAGGGCGGGAAAAATTGGTTCACGAACTTAAAAACGAGATCCTTCCACGTCAATATGGAATTGGGTGGCTCTTTCTCTAACCAAATTTTAGCAGGCCCCGCTAAGGAATACAGAAAAAGCATCATCTTAATCGAGTCGTTCGAGACGTCCTTAAACTTGTAAGTTGCCGTAAGACGATTGAATTGGCGAATGTGGTTATGAGGGTTGTCCTTTTCGTCATCATGAAACTTGTTGTTTTGGATCATGGACAACAAACCCGTCTTAACCTCAAACTTCTCCGCAAGAATATCGGGAATCACAATCGCTTCTTCATAACCCTCGGTGGGTTCTTGAAGTAACTCCATCATAGTACGATTAGCCATGGGTGCTTCTTGTTCTACGATGGGTTCGTCAATAGGAGATCCTTCACTAGAAGGCGTTGGTGTTCCTTCCTTTCGGTTTCTACGTTTACGTGCACGTCTTGCTTGGTTACGAGTTTGCATAAACGTCACGTACAACGTGGGGATGAGCAAAGAAGATTCTTTTTGGTGTTTTTACTTTTTCCAATTTTTTTTGTGCTTTTGATTGTTTTTACTTTTTTGGATTTTTCTTGCGAATTACGTAGACATAAATCTACAAATCTCCCCTCGAATCGATTTCTCGATTAAAGGAGCCTCGAGGAATGAAAAGGATCACGTTGAGTGAACGCCTTCGATGACTTTAGAACGTTGGTGGAACACCAAAACGTTCAAGAGGGTTTAATCTTTGAAACCAAGCAAATATATATGATACGTAGATAATACTTTGGTCGGCAAACCCTCGATTAGCCCTTTTTCTCTTAACACGCACAAGAAAGCGGGGGAAACGAGGCGACGCTAAGCACTTAAGAGCCTTTTTCCCTTAGGTCGTGAAATACAACCGCCTTATACCCACCTTATAGTTTGTGTTAATTAAAATCAAGCTTCTCGAAAGTAATTATCTATTTTGCCTTTTTCTTGCTTTAGATTCGAATACAATAATTGAGTGATGAAATCCCAATTAAGGTTGCGTTTTCACAATTTTGGAGTATTGTGAATTTATTGTGATACGTAATACAATATAGTAATAATATTTCACAAAAAACGAAAACCGATAATACGTATGATTAGAGTGCTAATCACACAAATACTTATTATGGATAATATCAAAAATAAAATTGTTCAAACTTAGCACAACACGTCTCCCCGACAGCTGCGCCAAAATGATAATTGTAGTTTCACACTCGTTTAGGAAAACGAGGTAAAAGCGGTAAGTATTAAACAAATGGTTTAGGAAAACCAAGTGCTTATGACCCTTGTGTGAGTTCGTTCTCAAGGAGGCTTGGTGTGTGTGTTAAACTTGATTAAGTTTGAGATTAATATTAAGAAAGAAAAGGGAAAATAATGACGGTTACGATTATGATTAAATTACGACGAAAGCTAAGACGTAAAACGAAAAAACGTGACGAAATTTAAAAATTACTCTAAAAATTCCTAGAAAATAATAATGAATTCCTAAAAATGCAATTAGAGTTTACCAAAAATCAAAACTTTTTCAAACCTTTTATTTAATTAATAATTAATTTTATAATGCTAATTAAAGCCCTAAAAATCAATTTAATTAATAAAAAGCCCAAAATAAGATTTTTCAATTTGTAAAACTCTAAAATAACTTAATCAAACTAAAACGTATTTTTGCAAAATTTAAAACTAATTAAAACTATTTAAAATGATTAAAAATTAAAAATAAATATTAAAATAATATTAAAAATTCAAAATTTATAAAAAATTCTAAAAACTTGCAAACTAATTTATTTTAACTTAATAAAACCAGAAATGAAAGTAAAATTACCTAAATACCCCTATTGGGCCTCCAAATGGGCCAAAATAGTAAAGAGATTGCTAAATGGGATTTTTTAGGCCCAATAAGAAAAAGGTTAACCAAATAAGCCCAAAACTTCCATATTAGCTTAAAATTTGATTTTAAACAAAAAACTCTAAAGGCCCAAAAGCTGAAAAGGTGCTTATCACAACTTAATAGAATTCAACTTATTCTTAATGGGCTTTTTGGCCCATTAAGCCATAAGCTAATGCCATAAGCTGAAATTTGACACAAATCCTTCTTTTGAGATTATAAGGCTGTTTGTAAAAAGAAATTTTGAAAAAGCTCAAGAATTAAGCCTGAAATAAGCCAAAGCTCTGTACAGAAAACGACAAAATAGTCGTTTTTGAGGTCTAGACCACTTCAAGAGCTGATTCAAGTTGCAAAAGGTTTGTAATCACTTAAATAAGCTAAATAATCAAAAATATTTCCAATAAGCACACTCAATAAGCTAGAAAAAGTGAATAAGCACTTGATAAAAAAGTCAACTAGTTAGTTTTCTAGTCAAACCCTAAAGTCAAAGGCCCAAAAGCTCTAGAATGATTAAATGGGTCAAATAAGGAAGACTGATTACAAAATCCAAGTTGTTGCACGTTTAAATAAGCTGAAATAGCTTAATGATAAGTTGATTGTCAAATAACACTAACAGTGGCAAGCAGCAGTGGGAAAGGAGTTCCCACTGCTTGTAAACTGATTTTGCTTTTGAGAGAGTTTTATTTGATCTTTTTGGACAATAAGGGCACCCCTACAACCAGTAAGTTGTAGGGAGTCAAGAACAAGCATGAAAATAACAAATCACAAGGCCAATTAATACAGTTTAATCAAACAATGCACAAACATGGAAATGAGATATTACTGATGAAATAAGCAGTTTAAGCAAGATTAAGCAGACCAATTTTCACCAAAAGCATACAACAGTAATAACAATCTTAAACAAGCATAAGTAAACTGGTTTCATGCATTGGTTCAAAGTTTAGATCTAATATCAACCCTATGTGACTTAACTGATGAACAATGAACACACAAAATCCTATTTACTAAACTACTTGACCATAATATGAACTTCAAATCCCTAAATCCACTAATCAGATTGCACAAACTTTGTTTTAACATTTGTTATACCTAGTTAAATATGCAATCTAAGTTGTGACCAAATTTCAGTTCAAAACAACCAAGAACAAAATTGTTTACAGCAAAGATTCAGGTAAGTGTTTCGAAGCACAAAGTAAGCAGATTTTTACTCTAATACAACCTAATATCAGATTCAAACACAAAACACCCCTAAACACCTACTCAACTGCCATCAAAAACCTTATATTATGCAGTCCCAAACACTAGTTAAGAACTTTTACCAAGATTTTATCAAAGCAGAATGTTTTTCAGTCCAAGAAAATTTTAAACAAGCACTCAAACAACAATAACATGAACTAAGAACAAGTATTCAAGCATCAAACAACCTCACATCATAGAAGACACCATAATCACTTTGAAAAAGTTCAAAAAGGGAAAGATTAAGCAAACCTTAGGAATGTACATCCACACTCCCGAATGGTAAAGCTTATGTGTCTAGCAAAACAAGACACAAGCTTCCAATAACACTTGCTAAGATCAACAGAGTTAGCAGCAATAGATTATACAAAAAATGAAAATCAGATTCTTGGTGATTTGGTGAGTTTTCACAAAGCTTTGCCCAAGCATAAACATCCACTACACCATGAGTTAAAGCATGGTGTTATGGTCACCTTTATGCCCAAACATATCAATATGTAACACACTCTCTCAATCCAAGGAACCTCAAACAGATTTTTGAAACAAAACTCCAACTTTTAGAAACTTAAAACAAGAAACTTTTGAGACGAATTTAAAAACACTTTCAACCACAATAAACTTAAAGAATTAACAAACAGAAAAGTAAATGAGGAACTTGTTTTCTTCAACAACACTTCACTAATTTTTTCATTCAAAGAAAAACGGCTTTACAAGGTTTTGAACAAGGAAAACAAGAACAAGAGTGAAAGTAAAACCTAACACCCTTTATATAAAGGGTGTACATAAGTTCTAGAATGCTGAAAACTAAAAACCCTAAGTGATGAAGTTCTTGCATTGCCCCTTTGAAAATTGAATATCTTTGAGTCCATGTGAAGTTCTTGGCGTCTTGTGAAGATGCCAGTGGTGTAGGCTCAATCTTGGACGTCCAAATGAGCTTAGGATGCAAGCTAAGCTTTGGGTCGTTGATTCCCTGGCATATTTGTATTCTTCCCAAAAAGTAGCAGCAGGGGAGTCTTTATGTGACTATTTGGGTGAGGTGGCAGCCAATGTATGGGTTGGGTTTTATTTATTAAACCCTTAATCTTAATTATGGACAAGATTAGGGTTTAATTCTTTGTGATTAAGGAAAATCCAAATCGTGTTGTTGAGTGAATAGTGGTGTGTTTGATCTTGTTTTGTGTTTAAAAATTATGTTAGGCTCCAGATTATATAACTAATTAATAATTAGTTATAACAACGATTAGTGGGATGTGAGGTGGCAGCAGGGTGGGTTGTGATTGGTGGGTTTTGTGATTGGGGTGAGGTGGCATGGTGGGATTGGTTTAGGTAAGTAATAACTGACTTTTGGTTGGTTAATAAAAAGGTTTTTTTGCTTGCAAGATCTCTCTTTGCGTTGCTCGTACCCAATTGATATATATCGTTGTTTCGTTCTCGGTATCTTTTCGAATCGATCACGGTCAAAAGTGGAATCGTTGTAATTGGTGACTAAAAAGGGGGAGCTTTGGTCTAAATCTACTAGAATGTAAGAACTAGAAGTAATTAAATTAAACTAAAACTTATAACTGAGAATAAGTACCTCAACACTGTATGGAAAACCCAACTCTGGATCCCTATGCGGAATATATTGCTCCATTCGGAAAGTTCCCCTTACTCGGAATAATTAATGCCATGCGGAACAAAGCTCTTATGCGGAAAGTAGCACTTATGCGGAATATGAGGTCTTATGCGGAAAGTAGCACTTATGCGGAATATGAGGTCTTATGCGGAAAGTAAGCTCATGCGGAAAAATTGTCTTACTCGGAATAATCTTCCTTATGCGGAACAAATGGAAAAATGCCCTATTCGGAAAGCAAGATCTTATTCGGAATAATGGGACTATTCGGAATATGGACAATATTCCGAATAGAGGAAATGGAACTCAGCCTATGCGGAATAAATGACAAATTACCCTATGCGGAATGAATGTTCTATTTGGAAAATTATGACCATGCAGAATATCTTAAAGAAAAACCCTATTCGGAAAACCTTGGAAAGAAAGCTTTACTCGGAATATTAGATATTCCGAATAGACAAGAAAATTAGCCACTACTCGGAATAATTGAAATATTCCGAATAGACAAAACCCCAGATTCCCTATTCGGAATCTGGGCGAGATCAGAAACTGAAGCGAAGAACAGGGGAAATAAAAGAACACGAATTCAAAACCAAAAATCACCAAGTTTTTGATCAAAACTTAAACCAATTTTACCACTAATCCTTTACTCATAGAAAGCTTGAATCCAAAACAACAAAATCACAAAACCCACTTACTTTTGACAATCAAACCATACGAATAAAACTTAAGAACTAAGAGACAAAAAGATATGAAGAACAAGATGATGGAAAGATTAAAAGATGATTTGTATTAATGAATTAAGATTCACAAACAAGAAAAGATTACACTTACACCAATGGAAGAAATTAAACAAGATGAAAACCACTCCTTAAGGGAGATGGTTCCTAAAAACTAGGAAGAAGAATAACTGAAAAACTAGAAGAAGAGAGAGTCCGGATGTGTGAATGGGAGGAGTATTTATAGGCTTCTCCCTTGGTTGGTGAGCGGGCTTTCTTCCTTTCTTTTTGTCTTCTCGTCTTTTCAGAAAAGTTGACGTTTTCGATTTCGATTCGGGATTTGTCGACGATTAAATTCAACTCGTCTTTTAATTTCCTCGATTAATAGACTTGAGTTTCTTCGACACATGTAAATCTTCCGTCTTTGGTCCTTTTCTTCGATAAATCTTCAAATAGTCCCATTGACTTCAAATCTTTTGCATCTCTTGGACAATAGACTTTGTCTTCAGTCTTTTTCCTTGATAAAACCCGTGCAATCCCATGTTTTCTCCAATATTTATCCGGTTGGCTCTGAAAACACAACAAACACACAAACCACGCATAATTCCAAACAAATGACATTAAATACGTGTTTTGGTCTTGTTTTAGCAAGAAATAAGTGGTAAAAGGATGGGTGTTTTCACACCTATCAAATCCCCTACACTTAACCATTGCCATGCCCTCATGCAATGCTTAGTGATAAAGCAACATTACACTTTTCTCATAATTAATTAACCTTGGCCTTATTCAAATACTACTAAACAAAAATTAAAGCACTAAGAGAAATTTAAAGTAAACAAAAGGATAGAACATAGCTATGTGGAAATAACTTGTAAAGAGATCGAGGACTTACATTAGGGCTTTGGTGCTGCAAAGATTTATCACCCTCAAGTTTCACGTTCCCCAAACTAAGCTTAAAAACGAGATCATTGTTCTTATAAGTTAGCAGTTCAAACACTTACACACATGGCTTAATTAAATGCTTAAACTCCCTTATTCCTAGGTGTATCTCTTATATTTAATTTTTGTCTTAGAATGATCATGAAGATGCATTTTTGGACTTATTTCGATAGTTTATTTAGGCTGAAAGCAAAGTAGGACGATTTGATCAATAGTTAGCTAAAGGACAAAATCTCTTAAAACTGCTTCTCGGGATATCAGAAAGTTCATATCTTGGCATAACTCGGTTCACGATTTGAGACCTTTCTCGGGCCGATATTTGGCATGTACTTCATACTTCATATCTTCGAGAGACGTTCTTGAGATAATGGTCTTCTCATCATAATAGAGTTTCTTCACTTTGGAGACTTTTGAGGGGTACTCCAACTTTGTTGACCACGACTTCATGATTATTTCTTCAATCTCTAATTGGGATTTTGAGATACAACGATCCGCCTCCTTTTCGGACTTGGATCTATTTATCCTCATACCTTGTTAGGGTCTTTTCGGATAGACTTCTCCATGATCTTTATGGGAGTTGATTGCTTTTCGTCGTGAGTCTTGATCCTTCATATTGATTTTGGGAATAATGCTTTTCACATCACTTTTGGATTTTCAGCAATAAACTTGAATCCTCATGCCTTGTTAGGGCCTTTTCGGACTCGCCAATCTTCGCGCCCCACTTCATAAGTTATGCCTTGGCTATGAACTCTCGTCATTACCGAGCAACTTTTAAACGATCTTGGGCTAGAAGCTAAGTAACTTTTCAAATCGTACAACCTTACTTATTGCAGATAAGTTATTAGCAAGTGATGGGAGAATAGGCAAATAATTACACCAAGTGAGCTTGCGCAAGAATACCGACTTATAATTGACTCTATCATTTCTCGTCCTCCACAGTTTAAAATCTCAAATAATGAGACTCGTGGATACTTAGCCTAATAAACCAATTAAGGTCTACCTGGTTAAGGATACTAGCTAGAATAAACTTGGATAAGTCTATTCGGGTTGAGTCAAAATATTCACAACGGGCCTAATATGTCTAAGATATCTAAACTTGCTAAATCTATTTTATTAATTTTTCTGAATTTATTGCGGAATATACACATATGAAAGCAAAATAAAAATTTAAAGATTACGACAAAATGGCCAAAGTTGATTAAAAATTTGAAAAATGTTGAAAAAGTTGATTTTCCGGTTAAATGAAGGCATTTTAATGGAAAAGCCCACTTAAAACTTCGATAGAAGTCCCCCTACACTTAAGATAAACATTGTCCTCAATGTTTAAGCATGTGGGAAAAGGCTCCCCTACACTTATGACATTGTGCACGTTGGTTAAATCAAGCTAAGGAGGGGACGACTAAAGTGATCAATTTCAAATGTGAATATGAAGATAATTGGATCACGATAGTGGAGAGATAGAACCAGGATTGTGGATAACATGGGAGCACGGTTCTTCAAAGATTCCAAGAGTGCAATAATCCCTGTAAACACATCACCATCCAAAAACAAGCAACCTATATAGCTCCCCCTACACTTATGATGAAAACGGGAAAGGAGGATTGATACTCGGGTTGCCTCCCGAGGAGCGCTTGTTTTTGTTTACCGAGTCGCGAGCCTGACTCGGTCCCGAACTAATTCAAGGGAAACGTGGTGAGGGATGGAATCATCTCCTGAGAGATGTCCTCACCAACGTACACTTTCAAACGCTGGCCATTCACCTTGAAGTTAGGCCCATTTGGTTGAGAAAGCTCAATGGTACCATAGGGAAAGACATTGGCGATAGTGAATGGACCAGACCAGCGGCTCTTCAACTTGCCTGAGAAGATCTTCAACCGAGAGTTAAAGAGTAAGACTTGATCACCAACGTTGAACTCTCGGTTCTTGATTTTAGCATCGTGGATAATCTTGGTCTTCTCCTTGTAGATCAATGAGTTCTCGTAAGCTTGATTCCTCAATTCTTGTAGCTCGTTGAGTTGAATCTTTCGAAAATCACCGGCTTTGTTGATGTCGAAGTTAGCCCACTTCAAGGCCCAGTATGCCTTATGTTCCAGCTCGATGGGGAGGTGGCAGGCTTTCCCGTACACAAGACGATAAGGTGTACAACCAATCGACGTCTTATAGGCGGTACGGAAAGCCCACAGAGCATCATCAAGTTTATCGGCCCACGAGGCACGATGCTCTCCTACAGTACGTTCCAAAATTCTCTTCAATCCACGGTTGGATATCTCGGCTTGACCGTTGGTTTGAGGATGATAAGCGGTGGAAAGACGGTGATTGACACCGTACTTAGCCATGACTCTTGCAAATTGATCGTTGCAAAAATGAGTCCCGTGGTCACTGATAATAGCACGAGGAACACCGAAACGAGCAAATAGTTGTTTCAAGAACTTACAAACCACCCTCGCGTCGTTAGTGGGTAAAGCTTTGGCTTCAACCCATTTAGAGACGTAGTCGACAGCGACAAGGATGTATTTGTTGCCTTTAGAAGAAGGGAATGGCCCCATAAAGTCGATGCCCCATACATCAAAGATTTCACATTCTTGTATGAAATTTTGAGGCATCTCATCTTTATGTGTGATCTTGCCTTGTTTTTGGCACGCATCACAATGTTTAACCATCTCGTGAGCATCACGATAAATGGTGGGCCAATAGAATCCCGAATCAAACACTTTCTTAGCGGTGTAGTTGGGACCAAAATGACCACCGGTGGGTCCTTTGTGGCAAGCTTGGAGAATATCAAAAGCTGCCGGTCCGTCAACACACCGACGAATGATCAGATCAGCACATTGTTTGAATAGAAAAGGGTCATCCCAAAAGTAAGTCTTAACATCGTGCAAGAACTTCTTCTTTTGTTGGGATGTTAACCCTTGGATGAGAACACCACCCGCTAAGTAGTTTGCAATATCGGCAAACCACGGGGTGCCATCAAGATTGGGATTTATAGACATTAAGGTCTCAAGGGGAAAAGAGTCATTGATCTCTTTGTTCGGATGGTCCCCTTGATATGGATCCTCAAGTCTGCTCAGATGATCCGCGGCCAGGTTTTCAGCACCCTTCTTGTCACGAATTTCAATGTTGAATTCTTGAAGGAGTAAAACCCAGCGGAGAAGTCTTGGCTTAGAATCATTCTTAGTCATCAAGTACTTCAACGCGGAATGGTCCGTGTATACGATGGTGGTGGATAAAACAAGATAGGGGCGGAATTTTTCAAAAGCATAGACAACAGCTAAAAGCTCTTTTTCGGTTGTCGTATAATGCAATTGAGCCCCCGTCATTGTTTTGCTAGCATAGTGGATTGGTTGGAAATGTTTGTTGATCCTTTGTCCCAAAACCGCACCAATAGCGAAGTCGCTAGCATCGCACATCAATTCGAAAGCCAGCTCCCAATTAGGGGTAACCAAGACCGGTGCCTTAGTTAGCTTATCCTTAAGAAGATTGAAGGCTTCGAGACACTCTTTAGAAAAGATAAAAGGAGTATCTTTTTCCAAGAGGTGGGTCATCGGGCGAGCGATTTTAGAGAAATCCTGAATGAATCGTCGATAGAAGCCCGCATGACCCAGAAAACTTCTCACACCCTTCACGGTTGAAGGTGGAGGTAATTGGCTATGACATCAACTTTAGCACGGTCGACTTCAAGACCGGCTTTAGAGATTTTGTGTCCTAGCACAATGCCTTCTTTTACCATAAAATGGCATTTTTCCCAATTCAGAACAAGGCGAGTGTCTTCGCACCGCTTAAGCATACGTTCCAAATTGGCAAGGCAAGAAGAGAAGGAATCCCCGAAGACCGAGAAATCATCCATGAAGACTTCCATGGTTTGCTCAACCATGTCATGAAAGATAGCCAACATGCACCTTTGGAAAGTCCCGGGAGCATTGCATAAGCCAAAAGGCATCCTTTTGTAAGCAAATGTGCCATAGGGACAAGTGAATGTTGTCTTCTCTTGATCTTGGGGATCGATGGGTATTTGAAAATAACCCGATAAACCATCCAGAAAGCAGTAATATTCATTACCCGCTAGACGTTCAAGCATTTGGTCCATAAAAGGTAGAGGGAAATGATCCTTTCTCGTGGCATCATTGAGTTTGCGGTAGTCTATACAAACTCTCCACCCAGTAACGAGACGGGTAGGAATCAACTCGTTGTTTGCATTGGGCACAACGGTAATTCCGCCTTTCTTAGGCACACAATGGACTGGACTAACCCATGGTGAATCCGAAATAGGGTAAATCATACCCGCATCAAGAAGTTTGATAACCTCTTTTTTGATGACGTCATGGATTTTAGGATTCACCCTTCTTTGGCTTTGAATAGTGGGCGTAAAGTCGTCCTCCATGAGAATTTTATGTGTGCAAAAGTGAGGATCAATTCCACGGATGTCGGAGATTTTCCAAGCGATAGCTCTTTTATGCTTCTTCAATACAGCGACAAGTCGGGTTTTTTCGTCTTCTTTCAGATCCTTTGCGATGATGACCGGTAACTTCTCGTTGTCTTCTAGGAAAACGTACTCAAGATGAGGCGGTAGGTCCTTAAGCTCGAGAGTAGGAGGATCCTCAGTAGATGGTGAAACTAACGATGGATCATCAGTAGTCACTTCTTTAGGAGTAGGAGGAGACAATGGGTCCTCATTGAGAAGTCTCTCAATAGTACGAATATCTTCATCCCAATTGGTGGACGAATTATCATACTTAATGTCGAGAGGACCCAAGCTAGCTTCGAACTCATCCAAGTCACTTTCTCCAAAAGGAGTCAATGCTGGAGCAATTGAGGCAACGGTCTCAACATTGGGTAGAGAAGAAAGAGTACTTTTGCAAGCATCATGAAAATGTTCTTCATAAGCCTCATCGAGAACATCAATAGCATTAACACTCTCATATGAATAAGGTTGCTGAGAAATCTTACCCATGTTGAAGACAATTTGATCGTCACCAACTCTCATGATTAATTCGCCTGCGGCTACATCAATGAGAGTGCGACCGGTCCTCAGGAATGGACGTCCAACGATTAATGGAACACGAGGGTCCATCTCGTAGTCAACGACGACAAAATCCGCCGGGAAGGTGAATTTATCAACGCCAACAAAGACATCTTCGGCTATCCCCACTGGATAAGCAACCGTACGGTTGGCTAATTCCAAAGTCATTCGTGTGGGGACTAGCTCGGGGAGAGATAATTGCTTCCAAACACTTAAAGGCATTAATTTTATACTGGCACCTAGATCGGCTAGGGCCATGCAATTCTCTACTCCCGGGAAGTTGCAAGGAATCAAGAAGCGACCCGGATCACCAAGTTTGGTGGGCAATTTCCTTAAGAGCACTGCGGAGCAGTTCTCATTAAGTTGGGTCTGAGCAATGTCAAGAAGCTTTTCTTTATCACTTAGAAGATCTTTAAACATCTTAGCGTATTTGGGCATGTGAGCGAGAGCCTCGGCAAAGGAGATGTTAAAATTCAATTGTTTAAACATTTTTAGGAAGTTTGAAACCTGAATATCATCCTTGCTCTTTTGCTTCTCTTTCCTCAACCTTGAAGGATAAGGTATATTGGATGAAGAAGAAGGCTTTAAGGGGATAGGATCACTCACAACCACGGGTGGTGGGGAAATGGGGATAGGAGGTGAAGGAGGTGGAGAAAGTTGCTCTTTTTCCTTGTTCACAATCACGGGTGGAGGTGTAGGAAGCTCGGGTTCCATATAACCTTTTCCACTACGAGTGGTGATTGCTTTCATCTCCCCTCTTGGATTCGCAACGGTATTACTCGGAAGAGTACCCGAAGAAGAGGGTTGATTACCTTGGATGAGCGAACCAATCATATCACGAAGGTGAAGAGCTTGATTATTAAAAGAGTTTTGCATGTTGGCATTAATAGCATCGCTGTGTTTGGCCATATCATTCCTTAGCTCGGCTCGAATATCGTTTCCTTGTTTCACCATGTCATTCTTCAAATTGACAAATTGACTCTGAAGATTCGTTACCATCTCACAATTAGTCTTCATGAACGACTCGACGTCGGGATTCACTACCATCGGTTGATTGAGAGGTGGAGCTTGGTAAGCTTGAGAATTTCCTTGAGTTGGGTAGGTATTTCTTTGGGATGGATATTGGTTTTGAGCACGAGGTTGGGATTGTTTGTTTCGGTTATAGCTTTGTTGTTGGTTTTGGTTTGCAGGAGGGAAACCGGGAGGCGCAAGATAATTGTTGGAACGATAACTTAGCAAGCTACGGTCTCCTTGAGGACGAGCTTGATAGCCTCCCGTGGGATATGTACCGTATGCCGCGTTAACGTTTTCAGAATAATTGCCTTGAGTGGAAGGACAATCATTATAAGAATTAGGACCACCACATGTGTCACAAGAAATAGCAACGGCTTTAGCTTGATGAAAGTGGTTTGTGGCTATGGTCATGAAATTCTTGTTCATTTCAGCGAGTTGTCGAGAAATTTCAGTCATCTCAGGATTGGAAGTAGTAGAAGAAACATTGACTCTCGAGTTAGATCTTGAGGATGCGGATGAATCCCAATTCTTGTGGTGAGTAGTCATGTTTTCAATCAACTCTCGACACTCCTCTGGTCTCCTTTTCATAAAAGTACCACCGGCGGCGGCATTGATCGTGTCACGATCGCGAAAGGTCAGACCATTGTAGAAGGTATCAATGAGAGTGACGGGGAGCATATTGTGATTAGGACAGCGGTCGATCAAATCATTGTATCGTTCCCAAGCATCGAAAAGCGATTCATCATTCTCTTGCATAAATCCACTGATTTGGTTACGGAGGTTAGTGACCATGGATGGTGGGAAGTAGCGCGATAAAAAGCGTTGAGTCATGTCGTTCCATGTATGAATAGAATTCTTAGGAAGACGGTCAAACCATTTTTCGGCATGGTGAGAAAGCGAGTGAGGAAAGAGTTAGAGGCGAAGGTCATCCATAGAAATACCAGGGGATTTCATGCTTTGGGTAATGGTTATGAATTTGTCGAGGTGTTTGTTGGCATCATCATCCGGAATTCCGCGAAATGGATTCGTTTGTACTTGCTGGATCATGTGATGCTTCAACGAAAACTCCTAAGCCGTGACATGCATCGGTGCAATCGGGCCTCCACGTCCGTTCATTGTGGGTTGACATAGCTCCTCCATGGTTCGTAAATCAGGTAGAAGGACATTGTTGTTGTTGTTGTTGTTGTTGTTCAAATTGTGTTGAGGTGGGTGATTATTGTTGTTATTAACACCAGCCATGTCTAATTGTTCGAGAGTCTCGGGCTCTGAATAAGACGTGGATCGAGTACGCATACACTAAAAAGAAAATGCAAGAGAAAATATTTTTGGTTTTTATAGGTTTTTTTAATGTTTTTGTATTTTTGAAAATTTTATATTTATATGGATTTTTGAAAATTTTGTGCTTGAAAATAACGTTCCCGAAAGAACGGATCCCAAAATCCATTTTTTCTCACAAGAAACCGTTGATCCTTACGAAAAGAGCCGGCAGCGGCGCCATTTTAATAACTGACTTTTGGTTGGTTAATAAAAAGGTTTTTTTGCTTGCAAGATCTCTCTTTGCGTTGCTCGTACCCAATTGATATATATCGTTGTTTCGTTCTCGGTATCTTTTCGAATCGATCACGGTCAAAAGTGGAATCGTTGTAATTGGTGACTAAAAAGGGGGAGCTTTGGTCTAAATCTACTAGAATGTAAGAACTAGAAGTAATTAAATTAAACTAAAACTTATAACTGAGAATAAGTACCTCAACACTGTATGGAAAACCCAACTCTGGATCCCTATGCGGAATATATTGCTCCATTCGGAAAGTTCCCCTTACTCGGAATAATTAATGCCATGCGGAACAAAGCTCTTATGCGGAAAGTAGCACTTATGCGGAATATGAGGTCTTATGCGGAAAGTAGCACTTATGCGGAATATGAGGTCTTATGCGGAAAGTAAGCTCATGCGGAAAAATTGTCTTACTCGGAATAATCTTCCTTATGCGGAACAAATGGAAAAATGCCCTATTCGGAAAGCAAGATCTTATTCGGAATAATGGGACTATTCGGAATATGGACAATATTCCGAATAGAGGAAATGGAACTCAGCCTATGCGGAATAAATGACAAATTACCCTATGCGGAATGAATGTTCTATTCGGAAAATTATGACCATGCGGAATATCTTAAAGAAAAACCCTATTCGGAAAACCTTGGAAAGAAAGCTTTACTCGAAATATTAGATATTCCGAATAGACAAGAAAATTAGCCACTACTCGGAATAATTGAAATATTCCGAATAGACAAAACCCCAGATTCCCTATTCGGAATCTGGGCGAGATCAGAAACTGAAGCGAAGAACAGGGGAAATAAAAGAACACGAATTCAAAACCAAAAATCACCAAGTTTTTTATCAAAACTTAAACCAATTTTACCACTAATCTTTTACTCATAGAAAGCTTGAATCCAAAACAACAAAATCACAAAATCCACTTACTTTTGACAATCAAACCATACGAATAAAACTTAAGAACTAAGAGACAAAAAGATATGAAGAACAAGATGATGGAAAGATTAAAAGATGATTTGTATTAATGAATTAAGATTCACAAACAAGAAAAGATTACACTTACACCAATGGAAGAAATTAAACAAGATGAAAACCACTCCTTAAGGGAGATGGTTCCTAAAAACTAGGAAGAAGAATAACTGAAAAACTAGAAGAAGAGAGAGTCCGGATGTGTGAATGGGAGGAGTATTTATAGGCTTCTCCCTTGGTTGGTGAGCGGGCTTTCTTCCTTTCTTTTTGTCTTCTCGTCTTTTCAGAAAAGTTGACGTTTTCGATTTCGATTCGGGATTTGTCGACGATTAAATTCAACTCGTCTTTTAATTTCCTCGATTAATAGACTTGAGTTTCTTCGACACATGTAAATCTTCCGTCTTTGGTCCTTTTCTTCGATAAATCTTCAAATAGGTCCATTGACTTCAAATCTTTTGCATCTCTTGGACAATAGACTTTGTCTTCAGTCTTTTTCCTTGATAAAACCCGTGCAATCCCATGTTTTCTCCAATATTTATCCGGTTGGCTCTGAAAACACAACAAACACACAAACCACGCATAATTCCAAACAAATGACATTAAATACGTGTTTTGGTCTTGTTTTAGCAAGAAATAAGTGGTAAAAGGATGGGTGTTTTCACACCTATCAGTAAGTTTGGTTGTCTCACAGGTTTAACCCCCCACCTTTCTTCTTTGTTTCATTCATGTTTTAAACCAGCCAAACTCGAATTCTTTTGTTATGAAAGTTTTGGTTTTTGTATTTTGGCCACAAAAACTTTTGCAAAGTTTATCAAAGGGTATTTCTTGTAATTTCTTGAATCTTCAAGGGCTATTCTTGACATGTATTCATTCTTCACAGTCTTTACTTGTATCTTTGACTTTGTGGAGGACTAAAAGTGACAAGTCTTCAATTTTGAGGGACCATTCTTGCCAATTCTTCAATGTTGAGGGTCCTTTTTGTAAATTTGACAAACTTTAGGGACCAAACTTGTAATTATGAATAAAAAGGGTATAAAGTGTCAATTCTTCAATAATGAAAGACCCTTCTTGTACAATCTTCAATTCTTCAAGGACTTTTCTTGGAAAATCAACTCTAGGGTCCGGTTCATTGTGCGGCTTCTTTTCCCATGTTCGTTTTTTATTGGATTCTTGTGTGTCATTTTCTTGATATCCGTACCTAAAATACACATTGAGCAAACACAAGCATATATATGTCACTTTTTATGATATTTAACCGTTTTAAGCCCGATTTGAACGATGAGACTATGTATAAAAGCAGTCTCATCAAGTTCCAATTGTCTTTTAATTCATTCACTTTTCAGCACATTTACATTTCTTGCAAATTTACTTTATTGTTTACTTTTAGTTTTCTGTCTATTCAAAAGTTTTTCAAAAATTTGCATTGCTGTTTAAAGAACCACAAAAATTTGAACAAATCATATATCTTAACTGACAATTAGGACATATGATTAGTATGTTTTGTGTTAATTTATTGTTGGTTACCCTTTTTAATTTTCTTGCAAAGGATTTTTCAAAATCTTTATTTTAAATTGTTTTTTTACTTGGCTAATAAGCCAGCTTATTTCCCAATAAGCTAGCTTGTTAGCTTTTATTCCTATTATTCATTGTGGTTTGTTCATCTATTTTAGGTTTGAGAAGGTTTGAAGATATTTCATCTCATTTCATTGCCTTCTTTGGGACTGTTGTAGTCCTATCAGCAAAAAAGCCCTAAAGCTCATTGCATAAGCTCCTTTTTGAAGATATAAGTCCTAAAGGTCCTTAAGACCCTCTAGTGGCAAGACTAGGTTGTGCACCTTGCTTAGACTCAACTTAAGTAAAGTTTTAAAACCTTTTTCTTATTTCTGTATATTTGTGGCTTATGTTCTTAATGCTTATATGCTTATTTGCTTTTAGTTAATAGCTTAAGTCAGTTCCTTTATGCTTGTTGTTCTGATTGTGTTCTTGCTTTACTTTAACTTGTAATTTTATATTTTTGTTAGTTAAATTTTCTATTGTCACTAGTTAAGGGGTGTTTCTGTGTGGTTGACAACCATAGTCAGACACCACCTTAGGGACTTAGACTTGCAATACACGTTTGTTAGGGTTAATAAAGTTTGAAATTACCTTTCGATCTGTCTGTTTTAGTAAAAATCAAGTTTTCCATGTTTTGTGATTTCTTGCCTGAGTATAGATCATAGGGTATTAATTTCATGTCTTTTGTGTTATCTGATATGCTTTTGCTTGAAATGTTTGTTATCTAAGTTGTTTGAAGTTTTCTGATGATTCCTTGCAACTACAAATCACTTAAAGTCATTTTTGAGTTAGCACTTAGGCCAATTTTAAACACATAAGGATGTCAATCATATCAACAAGATTTATAGGGCTTTAGAATTTGTTTTAGGCTTTGATTTTCAATTCACTAGTAGTTTAGGTTGAGATATTGATCTGTTTTTGGTGCCCTTGTTGTTTTATAGCTTATTTATGGCTTATCTCATAAGCCAAATTCGGCCAGAACACTATAGCAAGGTTGATAATCACCACTGTAGCATTTAATTAAGATTTAAATTCAATTTTGATTTCTACTTTGTTATGCGGATTGTGTGGTGTTTAGCTGTTATATTTGTGTTTGTTATTTGTCATACAAGCTCAATATGCCTAACTGGCTTATTGAGTGTATTGTCTAAAAAACAAATACAATCCGACCCAAAAGAGCATCCTGGGACTTGAATCCAAGACCTCTCATTCACACACACATCCTCATACCATTGTGCCCTTGGGACTTTTCTGTCCAAGGTGTGCATTGGTTACTTGTACAATAGTGGCCTTATAAGCCGTTTTCAGCTTGTTTAACTTTCTGACTTGTTTGAATCGTGCAACAACTTAGATTTTGTAGTTAATCTTCATTTTTAGTCCCCTTTCATATTTCCAAAGTCTCAGCTTGTGTCTTTTTATTTTTACTAGATAATAAAATTTTTAGATTATTTTAAAGTGCTTATTTACCTTTTTTGCTTAACCCTTTTAACTTATTTCAAGTTTTATAGTTCCTGAGTCTTAGTTTTAACATTTCCAAGATTTTGGGACAGGTTTCAAGTCTTGAGGTTTAGTAAAACTCAAAAACGACTATTTTATCGTGTAGTGAGTTATTAAACTTATTTGATTTGAGCTTATTTTAAAATCTTTTTCAAAATTTCTTTTTTCAGTGTCTTAGTTAAAATAAGCTAGTCTTGTCAATTTCAGCTCGTAAGGATAAGTAATAAGCTTTTGGGCTTATTGCTTATTGCTTATTACTTATAGCTTATTTTGATAAGCTTAGCTTGAGTTTTTGAAAATTTCTTTTTAATTTTTAGCTTAAATAGCCCAAAAGAGGTCTCTGTGCTAATTTGCAGCTTATCAGCTTAAGATTTGAGCTTCTTAGACTAATTATGCCCAATAAGCTACCTTATAGCCTATTTTTGGCTTATTGGTTCAGAATTGGCATTTGAGACTTTGAAAAAGTTGTTTAAAATTTTCGTTTTAGTCTATTAGAACTTTTACTTTTTAGATTTTCTAAAATTTTTATTTTGGGCCAAAAAGCCCATTAGCTTTTGTATTGTTTTTGTTTTTAGCCCATTTGAACGCCCATTAAGGGTTTTCTGGCTTTTTAATTTCCATTTTTGTTTTAATTAGGTAAATATAAATTAGTTTTGAAATTTTGAAATTTTTTTATATTTTTTATTATTTTAATATTATTTTATTCTTGATTTGCGTGAAAACGTAATTCGTCTTAGCTTTTAGCCGTTGTAGTGTAGCTTCGTCTTTTTAGCTTAATCTTCTTTTCCTAAATTTGTAAAATCTCCAAATAAGTATCTATTGACCAAACTACTCATCTCACTAGGAACGATCTCGATATCGGTTTTCGTCTACGTTTTACGTCTTCGTTAACTAACCAAGTGTGCAAAAATACTACATCAACAGGCTTCTACTGCGGTGACTTAATCGACCAAACACGTTCTTGTCATCTTGTCTTGAGCGACCATGTTACTTGGGTCTTTCTGAGGTGCCACAATGCCCTTGTGAGAAGTTCCAAAGCATGAATAAGCGGAAGTTCTCCCGTTTGATGACTTCTTTTCGAGTTATCTCCAAAGTCAAGTATGGCTTTGACATCTTATCGCTTCTCGTGTCACATTTTTTTATCATGACGGGCAGAGTGCGATCATAATGTTCCTCATACAAGTCTAGTATCAGGTGCAACATCTGCATTCCTGGTAGCCTACGACTTGCCTTTCTTCCTATGTTTTTTATAATGTTAACAACAAGAGTTGTTTTACCCATCATCTATTTTAGAGGGATTCCTAGCGTAGTTTCCCACAGATAGCGCCAACTTGTTAATACAAAAGTCCGGTTGGGTCTCTAGTGGCCCAAATAGGAGGCTATTCGGGTCTGTATTGCTTGGATCTTCACCAAATGAATATGTTTGGATCCTGCACAAGGAAGAAAGCACCGTTAATCTTACCGTGGGAACGAACCCCAAGATTAGATTCCAAGGTGAGAGTAAGAATACAACCTTTTAGATTATCGTATTTGATCAGGGTTTACGAGATACATGTTACAATGTTAATGGCATCCTTTTTATAGCCGAAGTACCCCTTAGGATTTCCTAATTTTGTGTCCTAAGCAATGGTCCGCTATTATCGGGATTTGTACTTATCTTAACGTTTTAAAAAAAATCAAGCATATCTCTTAGTTAATTAGTTTATCTCTTCCCAAATCCAAATCACCAAACATTATAGAATACCGCGTACGGTTAGCCGCGACCCACGTAAATCGCGTGTGTCCTACGGGCTACGACTGGGTCGGGCTTAATGGGATGTCCGTATATAAACCTGCTCTTAGTAAATAAGCTCGTAAGAATAGTAATGGGTCGGACGACTCATACTGTACGTCAACAATATGGTCTCCTTAAACACCCGAAACGAGTAGGTTGCACAACCAATGAACATGAATCATGGAAGATAGATGCAGATGGTTGTGGTTAATGTAGGGAATCAGGGGAATAGGCAAACAAAAAATGTTGGGAATGAGATGTTCTTAACATTGCAAGGCAGAATGGAAGTCATGAATCCACATGGAAATGTTGCAACTCTAGTGGATTGCGAATAGTTATAACCGGCAAAATGTGAATCAAATCCGGTGTTGTAGCTAGATGGGAATTGGTCATTATGTAAGGAACTGCACGAACAAAGCAAAGGTCAATGATTCTACTTACTATGCAATTGTTTGGTTTGGTTACTATTGTATAATATGGTAATTAATACTGACAAATCATCACTCTTACCATCTATCACCACCAACCACTATTTGCTTCTTGATGACGTATAGTGTCCAGTTAGACTATTCGGGCCGACCCACATACACTATTCATGCCCGACCCATCACGCGTGGGCCTGTACACCGCGACCAACCCAAGGTGAGTCGCACGCAGTCTCAAGTAAACAGTGGCAAGCCGCACACGGTTATCAATAAATAGAATCTTAATTTGATTAGGAATAGATTCACCCAAGAATAGGAGAAAATATACATTCCTTATTTACGAATAAGGATTCCGAGTATATCGCATAGGCTTGGGTCGCATGATTCGAAAACCCTAATTGGGTTTCACCTGTATATAAGGAACCCCGTGGTTCCTTTAAAGGTATCGTATTCTAAACTACAATCGCTATTCGATTATAAACCTAAACCGAATACTTATTCCCACGCCAAAGGTGAATCATGGTAGACAATTCTACGGTAAGCTTAACGGTGTTTTTCTTTGTGCGGGGTCCTCATTAAATTACTTGATGCAGGAGTTGGAGCCCTAACACCCGGATTAACCATAATTCGAGTTACAACAGGTCTAATCCAACTTTTGTATCAACAAGTTAGCGTCATTCGTGACACTCAAACCTACGGCCACGTAGTCATACGATTTTTAGGGTACATACCACAAAGCTCTTCTCGAATATTGATGTATTATGCGGCATCGTGCTAGTATTCTTTAAATATGAAACAAAGTTGTAGTTAGTTTACTCTCAAGTCATACGATTTTTAGGGTCAAAATCTACATATTTCATCTATGAGTGAGCATGAAGCAGTTTGATGCGGTTTATCTTCATCTATACTTCTAGCAATTTGGTTTTTTCTTTTGTTTATTTGACAGTGACGAAAATCTTTAAATTCTCGCACGAATCCTCTTTCCCATCGAGTCTCATGACGGGATCACGCGTCATCCCACGACGACGATACAAGCGAGTACAATTGGAAACTAAGATGGGTGGGAAGTATGTTTCCGATTTTTCCCGCGCTGTTAATTACACACGAATTAAGTATATGAAAGTTTCATAAAACTTAGCAAAGATAGACTTGATTAAAGAAGAATGGATAGATGCATTTTTGCTGTGACGCGACCGTTTCATTTATCTCTCTTCATTCCGCCATTTTAGGTGGTAGAGATTTCTTGTAAGTCAAAGTTCTATGAATTTGGACGCATTTTCATCAAAACCATATTATGCATTTAAGTTTCACAATGTATTTAAATATATATATTAACACTTGAGAATTCATTATATGTCACCAAACCATTGCTGTTTTGCCCTTCCAAACCTTAAAAAGGTAATGTTTCACATTTACTTATTTAAATATATGTACCTCTTGGTTTCTTAATAGATTAATTTTCTAATGTTATTTTTTTAGCTTCATTATTGTTTTGTGATTATTTAAATGCTTCACGGTCTGAGATTCTGAGCTATTTGATGGTGATTGGGATAAATTATTAAGGTTTTTTAATCTACTAATTATACACATGATATGACATGATCAAGAAAAATATGGAATTAGCCAATTAGGGTTTGCTTGCTTCATATACAACACATCCTCACGTTGACCTATTAAAAAGTTGCTGGTGGGACCATGAACTTCTGACTATTTAGGGTTTTCTTTGTTTATTAATCATAGACTGTAGTTGGTATTTAGGTTGGGAAGGACACATCAATGTTATGGATAAGTGATAACTCATGTGAGTTTTACGGAGTAACAATTTTTGAATATTATACCTATAATCATTTGAGTTAGTACTAGGATAACGTATCATGGATTAAAGTATGTACATTATTATATATCGAGACTACTTTAGACGTTATACAATTATGTGGCTAGTTTTGTTTAGGCGGTTTGAATATAAATCAACCGAATTATGGATAGCGTTCATATGCTGACGGGGGAACTTGTAGCACCGCACATATTTTAGCTACTATACTTTAGGGAGTATCATATTTGTAAGCAGCTGATTTTAGCCAAAACTAGATAAGCAAAACCAGATATGTATTTTGTTCGTTTATAAGTTATTGGTGTATAAACAGTTGCTTACTTGAGTATCTCCAGGCATATTATGCTTTCTTAAAGTATATTACATCATTGTTGAATGTGTTCTCAAACTTTTAGTAACTCCGTGTTTCAAGCAAACCATGTGTATGTCATGTTAAACGTTACCTTTACATGTTAGAGATAAAATAATTCAGTTGGACCTTTTTCTGAGATGATCGAGGTTTTATTTAAACTTAGATGGATCAGCCTCTCAGCAAGGATGACCTGGAAATTTACACACATGCGTGTGCTTTTGTGAGATCCAGGATCAGACACACTTTAATTTATAGTATATGCACGATTATATTCTTACAAATTGAAGTTTGATGTGAGATAGGAAGTAATTATTCAAGCTTTTATGGTGATTCGAAAGTTACCTGATCTTAAGTAGGTGTTTGTGTGAGAGTTGTGGACCATCAAATTACACTTCTTCGGATACATACTCATAGTTTTTAAGAACTAAAAGAAGTGTCACGTTCTTATTATGGTGGTGTTACCCACACGACAAGTTTGTCTTTAGAAGTGCCAAAAATTTCCGCAAGAAAACCCCATATTTTCAGTGAGAGTTAATGTATCCGTATCCTAAACAAACTTTGTTAAGACCTGCCTAGTTGAAACCTGATACAAGATAGGAAGTATCTGGCTACCTCCGTCTCTTATGAACAATAATGGAGCCAATAAAGTAAACTAGATTCCACAGTGGCCCACAATATATTGGAATCTGTATGGCCCACAATATATAGGAATCTGGGGCTACCCGCAACGGTTTGGTCGTTGACTCGATCGACCGAATTCGCAGCAGGTCGCCTCCGTTGGGACGATTTCACTCGACCGATATAATCTCCCAATTCGTTCCTTCATACGACCCATTTGCCCATTCGGTCATGTGTTTTCTTTCTTCCTTTTTTTCTTTTTATATATAATTTAGATAAATTATATTAGTTTTAATTAAATTTTAATTAGATAAAATTTGTAAAAGAATTCTAAATTTTAATATATTGAGCTTTGTTTAATTCCTCACAACATATATTAATTTGATCATTTTTAGAGTTATTTTTAGCTAATGCATTTTACCCTCTTATTTCTATTTAAATCTTTTTTAAATCATTTCTTTAATAATATTTTAGTATAAATATTATTATAATGTTTTTTATTTTATTTAAATAATTATTTGAATAAGAATTATATTATTAAAAAATTAAACTTGGTCGCAGTAGGTCGTCTTGTTAGGGCAAATAGGTCGCACTAAATCGCTGGAGAGAGAAAGCTGACGTGCTAGAAAAAAATCAAGATCGTACAAAATCGTTGTTGCAGGTAGCCTCAAAATTTTCATGACATTTTCTCAAGATTGGTATCTCCAAATTTTCATATCTCATTAATTAGTTTTTTTGTAAAGAGAGATGCTACCTCATAAAGCTTGATTAGTCTACTGCACTTGTGGTAGGCTGAAGCTTAGTTTGAGAACTAAGCCTTCAATGGAAAGTCTCACAATACACCAACAGTTTTAATTCGCATTCGGTCTTGAGCCTATGACTCCTGTAAACCTTAACATTATGATAGACGTAGTACAAGAATCTCTAGATTAGCCTTCCTACCGGCGTTTATGCTTATATTGTACTTCTATTTTTCTGCTTTCTGTGAGTAGTATAATTTTCATAGACGTAATTTAACAGATGACTGATGACTATTGGTTGCATATCTATTACTGTACTATACAATTTCAATCAACAAGTGAAGAATGTAGGCATAAATTGATATCTTGCTGAATTATAATACAGTGACCCTGTTGTATAGTTCGCTTAGGCTTGTGTATTTACAGAAACAGGACATTCTAGACCGGAAACTGTTATAAGTAAGTAATCAAATTGTGGAATGCATCTCTCTAACAACTCTAAAATATAAACCATTCTCCATTTTTACTAGTATAAGACCGATGTAAATATCAGTCAGTACACGAATGTGTATATAAGTGAACACTTATTTTAAGTTTTCATCGCACTTTATAATCATCTTAGAATACCATAAATGTAAATTACTGAGGCACCTTTCACGTTTGTTCTTTCGTATTGAGATAATATTGGGCATCTGAATTTCTAATTACCACCTTTCTTCTATTCGTTCTTATAACATTACTTGCACCAGCTGATTTTGGATCCTTTCAGAAACTTCAGAAGTTACATCAGCTGATTAGCCTATCTAGAACTATCTCCGCCCCTTGAACATTCCCAAGCTTCACTTGGCACATTGTCTAAGTAAAATGCTATACTGTTTATAAAATAACTAATATACCTTTCATTGAGGACAAAAATAGAAGACTAAGCTAGTGGAAACAAATTAACACAACGTTCTCAATTTGTTTTACAGATACGTAACTGACCAGTACTTTTAGCCTCCTGATTTTTTTGAAAGGTATTAATAATTAATGGGAACTAAGAGAACCGTCTTTGCAAAAAAATAACTAGTTTAATTGATAACAATGTAATATGTTGCCTTTCAAAAAAAAAAAACCTGATAACAATGTTGGCAAGGTGCACATGCTGAACATGGCTTCTGTAACTTCTGTTGGGTATACCTGGGTTTCCGACTCGACATTACGAGCCGACTAATGAGGTTTATGAAAACACAAGAACGATACCCAATCCCGCCTAAGCGGGGTATGGGAGAGGTTTACGAAAACACAAAATTCAATAATCCCTAACATAGTTAATGCGCAACATGGGTGTAGATTAATATTTACGCTCCAATAATTGTGTAATTAACTTCACCAGTTGTATCCTCAAATCGAGATTGTACTACAGATACTTTTGGTTTTGGGATTTAGACCGTATGTTATCTACATACATTTCTGTATTAGGTTGACTTTTTAAATATTTTGTACTTCACTTATCTTGTTATAAGGTTGACTTTCCAAATCTTATAAGTATGGCCACCTTATTCACCATTTTAGACCACCCTAAGCCATTTAGTAACTTGAAATAAAATCCCAAGGTAAGAATGCATTGGATATTATATTCCTTGAGAAAAATGTCTATTAATTCATATGCTAATATAACTTTTACTTTTGTTTTTTGATATAAAGGTAATAACAAAAATCCAGCCACAATGAGTGGAAGGATAGCTGCAGATTATGATGTCAGGGAGCATGCTGATGCAAATGATCAGTTGCCATATGTGCACAAGGTTGGGAAGCCCCCGAAGCAAGATTTACTGAAAGAGATCAAAACCGCTCTCAAAGAAACGTTTCTTTCAGACGATCCCTTGAAACCTTTCAAGGACCAGCCTAGAAGCAAAAAGCTTTCCCTTGGTTTACAAGCGATTTTCCCGATACTGAGTTGGGGTCAAGATTATACTCTTTCAAAATTTAAAGGCGATCTCATTGCCGGATGTACCATTGCAAGTCTATGTATTCCACAGGTAAACATGCATGACATGTGACAGCATTCAAAAGGACATAAATTTCTACATCATTTCTGCTAAAATATTTGTTCCATTTTTCTTAAGGATATTGGATATGCGAGACTTGCAAACTTGGATCCTCAGTTTGGATTGTGTAAGTTACATTGAAATTACGTCCTATTCAGTGACACGTGAGTTTATAACTATGACCAATCTGACATAAATTGTTTCACAAATGCAACTACAGACTCGAGCTTTGTTCCGCCTCTCATTTATGCGTTTATGGGTAGCTCGAGAGATATTGCCATTGGACCAGTGGCTGTTGTCTCTCTGTTGCTTGGAACTATGCTACAGAATGAGATAGATCCCAAAAATAAACATGACTATGAACGTCTTGCTTTCACTGCAACATTTTTTGCTGGTGTTACTCAATTTGCACTCGGCTTTTTCAGGTACTTATAGACTAGTCACTAGCATTCATGTTACGATATCAGTTAATTATATACATTATCATTATAACTATGTTTTCTGTGGTTTGGTGTTTGTTCCTTTTACAGATTGGGTTTTTTGATCGACTTTTTGTCACATGCTGCTATTGTTGGGTTCATGGGAGGAGCTGCTGTTACTATTGCACTCCAGCAACTGAAAGGGTTGCTGGGCATCAAGGTCTTCACAAAGAAGACTGATATAGTTTCTGTCATGCGCTCCGTGTTCAACTCAGCACATCATGGAGTGAGTCTGACTCTTGGTTTTTAATTATACAGACTATATATCTATACATATGAGTGTGGGCCCTGTTTATTGATGCCGTCCAGTTATCCCTTAAAAAACAAATGTTTGACTTTAACTGATCTGTTTTGTTCGTTTTTATAGTGGAACTATCAGACCATACTGATAGGAGTATCCTTCTTGATCTTCCTTATGGTTGCAAAGTTCATTGTAAGACCATTATCTCCGATCCTCTTGCTTTATCCATTTTATTTATGACCTATATTCATTCATTACTTTTGAATTTTTGCACAGGGAAAAAAGAACAAGAAATTATTTTGGGTGCCTGCAATAGCTCCATTGATATCTGTTATTGTTGCGACGTTTTTTGTTTTTATCACACATGCAGAGCGTGACGGGGTCCAAATTGTAAGTTTAAAACTTCTCTAAATA
This sequence comes from Glebionis coronaria, assembly GCA_025667525.1. NCBI lineage: Eukaryota > Viridiplantae > Streptophyta > Magnoliopsida > Asterales > Asteraceae > Glebionis > Glebionis coronaria. The sequence goes on along the minus strand of CM046876.1, from coordinate 143,219,428 downwards.
CAAAAATGTATCTTTCTTCCAAGAGTAACTTAAATGCCTGAATGAATATATTCAGGTGCGTCATATTGAAAAGGGAATAAATCCACCATCCTTGAGTGAAATTCATTTCAGCGGACCCTTCCTTGCTAAAGGTTTTAAGATTGGAGTCGTTGCTGGATTAATCGCGCTCACGGTAAATACCCTCCCACCCTTTTTTTTCCTTTCCCGGTTCCATTCTCGTGATATTCTAAATGAGTTATGTTTGTATAACTTACAGGAAGCTGTGGCAATCGGAAGAACATTTGCTGCGATGAAAGATTATCAAATTGATGGAAACAAAGAAATGGTAGCACTAGGCTCCATGAACATTGTTGGTTCTATGACAAGTTGTTATGTGGCTACAGGTATGATTATTTGACTCTAAGTTCGGCTCATTAACCTATAAGTGAGCTAATTTCTGTTAGTAATTATCTCTAGTTAAGGAGTAAAAAAGTCTAACTTATAACTCTCGTAGATAAAAACAAATTGACGCTTTTCTTATATATAGTGAGCCTAATCTATGCATTTTATATTTCTAATAATTAAAATATGCAACATATACTTATTGTTTCTCTTCCGATAGAAAAAATGCTAATAGCTAGACCAGTTTTGACCAGTTACCCATCTCACCCACGTTGTGTCCTCAGATATTTACAACCTTCATGTGCAGTAGTTAGGCTGAACAAACTCTATATCAGTTTATGAACACATGGTTTTTGCCTTGCAGGGTCGTTTTCTCGATCTGCAGTCAATTACATGGCCGGTTGTAATACCGCGGTGTCCAATATTGTGATGTCTATCATTGTCATGCTTACTCTTTTTGTCATCACTCCATTGTTCAAGTACACTCCAAACGCTATTCTAGCATCGATCATTATATCGGCTGTCATAGGTCTCATTGACTTTGACGCAGTGGTCTTATTGTGGAAGATTGATAAATTTGATTTTGTGGCTTGTATGGGTGCTTTCTTCGGTGTGGTTTTTGTCTCAGTTGAGATAGGACTACTCGTCGCGGTAAATAACATTATGTAGTTAATTAACTTTATTTTTATAAAAGCATGTGACAAAATTAATGATTAGTATTTGTAATAGGTTGCCATATCTTTTGCCAAAATTCTTCTGCAAGTAACACGACCTCGGACTGCGGTGCTTGGGAAAATCCCAAAAACAAGTGTTTACAGAAATGTGGAACAGTATCCTGGTGCAACCAGGGTTCCTGGTGTTTTGATAGTGAGAGTCGATTCTGCTATTTACTTTTCAAATTCCAACTACATAAAAGAGAGGTATGATTGTATAAATATATTATGTAAAACTTTTAGTATTTGGCTATCTGTTTACTGATTATGTTAAGGATTCTTGTTATAGGATCTTGAGGTGGCTATCAGATGAGGAAGAAACGTTCAAAGATCACCCCAAAATTGAGTACTTGATAGTCGACATGTCACGTAAGGAACCATACCACTTAATATTTGTTTGGGATTGCTTATAGAAGAGTTTATCTGCTAAAGAATTAAGCAGTTTAGAGTGTTTGCATTAAAATGCTTACTTGCTTATTCTTCTCTAAGAAAAATTAACACGTTGATATATTCTTTCTGCTAAGCACATGAGCACCACAAAACAAGCAATCTGAATGCTTTCTGCTAAGCACATGAGCAGCACAAAACAAACAATCTGACACACACGAGGACTATAAATGTCTTGTAATATACTTGTGTAACCTTTTTGCTTCTAATGATGCAGCTGTTACTGATATTGATACGAGTGGTATTCATGCCGTGGAGGAATTATATGCTAGTCTTCAAAAGAGAAATATTCAACTTATTTTAACGAATCCAGGACAAACCGTGCTCGACAAACTGCACGCATCTCACTGTGCAGACCTCATTGGTGAAGACAAAATCTTCCTAACTGTTGCTGATGCTGTACTAACATTCGCCCCAAAGATGGAACAAGCATAAAATGTTGAATATTATATATGTGCTTTTGCTGTGAGTGAAAATCTACAAGTTGTGAAAAAGGAGTAAGAGTAACATACTGGGAAAGAATTGTTTCTGTCGAAATGAAGCTGTACTATAATGAGCACCTAACAACTACCCGTACGTGTTCTCTCCCGTGTTTCTTACTAATATGTGGATGTGTTATATTTGTTTGTTAACTAAACTGTAACGGGAATAGTGTGCTTTGCCGCACGGTCCAGAAACTTTTGCCTTATTCTTTATACTGTATAAATTATATATAAAAGTGTATATTGTTGTGTTTTACTAGACCATGTTCCAATCAGATGCAGAATCATGACATGTTTTACTTGTATATGTATGAAATGAGTAATATTGAAATGCGCTATGCGTAAAGATCAAATTGGCTATGGTTAAAAATTCAAAATACTACTTTCAAATTCTGATACATTTGATTGAAAGAACAAAGTATATAGAGAGATAATGATCATCAATTAACATGGAACCTTGCAACTGTTATATAAGTACAAAAGACTTAAGTACTAATCATAAATCTCTGCTAACTAACTTTGATGCATTGTATCATAATCTGAAAAAACTTGTAACCGCCTAAATGACGTAAGAAGAAGAAAGAGCTTCTGGGACGATGTGTAAGTATCTTTTAACTATAGTAGTATGCCCCCACTCCATTTAAGTTGGATTAGTAACTCCAAGCTTGCTTAATTAGTATGTGATAATGCTGTTGGCCATGAAGATTGTTAGTGAATTGGTCTGCTAGCTGAGAATCTGAGATTGGTTTGGAATATGGTGCAAAGGAATGAGACCCTACTGTAGTTTTATAGTACCGAGTGAAATTCCAACTCGATACGCTTGGTATGCTTATAAAACAGCAGATATTTGATAGTGTATTCATGCAGTATGCGACATGACCAACCTAATTCACATGGACCTTGAGGGGAGGAAATAAAATAGAAGCATGAGTGGGGTTTGTCCCCTAGGGCGAAGGTTCGAGGCTTGCAGATGTCAATGTGGGATTGAATCACTAAATACTAACTTACCGTTAAAAAATATAAATTAAGGAGACAGTAACTTGTTTCTTGGACTTACAGACAAAGACTGCCTCTTACATGATGAAACCCCACTGATACTTATTCGGGAGTAAGGGCATGCTGCTTACTCCAAGTCATGATAACCTTAGAGTGTATATGCAGAGGTGGAATTGAAAAAACAATGTGTAAGGACTGAGATGATCTACCTGATCAGGGTAGCAGTGTCCTAGGGGTGGGAATCAGTCAGGTTGGTCGGGTTCGGGTTATTCGAGTCGGGTCGAATTCGGATTGAGGGTAAAAATAATTTACCAGACCCGAGTTGAACTCGGGTTAGTCGGGTTCGGATCTATTCGGGTCAGGTCTACTCGGGTTCGGGTCTACTCGGGTTCGGGTCAACCCAAGTATGGGTAAAATATTAAAAAAAACTCTTTTTTTATTTTTTTAATAGAATTTATATTTAATTTTAATTTTAAAAATTTAAAAAAAAAAAAAAATCTTATTCGGGTCAATCGGGTTGACTCGAACCCGAATTAAACATAAAATTTTACCCGATGTCCGACCCGATTTCGAATTCCGGTTAGTCGGATTGACCCGACTAACCCGAATTGAAATTTCAACCCGAGTAACCCAACTCAAATATGCTCGGGTCGGGTCGGAAATATTGACACCCCTAGCAGTGTCCCAGTGAGGTTGTCAAAAATTATACATGAACTGGCTCAAATGTTGCAGTGTGCAAGAACATGTCGTGATTGAGTGAGAACTTTTAAAAATTCGGATGAACCTTTTGATAATTTCAGAATTTTGTAGTTGTTGGGCCCTCATTAGTCATTAGCTTGGCATCAGAAGTAAGAGTACTTCTTGCATTATCAGAACCTCAAGAACAACACCAGGGAATTCATATGTAAAACCTATAACCCGAGAAAATCCTTCAATTGAACTACATTGTTCTCGGATGTAATAGCCTCTTCATAACAATTGGTGCATATATTTGATTGACGTTAAGTAACTTCTTACTTGAAGTTGAAAAAGAACTACAACAAACGTGCTAAGAGTAGACATAGAAGTCAAAGTTTTGTTACATTTGAAATCAGATGTATAGTACCTGAAGAACTAGAATCATGTGATGGCCATTCTGATTTACTATTGAAGGAAAAGAAACACAAGGTTGTCTATCGACATCTACAAAGACTGCAACAAGTTGTGATCCAGGTGTTGTGGTTTCAAACAAACTTGACGCCCTTACTATGTAGGAAAATGAAGTCGGAAAAAACAATGGCGGGGTATTGGCACAAGCGCTTCGATCCCAGAAGAAGCTATAATTGTGGCCGATCAGTAGGGAAACGATGTCAACAGTGTTTAGACTTTAGATGGTGGATCACCATGATGGATCAGCTTAAGTAGAAGAAAGGCACTGTGGCACCACACATGGAATGATGAGTATGAGGACAAAAGTGGTGTTGAAAAGCTTATTGAAAAACGGCAGATTTGGTCAAAATAAAAGGCTCCCTCTCGGGAAAAAGAACCTAGAATCATGTGAAAAGCGTTATCGCAAATAAAACCATGAAGATGTGCAGGGACTTTAGGGCATGGCAGATCTTCTAACTTCATGTATTGGAACGTGAGGAGGGCAATTAAGATGGTGAAACTTGGGGAGACTTGAGATGGCTGGTGAGACTTTTAGGTGGCGAAGTGTGGATTCGCTAAAAAGATTTACTGGGGAAAAAATGGAACAGTCAAGATTGCCTGGTGTAAGAAACAGAAGAGCGGAAGTAGAAGTTTTCTTGTGATAAGTATTCCTCACAAAATATGACATCTCTTAGAAATTTGAACTTGTTTTCTTGTAACTTGTAAGCCTATTTAGGAAAGGTGTCCATTGAAAATATGATGACAGACTCTTGGAACCTTACTAATTAGTTTGGTTTCATGCACTTACATAGCATAAGCCACCAAAATATACTGAGTGAAGAATGTGTCGCAAAGCGGTGTATCTTCATGAACAAGCTTGGTAGGGAATCTGTTTTATATAATTTGCTCCAGAAGTTGTTACAAGATGTTTCTTCTCAAGCTCTACAACTTGTCTGGTATAAAACTCTTTCAGTAAGCAATGGCTTATTTGAACACAGCTTATACGCATTATTTTAGTGATTCTCGACTTTGTACCAACTTTGTGAAGATACATGTATCAACTTTGTGAAGATACATGTATCAACTTTGTGAAGATTCAATGCAATTCAGATGACATGGTGAAATGGGCAGCGGGTTTATATGGGCGACCTATGGTATATCATGTAGAATGAAATCAACCTAAGTTGTAACAGTGACAAAAATCCATCTGGTAGAGTAACTTGATTACTTGATGGGTCTTTTCGCAAGCTCAAACAAACCCGCAACATGCATAAAAGAAAGTAAACTCAAGTTTCAAATGCAACTCAACAACCTCCAAAATCATTCTAATCTGAAGGTCGTGAAATTTTCAAAATGTTCATGAAATTTCGAAAATCAGAGCAAATGAGGGTTTAAAACAATTTAATCGAAAATCGCCCAATCACTCTTGGAGCCCATAAAATACCAAGAAAATGGTGGTTCATAAGTACATTAAGAAAGATAAATAAGTCGATAGCAATCTAATAGTAGAAGACATATTTAGCACATCTAAGTACTACATACAAAGCATAATCTCATATGGTCTCATGGTGCTTCCAAAACTAATACTTCCTATCAATCATAATGATCAGGAGACTTGATACTTAGAACGAATAGAAATAAACAGATAGTAGCATGGTGAGAAAAACAGAGCTAAACGCCATGGATAATCCAGATGAGCTAGAGCTTTGGGACGCCGGGGTTGGAGCAGCAGCCATCGAGGGTCCAGATGCAGCCATGGTTGGAGCCATACCCATTGCCATTGGTGATTGAGCTGCAATGATAAACATATTACAAAAATTCCTAATCAAGGTTTTTGCTTGCTTAAGTTCATGTATCCAAATAGAACCATCATCAATGCACAAGTATAATGTACAGCTAATTGTAGCATTATTTGTGTCTAGAACAATGTATAGCTTTAAAACAAAGGGTACTAGTCACCAAAGCATGGCCTTCAAAATAAAGACACATTGCCAAATGTAGACCCAACAATGTACCCTTAACCTATGCAACAGAAGTTGTACCCAATGTAGCAAATATAGTACACATACAAACATAGGTCAGACAATACTAGAAAGAGGACCTGGAAATATGTCAGAAACAGCTAAAACCCAATTTCCATTCTGATCAAGATCATTTTACCCAAAAGATAAAAAAAAAAGGAATCAAAACTCAAAACAGCAACAACAACAACAACAACAGTAGATAATCTGATTCCATTGTTGTAACAAAACATAAAATGAGTGTTTATATAACATTTTAAAAGCAGATTTCAATTTCAATTTCAAATAAACTTAAAACATCAAGGACAATAGATAATCTGACTTTCATTGTTATAAAAAAAACATTTAAAGGTATTTAAATAAATAAAAATAAAAATAGGTTCCCATTTCAAATAAACATGGGATATTCTAATCCAAAATAAGCCATAAGCCCCAAATTAAGCACCATTTTTTGGGCATATTTTGTTTTGAAATTAAAATAAGCCATAAATTAAGCACCATTTTTTTGGGCATATTGTGTTTTGAAACTAGAATAAGCCATAAGCCCCAAAAATTACTAAGATAAAGACCAAACAAACCCCAAAAATAAATAACATTACAAAAATGGAAACCCAAGATTTACCCAGAGTAATCCAAAAAAATAATTACTGTAAAAAGTAAACAAACTATTTAACCCCATATGCTTCTAATCCAACCCCTAAACAGAAAAACAAATCATCCTAAAAATCAGGCATCAAGATAGTGCAAATTAAATAGATCCCAACAAATATATTTACTAGGTCATTTCCACAAATTAATCAAAAAAGACAAACAAAATAACTAATAATAGACCAGATCTGGAAACATACCAGGAGCCATACCAGTTCCAGGACCCACTGGAAAATCAAACACAAACATTAGTATGTCATCAACCTTAAAAACCAAATAATATATTAAAAAAAAAATGATAGTAGTAAATCTTACTTCCACAGTTGGTAACAGAAGGAGCATTAACTTTACAAGCCTGAGGCAAAGACATAGCTTTAGTAACATTCAAGCTAACACCCAACTGAGCACTGTTCTTAAAAGCTTCACACAAACACTCAGCATCAGTTTTCAAAACAGTTTTCAAACCAGAACAGCATGTTCCTTCTGGTTTCTTAACTGTACTTCCTGCAGTTACATATGTTAAACAGTCAGCCATTGATAGGATTACTGTTGAACAGTCTGCTGCTGGTGCTGGTGCGGCTGTGTGGTGGGCTGAGTCAACTATTGCGGCTGAAATGGTGAGGACTAGGAGGGTGGTCAAGATGGTTTGTGCCATTATTTTTTCTTTTTTTTGTTCTTTTTTGAGAGGGTTTTTGTTTTTGGGATGGTGGGAGTGAGGAGAGTGAGGTGTTTATGAAGGAGGGGGTGTTTTTTTGTATGGGCTTTGTGTTGTGCTAATTTGGCTAAATTGGTCCTTTGGTTCTCATTGTTTGCTGTTTTGCCATTTGAATGTAGGTTTAGACCATTTGGACTTTATAGTTTGTAATATTGATAAAACCTGTGTTGTGTCGCAAAGCGCGAAAGATTAACTTTGTAACGAGTCGATAATTTCAAAAGCATTATTTTTGAAGTTTTATAACGAACACCTTGGTTTTTTTTTTAATTTTTAAGTAAAAGAAAAACTAACGGTCAATATTCATTCTAGTATACATCACCTCCTTTTTTATTGTTCATCCGTGTTTTTATTATCGATGCTCAACGTCAACGATCATTATTCTGCTAATAATCACTTTTGGTTATATTTATATAATTTTCTTTGCATCAAGCACAACATTTTTCAAATCAATATCTGTTGTGTTTCATACTTTCATGTGAATATCATGTGTCATTACACAATAAATGTTTTTATTTATGCATAATAAATGTTTAATGTGTCATTGCACAATTATATTACGTATTTTCTATTTTTAAGTTTTTACGAATAATTTTTTAAATCTATCTATCAAATTAACAACAAACTCGCTAATTAAACACAAGAATCAATGAAATTTTATAGATCTTATCTACTTTTTTACAACTCATATCCACCAAGGCATTTTCTATTTACGCATATCAACATTGTATTTTCATGTTAATCTTTGTTCAAGGCCAGCTAATACCACTCTCATTTACATATAATCATTTGAGTGGATGCCAAAAATATTTACTTTTCCTTATATATACAAAGGTAAGGATGGAAATAACATCTATTTCCTTTTTAAGGGTCAAAAGAAATAATAGTGGCACACACAAGGCATTAAAGTTGTAAATTAAGGTGTGAAGTGGGAAACTGTGTTCACTCGAGGAAAGAGAGAGAGTGTGGTCATGTGTACAAATATCATCGACCTACCGACTAGTGTTTGTGTAAATGTGAAATGAAAGGGTTACGTGTCTGTCTCTATGGGAATCCAGGTTTAATGGTTTTCTTTGTCACCGACTTTTACGCTGAAAATCAGTTTCGAGAAGTTCAAGCAAGGTTATTTTTTGTATTATAGAATTCATTATGTTTTTTAAACATTTCTTGTAGTCCATATGCTCAAACACAAAATTTAAATCTCATTTAGATACTACTTATCGAGGTATCGAGTAAACTCTCGCGGGAGATTAGTCCACTCGTCCTAAAGACGGTGGGAACTACTCGTAGTAGACTAAAAAAACACAAAATTTAAATATCATTCTACCTTAGGTGTGGTGAGACGCATTCTCTCGCAATAACCTTCATATCGGCTTTTAAAAAATATTTAAACTTTTTCATTAACTTTTCTTCGACCATTTGATGGAGCACAAGATATACTTTTGATATTCATACGCTTACAACACAAACTTTATTAAATACCACGTACTAACCAGGGCAAATCTAGAGGGTTTTTGAAGTTTATAAAAATCTGATAAATATCGATCGCGTAATGCAAATCTTTTATGAAAAAATTAATTTTTTTTAAATGAACTTGGTTTTCAAATTTGTGCCACACTAAGATTACTTAATTTACTGATATGTGACAAAGAAAAACTATTTACCATCAAATCAAAGCAAGAAGAGGGTGCAACAAAACCAAAAAAACCGCCGCCTAATCTCGTCAATCACGAAAACACTTATTTTCTAAGCAAAATATAACAAAACATTAAAAAAAAGAAATTATATGATATTTTTTTATATTTACAAGGCCAATGTTATGTGAATATAATTAGAAACATGTAACACTTAGGCGCTGTTTCTTTTATTTTGAGATTAACCTTCGCCTTGATATGATGTCTGAGTGGACAAAAGTGACTATTGTGGAGCTAGTAAAAGATATTTCTTTTTTCAACTAAATAACATTCTGAAATATTATTAATTACCAATATACCCATTTGTATAAATTATCATAAGTTTATTAAAAACTTGATGAAGATTGAATACCACACTGTGGTCACTCAATCGAACAACCTCAACAACAAAGTAAAAGTTTTGTAAAAACCTATGAGACACCATCAATTTAAAAAACCCCCCGATGAAAATTGAAAAATTAAAACCCATATAAATTTAAAGAAACCAGATTTATGGTTCACCATTAAAACCCATTAAAGCATGGAAGCTATTTACAAAACTTTGTTCATCGAAAAGATCTCCTGCAGCAAGGATCTCTGACGAGAAGATGAGCTAATTGCATGGAAGATGAGTGGTATGAAACTGTTTGGTATGTGATTTTAACCAATTTATATAACTGGTTTTTGAAGGGAGCGGATAAACTTGAGTTGTTAGATAATATCAAATTAATACTAATAACTAATTTGATGCAAGAAGATGGATGAATGTTGCTACTGTGAAGAGAAAATGTAACAATTTTTTATTTTATCATGAAAGAGAATAAGGGCAAAGTGGTCAAGAAATTCTAGCTAAACGTCTGGTTTGAGAGAGAGATGATTTTGTGGTCTTCCAAAACCAGAGCTTCCAATAGAATTTGATAAAAAAAAAAAACACACATTATACTTTTGTGGGACCAAATCTGTTAGCCAATGGACCATTTAGTGGAAAAGAAACAGCACCTTACAGGAGTTAGAAACAATAAAACTAAGAGGAATAGTTGATGAGTTAAATGGTAACTTCCTAAATGGCAGAAAGCCACACGTGACTTTTATTTCCTCCAAGAAAATTCACGCATAGGTCAAAGACTCGGTATCACCGAAGGGTGAGAAACCCACCATTTGTGAGTTTATGTATATATGTTTTTTTGTTTTTTTAATAGGTTGTGAGTGTGTGTGGTATTTTAGTGGAGTATATTTTAATATGAAGTGGGTATGAGATGTAGATAAGGTTTTTTGTCACTTATGATAGTGAAAAGATGAGTTGATGAGTCGAGAGAGAAAAGCTGAGGTGACGCTGATGTGAATGGTGGGTTTTAGAGCACCACTCCCACCACCTTAAAATTGGTTATAAACCAACTAACACGACTATTTAGTCATTATGGTTGAGAAAAGGAGAAAAATGATCACTTGGAGCACAAGATATACCGTTTGGATCCGAGCGCTGCCCCATAACCCCACAAGGAGCGCAACCCATTGACCCTTGCATCTTTGTCGTGGTCGAAAATATATTAGCTCAATGAATGCGCACTTCACACTTATCCTGACTTGTATTCGAACTAAATATGAAATCTCATTAGTCTCTTGTAAATCTCAATTACCAATAATAGTTTATGACACTACAATCACCAACAAATTTCCCCCATTTTAGTGTAATTCTTGATTTACTAAAATATGTATACAAATATATACAAGTATAAAAACAAACATAACGAAACACACATGCATAAATAAAATGTCTTGCGGTTGAATTTTCATCTTAGTCTAATACACAGTTCACATATTCGAGAATCATGGTGTCGTAACGATTTAACACGCCAACTCATTTGAATACCTGAAGATACTTTACACATGAGTTTCTACAACTAACTATTTTTCATACGAGACACTATTACAAGTCATGTGCCCTTATCCATTAATGAACATATAGGAAGTCAACTTCAAGCTTCTTGAAACGACAAAAATTCATGCTTACATAGCTGGTCCTTTTATTCTTGTAAATGCATTTAAATTTTACAAAAAAACCATTAAGAAGATATTCTTCAACCTAACCATCACTTGCAGGTCTGAACATATACCTCGAGAAAAAAATATATGTTTTCCAATCTCTATCTATGGTCTTTCTACATTGAATTCAACTTCTAACGTTGTATTAGAAGAAAATTGGATATCTCATAAGTAATAGATCTAGGTAAACTTTAATCCCACCCTTATCACTGAGTTAACAATTAAGTCTCTAGCTAAAACGTTTGTCAAATAATAAGCTAGATTGTGTTGTGACCGAAAAAACTCAATAGATTTCACACCATTTATGATTAGCTCTATAAGCATACTATGTCTAACACCCAAGTGTCTAGATCTAACATTGTATATATGACTATAAGTTTTAACCAATGTGGTAGTACTATCACAATGAATAGATTTTGATGCTATGGGTTCCAGTTTTAATAGAATCTCATGTATTATGTTCCTTAGCCATTCTAGTTTTTTACTAATAGCAACCAATGCTACAAACTCAAGTTTCATAGTAGATGTAACACCCCACTTTAACAAGTGGACCGTTACATGATAATTATGTCGTGTCATCAAAACATGCAAGATAATATGTCTTAAAAACATAAATGACCATAAAAAGAAAACCGGAATCAAACATCAACTCCCAAACATAAACTCAAACAAGCATAAAGTAAATAAAGTGCAAAAGGAAAAGAAGTATAAGGTAGCTCCCATCCTATGCACTTCCTCTTCATGCTCAAGTTTGTCATTGGGTACCTGCCATTTGGGTCATGGAAAGAAAATATACGGCTTAGCAATACGCTCAGTGAACGGATATAATGACATAATCAGAATAACTGGATCATAATTAAAGATTGAAATGTAGCGGAATATGTGTAAGTTCTAGAAAACCTGGAAGTTGCTTAAAAGCATATGTATACTGAAAAGTCTTATGTTAATGTTGATGTTTATACTGAAAAGTGTAATTTAAAATGCCAAAGAGTCCATATATGTCATGAAAGTATCAACGTGCATGAATACATAGAGGGATGACCTTGTCATGCAATTAGAGGGGTGACCTCTAATTATAATAGTCTGAGTTGAGGGATCAGCTCCATGTAACGGATGTTGAGCACACATCATAGTTAGGAGTGTCGAAAAGTTGACCCGACCCGAATTCGAACCCGAATAATCATATTCAGGTCGGGTTACTCGGGCCCAAAAGTGTATTTGGGTCAATTCGGATTGACCCGAATTGACCCGAGTTCTAATTAGGTTCGGGTTCGGGTTATATATTTTACCCTTCACCCGACTTGACCCGACCCGACTTGACCCGAACCCGACCAACCCGACTTGACCCGACTAAAATTACACTTTTTACATTGTATTAGTACTTAATTGAGCTACTCTTTACACATTTTCCTTAAACTCGGGTTGACCCGAACCCGAGTTGACCCGACCCGAATTGACCCGAACCTGAGTGACCCGAGTTCTAATTAGACTCGGGTTCGGGTATGATTTTTTTGCTCTCAACCCGAATTGACCCGACCCGAGTTGACCCAAACCCGACCGGGTCAACCCGAATCACACCCCTAACCACAGTTACCGTGTAATCTGCAAACATGTACTAGGATGCACCCATTCGTCCCATGATAATAATATAAATAGGCCAATAACTGAAAGGTACGCCGCGAGCAATCACTCTCGTCGCAGAAGAGTCATAACACCGGTGCCTCAAGTGTTATGGTTATGGTACCTCCATAACTAGGTGAAACATGGCATGCATGTATATAGCCCAGGTAGTTCAAAATGCTAATCATAGTAATTACTGAAAAGTTTAATGTAAACTACTAGGAAAACAGATGGCTGCAAACGGGGAATCCTAAATATAACAAGAGAATGTCCTTACCGAATGACAGAATATCCATACCTTACATCCAATAATGAAAATGAAGATGAAAGCGGAAGAACTAATTCGACTTCACAAGTGCTATATAATAAAAGGACATAAATGAGTTGTCTGTTTAACGTATACTTACTGATTATTAGCTTACTTGACGTGTTCTTAACTTGTTCTACTGATTCTTGTCTTGTTTTACATGTTCTTGACTTGTTTTATTGTTTCATGTTTTATCATGTAGTTTCTTAGTGTTTCGTGTGTTCTTGATTAGTGTATTTCATGTTTTATGTGTTATTGTACTTGTGGTTTCAAAATGAGTAACTTTCTAAAAATAGCAGGTTTCTATATATAGTAACTTTCTAAAAATAGTAGGTTTTCATATATAGTAACTTTACAAAAATAGCAAGTTCCAATAAATAGTAAGTTTCCAAAAATAGAAAGTTTTCATAATTAGTAAGTTTTCAAAAATAGAAAGTTTCCATAATTAGCATGTTTCCATAAATAGTATGTTTTGATAAATAACATGTTTCCATAATAGTATGTTTCTATAAATTGCATGTTCCATAATTAGTATGTTTCTATATTTAGCATGTTTCCATAAATAATAATAAGCTTATTAAATAAGTATATGATATAAGCTATAGTTTAATAAGCATATATTATAAGTCATGATTATATAAATTTCATATATAGTAAAGTTTATTAATAATTAAATACTTTAGTCTTTACATAATAATTATTAATTAATAATTATTACATGATTTATAAGTAATTATTAATTAATAATATAACATGATTTATATTAATAAAACTTTACCTTAACTGATAATTGTATAATTAAGCTAAAGTATAGTATTAATTTAATTAAACCATGATTAAAATGTAATTAAATAATTAAGCTAAGTTCTTAATTAAATTAATTAAATGTGCTATGTAACTTATCATGAATAATTATATTAAATAACTATTAAATATGGACCATGTTAATTTTCATGAATAGTTAACCAAATAATTATATCCTAAGTTTTTAATTTAACTTGTTAAAACATGATAGTATTAATATAACTAATTAATATAAAGTAATTAAGCAAACAAAAGCCAAACACACCCTTTTTTGATTATTTTAATTCCCAACCAAAACCTTAAAACAAACACCCCTTTAGCCGCAGCTTATGGCTTAGCCGCTGGCTAGTCAAAACAACCACTGGTTGTTTGGTCCGGTTCCCCTGTTCTCAATCTTGTCCCACCGACGACAGTGGCACATCCATTGTCTGTCAATGAGTTCCCACCGAGAGCCCAACTCTCGGTTGACACCGTCAGAAACAAACACCCCCTGCTGCCTGCTGCCTTGCGGCTGCTAGAACCACACAGCTTCACCGAGACTTATGTCTCGGCTGTTGGCTTGAAACATCAAACCGAGAGCACCCCTTATGGAAAAAGGGTCCTCGGTTCTTGAGTCAAAACAAGCAAAACCCGACCACGATCTCATATTTCACGTTTTAAAAATCGTAACACATGTTTATACTTTAGTTAAATGGGAGTCGCGATTTCAATGAAATAAAAGAAAAGAATAATAGGTAATTATGTAGTGATTAAGGAGGACAAAACACGAACACGAACCCGAAACCAAGATCAAAATGATCTCCCTCTCCTTTTTCTTTCTGTGGAATCGGCGGCCAACAAGAACCCTTTTAGGGTTTCTTGTTTTCTTTTTGATAATTGTAAAATGGCATAATAATTGTTTCATGTGTTTGTAAATACTAGTAATGGACCGGGCCTTGGGCCTCTTGTGTTTCTTTAATAAAAACCGGCCACAAGGGCCCTTAAAGTATATAATGTTTTTCGTTTATAAATATATTATGTGTTCCAAATGTTCGTGTCGTGTGTTCGTGTTTTAACTCATTTTAATTTCTTGTCGCGTTTTAAGTATTATACGTAAATACTTATCGTATAATAATTTGCATACGTAATACTTGTAGTTAATATATAATTAATATACGTAATACTTGTATTAAATATTCATGATACGTGTCGTGTTTTAATTATTTATAAAGTTCTAATTCATCCGTGTTTTCATGCATTTAATGTTCATATGTATTTTTTTGCGGGTTTTACAACTCTTCCCTTCTAAAAAGAATAATTCATCCTCGAATTAGAGATACGATAAGCTGAAAAGGACATGGACGTGACGTGGCTGAAATAAGAAATCCAGATAGACTCCTCCGTTTTCCAAGTGGCTTCCCGCTCGGGATGGTTCCTCCAAATATCTTGACGAAAAGAATAATTTGGTCTATATGACCCTGTCTTGACGATACGGAAACGCTTTTGGTTCTTCAACTTACGATGGATCCTTGTGAATCTGATCGAGTGGATACGAAATAACATGTAAAGATACATGGAACGATACGATACGAAATATTCTGGAAATAAGGGTATTAGCAATCTCCGAGTAATGATGCGCGAAACATATTGAAACGTAGTACATGAACAATTGTGAACGTGATACGTAAACAATTGTGAACGTGATACGTGGAGATATGGTGAATGTAATATGTGAAATATAGGGTGAACGTGATACGTGCAACATATCGTGAACGTGATATGAGAACGTATGATGAACATGATATGTGAAACATAGCGTGAACGTGAGATAACTGAGGAGGTAACGCCAAACTATACGAGATGAGACGTGAAATTTGACATGAAACGTCTCTCTGAGGATGAAAAGTTGTGCTAAACTTGAGTCTGGTCTCCAAAGCTTTCTGCAAATCTTTCCAGAACGAAAATATGAAACATAAATTGATGAGGTGGCATTTATACATGATCTCATCGTTCTTTTCGGGCTTTAAATGCGTTAAAATGTCATAAAATACCATATATATGCTTGTATTTGTTTACTTGTGTGTTTTAGGTATGGATATCGTGAAAAAGACAAAAGATCACAAGAAACAAGGAAAAACGGACACGAGAAACGAAGCCGTACAAAGAACCGGGCCATAGTTATGGAATTATCCAAGAAAAACCCTTGATTACTTGAATATGTACAAGATTGATCCTTAAAATATGAAGAAATGACACTTAAAACCCTTGTATATTCATAATTACAAGTTTGGTCCCTTAAGTTTGTCAAAATTACAAAATGGTCCTTCAACTTTGAAGAATTGGCAAGTTTAGTCCCTCATCAATTCTAAATTGTCAACAATGGTCCCTGATGAAGTCAAAGATACAATGAAGACCTTTGAAGATCAAGAATGTCCAAGATCAGTCCTTCAAATATTCAGAATTGGCAAAAACACCCGTAAAACCCTTATCATAAAGTTTAGTGGCCAGTGTGTGAATTTGGAAACTTATTTAAAGCTGAAATTTCTTGTTATTCACTCTTTTCCAAAAACCAAGGACCAAAACTGCCAAAGCCCAAAGTTCAAATCCCTGAAAAAGCGGGTAACACTTACTGTAGCAATTTTTACCACCCAAGAACACCCTTTTACCCAGGTTTAAAAACGAAGAAAACAAAGGGGAAAATGAAATTGGCTATACCCACGTGTGATTCACATCACCTCAATCACATCCCACAATAAATACCTTAACTTCCACTACCAGAAAGACCCCACAAGTACCTCTCACATGACGACACATGGCAGAGAATTATGACATGGCAAAATCAATGGTCTTAAGTTATTCCTTGGTCACTAAGCACCCAATGAACGTCCCTGATTCATCAAATCAAGCTGGCAACAAGCCTAGAAGATTCTGCAAGGCTAGTTTAAGGAATTCAGTTGCTAGGGTTTATAAATAGTGGTTGTAAGCATTTGCCTATAAAAGGAGACCTTAACTTGTGAGAGTCCCTTGTTCCAGGCTTGCTATTTCTCTTTTGTAATCCCTTTTTAGTCAAATAAATGTTGGTGTTTTTCTGAAAATATAATTCCTTTTTAATTGTTAAAAGTTGGTATTAAGCTTAGCAAGTCTGAGTTCCATTGTTTATCTTTTCATAAAATTCGTTTTGGAAAAGTTTTCAAAAGGATTTGTGAAGTGTTTGTGAAAAAGTAAGAAAAATCATTGGATATTTTTCTTGTTTATGTTCTTGTGATTTTGTAGGTACAAAAGTGGAAGCTGGTGCTTGTTTAGCTAGCACCTAAGCTCAAACAATCCAAGGCTTGGATTGTAAGTCTTGGAGGTTTGCTTTCTAAATCCCTTTTTATATTTTTGTCAAATATTTGATAAATATGTGATTTGTGGATTTGTTGTTTGGATTGCTGTTTATTTGGTTCTAATCTGTTTCATAGGTTATATTAAACCTTTTGTCACCTAGATCTTGTTGATTGTAGGGTTTAAAATCAGATTTGAGTGATATAGGATTGATAAAGGGTTGTTTGTGTCTGTTGGTTCAGAGGCCTTAGGGCCTTGGAGCTTGGCTCCTTTTGGTTTGTAGTTGTGTGTTTACTGATATGAAAGTTGTTTCAAGTATTGGTTAAGTCTAAAACATAGTATAACTAAAAAGCATAGGTTGCTAGGTTTTGAACACATTTTTCAGTCAAACACATCAGTAGGTTTGATTGGCTTGTTTGTATGAATTAAGGTGTGAAACTTGGTATGCTTATAGATTTTTTGGGTGTATAACTCTGCATTATCTGGTTTTGGAGTTTGGTGGCTTATTGAATAGTTTATAGCTTATTGAATTTCAGCTTTTGGTCAAATAGATCAGCAAATGCATGCTATGTGATTTTGATGCACTTGGATTGATTTGTGTTGTTTTATGCTTTTAACTGGTTCCTTATACCTACTTGGTGTGTGCTTAGTGTTTGCTGCTTATTTCACAAGCTTATAAGCCTACTGGCTTATAGTGCTTAATCTGCCAAAAATCAAGCTTAGTAAGACAACTGTTTTGCTAGGTTCATTGGTCTAGACCTCTAGACTTGATCCAAAATAGCTTCAAACAAGCTTATTTACATCTCATAACCAAGTCCTGCAAGTTTGGTGATTTTTGGAGCAAGTTGACTTTCGTTGACCAAGGCAAAAAGTGCTTATCAGTTAGTTTAGCTTATTGAAATGTGCCACAACTTAGTTATTGTACTTTTCATCATTTATCTCACCTTATAAGCTATACTAGAAGAAATCAGAACTTAATAAGAGCTTTTCACTAGGAAATTAAGTTTTGTAAAAGAGTGCTTATTGGTTCACACAGCTTATTTGGCTTGGCTTATTGGGATTTTCTTTGTTGATTAGTCTTAGTTAAGCTATTTGTGAGCTTTTGCAACAAACCAGAGCTTCTGAAACAGCCTAGAACTCTAACCTGACTATTTTGTCGTTTTGTGGATTTCTACTTTGCTTATTTCTGGCTTATTGAGTGTGCTTTTTCAAAATTTCTTTTTATAGATCTCTTAGGCATCTCAAAAAAAGGTTGTGTGTTTAAGCAGAGCTTATGGCATTGGCTTATTGCTTAATGGGCTTATTGGCCCAATAAGAATAAGCTGTTGACCTTTTAAGCTGTGATAAGCTCAAAATCAGCTTTTGGGCCTTCATGTGTTTAGAATTGAATTTTGAGTCAGATAGGGCTTTTTCAGGTCATTTGGGCCTAGTTTGACTTTTTGGGCCCAAAAGCCCATTAAGGTTGACTGATTTTGGTTTTAGCCCATTTGGGGGCCCATTAGGGGTAATTTTGTAATTTCACTTTCATTTTCTGATTATTTAGGTTAAAATAAACTAGTTTGCAAGTTTTTAGAATTTTTTAATATTATTTTAATATTATTTTATTATTAAATTTCAAATTTCACATTTTTGTACTTTTTATATTTTTCTTAGCTTTAATACATTAAAATAGGATTTTTGCAACTCTTAGATTAATTTTATCATCATTAGATTAATTTTTATAATTATTTTAAGTTTAAATACTTTTTAAATCATTTTAAATAGTTTTAATTAGTTTAAAAATTTATAAAAATAATTTTTAACCTCTTTAGGTCATTTTAGAGGTTTAACAATTGAAAAATCTTTATTTGGGCTTTTTGATAATTAATTTGATTTTTAGGGCTTTAATTAGCATTTAAGATTTATTATTTAATTAATTAAAAGGTTTGAAAAAGTTTTGATCATTGGTAAACTCTTAGTTTATTTAATTTGATTTTTGGTAATTTTTTGGGAATTTTTAGAATTTATTTTTATTTTAGCTCTTTTTACGGTTTTACGTTTAGTCGTCATAGTAATTAATTTCATGTCTTCGTCATTCTATTTTCTCATCCCCTTCTCTCAAGTATTAATCTCAAATCTTGTTACAATTTAGTCACACACATATATCTCCTTGGGAAACGAACTTTCACATCATAAGGGTCATTAGTGTTTGATTTTCCTAAGTCATCACTTAATACTTACCGCTCATTTACGCTCTTTTGTTTTCCTAAACAAGAGACGTAATTTACCACAATCATAAATCGTAAGATAAAATACGATCATGAATGTAAACAATATCATGAACGTGAGTGCAAAAAGCAAATTGTGGAATGGAATAAGAACGTGAAAGCGTACAGGGTTGTGTACGCGAACGTGAGACGTAATTGAACGTCAACGTAAACGTGAATGTGAACGTGAACGTGAATTTCTAGCTGATATGATTGTTGACGGAAAATCGAGAAATCGTACGATCTCTTGCTGGAATTCCCGCAGCTCTGCTAACTGCGTAATCCCTTCGGATGGAAGGAAACGTGTTGGCTGGGTTAAATGGTCGAACGACGGCCCATATAGCATTATGCTTCTTCTGCGCCTGGGGTAGTCCGGTAACAAAATCCATGGAGATCTTGTCCACTTCCATTCAAAAATTTCTAGAGGTTGAAATAACTACTAGCGTGTTGGCGTTCTATCTTAACCTGCTGGTATGTCAGGCCTTAGATATGAACGTAGGTGCATCTTGTCTCACATCGTACCACCAAAATGTGGTTTGCGATCATGGTACATTTTTGTAGAAATGTGGATACATAGAAGTTTTGGAAGACTAGGAGTCTCAGTAAATTAGACCTCTCTTAGCGTAAGATCCTATGGAACACATGATTTAGTGTAGGATTCTCTCCTTTACGCGTAAGCTTAGTCATGATAAAACTAACCGTGAGAAACAATATGATTCAGAGTGTCACTGTAATCAACCAAAAAATTCGTACTGGAACAAAATTTCAGTGTGAAATTTCTTATGTCGTAAAATTGTAACATAATGTGAAGATGGTCTTCGTGCCCTTCTCTAGACTTAGAGAAAGTCATAATGTTAGCAATGCACAAGATGACAAACTTGTCCAGAATTTATGAAAACTCGATTTCTCAAGTCCATAATTACCGATGGGCACCCGTGAGACCAAAAAGCACAAACATGAATTCTCAATGACCATAATGTGTGTGAAGAGCAGTCACAGAAATGTCCTGCTCTTTCCCTCGCAACTGATGGTAGCCTGATCGTAAACCGATCTTGGAAAATGTTTAGAGTCTGGTAGTTGGTCGGATATATTATTAATACTTGGAAGAGGGTAACAATTATGAATGGTGATCCTGTCCAATTTACAGAAATCGATGCATAACCTCATGCTACCGTCCTTCTTCTTTGATAAACAGACTGGCGCACCCCAGGGTGATACACTCGGCGAATAAACCTCGTCCCAGCAACTCTTGCGGTTGTTCCTCCAACTTCTTGAGCTTAATGTCAAACTTCACTTCACGAATGGGTGGTATACCTGGTAGTTCTTCTGGAATTGCATCTGGAAATTCTGATACAATCGGCTGGTTATGGGTTTAATAACTTCAGAAATCAGCATCATGAATGGTAGCTAGAAAGTATTCATAGCCATGGGATAATAAGGCATGTTTTTGTAAAGTACAATTAATTTGTACAGATTTTCCTGGTAGAAAACCATGATGAATGTATTCAGAAGCCTGAACATCGCTGATTATGATCTGATATGAATGGCGATCAATCGTAGCGCGATATGCTGCTAACCAGTCCATACTCAGAATTATATCGAACTCGCACATGTCCAAGGGAAGCGCGTTAGCAGAATGGATCTTATCGTCAACATTAAAGAAAACCTTTGTACACATGGGATATATGAATGACGCCTTTTATGGGTGTGGGTCTATGTAATATATGATCAATAAATGAAGGTTCCATGTCGATACATGAAGTCAACGTGGCATATCACATTGTTTGTGTTTCGCCCGTCTCTCACAGAACGAACACTGCGTGTCCAAACATAAACAATACGTCAGAGATGATACTGAAATTTTAGTAGCCTGATTCGTATATGGCATACATGATGGGTATACCCTTTTGGAGGGTACCCTGAATTACTGAGGGCCTTGTTCAGAAGATGTACGGCGAATCATGTGTCTTGACTCGTGTTTATAGAAAAATATACGTATGACATGTATCTTGACTGGTGCCTTGACATGTGTCTCTAGAAAATATACGTGAGACATGTGTCTTGACGGATGTCTTGACATGTGTCTTCAGAAATATACGTGAGACGTGTGTCTTGACGGATGTCTTGACATGTATCTCGATTTGTGAAAGTGAAATAAGTTGAAAAGATTTTAGGTTAAAATGCCAGAATTGGCGGATCGGTTGGACTACTGACCCTTTGTATTCCTGGCCACGTCCATTACCAGATTTTATGTCGTTATTGCAAAATATTTGTTGTCGCGGTAGTTGTCACTACCTCCTTGTCTTTCAGTTCCATGACGGCCATTATCATGACTATGATTCATGTAACTATTTAGCAGAGTGGCTGGCTGGTACCGGTCCCACTCTTATGCCTGAAAAGAAAACTGAGTGTCGTGTGTCATTTATCTGAGAGGTCAGGACATGGAATGTGATGGTTTTCATTTGGTGGTGAAACATCTTTCTCGTCTGGTCGTTTCGATCTAACGCCTTTGTCTTCGTCTTGTAGTGTCTCCAAATATGTGAGCAACATCAGCATCTTGTAGAGTCTCCAGATTATGAGCAGCATCAGAATTTTGTAAAATATCGACAAGTGGAATACGCCTGAGATGATTGAGAATCGACTTGCGAATACTCATGGAGTATTGTAAGTGAAATACACATGGATCACGATACGTGTAATACGCATGGGATGCGGTACTGGAGTACACGTGGAATACGGTACATGGAGTACACATGGAATATGATACATGAAGTACACATGGAATGCACATGAGATGATCGGTATGGGTGTCAACCATCTAACATGATTTTAAATAATGATTGGTTAAACGGTTAGAAAACCGAACTGAAGTGAGCAACATGATACCCTAGCAATTCTAGCGTAGACATCATTCTGGTTGCATAGAGAAAACACCAAAGTATGGTTAAACGAAATTCAACGATGATCAGCATGAAAGCATGATTAATGAAAACCTACCATGAATATCATGAAAGCAGGATTAAATGAAATTCATCAATGTCTAGCATGAAGCATAATCAACATGATGAGAACAAAATCACCATAAGGTGGCATGAAAACATAATCAACATGAAAACGAAATCAACATGAGAGTATAAAAACGTAGTTGTCATAAAGAACATAAAAGTATAAACAACCGACATTTAACATTGACTGGTGTGGATGGTGTAGAAACTAAAAGGGGGGTTGAATAGTTTCTCATCGATTTATCTCCTAATTAAAATTCCTTTCAGTTAGGTGAGTGCCAAAACTATCTTTTACTTGAAAGCTAGTTTCATAATGATTAGGTTCAATTCTAATGCATTAACAATAAGTAATAGTGTAATGATGTTGAATGTAAGTAATGAGTAAGGAAAGAAACAACCTAGTAGGAAGACACCAAAATTTATACTGGTTCGACAACGAGGCTCTATCCTCGTTCCTACTTCACTCCTCGAGTACACCTTACTCGAGATTTCCACTATATCCACAAGCTCCCTTCTTGGCGGAGAAAACCTTACAACGTCGCTTACATTATTTTCCGACACTAAGGTAAATGTCGAGACCTAATCTTAGCTAGGACCAATCTACACAACGTCGCCCACTTCACCATTTTACGACACAAGGCTAGATGTCGAGTTCTAATCGAAAGCTAGATCCAATCTTCACAACGTTGCCTAATTCACCATTCTCCGACACAAGGCTAGATGTCGAGTTCTAATCCAAAGCTAGAACCAATCTTCACGACTCTTCACTTTGAAGCTAAGTGAGAACTTCACACAACACAACTACACATCACTTTATAGTTTAGTGAGAACTCACAAGACACAACCACATCACTTTATAGTTTAGTGAGAACTAACACAACTTATTACAACTCAACTAAACATATCCAAGTAAACACATGTAGCTTGGATCTACACAACACAAATCTAAGCACACACATATGTAAAGGATTTACACAACTCTTATCCAAGCATTCAAACATAGCTTGGATGAACACAACTAGTCCAAGTATTCACAAATACATTGGATCTACACAAGACACAAATAAACAAATGATGAACATGACTAGATCTTTAGGACAGGATGATCTTCATCAAGGCTTCATCTTTAATCACATCACAAGTGTGTGAGTGATCTTCTCTTTGGACAAGGTAAATAAGGAGATCAAGAGGATAATCATAAGTAAACATACTTAACACATTACGTGATCATTTACAAATGACTAGGATTAGATAGAAGAAAGAAGGCTGAAAGAGATGTCCAAAAAGGGTTAATGAAAATGCAGATTTGATCCACTATTTATAGAAGACAAATGCCAACGGCTAGTTGGGGGCGGTTCCTTAACTACCCAGGCGGTTCCTTATCGATAGGGAACCGCGAAGGCACTTAAGGAACCGCAGAGTGTAGACTCTGCTCCTTTTTGTCTTTTAGTGAATTTGAAATATCTGAGGCTATTTAAACCTTCAAAGGATATTCTTATTGCATTTGGAATATGCCTTATTCAAATTTACATTTTCATTTTAATAAAACATTTTCTTAAAAATAAAGTTTATTAAAAATCTTTTGTTACATTTGACAAAAGTGAGTGTTAGTGCAAACATTACGATGCTTTGTCGATTTAATCTCTTTATGTTTTGTTGATGACAAACGTATAATTCATAATACATTATGTAAAATGTTAAGGTACTCGTAATCACTCAAGAATACATTTGTATACTTCTCTCGACACCTCCAAGATCGCATTCGGCATGAATCACTCAAGGTATGTACAAACATGTCATTAACCTAACTAAGTGATCAAGGATTAATATTTTCTTAAAACTCACATTTAATCAAATGTGACAAAAGATTTTAATTAACTTTATTTTTAAGAAAATGTTTTGTTAAAAAGAAAATGGAAATTTGAATTTGGCATATTCCATATGCCAAAGGAATATCCTTTGAGTGTATAAACTACCCCAGATGGCATATCCCCACTAAAGGACAAATTTGCACGGACTCCAACGCGAAGGTTCCTTAAAGGAACCCGCGGTTCCTTATTGATAAGGAACCACAGGTAGAGATAAGGAACCGCGGGTGTTTTTGACCGTTGCAATGTTGCCCTATAAATAGTGGATCATTTCCAGATTTTCTTTGAACCCTTTTTGCACAGTTTCTTTAAAAACATCTTTAAACCCTTGATTAGTTAGTTTAGATTAATCTTGTTTAAGATGTGATTCTCTCCTTCAATCTCCTCATCCTCTTAAGTGCAAAGAGAAGATCACTCATACATTTGTGATGTGATTAAAGATGAAGTCTTGATGAAGATCATCATGCTCATCATTTTATTTGTGTCTTGTGTAGGTCCAATGTATATGTGTATACTTGGATCAATCTTGTGTAGATCCAATGTATATGGGTATACTTGGATCAATATTGTGTAGATCCAATGTATTTGTGAATACTTGGATTAGTTGTGTTAATCTATTATATTTGTGAATACTTGGATTAAGTCTTGTGTAAATCCATTGTATATGTGTATACTTGAATTTATCTTGTGTGGATCCAAGTTACATGTGTACACTTGGATATGTGTTTTATTGAGTTGTAATAGGTAAGAATTGTGAGTTCTCACTAAACTATAAAGTGATGTCGTTGTGTCTTGTGAGTTCTCACTAAACTATAAAGTGATGTAGTTGTGTCTAGTGAAGTTCGCACTTAGCTTCAAAGTGAAGAGTCGTGAAGATTGGTTCTATCTTTCGATTAGAACTCGACATCTAGCCTTGTGTCGTAAAATGGTGAAGTAGGCAACGTTGTGAAGATTGGTTCTACCTTTTGATTAGAACTCGACATCTAGCCTTGTGTCGTTAAATGGTGAAGTGGGCAACGTTGTGTAGATTGGTCCTACCTAAGATTAGGACTCGACATCTAGCTTAGTGTCGGAAATTATGTAAGCGACGTGTATGGTTTTCTCCGCCCTGAAAGGAGTTTTGTTGAATAGTGAAGTAACTCTCGAGTAAGGTGTACTCGAGGAGTGGAGTAGGGAGAAGAGGAGATTCGTGACCGAACCACTATAAATCATCGTGTCGGTACTTTCCTTTACATTTATGTCTTTACTATTATAGATGTATTTATATGTTGTGTGTTGTGTGCATCTTATAATCTAAACATCTAAGTTGCGGAAAAGCTAAGGCTTAGTACGCGTGTGCTTCGTGTTTAGGTTATGGTCAAGTGTGCATCCTTTAGTCTAAACATCTTAGTTGCGGAAAAGCTAAGGCTTAGTACGTGTGTGCTTAGTGTTTAGATTATTGTTTGATGTACACTTGATTTGATGTGTTTGTGTGTTTCCTTACTTATTGTTTTTATCTATTACAAACACATCTCATATCTAGTCAAGCTTAATCGAGAATTTGATACAAACGATTTTCAAGGTTTACAACGTATCAATATTTGGCATCCAATGTAGGCGGTTCTTTATTGAGCCCGCGGTTCTTTATTCATAAGGAACCGCGGTGATATTTAAGGAACCGCGACCAGTGGAATAAACAAAATGTTTGAAAATGAACTAGAAACTATTCAACCCCCTTCTAGTTTCTACAATCAGTATCAGAGCGAGGTTATTCAAGATCTTTGAAGTATATTGTTTGGATCGATCTTTGCTCTCTTTTTCAAAACAAATGGTTTTTAAAAATGAAAACGGTTTTTAAAAATAGAGACGATCTTTGTATCAAATTGTTCATGAAGAGTGATTACTTATGAGATGTGTTTTGTTGTTTCATTCGTACAAGTTTTGGTGTTAAATAAACTTTGTATAATAGCTTGAATTAAATATTTTCATGTTTGGAAGTATAAAAATCTTTTGTGCCATAATTAACTCTAAAATACGAGTTCTATGTGTCTAAAATGATTTTTTAGAGTCCTAAGTCCTTCCAAAAAGTTACCAAATGATTTTGGCCAAAAACCCCATTTTTGTCCTCTAGACGCGGTTCTTTATCTATTCCCCACGGTTCCTTATCAATAAGGAACCGCGGTCAGTCCGACACAGATTTTTGAAAACTTTGAAAAATCATATAAAATCAACCATAAGTCCGTAGAAGTCGTGTCACCCATCATTTCGAACCTAATGGAATTTTCTTTCAATTAAAAATGCTTCCAAACCTTTATTCAAAATTTAAAATTTGGATGGTTTCTAAGTTCCATACTTTGTCCAAAGTATTGAGCGTCGGTTTGTCGTAAAACTTGTGTTTTACTCTTTTCTATTAAGTTGGACATCTCTTGGTGATATATCTTTGAAAATTGAAATATTTACAAAGTGTTAAACTTAATTAAATTTTAAATGGGTCAAAGAATATTTTCAAATAAAATCAAGCTATGAATACTTTGTTGTATCTAACACTCAAAACATGGACGAATGCTTTAATGTGTTAAGCTAATTGTTTGTGAGTGTTTCCTTGTGTGTTATTATTATATGTAGACATTATTAAGTGTTCCTTGCTATTTGTAGTAGTATTGCTTATATGTCTAGTCTCTTGTGCCTTGCTTGGTATTTGTTAGTATCTAGTTTTTCCTAATTAGGATGTATGCTAGATTTCTTGCATTTTAGTTACAACATTATGTGTACATTGCATATAGGATTAACATCTCTTGGTTTACAAATGTTACATAAACATCTTGTACACCTCGGCATGTTCTTTAACCCTTTTAAGTTTGAAAGCTTTGGGAGCTTGTCAAATCTATTGATTTAGGTCATCTTACTCGATCATTGTGTTATTAGTTCAAGTAGATAAATGTCTCCCTATAAAACATGAAACACCCTTTGAAAATCTTAGCTAATTTCTCTTAAAAGAGTGTTTGTGGGAATCAAGAAAGATTTCGATTAAATATCAATGCATTATTCAAACTATGATTGGTATCATTATCGAATCTAATTGACATGTTTTTTAGTGTAGACATGAATGTGGTTTATTAATAATATACATCAGATCATAACTCACACTTGTGTTGATGGTGTTATATTGAATCTACTTGTTCAAATTGTTAGACATATTTTGTTTAATAATTACTTATAATGCACAATAGATTCGGTTTGATAACTTGGATGTTTCATCCGAAATACTCAAGTAATTTACATTGATATGCAATTTATAAATGTGTCATTTCCGAAAGACCAATCAAGAGTGTTCCTTTTGTTTGTGTAAACTTTGTTTATACACTTCAAAGTTATTGGCCTCAAGTTATATTAAGGTAAATAACCTTAACTAGACTTGTTTGACAAGATATGCAATGGTGCATTCTTAACCCTCATTAGGTCATGCATTGTGTCGCCATGCAAGTTTCATCCTTGCTAAACTTTATTAGGCAAATGTTAGAATTACATTTTGTCTAACTTGAGAATGACTACTAGAGAATTTATGCACTAGGATCTTAATTTGACCTAACGGTTGAATTACTTCCATGTGGGAAGTTTAGTTGGTGTATAACTCGTAAAAATGGTCGTGTTTAGCCTTAATTGAGCACCTCTAGTGATAGTCTCATACTCATTCTCTAAATTGGCTAAATGGCTCTTCTTATATATGACTAATGATAGTTTACTTTGATGAACTTTGTATGTCATTAGGAGTATTTTTCTTTTGTAGCCATTAGATTTTTCTTAACTTTCTTCCTACGTGCTAATTGAACCTATGTGTTTTTCCTTTGTGTGTGTTCTAGTTTTTATTGCTCTTAAGCATGACTTTATGATAAGTTAGACTAGAACATTAGGATTTGTTGAATTGGAAAATCCTCCATTCACCACCTAAACCAAGCCTCTGTAGGCGGTTCTTTAAATAGGCCGCGGCTCCATATCAATATGGAACCGCCAGTGGAGATAAAGAACCACGGGCAGAAGCTCTCAAATTCGGGTTTTCTAAAACTTCCCAATTGTTCCAACACCCTTTGGAATCTATGTTTCAAAACTTTTATCACCCCCTCATCCTTTTAAACCCTCCTTGTTAACCATGTTCTTCACACTTCAAACTACTCATATTTACCCTTCATTACAACCATGGTTTCTACAAGAACCTCAAAATCACCCAAAACCTCCTCTTCAAAGAGGAACCTCAAAATCAAGATTAAGTTGCACAAACTTAACTCTTTACCTTTTTCCACACCTAAGAATGAGATTGTGCCCATTCTCATCTCTTCATCACCCTCACCACCTCTTGCACCATGTAAGACTACCTCAACCCATGGTACAAACCATTCACATGGTTCTACCTCTTCTTCATTCCAATCTAGAATAAATGAGTTAACCTCACCCTTCACTCCTAGTACTCTCTTGGATGTGACTACTCAACCTCAACCTATCCAAAGCATTCCTTTTGAGAATGACTTTGTTGAATCCTTGGTGACTTCACCTTTTACCCCACCAAATTCACCCACTTCACCCATCTCACCTTTGGAGAACATACCACATCCTCCACCACCCACATCACCTATCACCTTGTCTTATAATTAAGCATGTGCATTGATTATTAATAAGACACCCAATTTAAGAAAATCTTAGATTTCTAGTGTAACTAGGATTAAAATTATGCTTAAGTTTTAGGCTTGTGTTTCATACATTTTTGTATGATCTTTACTCTCCTGTATTTCCTTTCATGTTTTTCAACATGATTTGTCTTTGGGTCTTGGATCTCGTTATTCTCGTGATCTTTCTTTTCTTCTTTATTTTCTCACTCGGTTGTCAAGGAAGGTTATATTTATATATAATTCGTCTCCTAGTAAGATTGACAACTTAAAATATTTCTTTTGAAATATTCAAGCAATTTTAACTTACAATTGCAATTGTTAAAAGTCATATCCGAAGCATTGACATTCAAGACTTTTAGCATCTTATGTTAAATTGTTTGACCAAGTGATTTTCCTTTGAGTCGATAATCGTTTTTGGACACCCAATGTCCACGGTTCCTCAAATAACCTTGGGTCTCATTATTGATAATGAACCACGGACCTATTTAACGAACCACGACCATTGAGTCCCTTGTTCGTTTTGGTCCTTTTCTCTTTTGACGAGTTTTCTTAAAGATTCCCTCTTTTCTTCTCTTTTGAGTTTCTTCTCTCGCTTCGTGAAGTTATCCTTAACTTCTTTGTTGAGTCTCTCTCAATTCATTTTAATCATGCTCTTCTAAGTCGAGTCACTTTCTTCTATTCTTTCTAAACTAAGTTGAGTCAAGCCTCACCCTTTCCTCATCATGTAATTGTTCTTTGAACATTCATAATGATTGAGAAGAGCTACGAAACTTTGAGCATGTAGTTTATCATATGCTAAACACCATTTGGTGTCGACATTCATAAGCATCCTTGCCTATAATGTCTTATATCCAGAATATTTTTTTTAAAGCGTCGATTTATCCGCTTTTGGATTTCTTTTTTTTGGTCAAAAATGTCTCTAGGTTGAGATATTTTTGTTCTTCTTTGTTGAGAGTTGATTGCGGTTAAAATTTACAATTAGTATGGGTGATTCCATCAATTCTAAGTTTTTAACCCCTTGAGATGATATCTTCAAATTCTTGGATGTTTCTTTTTTTACCTCTATTCCAACAATTTTGAATTGATTTCCTCAAAATCCTCTCCTTGTTTTTTGAGAGTTGATGGTTAAATCTTGAATTTTCTTGGGTGATTCCAAAAATTCTAAGCTTTTTACCCTTTGACATATTATCGTTACAATTGGCATGGATGTTTCTTTTCTACCTCTATTCCAACAATTGTGAATTGATCTTGTCAAGATCGTCTCCTTTGTTTTTTTTGGATTGATAGCATCGCGTGCACACTTATTTCTCCAATGCTTGTCATTGTTTGTGAAAACGACTTGTTTATCATCCTCGTTTTCTTTTTCCATCATAGTCATTCTTCCTCTCTTTTCGACTATATGGGATCTTATTTTTTTTGTCATTGTCATACTCTCTTTGATTGGGTATTTCTTGCCAAAATATTAAAAGTGGAGTATGTTCTCTCGATAATATTTTTCTCTTAAATTGGACATCTCTTTTCTCTCTTAGTCCTCTTTATATATTTCTTTGGTGTCACCAAAATAAGTTGGGTTCTATTTTCTTTCTAATAGCCCTCTTATTTTTCTTAACTTGTCATATTTTTGACACTTCTAAAAGTTAAGATTGTTTTAGCTTTCTCTCGAGTCCCTCTTTTTTTTACTCAAGTTGTTTAAAGCTAACTCCGTTTGGGTGACATCTCATTATGCATATGCTCTTGTCCACTAACTTTGTTTTGTAGGACACTTCTAACCCATTTTTGTAGCTCGTCACTATTCTTGATTTGTTGGTGCCTCAAGCAAGGGGGAGCATTTGCAAGAGTTCAAGTCATTACATTTGCGATCGTTGACTCACTCAAATTGCATTCATCGAACATCTTGCAAGTAATGCATTTTGGACACTTGTAGATAAGCATATTATTATGCTTGGAGTTGGTTAACCTATGGTGATTGAAGACTTCACTAGGATGATGCAAGCTCAATATTTTTTTATGCTGGGTTTATGGTTTGGATTCTCGCCTCTCAAACGACAACCACAATGGATGATTTGATTTTTGGATGCATGTTCTCTCGAAATCAATCCTCCTCTTCTACAAATGAAGACTACCTTTCGGATGCAAGCTCGTGTGACGTCTATTCTTTTCCTCTTCAAATGACGTGCTTTCGATGACTACCTCTTTAGACGTGTTCTATCTCGACGTTGCTTCTTCTCTTATTCAAGACGTTGACTACCTTTTTGATTCGACAAAAGGGGGAGAAGTAAGTGTAAACGAGTAACTTATGCATTTTAATATGTGTTGCGGTTTACTTGTTTGTCATCATCAAAAAGGGGGAGATTGTTAGTGCAAACATTATGATGCTTTGTCCATTTAATCTCTTTATGTTTTGTTGATGACAAACGTATAATTCGCAATACATTATGTAAAATGTTAAGGTACTCGTAATCACCCAAGAATACATTTGTATACTTCTCTCGACACCTCCAAGATCGCATTCGGCATGAATCACTCAAGGCATGTACAAACATGTCATTAACCTAACTAAGTGATCAAGGATTAATATTTTCTTAAAACTCACATTTAATCAAATGTGACAAAAGATTTTAATTAACTTTATTTTTAAGAAAATGTTTTATTAAAAAGAAAATGGAAATTTGAATTTGGCATATTCCATATGCCAAAGGAATATCCTTTGAGGGTATAAACTACCCCAAATGGCATATCCCCACTAAGCGACAAATTTGCACGGACTCCAACGCGGAGGTTCCTTAAAGAAACCCGCGGTTCCTTATTGATAAGGAACCGCGGGTAGAGATAAGGAACCGCGGGTGGTTTTGACCGTTGCAATGTTGCCCTATTAATAGTGGATCATTTCCAGATTTTCTTTGAACCCTTTTTGCACAGTTTCTTCAAAAACATCTTTAAACCCTTGATTAGTTAGTTTAGATTAATCTTGTTTAAGATGTGATTCTCTCCTTCAATCTCCTCATCCTCTTAAGTGCAAGGAGAAGATCACTCACACATTTGTGATGTGATTAAAGATGAAGTCTTGATGAAGATCATCATGTTCATCATTTTTATTTGTGTCTTGTGTAGATCCAATGTATATGTGTATACTTGGATCAATCTTGTGTAGATGCAATGTATATGGGTATACTTGGATCAATATTGTGTGGATCCAATGTATTTGTGAATACTTGGATTAGTTGTATTAATCCATTGTATTTGTGAATACTTGGATTAAGTATTGTGTAAATCCATTGTATATGTGTATACTTGGATTTATGTTGTGTAGATCCAAGTTACATGTGTACACTTGGATATGTGTTTTATTGAGTTGTAATAGGTAAGAGTTGTGAGTTCTCACTAAACTATAAAGTGATGTGGTTGTGTCTTGTGAGTTCTCACTAAACTATAAAGTGATGTAGTTGTGTCTAGTGAAGTTCTCACTTAGCTTCAAAGTGAAGAGTCGTGAAAATTGGTTCTACCTTTCGATTAGAACTCGACATCTAGCCTAGTGTCGTAAAATGGTGAAGTAGGCAACGTTGTGAAGATTGGCTCTACCTTTCTATTAGAACTCGACATCTAGCCTTGTGTCGTTAAATGGTTAATATCCGTTTTTTAGTATATATCGTTTTCTCCTCG
Source organism: Glebionis coronaria (assembly GCA_025667525.1). NCBI lineage: Eukaryota > Viridiplantae > Streptophyta > Magnoliopsida > Asterales > Asteraceae > Glebionis > Glebionis coronaria. Next base: position 143,186,731 of record CM046876.1, on the reverse strand, counting down.
ACTCGACTCGAATTGATTTTCAACTTATACGTAGAGATTAATTGTTCTTGGTTAAAAGTAATTTGTTTGGTATTTAAAACTAAAAACTATTTAATCTATTTAAAAAGAAAATACTTTTATACTTAAATACTTTTTCACTATTAAAAATCTTAAATAAAACTAATTAAACTAATTTAAAACTATTTAAAAATTATAAACTAATTTAGACTATTTAAAATAAAACTTTTTGAAGACTATTTTAAATTTTATATAAAACTTAAAACTAAATTTTATATAAAACTAAATTAATTAAAAAAACTTATTTATTAAAAACAATTTAAATTTCTAAAACTAATAAAACGTATTTATTTAAAACTATTTTTTTTACCAAATAAATAAAAACTATTTAAAATAATATGAATTAAATTTACTAAATAAAAACTTTGTATTCAAAACTATTTAAAAGCTGACAGCTAACAAATAATGCTATATTAACTACTAAGACTGAACCTATAACAAAACAAGTAACTAGATCAGATGGTAAACATGTTGGGTACGTGACCAGGAGGTCACGAGTTCGAGTCTCATGGGAGACATTATTTTGTGAATTATTTTTTTATTATATTTTTTTTGGAATGGATAAAATAAGAGTCTAATAAATCAGTTAACCAAACACTCGTTTGGTAAACTGAGATTTAACAGAACGATAGAAAAACTAAAAACAATCAACAAAATGGATAATTAGAAACAAGAATAACTCATACAAATATCAGCCAGTTCAGCAATGAAGTATAAATAAGTAAACTTCTAACATCTATAAAATTGAGCATATCAGTATCTAATATATGGCAACTCACCAATACACTCAAAAAAACTCATCAAATCAGCAGCTCAAAACACAATTATAAAAAGCAGATCCTAAGAATACTCAACACTAAAAATCAGCAGACTATATAAAAAACTCAGTATAAACTAACATCTAGAATAGAATTAAATCATACTAACTAAGCAAACTATCATTTAAAAAAAACTCAGTTAAAACTATCACTAAAGAAATCCAAAATAGTAGATTGAAACCATTTATCAAAAATAGTTAATAAAACTAAACTTAGCAGGTTCAAAGAAAAACTTCTAAACTTATCTAATTCATCAGATCAAAACATAAAGCATTTTAGACAGATTAATCTAAAACATAAAAAAATTAAATGAACACAAACCTATTTGGAGAAATCCTTTGTGAAGTAGAGCGGCGCTGAGCCGTTTATGAAACCAAAACGAAACCACCTTTTAACCAAACGTCACCATCGAACCATCACCAAATCAAACGTCTCGAACCATAACTCGAACCAAGAGTCAAACGAACAGCATACAAATGAACCGAAACATATTTATAATAAATCAACCAGTAGGGTTTGACTTTTTATTCCAATCTTACTTCTATATTTTAATTTTGCAAGTATTTAAAATAAATAAGAACAAAGCAGTAACAAAATTGATGAGACAAAATAGAAATTTTATTAATTCAAATTAAACCTTACAACTTTAAAAAAAGAAAATTACATCAAACCTATTTCTAAATTAAAATAAAAACAGTAAAAATAAAGAAAAATGGAATGAATTAAAAATTACAATATTAGGGTTTTATAGGCAAACCCCAAAACTTGCTGATGAAGATTTGTTGAGCAGCTTTTTAATCATGATCCTCAAATACATCTTTTCTCTTTCATTCTTTTGATCTACGGCTGACATGACACCCCTTACACACGGATTGCCGACGTGTCAAGGGGTTGTGCTTGTTGTGCTTCTTCGAATCTGAGGTGGCTACAATTGATTGGAGGAGAGGTGATGGTGATGTGTGAGGACCAATCATATGAAGGGAAACTGCCACGTGAATATGTTTACTCCATCTCTATGCTCCGATAAAAGGGGTGATTTAATTGAGGTGCGTGTAACACACGCGCCTTTAAATCAAGAAGCCCCAATTTTTATCTTGGTTAGGGTTTGGGAAATAGTAAAGGTCTGGTTTGGTTATTTTGTTTATGAGAAAGGGTAAAAGCTGTGTTGAGAGAGAAAGAAACATAGGTGATAACGAAAAGTTTATGTGTGGTGTAAATTCCGTGTTGACCAAGTGTGAATAACTTTTTCACATTGATACAACTCTTTAACCGTTCTTTGTGTATCTCATATAAGACCTAATGGGCTTGGCCCAAAAGTGTATTCATCCCACAGGCTATAAATTAGATACTTCAATAAACTTTTCCATTCGTTTAATTCATAACTTAAGTAATTGGGCTTGGACCAATTTTAATAAACTGCGAATCCGTCCCTTCTTTGCTTGAATTTTGGGCTTGTTGGACCTTTGTTGGTCTTTGACCCAACATTAGCTACTTAAGTCCATAAATGGGCTTGTTAGCCCATTAACCCAATGTGGGACCCACAAAGGCCCATTTAACCAATTTAAGATTAAATCCCCGAAATCGAACTTGATTTTTGGCTTTCTTGATTTTTCTTCAATCTCATGTCGTTTTCGCCGGTTTTCGTGATCTTTGGTACACTTTTGGTTCTTTGACTTTGACTTTGTCTCTTTCTTGGATTTTTCTTCAATAATTTACCGTGGAATCCCGTGTTTTCTTTCCTTTTGATATTTTGTACCTATTTCACACAAAAACACAAAACCACGCGTAATTCCGACTTTTATGATATAAAACACATGATTAGGTCTTGTTTTTTCATTGATTTTAGTGGCAAAAGGATAAGTGTTTACACACTTATTAAATCCCCTACACTTGACCATTGCAATGACCCCATGCAATGTATAATTTTAAAGCATAAAGTTACATTTTCCTCATAATTAATCTATTTTGGCCTTTATTGAGATATACTATTACTACTACGATAAAAAGAAACTAAAGAATGAGGGAAAGATAAAAACTTTATTAAAGGAAACAAAAGTTATAATAATTTCCATTAATTTATTAACTTCGAAATTGTTTGATGAAAGAAACTCGTAAAGAAATCTAAGACTTAGATTAGGGCTTTGGTGTCATGAATATTTATCACCCTCAAGTTTCACGTTCCCCATACCAAGCTTAAAAACAAGATCATTGTTTACCATAAGTTCTTAAGTTAAAACCACTTATATAAGACAAATGTGTAATACACTTTCTCCAATTCCTAAGTCGTATCTCTAGATTTTAAGGATTGTCATTTACCCATAGGCTCATTTGACTTATTTGATAATTATTAGTCCAAAAATGAAGGCAAAACGGTGCAAACCCGACACTCGGAACCTAACCTCGTCCTAAAAAACGTTGTCACTTATGTAAGCCCACATCAAGGATAATTTAACACGATTTGGGGAATAAATTCCCGGATCCAAAATTTGGCCAATAGTACTACTTATTAATTATTCCTCCAAAGTCATGTTGACTTTATGTGGAGTTTAGGAAGTTCAGATCATATACCCTTAGGCTCTTTAAGATGTAAAAGTGCTCCTTATCTATGGTGCTCACCCTAAGGCTCCTTGAACCATAAACAAGGGAATTGATTTTTGATCAATTTTATTCAACACTTACCATGCCATACACCCTAAGGCTCTAATGACAAGGTTCGTGCTACATGCCCCACACCCTAAGGCTCCTTGAGGTCATGTTTTAATCTTATTCTTTCTTTATTTATGATATATATATTAGGCCAAATTCCGCGGTCCCATGGTTTGAATACCTCCTACTTAGTGGTTATGAGCCACCTTAGTCGGAAGTCCATAACGCTGGCACCCTCAATGTGTTCATGGTTTAATTACAAGGAGATAAAAGATTTGGCTAAGAGCTAAGATATCGAATCTACACCGCAAAAAATCCTCATTTATTAAGCAATTAAATATACAAGCGGGAAGAAAGAGCCACAAAACTCATATAAGGAAGAATTAATCCTTAAACTTATTATCAACTCTATAATCTCTCGTTCTCCACAATTTAAAATCTCAAGGAATGAGACTCGTGGATGCTTAGCCTAATAAACCAATTAAGGTCCATATGGTTAAGGATACTAGCTAGAGTAAACTAGGATAAGTAAACTCGGGTTGAGTCAAAATATTCACGACGGGCCTAATATATCAAAGACATCTAAACTTGTTAAAACCATTTTATTCATTTATTTATTTTTTATTTTTTATTCTTTGAAATATAAATACGATGCGATGACAAAAGGAAAGAAAATAAATGGAAATACTACTAGGCCAAAATAGATTAAAAATTTGAAAAACGTTGAAAAGTTTTAATTTTTCGGTTAAATGAGGTCAAATTCATGGAAAAGCCCACTAAAATTTGATAGAAGCCCCCTACACTTAATATAAACATTGTCCTCAATATTTAAGCATGTGGGAGAATAAACTCCCCTACACTTAGGACATTGAGTACGTTGTTTAAATCTTGCTAAGGAAGAGACAACTAAAGTGATCAATTTTTCACGTTTTATTTATAGACAAAATTAAATCATAATAGCAAAAATAAATCGAAGAAACCGGGTACACGGGATCACGGGTCGCGTCAAAAACACCAAAAGTGGATCATTAAAGCACATGTCCCTGCATAATCATCACAACACAAACAACCTACTTGGCTCCCCCTGCACTTATTGGTGGAAATGGGTGAAGGTGAAAGAGGGTGGAAAGGGTGGAAAAGGTAAAAATCTAACCTAGTTATACGATGCTTGATTTATTTATCACAAGTCTCTAGCTCGACTCGATTTCCCGAATATCATTATTCAAATGGGAAAAATCAAGGAAAAACCAAGATTTCCAAGGGAGGAAAATCTCTCCATGATAAAGGGTGAAACAAAGTCATATAAGGAATACCCCAAGAAAAATCCACCTGGGTCAAACACATAATTTCCATCACGAAAGGAAATAAACCCCGAGGTGGTAAAATCATACAAGGCAAAGAAAAGTGGGGTATCCTTTTAATATCCGTTTTTAATATCCGTTTTTTAGTATATATCGTTTTCTCCTCGACTCGACTCGAATTGATTTTCAACTTATACGTAGAGATTAATTGTTCTTGGTTAAAAGTAATTTGTTTGGTATTTAAAACTAAAAACTATTTAATCTATTTAAAAAGAAAACACTTCTATACTAAAATACTTTTTCACTATTAAAAATCTTAAATAAACTGATTAAACTAATTTAAAACTATTTAAAAATTATAAACTAATTTTGAATATTTAAAATAAAACTTTTTGAAGACTATTTTAAATTTAAACAAAACTTAAAACTAAATTTTATATAAAACTAAATTAATTAAAAAAAACTTATTTATTAAAAACAATTTAAATTTCTAAAATTAATAAAACCTATTTATTTAAAACTATTTTTTTTACCAAATAAATAAAAACTATTTAAAATAATATGAATTAAATTTACTAAATAAAAACTTTGTATTCAAAACTATTTAAAAGCTGACAGCTAACAAATGATGCTATATTAACTACTAAGACTGAACCTATAACAAAACAAGTAACTAGATCAGATGGTAAACATGTTGGGTACGTGACCAGGAGGTCACGAGTTCGAGTCTCATGGGAGACATTATTTTGTGAATTATTTTTTTATTATATATTTTTTTGGAATGGATAAAATAAGAGTCTAATAAATCAGTTAACCAAACACTCGTTTGGTAAACTGAGATTTAACAGAACGATAGAAAAACTAAAAACAATCAACAAAATGGATAATTAAAAACAAGAATAACTCATACAAATATCAGCCAGTTCAGCAATGAAGTATAAATAAGTAAACTTCTAACATCTATAAAATTGAGCATATCAGTATCTAATATATGGCAACTCACCAATACACTCAGAACAACTCATCAAATAAGCAGCTCAAAACACAATTATAAAAAGCAGATCCTAAGAATACTCAACACTAAAAATCAGCAGACTATATAAAAAACTCAGTATAAACTAACATCTAGAATAGAATTAAATCATACTAACTAAGCAAACTATCATTTAAAAAAATTCAGTTAAAACCATCACTAAAGAAATCCAAAATAGTAGATTCAAACCATTTATCAAAAACAGTTAATAAAACTAAACTTAACAGGTTCAAAGAAAAAAATTCTAAACTTATCTAATTCATCAGATCAGTAAGCATAGATAAAAACATAAAGCATTTTAGACAGATTAATCTAAAACATAAAAAATTAAATGAACACAAACCTATTTGGAGAAATCCTTTGTGAAGTAGAGTGGCGCTGAGCCGTCTATGAATCCGAAACGAAACCACCATTTAACCAAACGTCACCATCGAACCATCACCAAATCAAACGTCTCGATCCATAACTCGAACCAAGAGTCAAACGAACAACATACAAATGAACCGAAACAATTTTATAATAAATCAACAAGTAGGGTTTGACTTTTTATTCCAATCTTACTTTATATTTTAATCTTGCAAGTATTTAAAATAAATAAGAACAAAGCAGTAACAAAATTGATGAGACAAAATAGAAATTTTATTAATTCAAATTAAACCTTACAACTTAAAAAAAAGAAAATTACATCAAACCTATTTCTAAATTAAAATAAAAACAGTAAAAATAAAGAAAAATGGAATGAATTAAAAATTACAATATTAGGGTTTTATAGGCAAACCCCAAAACTTGCTGATGAAGATATGTTGAGCAGATTTTTAATCATGACCGTCAAATACATCTTTTCTCTTTCATTCTTTTGATCTACGGCTGACATGACACCCCTTGCACACGGATCGCCAACGTGTCAAGGGGTTGTGCTTGTTGTGCTTCTTCGAATCTGAGGTGGCTACAATTGATTGGAGGAGAGGTGATGGTGATGTGTGAGGACCAATCATATGAAGGGAAACTGCCACGTGAATCTGTTTACTCCATCTCTATGCTCCGATAAAAGGGGTGATTTAATTGAGGTGCGTGTAACACACACGCCTTTAAATCAAGAAGCCCCAATTTTTATCTTGGTTAGGGTTTGGGAAATAGTAAAGGTCTGGTTTGGTTATTTTGTTTGTGACAAAGGGTAAAAGCTGCGTTGAGAGAGAAAGAAACATAGGTGATAACGAAAAGTTTATGTGTGGTGTAAATTCTGTGTTGACCAAGTGTGAATAACTTTTTCACATTGATACAACTCTTTAACCGTTCTTTGTGTATCTCATATAAGACCTAATGGGCTTGGCCCAAAAGTGTATTCATCCCACCGTCTATAAATTAGATACTTCAATAAACTTTTCCATTCGTTTAATTCATAACTCAAGTAATTGGGCTTGGACCCAATTTTAATAAACTGCGAATCCGTCCCTACTTTGCTTGAATTTTTGGGCTAGTTGGACCTTTGTTGGGCTTTGACCCAATGATGTATCGTGGATAGTATAGGTGATAATTAGATACGTTATAGGGTAAATTAGAAGATTACCATTAGGAAAAAGTAATAATCTAATAATACCAATGACGAATTCAATTAAACACGTGAGTGAGTCGAGTTCGTTGTACACGAAGATCTTATGAATTTGAGACGTTTTGTTTTGATTTGGACAATCGATTTGAATTGGTTTGTGGTTTTTAAACTACAATTAAAATCTGCAAATTTTAAGCTATTTAAAATAAACCTAAAGTGCATGAATCGTAAACCCCGCCTATTTAAAATAAATCTAAACAATTACTTAAAATTAAAACACTATTTAAAAAAAATTAAACTAATTAAAAATCTTAAAAATTTAATCTATTTAAAATATCTATTAAAAATAAATCTATTTAATCAAAACAACTTTTAAACTAATTTACTTAATTATTAAGAATTACTTTAAACAAATTATTTAAAAACTATATTTATTTAAATGTAAAGTTATAAAAATTAAACTAATTAAAATTTAAACTAATCAAACTATTTAAATAAAAACATTTTTATTATTTTATTTTATTTTTAGACTAATTTTTTTATGAAAAAAATTTTACTTTAATTAAAATTATAAGTAAAAGTTATATAAAAAATGAAACGTGACTAAAATCAACAAACTTAAACAAAAAAACTGATAGCTAAAATACAACTGACTATATTAATGAAATAAAGGATAAGAAAATCAAAAGAGCCTAGAGCTCATCTGGTTAACACACATGGTAAGTGAAGGGGAGGTCTCGAGTTCGAGACCCCTAAGAGACAACATTTTTTTTTAGATTAATACTTTTTGACAGAAACAGATTAAATAGTCTCAGGAGAGACTTTGTATAAGCTTATTATGGTTAAGCTGTTAAGGCAACAGCTTATTGAGCTTAATCAGTTAATAGAAATGACAAGCAGTAATTGAACAAAGTAGCATAATATCACAAACAAACAACTGGAGGTTAAAACTCAGCTTACAAACGACATATATCAGCAAGAATAAGAAATCAGTAACTACTGAATTTGAAACAGATTATAAAACAAAAAATACCAAATACAAACTAAATCAAGATCAAATAATCCAAATACTCAAATCTCACAGCAATCAGATTAAATCCAAAATTAACTCAAGACAAATCAAAACTAGCAGCTATCAAACTCAGATTCTCAAAACAAACTAACCCATTAAACTAAACAAAGCATTTAGGAAATACAAGTTTTATCAAATTCAAAATATTTATCAAATAGCATTCAAATCAGTAATCCCAAACTATCATGTAAAAACAACCCTCCAGGTTCAAGTAATTCAGAACTATAAATCAATCCTAAAATAACATAAATCAGACTAATTCAAACACATAGGAAACACGCAATTCAGTTCGTTAAGCAGACTTGACCATTTAAACAGAAACTATCAGCAGATTCGAAAAAAATCTCATAATCATGAAAATCTAACACAATAACATCTCATAAATTTCAGCATAACATTTTAGATAACAAAATCATACAAGCAGTAAAGTAAAACAGTTTAATCTAATTAAATGAAAAATTAAAAGTAGAGTGCACCTTTTTGAAGAATCCGTTGAGATGTAGGAGTGCGCTGAGCATCCTAAACAAACCGGACCGCCATCACCTCCATTACTCGAACACCATTTACCACCATTTCACGAACCCAAACATCAACATAATCGAACCAATACAACTCCGAATCATCAAACAATATCTCGAATTATGGAAATAATTCGAACCAACAGTTCATATAGTCTAACCAGTGGGGTTAGACTTAATTTCCAATCTTACCTTAATCAATCTATTAAGCTATTGAAAAGCTTAATAAACTAACTTTTTGTATAATATCAATTTAGAAATAACTAGAATAAAGGTGAGATTGTAAAACAGTAAATAATCAACACAAAGAATAGATCGAAATCAAATTAACTTTTATTAATATCTTGAAATTGTTACAAAACTGAAGAAATCAAATACAATTATTCTACTCCTAAATTAGCATTATAACAATAAGGTAAAAAATGGAATGAATTTTACAGGAATATTGGGGGGTTTTTATAGCCGACCCCCGAGGCTCTTGGTGCGAATATTCGGATCTCCAGAGGGATATTCCTTTTTCTTCTAGGCCATTGATCTTCCCTTCTTTAGTCTCTCTCCTGTTGGATGGCTGAGATGATTCCAAATAGCACACGGATCGCCAACGTGGCATCCGTGTGCTAGTTGTGTTTCTTCTTTGGCTTTTGATTCGTGGAATAGGCTGGATGAGGTGTTCCTTCGAATAAAAAACGGCCACGTAGCACTCTCAATCCATCTCTTCTCTTCCTTAAACCATGGGGGTTTTAATCCCCTTGGTTTGAATTAATTAAATAGGTAAAAAGCCCTATGTGAAAATGACTTTTTACCAACTAGGGTTTTTTGAACAGTGGGTTTATTCACTGGTTTTGGGGAAAAGAAAAGTTGGGGAAGATGAAAACATGGGAAATATCGAAACCCTTTTTTTTATATATTTTATGTGTGTGAAGGGGAAATGGGAGAAAACAAAACGGGTGAGGGGATATAAATGAACGGTTTGGTTCTTTATTAGGTTTAGTGCGTTGTGACGTGGACAGAGAAAACGAATGGATTTAATATTGACTGAGTGGGATGGGAAAACGAGTGGATGAAAACGTGGGAACGAATGGATGGGAGTGTGCGAATAAAAAGAATTGTAAGGTTTACGTTTTATATCAAACGTATAAACGTGATGTAAACCCTAGGCCCATCATGATATTACTCCTTCCATTCGTATACTGCATTTTCTTTGGGCTTGAGCCCAATTCATTTTAAAACCATCCCCAAGTTATAACTTAAACTTTTTCATGGGCCTTTGTGGGCTTCTTTTGGCTAAGTATCTCAAGTGCTCAAATGTTCATCCAATGTTTGGGCTTTTCAGGCCCAATAAGAATTGGTGGGTCCCACTTGGCCCATAAATTTGTATTTTTATTAAATCCACTCATGTCGAGCTCGATTTTGGCTTCCTCGTTCTTTTTCTTCATTCTCGTGTTGATTCTTGCCGATCTTCGCGAACTTGGTACCTACACACATGAAAACAAGAAACAAGCATTTCCAAGGCATTCTTGATATAAATCATGCATAATTTCATTGTTTTAAGCCACTAATGATATGAGTAAAAACACTCATATCAAATTCCCCCATGCTAAGCAATTGTCGTGTCATCACGCAATGATAGAATAAAACTATATCTACACCATTATTCAACTTTTGACATTTTATTTTGCAAAGACATAAAATAACTTTAAGGATCATAAAAGCTCAAATAGATTCATCGTCCTCGACTTTTCACTTTTCCATGCCAAGTGCAAAAACAAGATCATTGTTATTATAATTTGGTAGACTAACACGAACTCATGTGGGCTAATTAATCACTTAGACTCCCTTATTCCTATGTGTATCTCTTATATTTTATTGTTGTCTTGAATGATCACGAAGATGCAATTTTGACTTATTTAGATAATTTATTAGGCCGAAAATAAAGTGAACGATTTAATCAATAGTTAGCTAAAGGACAAAATCTTTAAAAACTGCTTCTCGAGACTTCATAAAGTTCATATCTTGGCATAACTTGTTTCGCGATTTGAGACCTTTCTCGGACCGATATTTGGCAGTGACTTAATACTTCCAACCTTGAGAGACGTTCACGAAATAATGGTCTTCTCTTCATAATATTTCTTCCCTTGAATTTTTGAGAGATTCATACTTGGACCACGACTTCTTCATTTTTCTCCAATCTTTACTTGGGATTTTGATTAACAACGATCCGCCTCCTTTTTGGACTTGGCTTCATTTATCCTCATACCTTATTTTGGTCTTTTTGGATAGACTTCTCCATGACTTTTTTGGGAGTTTTTGCTTTTCGTCGTGTGTCTCGATCCTTCATATTGATTTTTGATAAATGAGTCTTCACATCACTTGAGATCTTAAGCAATAAAACATAGCCCTCATGTCTTGTTAGGACCTTTTTGGACTCGCCAATCTTCGCATCCCGCTTTAATAAGTTATGCCTTGGCTATGAACTCTAATCCATACCGAGCAACTTTTAAACGATCTTGGGCTGGAAGCTAAGTAACTTTTCAAATCGTTCAACATTATTTATTGCAATTAAATTTATTAACAAGTGATGGGAGAATAGGCTCATAATTAACTCACATAAATTCCCGAAAGAATACCGAACTTATAATTGGCTCTATCATCTCTTGTTCTCCATATTGTAAAATTCCAAGAATGAAATCAATGGATACTTAGCCTATCAAATCAAAGTTTTGGGTTTTCAAGTCATCTATAGGATCTTGCAACTTCTTATACTTTTGCAAGTTTTAGAATTTGCGTTTTAAAGTTCCCTTGATAAACGACTTTCTAGGATCAATTATAGGAGCTTGCGAAAAGTTCTTGTTCTTAACTCGTATGAATTAAGACCTTCGCGTTTTAAAGCTCCCTATATAATAGCCTAGCAAAACTTAATTCAAATACGTTAAGGAAAAGCTAAGGTTAAAAACCGAGTCGAGTCAAAAACTATTCTTATTAAAAGCCTACATTCGTGTCAAAACACTTATTTTCTTTATTAAAACTTAAGAATAACACAAAAAAAATTTAAAATTTTATTGAAAAATGAGAAAAACTATACGTTTGGACACGACAAAAGCAATTGCAAGCGATTATATCGATTGACTCCCCCATGCTAAAACCAAACATTGTCCTCAATGTTTCTTAGCTCAAGAGTAACACCCCCTTGCTAAGACACGAAGAGTCTAATGCAAACTCCTAGCATGGAAAGAGCACGCAAATCTATAAGCCGTTTATTAATTATGCCTCAAGATAAAACGTTAGTCAATAATAATCAAGGGATAGAAAGTGTGCCCCTTTTTGGCATTCAAAGAATGGAAGATCAAGTGGACCGGCAAAAACCGAACACGAGAGTCTTTAAAAATTAGGGTCGTACCTAAGATCACAACACAACAAATCACGAACACGAGCTTGAAAGATCAAGCCTTATTAGGTGTTAGAAAATAGAAAGAAGATAGAAAATACTCGTTTTTGTTCACCGAGTCATGAGCTCGACTCGATCCCCGCATTCATTGGTCCTTAGGGAAAGTGGTGAAAACCGGCATATTAGGATAAATTCCAACATGAAGCATGATGCCGGGGTCAAAGATCTCATCCTCGTTGTCGGATGACAAATGAAAGGATAAAACTTCAACACAAATCTCTAACAAGAGATGGTAGTCACAAGCAATCGTATAGATGTAGCATGCTCCACGAGATAAACTCTCACCAAGATGATAGAAAAATCTTTCGATTATTGCATCGGTGAAAGTCCGAGATTTCCCTAATTTAACAATTCCGGGATCGAATACCTCGTCCTCGGTGGAGAAAGGAATAGACAACAAGGTGTCGTCCCCCCATGCTAATCCTAAGTCATAAGAAGCACATAGTAATGGTGGTACAAAAGTCTCAACCAAAGTGGTTTCAACTTGCATGACTTTGTTGACCTTTTCACTCTTTTGAATGTGAATAAAAGGGTCATGGTACTCAAAACGAGTCGCATGAAAAACCCGCACATTAAGATCAAAGCGAGTGGGAAGGATAATAGTAGCAAAAGTAATTTCTCCCTTCGGGTCAACATTGTCCTCATCATAAATCGGGTGATCAAACCAAGAGTCTTCATCACCGTCATTAGACTCTTCCTCAAATTCCGAAGGAATATCTATATAAAGAAACTCATCAACCTCCTTCATAAGAAGATCATCATCACGAAGGTTGTGAGATGTAGGAGGTATGATGCTCTCAAAATCCTCTTGAAACAACGGATTATTGTTCAATGAAACTTCAAATAGAGGATTTGAGTAAGTCACAAAAGTGTCGTCATCCTTGTCATCACAAGACATATCCGACAAAGTATCGAGGGTGTCACACTCGGATACAAGATCATCATTCTCATTTGAAGGCAATTCATCGGCGAATTCCTCGAGAATAGTAGGTAAAACACAAGAATCACGTTCGATCTCGAGATCGGAAACGTCTTCACTTCCCCGTGGAAGTGGATCAAGGATAGCCAAAAGTTCATCGATGAACTTATCACATGAATAGTCACTAACCTCACTCGGTGTGAAGTTAGGAATAAAAGGCTCTTCAAATGAAGATTGTGCCTTAGGAACATCAACATGATCCTTAAAAGAGAGTGAAAATGAATCCATTTTCAAAGATTGTTCAATTAAAGCAATGTCACTCTCGGGATCATAATTTTCACTAACAAACTCACTAGCATCGAATGGCTCACTCAAGTAATCATCTATTTGTTTTTCAATCTTAGCATCCTCGTGTGGAGTGAGTGTAGATGAGGAAAGGTTACAACATGTTTCAACAAAGCAAGCTTCTTCATTTGATTTTAACTTTCCTTTATCACAAATAGAAGTTTCCAAAATTGGAAAAACACCTTTATCAAAAAGAGCTTTCTTATCATTTTCAATTGTTTCAACAAGTTTAACACTTTCAACTTTCTTAGGAGCAAATCTTGGAATCTTTTCCGGTTTAAAAACAATGCTTTTATCTCCATAAAACAACTTAATTTCCTCTTTCCTCATATCAACTAAAACATTGGCTGTACACAAAAATGGTCGTCCTAGAATAATAGGCACACGAGGATTGGTCTCATAATCGACTATAGCAAAATCGGCTAAGTACAAGAAGTTTCCCACTTTCATTATGACATTTTCCGCTATACCAACCGGTCGAGTGGTGGTTCCATTAGCAAGCTCAATGATCATACGAGTGGTACTAAGAGGTGCATAATCAATGGTCTTCCAAAGGGCTAGGGGCATGATGTTTATGCTAGCTCCTAGATCGGCTAGGCCTTTGCAAACCCCAAGCTCATTGAAAACACAAGGTATCAAGAATTGAACCGGATCTTTATACTTCTCGAGAAAGAAATCAAAGAAAACCGAGGTACTAATCACATTCAAAGTAGCCTTAGTAACTTCTAGGAAAGTTTCCTTAGGTGGAGGCTTAAACTCAATTACTTCAACTTCATCTAAATTCTCACAATCATCATAAACGGTTATAGCCTTAAGCTCTCCCTTCGGGTTTGGAATGGTATTACTAGGTAAGCAACCCGAAGAAGATGACGGTTTAGACATAAATCCCTCAAACATCGAAAGCAATTTATTTTGACCTTGTTCCAAATTTTGTTGCATACGACTTTGGGTTTGTTCTAGCCTTTGTTGATTAAGCTCAATTTTATTGTTTTGCCCTTTAATCGTATTTTGAAAATCGAGTCTCAAAGTATTAATTTGCCCTTGTATGTTATTTTGAAAAGCTTTCAAATTTGCCTCATTTGACTTAATGTAGCTTGACAAATCATTTTGATTATTCCCTTGAAAACCTTGATTGTTTTGATTAGCATTAAAACCATTTCCTTGATTGAAATTCCCTTGGTTACCACGGTTAAAATTATTCCCATTGTTTCCATTGTTGTACCTATTTTGAACCGGTGGAAAACCCGGTGGAGCAACATGATTTTGACGAGGAACTTGACCGTTGGAGCCATAAGTTCCCGTCGCGGCAAAAGCACTAGCTTGATCAAAACCCGTGTTCAAACAAGCATAATTAGGATGTGCTCCACCACATGATACACAAACATTCTCAATCATATTAATCGATCCATGAGGATTCTTCCTAATCTCACTCAACAAAGTCGCAAATCCACTATCAATCTTAGAGTCCAATCTAGAAATCTCGTGATTAGATGAATTCACATTAGAAACAACCGGTGTGTTTTGTGAATATTGTGCTCTAGACTTATCCTCAATTATTCTCCACGCGTCTCTCGGTGTTTTTCTTAAAAGATTACCACCCGCGGCGGCATTTAAAGAATCTTGTTCAATCATATTAAGCCCATTATAAAAAGTATTTTTTGATGCAATTCCGAGAAACCGTGGTGTGGACATTGTCTCAACAAATCCTTAAATCTTTCCCAAGCAACCCCAAACGATTCATGCACTTTTTGTTCAAACCTAGTGATCTCATTCTTAAAATGTGTTGTCTTGGATGGTGGAAAGAAATAATTCATAAACTTTGACACTAAATCATCCCAAGTTAAAATCGAACCCGGTGGTTCTTTCTCATACCAAAGCTTAGCATTACCCTCGAGCGAGTACGGAAAAAGCATGAGCTTAATCACGTCATTCGGCACATCTCTAAACTTGAGAGTCGAGGTAATTCGATTAAAATTCCGAATGTGAGAATGCGGGCTATCGGTCTCATTGCCACGAAATTGGTCGGCACGAATGAGCGATAAAAGACCCGTCTTAATCTCAAAATGATCCGCCAAAATAGCCGGCACAACGATTGCTTCCCCATACCCTTCGGTGGGTGCACGGAGCAATTCCTCCATTGTTCGGTTATCGGCCATCTCTACAACAATAGGTGGAATCTCGGGTTCCACTATTCGATGTTGACGATTTCTATTTCTACGAGGAATATTTTCAAGCCTATTAAAATCAATCACAAGACGAGAAGAACGTAATTGCATACACTACAAAGACGAGAATTTAGAGGATTGAAGAAAAGAAATTAGACAAGAAGAAGATTATTTTTGGTATTTTATTTGGTATTGCTCAATCAAAAAATGATCGATAAAAACAAGGAATAAGGATAACTACTATGGAAGTAAATTACCCTCGGTCGACTTTGAAACGATAGGTGAAAACCTAAACGTCTCGAGGTTCAATAAGTAAACAACAAAAAATAAGATTTATTACTACTTGAGTCGGCAAACCAATAATAGGTTGTCCCTCTCAATATACGCACAAGCAAGCGGGGAAACGAGGTGGCACAAAGCACTTAAAAACCTTTTTCCTTAGACGGCCTTTTATAGCACGTCGCCTTATACCCACCTTATAGTTTGTATAAATCGAGTTTAAAATTCTTATTAGTATTTATCTATTTTGCCTTTTATTTTTGTTTTGGGTTCGAATACAATAGCTAGGTGATGAAATCCCAACTAAGGCTTATTTGAAAAGTATTTAAAATTATTGTTCTACGTAATACAATATATTATTCACAAAAAACGAGAAAAACGATACATACTATATAATAGAAAAATAACAAAACTTTCCGAGGACGGAATGGGTCTTCAAATCCACGATCAACAAATCTCCACAAAAGACGAATCGTACACAAGATCCACGGCAGCGGCGCCAAAATTTTTGATGTATCGTGGATAGTATAGGTGATAATTAGATACGGTATAGGGTAAATTAGAAGATTACCTTTAGGAAAAAGTAATAATCTAATAATACCAATGACGAATTCAATTAAACACGTGAGTGAGTCGAGTTCGTTGTACACGAAGATCTTATGAATTTGAGACGTTTTGTTTTGATTTGGACAATCAATTTGAATTGGTTTGTGGTTTTTAAACTACAATTAAAATCTACAAATTTTAAGCTATTTAAA
Source organism: Glebionis coronaria (assembly GCA_025667525.1). Classification (NCBI taxonomy): domain Eukaryota; kingdom Viridiplantae; phylum Streptophyta; class Magnoliopsida; order Asterales; family Asteraceae; genus Glebionis; species Glebionis coronaria. The sequence continues at coordinate 143,169,826 of CM046876.1, read as the reverse complement.
ATAAACCTAAAGTGCATGAATCGTAAACCCCGCCTATTTAAAATAAATCTAAACAATTACTTAAAATTAAAACACTATTAAAAAAAAATTAAACTAATTAAAAATCTTAAAAATTTAATCTATTTAAATATCTATTAAAAATAAATCTATTTAATCAAAACAACTTTTAAACTAATTTACTTAATTATTAAGAATTACTTTAAACAAATTATTTAAAAACTATATTTATTTAAATCTAAAGTTATAAAAATTAAACTAATTAAAATTAAACTAATCAAACTATTTAAATAAAAACATTTTTATTATTTTATTTTATTTTTAGACTACTTTTTTATGAAAAAAAATTTACTTTAATTAAAATTATAAGTAAAAGTTATATAAAAAATGAAACGTGACTAAAATCAACAAACTTAAACAAAAAAAACTGATAGCTAAAATACAACTGACTATATTAATGAAATAAAGGATAAGAAAATCAAAAGAGCCTAGAGCTCATCTGGTTAACACACATGGTAAGTGAAGGGGAGGTCTCGAGTTCGAGACCCCTAAGAGACAACATTTTTTTTGGATTAATACTTTTTGACAGAAACAGATTAAATAGTCTCAGGAGAGACTTTGTATAAGCTTATTATGGTTAAGCTGTTAAGGCAACAACTTATTGAGCTTAATCAGTTAATAGAACTGACAAACAGTAATTGAACAAAGTAGCATAATATCACAAACAAACAACTGGAGGTTAAAACTCAGCTTACAAATGACATATATCAGCAAGAATAAGAAATCAGTAACTACTGAATTTGAAACAGATTATAAAACAAACAATACCAAATACAAACTAAATCAAGGTCAAATAATCCAAATACTCAAATCTCACAGCAATCAGATTAAATCCAAAATTAACTCAAGACAAATCAAAACTAGCAGCTATCAAACTCAGATTATCAAAACAAACTAACCCATTAAACTAAACAAAGCATTTAGGAAATACAAGTTTTATCAAATTCAAAATATTTATCAAATAGCATTCAAATCAGTAATCCCAAACTATCATGTAAAAACAACCCTCCATGTTCAAGTAATTCAGAACTATAAATCAATCCTAAAATAACATAAATCAGACTAATTCAAACACATACGAAACACGCAATTCAGTTCGTTAAGCAGACTTGACCATTTAAACAGAAACTTTCAGCAGATTCGAAAAAAATCTCATAATCATGAAAATCTAACACAATAACATCTCATAAATTTTAGCATAACATTTCAGATAACAAAATCATACAAGCAGTAAAGTAAAACAGTTTAATCTAATTAAATGAAAAATTAAAAGTAGAGTGCACCTTTTTGAAGAATCCGTTGAGATGTAGGAGTGCGCTGAGCATCCTAAACAAACCGGACCGCCACCACCTCCATTACTCGAACACCATTTACCACCATTTCACGAACCTAAACATCAACAGAATCAAACCAATACAACTCCGAATCATCAAACAATATCTCGAATTATGGAAATAATTCGAACCAACAGTTCATATAATCTAACCAGTGGGGTTAGACTTAATTTCCAATCTTACCTTAATCAATCTATTAAGCTATTAACCAGTGGGCTTTGAGGAATTTGATTATGGGCTTTACACAAAAACCTAGTCAATCCTTTGGTGATGCTTGGGAAGAGTATAGTGAGTTGTTGAGGCGATGCCCTAACCATGGAATGGATGATCTAGGCCAAATCAATACCTTCTATAATGGCCTTAAACCTCACCACCAAGATTCACTAAATGCTTCCGCGGGAGGGAGTATTCATTTCAAGACATACCATGAGGCTTTGAACATTATTGAGACTAAGGCAATGGTTCAAACAAACGATCCATTTGAAGAAAGAGTTCATGTGATCCAAAACACTTCTCAAACCCCTTGTGAACTCCAAATTCTTAAAGAGATCCTTCAAACAGTCAAACAAGGACAAGAAATGACTCAAGGCATGATTCAAGATTTTAAGAGCATAACATTGAACAATTCCTCAAATAATGTGAATGCCATCACCATTTCTTGTGTTACTTGTGGAGGCCCCCACTCTTATGAACAATGTGATAAGGTGCAAGGGTATCAAGGGGAATGCTATGCTTACCAAGAGGAACACCGTGAACACTTCAAGCCTAACATTAATCCAAATAACCTTTCTTACAAATCCCAAAATTACCTTACTCCACCCGGCTTCCCACCCCAACCACCCACCCAAATTCCACAAAATCCTCCTCAAATTTTAGCAAGGAATCAAGGGCAAAGACAACCATACCAAGGAAATAACTACAAGGCACCCAATCAATTTCAACCTCAAGCAAGTACCTTTTATCCACCAAATCAAGGATTTAACTCCCAACCTTTACCTTTCCAACCTCAAGGTTTTCAAGGTTATGTGCCACAAGAGTTAAACACAATGGATCTTTTGCAAAAGATGAATCAAGAGAATGAAAGGAAATTCCAAGCTATAGACAAGAAAATGAATGACCAATTCAATAAGCTTTTAATGGCGGTAAATCAAAGACCACAAGGGGCTTTACCTTCCAACACACAAACAAACCCTAGGGCCAATGTTAATGCTATTACAACAAGGAGTGGTACAACAACAAAGGATCCTTCACCTCCTAAACCTACTATTGTTCAACCCACTTGTGCTCCTACTTGTGATAAGCCTTCTACTTCTACTCCACCTCCTCAAAGTGCTCCTATTCACTCAAACACACCTTCTCAACCCCCTCATACTTCTCCTTTACCTTCCACACTTCCCAATGAAGAGGCTAACAAAGACAAATCTTCCACCACAACACCTATTCCACCTACACCAAAACCTACTCTTCCATACCCTTCAAGGTTGAAAAAGGACAAGTTAAAGAACAAAGATGACATACAAGTCTCCAATTTCTTAAGGATGTTCAAGCAACTCAATATCAACATATCCTTTGCGGAAGCTCTTGCTTATATGCCAAAGTTTGCTAAGATGTTCAAGGATTTGCTCTCAAACAAAGAAAAATTGGTTGATTTGCCCAACACATCACTTAATGAAAATTGTTCCGCGGTGTTACTTAAAACCTTACCAACAAAACTTGGAGATCCGGGGCGCTTCTTGATACCTTGTAATTTTCCCGGTGTTGAAAATTGCATGGCTTTGGCGGATTTAGGGGCAAGCATAAATCTCATGCCTTTATCGGTTTGGAAACAACTCTCTCTTCCCGAGCTCACTCCCACTAGGATGACTCTTGAACTAGCCAACCGAACCATAGCTCACCCCGTAGGTATAGCGGAAGATGTGTTTGTAGGTGTGGATAAGTTTACCTTTCCGGCCGACTTTGTAGTGGTCGATTATGACATGGATCCTAGAGTGCCTTTGATTGTTGGTAGACCGTTTTTGAGAACGGGTCGTACCTTGATAGATGTGGCGGAAGGGGAATTAATTATGCGAGTAGAGGATGAGAAAGTGGTGTTTAAGTTAGGGAAAGTTTGTGATAGAAAAGAGGTTAAGGAGTCTAGACCTTGTGAGACTATTAACATTGTGGATGTGCTAGATGAAGTGTGTAATGAACACTTTCATGATGCTTGTAAGAATGCTAGTGATGAGATTCCACATGTTGAAACCGTGGCCTCAATTGCTCCCTCTTTAACACCTTTTGGAGAGAGTGATTTCCTCTTGGAGGAATTTGAGTCCAACTTTCTTGGTGATGATGATTCTCCCATAAATTGGGAAGAAGATATTCTTACAATCCAAAAGTTGCTCAATGAGGACCCTATTCCTTCTCCTATTCCACAAGAGATTACCATTGAGGAACCTTCCATAGTAAAACCTTCCATAGAGAGTCCACCTCCCATTGAACTTAAGGAACTTCCATCCCACTTAGAATATGCTTTCTTAGAAGGAAAAGACCACTTACCGGTGATTATTGCTAAGGAATTGAAAGAGGATGAGAAGGAGCAACTTATTGAAGTCCTTAAGAAACATAAGAAAGCCTTAGCATGGAAAATATCCGACATAAGGGGAATTGATCCACATTTTTGTACTCACAAAATCCTTATGGAGGATGATTATAAACCCGCCATTCAAAACCAAAGGAGAGTTAACCCAAAAATTCATGAGGTTATTAAGAAGGAAGTGATTAAACTCTTAGATGCGGGTATGATTTACCCCATTTCCGACTCTCCATGGGTTAGCCCGGTTCATTGTGTTCCAAAGAAGGGTGGAATCACCGTGGTGCCTAATGAGAACAATGAGCTTATTCCCACGAGACTTGTAACCGGTTGGAGAGTTTGCATTGATTATAGAAAACTCAATGAGGCAACTAGGAAAGACCATTTCCCGCTTCCCTTTATGGATCAAATGCTTGAACGCTTAGCGGGAAATGAGTACTATTGTTTTCTTGATGGCTTTTCGGGTTATTTTCAAATACCCATTGACCCTAAGGATCAAGAAAAGACCACATTCACTTGTCCATACGGTACATTTGCTTACAAGAGGATGCCTTTTGGCCTATGCAATGCACCGGGGACGTTTCAAAGGTGCATGATGGCGATTTTCCATGACATGATAGAGCAAACCATGGAGGTGTTTATGGATGACTTTTCCGTATTTGGGAACTCCTTTAGCTCTTGTCTCACCAATCTTGAGAGAATGCTTAAGCGTTGTGAGGAAACTCGTTTGGTGCTTAATTGGGAGAAATGTCACTTTATGGTGAAAGAGGGGATTGTTTTAGGACACAAGATATCCAATAAGGGATTAGAAGTTGATCAAGCCAAAATTGATGTGATTGCTAAGCTTCCCCCACCCACCTCGGTTAAAGGTGTGAGGAGTTTCTTAGGTCATGCGGGCTTTTATAGGCGCTTTATACAAGATTTCTCTAAGATAGCTAGACCGATGACTCATCTCTTGGAGAAAGAGGCTCCTTTCATTTTTGATCAAGCTTGTTTAGACTCTTTTGAGACACTTAAGGAAAAATTGACAAAGGCTCCCGTTTTGGTTTCTCCAAATTGGGAATTACCTTTTGAGCTTATGTGTGACGCTAGTGATTATGCGGTGGGGGCCGTCTTAGGACAAAGAGTTAATAAGCATTTTCAACCTATACACTATGCGAGTAAAACCATGACCGGTGCACAACTTCATTACACTACCACGGAAAAAGAGTTGCTTGCTATAGTATATGCTTTTGAGAAGTTTAGACCATACCTTGTGCTTTCCAAGACCATAGTGTATACGGATCATTCCTCTCTCAAGTATCTTATGACAAAACAAGATGCTAAGCCTAGGATTTGAGATGGGTTTTGTTGCTTCAAGAGTTTAAGATAGAGATTCGTGATAAGAAAGGGGCCGAGAATTTAGCGGCGGATCATTTGAGTAGACTTGAGCATCCTTTTCAAGGAGATTTCCCACATCAAGAAATCAATGAATCCTTTCCATTAGAGGAGCTCATGTCTATCTCTTCCCAAGAGGATGCCACACCTTGGTTTGCGGATATTGCAAACTATCTTGTGGGCAATGTGCTTATTGAGGGTCTTACTTACCAACAAAAGAAAAAGTTTCTTAAGGAAGTTAAGTATTACTTTTGGGATGATCCATATCTTTTTAGGCAATGTGCGGACCAAATCATTAGACGGTGTGTAGATGGGCCCGAGGCATTTAAAATCTTAGAGGCATGTCATAAAGGACCTACGGGTAGACATTTTGGGCCTAACTACACCGCCAAGAAAGTCTTTGATTCGGGTTATTATTGGCCTTCCATTTACAAGGATGCCCAAGAGATGGTGAAATTTTGTGATGTTTGTCAAATACAAGGAAAAATTACACAACGTGATGAGATGCCACAAAATTTTATCCAAGAGTGTGAGATATTTGATGTATGGGGAATAGATTTCATGGGACCTTTTCCATCCTCTAAGGGAAACAAGTATATACTTGTGGCGGTGGATTATGTATCCAAGTGGGTGGAGGCTAAAGCCTTACCTACTAATGATGCTAGAGTGGTTGTAAAGTTTTTGAAACAATTGTTTGCTAGATTTGGTGTACCTCGGGCCATCATAAGTGATCGTGGTATGCACTTTTGTAATGATCAATTCACGAGAGTTATGAAGAAATATGGAGTGAATCATAGACTTTCTACCGCGTATCACCCTCAAACAAATGGTCAAACCGAGGTCACAAATCGTGGTTTAAAGAGGATTTTAGAGAGAACGGTGGGAGAGCATAGAGCTTCTTGGTCGGATAAGCTTGATGATGCTTTGTGGGCGTTTAGGACGGCTTTTAAGACACCAATTGGTTGTACTCCTTATAGGCTTGTCTATGGAAAAGCGTGCCACCTCCCATTTGAGTTAGAACATAAGGCATCTTGGGCTCTCAAGTGGGCTAACTTTGATTTAAACCAAGCCGGTTCACATAGGAAAGATCAAATCAATGAGATGGATGAGTTGAGAGCCAATGCCTATGAGAATTCTTTGCTTTACAAGGAAAAGACTAAGAAATTGCATGATGCTAAGATCAAGAATCGTGAGTTCAAAGTTGGAGAGCCGGTTCTCCTCTTTAACTCAAGATTGAAGCTTTTTGCGGGCAAGCTTAAGTCGAGATGGTCCGGTCCATTCACTATTGCTCAAGTGTTTCCATATGGAACTCTTGAGTTGTCCCAACCCGATGGTCCAAATTTTAAAGTGAATGGTCACCGTGTTAAACATTACTTTGGGGAGGACATTTCCGTTGAAATGGTCCAAGAGGTCCCCATTTTCCCCATGAATTAATTCATTGAGGGACGAGTCGAGCTAGAGACTCCTTAACTCAAGCATCGTATAACTAGGTTTAGAGTGTTGTAGGTTAGAAATAAAGGCATAGATTTGGAGATAAGTGTAGGGGAGACCTTCTTTTGTCTTCATGCTTGTTTGTAGGGTTGCTCACTCATATTGTGCTTTGGAGCTTATGGAGGAGGCCCTTGTATCCGGTTCACTTCGTTACTTTAGTGATTTTTCATTGACACCTTGTGCTTACACATGATTTCACTAATAGTAGTCCTTTCCTTAACTTGGGTTAAGCAAAGTCTATTCATTGTCATAAGTGTAGGGGAAGTTTTTATACTTCCATGCTCTTAAACATTGAGGACAATGTTTAGCTTAAGTGTAGGGGGGTCTTCTATCGAAGTGACCTTACCTAGAACTTGTCATTGTCTTGCATGATAACATGGAAAATTGAATTTTAAACATTTTTCAAAATTTTGATCTACTTTGGCCAACAAAAATATGCATTCATGATTTTTTTTGCATCAATCATTTTTTTATTTGCATAACACATTTGCATTGTATATATTTCTTCTTTTATTTTTCATCAAAAATATATAAAAAGGAAAAAATATAATAAAACATGGTTTTAACAAATTTAGACCTCTTTGACATATTAGGCCCGCCATGGATATTTTGACTCAACCCGAGTTTGCTTGTTTTAGCACTCTCTAGCTAGTATCCTTAACCATGTAGTCCTTCATTGGTCTATTAGGCTAAGCTTCCACCAATTTCATTCTTTGAAATTTTAAATTTGTGGAGAATGGGAAATGATAGAGTTGAAGCAAGTGTAAAAGGGCTAGATAGACTTCATGGCAATTACTTGTGGCTAAACCCTTCTCTTCTTGACCTCTATTTTCTTCGCTTGTATATAATTGTTAATAAATAATCAAGTACGGTTTTAATTGGTTCGTAATCTCTTATGCATTTTTGGCTAATCATTTATGGTTGATATGAGTACGTCTTAAGATTCTAAGTTAGCACGTTTTATGTGTACTAGACTTGTGTCATGCTCCATATTTAGCGGGTGTTTTTCCTTTTCTTCTTTGCAAATTTCTTGGTGAGGAATAAAGAAAAATAAGAGCGGCTTATGAAAAAAAATGAGTGGCTAGAAAAAAAAAAAAGAAAAGAAAAAAAAAATAATGCAAGACTCCCAAGAGGGGCAGTGTGGTGTTAATTATAGTGACTATTGAGTTCCAATATTACCTTGACGGGTTGCGGGGATTCAATAGATTGCTCCAATCCAATATTACCTTGACGGGTTGCGGGGTTGAAGATCCAAAATCTCAAAAAGATGCGGATGTAAATTATTGCGTGAGTTTTATTTTTCTTTCCTTAGCGAGTGTGTAGTTACTTATGAAAGCATGACATGAGGATTTTACACATAAGGCGAATGACTTATTACTCTTAATACGGACTTGTATTAATTGTGAGCGGTTTTTCAAGTAATGGATGAGAAGATTACTTAGGATTAAAACCGTGCTTCCTTATTTTTGGATTTTACATTTCTTATATTTCACACTTTAATAATGACAAATTTGCCCACAAGCAATTTGCTCAATTAATAACCGGTTCCACATTTAATTGTCATGAATAAGTTGATGCACTTTTTACTTGTGAATGCAATGATCCCATTTATTAGCTTGGTATGGGGAAAGTGAAACTTGAGGGTGATAAATGTTCATGGTATCCAAGCCCTAATCCAAGTCATTGAATTCTTTATGAGTTATTTCCATCAAAACCATTTCAAGAAAAATCAAAAAGATATAGATAGAATTGTATTTTGATTCATTGCATTATTAAAAGTCAAAATCATGCATCATCTAGTTTAGAGTAGTGTAGATGCATCTCATATGGCCAAGGGGGATTAATTATGAGGGAAATGTAAATTTTTTAAGCCTTGAAATACAATATTGCATGAGGACATGGCAATGCTCAAGTGTAGGGGAATTTGATATGAGCTTAAACTCATATCCTTTTATCAACAAATAACCCTAAAACATGAAGCAAAATACCCATTTATCTTGTAAAAAAGCAGTGTTATGTGGTATGTTGTGTTTGTGTGCACTTATGTAGGTAAAAGGATACAATTTCAAGCAAACAAGGAAAAATCAAGCTCAAATGGATGAAAAAGACAAAAGAGGATCAAAAGTGACAAGACTTTGAAGTTCAAGGACCTATCTTGACAAGTTGTGAAAGTTGAAGGACTAGAAGTGCAAATTATGAAAAGTCAAGATTCAAGTCAAACCTGGTCAACTATCAAGTCAACTCAGTCAAAGGGCCATTTTGTACAAGCTATGGAAGTTAAAGGACCAAAAATGACAAAGGAATGAAGATCCTAGCTTAAAACAAGAATCTGCCAAGTACAAGGGCTTGTTTTGCCAACATTGGAAAGTTATGCAAAGTTTAATCCAAGTGGAAAGATTTCAGCCAATGGGAAGAGAGAAAACACTTCACACGGATTGCCACATTAGCTTATTAATTGCCCACTAACTGCCGCCACATTTATTACCATATCACAACAGTTCAATCCGCAACTCTCTTCCTCAACCAATAAGAAGGCGCCACGTGTCATCTTCTTTAACAAGAAAAATTTCCAGGATCGGGTTTTTGATAGAGGGCGTTTCATGAGAAGATCAAAACATCAATTTTGCTCGTTTTGAAGAGAGGAATTCAATGGTGCAATCCAATTAACAAATCATCCACTCAATCAAAAACACCCAAATTAGTTCATCACCTTCAAAGAGCAAATGCAGAATTTTTCCACGTGGCAATTTACTACTGGTTCTGACACGTCACAACTCCAACAAACTCTCAATTCTTGCCTATAAATACCTAGACTAGTCCTCATTTCTCATTGTAGCTTAATTTGTAAAAAACACATAGTTCTTACTTTCCCTTTCCTTTTTCCCTCACTTCTACCCTAACTACTCAAGAGTCTAACAAACTCTTGAGTCAGTTAGTTAGTTAGTAGCTTGTAACCACTTTTATAACAGAATTCATTCAATAAAATTCAAATTTCTTTTTTCCCGCCAAATTCTGTTCTTCAAATTCCTGTTGATTCTTGTTGCTATTGGATAGTATTGTTGCTGTTTGATGTTTGTTATGATCAACCATTGATCATAGCTAACATTGGTGAAGTTTAGAAGCTGTTTGGTCAGAATTCAAGTTTTTCCATTGTTCTTGAAGATTTGTAGCAGAATGTTGATTCCAGATGAATTGTAGTTGATTGTTGATTGATTTGAGTTGATTACTAGTGATAGGTGGTGGTATCACTAGTGCAAGAGAGCTCAGCGCTCCTCTTCTTCCCAAAGGATCTCTTCATTAGGTTCTATAGCTCTTGATTTTTGTTCCTCTAAATCAGTCAATTGCATGCTCAATTCTCTAGTTTAATCTTGATGGCTATATGATATATTTGTTAGTTGCTGTTGTTTGATTGAGATCTAAGTGATAGTAGTTCAGTTCTTGCATTCTTGTGATATGATTTGTAGTTTCTGCATACATTCAGTTACTTGTTAGCCTCATAGCTCACTTTCAGTTCTAGCCTTGATTGTTGTTTGTTTACAGCTTTTAAACACTTCATTTTGTCCATTGAAATTAGTTTGCTAAAGCTTTTTAATCAGTTCAAACCAATGCTCAATAAGTCTTTGTTAAAACTTGTTAAAAACAGATAAAGGTGTGTTTGGGAGTAGCTTAAAATCAGTTTTCAAGTATTAGAAATTTGTGCTAAAGAGTTCATTTCTAGTCATTAGGTGTTAACAAGTAGTTCTAAGTCATTTGCAAGTCAAAATAATAGTCAAACAGGCAATTGGCTAACAAATAGTTTGGGTCATTCTTATTTCAGCTTAAGTTTGGTAAACTTGTTACTTTCAATTGCTGAATTCTCCTTCATTACTTGATGAAATTTGCTCAAACTTGTTTCCAGACTTAGCTTACATCATAACCTTTCAGTTTCTATAAGGAAATTCTACAGTATTAGCTTATAAGCCAGAAAATAGCTTTTTAGTCCATGACTGAGCATTTGTCATTCTCTGATGTAAAGTGCCTACTGTTTTACTGGTTCTCTTAATCTACTTCACAAAAGTTGTTGTTTTCTTTCACAAATCCATTTAGAAAGTGTTGAATATTAAGTTTTGAAGTTTTGAGCTTTTTCATAAAAGTTGGTCAAACTTGGTCAACATAAGCTCAAAAGAGCTTATTTCAGATTTTCATTCATTACTTGATGAAAATGGTTCTAGTTTGATTTCCCGTTCTTGTAATCAAGTGCTTAATCAGTTTTGTCACAAAAATCAAGTTGTGACTGATTGGAATAAGCTGTGGCTTATTTTGTGCTTATTAATAAGCACTCAATTGCTTATTTTTGACTTTTAGCTAGATTCCTCAGACACACATAGCTTAAATTGGATTTTAAGAGTTTTGCAAGTTGTTTCAGCTTATTTGGTTGAGTATTAAGCTCAAACGAGCTTAATCTTGCTTTTGTCCCGTTTTTAGTTAAAAGTTTAGTTTAATTGCACTTTAGTCCCTTCATTTCATTCAGTTTGGTAAACTTGGCTAAACTTCCAAGTTTTTAGGGTTTGCATAGAGTTAGTCCCTGGACTTTGAAGTTTGTTAAATTTCAGTTATCAAGTTTGTTAGTTTGTTACTATTTGGTTAGTTTGTTATCAGTTTTACAAGTTTGGTCCTTATAGTTAACAGTTTTGCATTTTTAGTCCCTAAAGTTGTTAGAATTTAATTTTCAAGCATTTAATTTCCCTAGAATTTACATTTTCAGTCCTCTTAGTTTTATATTTTGCAATTTTAATTTTGTTTGAATAAAATCTTGGTATTTGCAACTTGTTTTACGTATAAGTAGGTTTATATTTTTCATTTTTAAATAGTGTTGTTTGAATTAGCAATAGATTACCAAGCAAGCTTGAACAACCAAGAACAATTATAAATCTGATATTGATTGGACTTTCTATTGGTTAAGAACTGAGAAAACGAACTTGCATTATACTACATTTCAAAAAGCTTAATAAACTAACTTTTTGTATAATATCAATTTAGAAATAACTAGAATAAAGGTGAGATTGTAAAACAGTAAATAATCAACACAAAGAATAGATCGAAATCAAATTAACTTTTATTAATATCTTGAAATTGTTACAAAACTGAAGAAATCAAATACAATTATTCTACTCCTAAATTAGCAATATAACAATAAGGTAAAAAATGGAATGAATTTTACAGGAATATTGAGGGGTTTTTATAGCCAACCCCGGAGGCTCTTGGTGTGAATATTCGGATCTACAGAGGGATATTCCTTTTTCTTCTAGGCCATTGATCTTCCCTTCTTTAGTCTCTCTCCTGTTGGATGGCTGAGATGATTCCAAATAGCACACGGATCGCCAACGTGGCATCCGTGTGCTAGTTGTGTTTCTTCTTTGGCTTTTGATTGGTGGAATAGGCTGGATGAGGTGTTCCTTCGAATAAAAAATGGCTATGTAGCACTCTCAATCCATCTCTTCTCTTCCTTAAACCATGGGGGTTTTAATCCCCTTGGTTTGAATTAATTAAATAGGTAAAAAGCCCTATGTGAAAATGACTTTTTACCAACTAGGGTTTTTTGAACAGTGGGTTTATTCACTGGTTTTGGGGTAAAGAAAAGTTGGGGAAGATGAAAACATGGGAAATATCGAAACCCTTTTTTTTATATATTTTATGTGTGTGAAGGGGAAATGGGAGAAAACAAAACGGGTGAGGGGATATAAATGAACGGTTTGGTTCTTTATTAGGTTTAGTGCGTTGTGACGTGGACAGAGAAAACGAATGGATTTAATATTGACTAAGTGGGATGGGAAAACGAGTGGATGAAAATGTGGGAACGAATGGATGGGAGTGTGCGAATAAAAAGAATTGTAAGGTTTACGTTTTATATCAAACGTATAAACGTGATGTAAACCCTAGGCCCATCATGATATTACTCCTTCCATTCGTATACTGCATTTACTTTGGGCTTGAGCCCAATTCATTTTAAAACCATCCCCAAGTTATAACTTAAACTTTTTCATGGGCCTTTGTGGGCTTCTTTTGGCTAAGTATCTCAAGTGCTCAAATGTTCATCCAATATTTGGGCTTTTCAGGCCCAATAAGAATTGGTGGGTCCCACTTGGCCCATAAATTTGTATTTTTATTAAATCCACTCATGTCGAGCTCTATTTTGGCTTCCTCGTTCTTTTTCTTCATTCTCGTGTTGATTCTTGCCGATCTTCGCGAACTTGGTACCTACACACATGAAAATAAGAAACAAGCATTTCCAAGGCATTCTTGATATAAATCATGCATAATTTCATTGTTTTAAGCCACTAATGATATGAGTAAAAACACTCATATCACCCAACATTAGCTACTTAAGTCCATAAATGGGCTTGTTAGCCCATTAACCCAATGTGGGACCCACAAAGGCCCATTTAAGATTAAATCCCCGAAATCGAACTTGATTTTTAGCTTTCTTGATTTTTTTTCAATCTCGTGTCGTTTTTGCCAGTTTTCGTGATCTTTGGTACACTTTTGGTTCTTTGACTTTGACTTTGTCTCTTTCTTGGATTTTTCTTCAATAATTGACCGTGAAATCCCGTGTTTTCTTTCCTTTTGATCTTTTGTACATATTTCACACAAAACCACGCGTAATTCCGACTTTTATGATATAAAACACATGATTAGGTCTTGTTTTTTCATTGATTTTAGTGGCAAAAGGATAAGTGTTTACACACTTATTAATGGTGAAGTGGGCAACGTTGTGTAGATTGGTCCTACCTAAGATTAGGACTCGACATCTAGCTTAGTGTCGGAAATTGTGTAAGCGACGTGTATGGTTTTCTCCGCCTTGAAAGGAGTTTTGTTGACTAGTGAAGTAACTCTCGAGTAAGGTGTACTCTCAGAGTGGAGTAGGGCGAAGAGGAGCTTTGATGTAGTGTTTTTACCACTCTTTAGGAAAAGAGAGCAAAATAGAGAAAGTATAGTGTCGGTTTAGGAAAACCAAGCACTAATGACCAATGAAGTTCAAGTTCGTTTCCCGAGGAGGCAAGTGTGTTGTGTTAAGAGATGATTAACTTTTGTGATTATATTGATGAGAATTGAAAAGAAGAAAAGAGATTAGAAGAGAATGACGGTTATGATTGTGAATTACACTAAGACGAATAGTCGTACACGTAAAAAACGTAAAAAGTGACAAAATTAAAAATTTACCCTAAAAATTCCTAAAAAATTGCAATAAATCCTAAAAAATGTAATTAGAGTTTACAAAAAATCAGAAATCACTCAACCCTTTTATTTAATTAAATAATAATTTTTTAATGCTAATTAAAGCTTAAAAAATCAATTTAATTAAAAAAAAGCCCAAAATGAGATTTTTTCAGTTGTAAACCTCTAAATGATTTAACTAAATTTATAACAATTTTTGAAAATTTTAAAATTAATTAAAACTATTTAAAAACAATTAAAAACTATTTAAACTTAAAATAATTCTAAAAATTAATCTAATGACAATAAAGTTATTCTAAAAACTGTAAAATTCCTAACTTAATGTATTTAACCTAAGAATAATATAAAAACTTGAAAGTCTAAATTTTAATTTTTTTTAAATAATAATAAAATATTAATAAAAATACAAAATTTATAAAAAAATTTAAAAAGTTGCAAACTAGCTTATTTTAACCTAAATAATACATAAATGAAGTTAAAATTACAAAATTACCCCTAATGGGCCTAGAAATGGGCTAAAAGTCCAAACAGACCCCTTAATGGGCTATTTAAGGCCCAATAAGAAAAATGTTGTCCAAATAAGCACAAAAGCTCCTATCTGACTCAAAATTTGATTTTAAGAACAAAACTCTAAAGGCCCAAAAGCTGAAAATGTGTTTAAGCTAGCTTATTTCAAAGCAGCTTATTCTTAATGGGCTTTTTGGCCCATTAAGCTATAAGCTGATGCCATAAGCTCAAATTTGACACACAAGTTTTTTTTAAGTTACTTAAGAGATATGTAAAAAGAAAATTGGAAAAAGCACAAGGAATAAGCCTGAATAAGCTAAAAGCTATCTTCACAAAACGACAAAATAGTCGTTTTCGAGTTCTAGGTCACCCCAAGAGCTGATTCAACTTTCAAAAGCTTTTTAATGACTTAACTAAGCTTAATCAACAAAAAGTTTTTCAATAAGCTGAAATAAGCAGATAAGCACTTAATTAAAAGTCAACCTTATGAGTTTTTTAGTAAAAAGTCAAAGCCAAGGTCTGATAAGCTCCAGATCAAATAAATGGGTCAAATGAGGAAGATCTATCACAAAAAATAAGTTGTTGCAAGTCTGGATAAGCCAATATGGCTTATAAATAAGCTGGATGACAAATTACACTAGCAGGGGCTAGTTTTGGGTGTTGAGCAGTGGGAACTTTTCCCACTGCTTGACTTTCTTGACTTTTTGTGTTATATGACTTTTTGTTGGATTCAAGTTACAAACAAGGCACCCTTGTGATCAGTGAATCACAAGGAGTCAGAAACAACAAAGAAATCTGTTGGATTGATTCACATGACTTATAAGAATAAGAAATAAAGATGAAGATTAAACCAAAAAAGAAAGATTTGATTAGATGAAGGAAAAGAGAAAACAAGGTTGTGAATTCCTAGTGAGAGAAACACATACGTTTCTCTCTCTACAAAACAAATGAAATGGAAAACACACACACAAATGAGGCTTAGGAGGCCTTTTATACTAAGTAGTAAGTGTTTAGGAGGCCTTCCTCATTTGTATGTTCGGGACTAATTCCCGTTACATAAACATTAATGACTAAGAACTCTCGACACCGTTGAATAGTATTTTTCACGAGCTTCGCAACGGTATATTATATGACCATCACTTTAAATACGGCTAACAACCTCCCCCTAAGGGGTGGTCATGTAATATGTGACTTCACTTCGTTGGTGTTGCAGACTTTGAAGCTTGTTGCCTTGAGAGTTCTTTCATAGTTCCTTTCATGACTTGTGATCTTGGATCTTTGATCTTTTCCTTGACTTGATCTTGAAGCTTTACCAGCTTGTGTTCTTGTGTCTTTCTCCACATACTCATGTTTTGTGTTGACTTGAAAGCTTGTAAACAATCTCCCTTAATCATCAGAGTAGCGGAAGTCTTTGTCTTTAGATGTTCTTGAGCTTTCTTCAATAATCCTGAATATGTGGCCTTGAATTGCGACTCTTGAGATAACGCAACCGTTTGCATTCCACTGGTTTCCCGTTATACAGTACGAATACTGTACCTGTGATCAGGTAAGTTCAAAGAACTTCCTTGACAGGATTTCCAGCTGTGGTATCCGTTCTCAATACTTGAATATATCGAAAGATAACTCAAAGTAAGGAGTGAATCATGCAGTTCCATTCTGCTGATTAAGTCGTCAATTCACTTTCCTGGAACAAGTCTGAATCAATTAAGAATCAAACCATCGTTGCTTTCCAGTTGACACAAGTTTGATTCATATAGAATCGCACAAGTTACCTACCGCAGTGCTGTTTGATGATGACACTGGAAGGATTTCCATTCGTCACTGTAAATACTGAAAAGTATTACTCTGAATGTTCTGGCAAGATCATAAAGATATTGCGTTGAGACCTGGAACGAGTTTGAATCAATTAAGAATCAAACCACTGTTGCTTTCCAGTTAACATATGTTTAATTCAAGTGAATCTTACATATGACCTACCGTAGTGCTGTTTGATGTTAACACTGGAAGGATTTCCATTCATCACTGTGAATACTAAAGAGTATCACTCTGAATGTTCTAGCAATACCATAAGGATAGAGCGTAGGACTCTGTAAATCATCGCTTGTGTTCTAATGATGAACAAAAATTGATATATGGAATAAGTGTCCTAATGAGATTTTTGATGAATCTCGTTGGCTCTAGACTCTATAAGTGCACGTTTATTTGGTGATCGGAGGCTGGAGCAGACTGCCACCTATTCAATATCTACTATCTCGGAGTGAGAAAGTTGATAGAAATGAGTTAAACTCCGTGACAATAAAACAAACTTCTTTTGAGAGAAGCTTGAGTAGGCTGGGAAGGGTTGTGCATTGCATCACTGGGTCCATGATGCTTTGTCTTCAGTATCAGAAATCATCAAAGTGATTCTGATAATAGATGTATTGACCCGGTTTCTGCCTAAGTTGTATGGAGGGCTTCTTTCTTTACACCCTTTATCCTTACATTTCGTTTTCATTCTTCAACCCCTTCAATGCTTACCAAGACGTCAGAACTAGCACCTTGTTGTGATTGTTCCAGTGCTAGCTTAAGTCATTAGTCGGCATTATTCCCGTACACTCAACTACTCCATCTTTCCTAAGGACTTCTAAGTTCTAATGGATTGTCCCTGGGAAGATCCCTCCGGTTCTGGTTGGATCATAGGACGAATACCTAACCACCTTTTGACACCAATATCGTCGTGATTAATTGTGTTGAAGGGCATAGATATCGTAACCAGAAAAATCAATTGAAAATGCACTCAAGGTGTTGATGAAATCAATGTTTACACCTTGAAAGTTTTCTATATCACCAAAAAAACGCCCCCCCTACATATGTGCATCATAAAGGGAGAGATTTTTGCACATATTAGGAAGAGAAAGCACTTATATCAAAGATCTTATTCAAGATAACACATTTTAATCACTATTCTCCCCCTCAAAAATTGCATGAAATTGAAATTTTTGTGAAACTAGTGATGAAACATGGAGAGAATAATGTGTCATGAAACTTTGGAACAAATGTTTATGAAATCATTATACTCCCCCTCGAAAAGAGATTCTATTTAAATAGGGGAGTATATGAGCACAATGTTTTGAAATACTTTGAAAAATTATGCTCAAAAGTCCGAAAAAAATTGTGTTCATGAGCTTAAAACTTTGAATGTTTTGATATAAGCTCATGACCGAGAAAAATGAATTTCTCGTTGTTGAGGATAAGTCAAAGACTTTCCTTTATTTAGGGACCGGGTTATAGTCTGACATGTGACTATAAGCCATTATGAGAAGTAAAATAGAAAAGACATGTTTTGAAAACATTTGAACTCTCATTCGAACTTTATGTACGTACCCGTGTCGTTATTGAACAACATTTCTAAGCACGTCCATATTATCGATGCTGAGAGACATGTCGGAGAAGAATATTTTTGGTATTTTTTGAAAGATTTTCTCATTTTTTATTTTGTTTTTATAGGTTTTATATTTTTGTATTTTGATTTTCTGATAGATATATACAAGGTTACTGCGAATGTGTAAGACGTTCAAGTTCATCAGGAGTGAAACTACGCATACCAAGTCGACGAACCAAGAATTCAAATCTGTCTTGAGAAAGAGCTTTGGTGAAGATGTCGGCTAGTTGGTAGTCCGTCTTGACAAAATACAGTTCGATCGTTCCTTTTTCCACATGCTCCTTTATGAAATGGAATCGGACAGCTATGTGCTTGGTCTTGGAGTGTTGGACCGGGTTGCAGGATATGGCTATGGCTGATTGTGAATCACAATAAATAGGGACTTTGTTAATGTAAAAGCCATAATCCGTGAGTTGTGTTCTCATCCAAAGGACTTGAGCACTACACACGGATAGAGACACATATTCTGCTTCCGCGGTTGACAACGCTGTACAGTCTTGTTTCCTTGATGACCAACTCACTAGCTTCTCGCCTAAGAATTGTGCCCCACCGGAAGTGCTCTTGAATGTATCATGACACCCTGCATGGTCGGCATCTGAAAACCCAGTGAGATTAAAACCAGAATCCTTCGTATACCAGAGACCCATGTTAATGGTTCCCCGGAGATAACGAAAGATCCTTTTAACCTCCTTGAGGTGCTTCTCGGTTGGCTTAGCCTGGTACCGAGCACATAAACAAGTAGCATGCACAATGTCCGGTCTGCTTGAGGTTAAGTACATAAGGGACCCGATCATACTTCGGTATTTTGTAGCATCTACAAATGTCCCTTTCTTATCCAAATCAAGCTTGTGTTTAGTGTCCACTGGAGTACCAATAGGATCACAGTTTTCCATGCCAAATTTCGTTAGAATCTCAAGCACATACTTGGACTGATTTATGAAAATACCACGGGGGGATTGGTGAACTTGGAGACCAAGAAAGAACGTCATTTCCCCCATCATGGACATTTCGAATCGACTTTTCATGAGGTCGGCAAATAATATGGAATATTTTGGGTTAGTAGAACCAAATATAATATCATCTACATAGACCTGAGCCACCAAGATGTCGTTTCCGTAGTGCTTGATAAACAACGTTGGATCAATGGTTCCTTTGCTGAAGTGATTTTGTAGAAGAAATGATGATAATTCGTCGTACCATGCCCTCGGTGCTTGTTTCAAACCATAAATTGCCTTTTTCAACTTGTAGACATGGCTTGGATGTTCGGTATTAATGAAACCTTCAGGTTGACATACATACACATCTTCTTTTAACGGCCCATGCAAGAAAGCCGTCTTCACGTCCATTTGATACACTGTGAATGATTTGTGTGCAGCGTATGCCAAGAAAATCCTAATAGCTTCCATCCGAGCAACCGGGGCAAAGGATTCTGCGAAGTCAATTCCCTCCTTCTGTTTATAACCTCTCACAACTAACCGAGTCTTATTCCTAATGACCGTTTGCTCCTCATCCATCTTGTTTTTGAATAATCATTTCAGAGTGAGGGGATCGATATTGTCTGGTCGAGGTACTAACTCCCAAACATCAAGCCGGATGAACTGATTGAGTTCTTCTTACATAGACTCAATCCATGATGCATCGGTCATTGCTTCTTTCACAATTGCTGGTTCCATTGTGCTGACTGATAGTGCATAGATACACATATCACCATCGGTACGCAGCTGATTTCGTGTTGAGACCGGTCGTGAGAGATTGCCAATCACTTGAACCAAAGGATGATTCTTAGTCCATTTGTGTTCATGTGGAAGTGTATGAGAAACTTGATGCGAGCTCGACGGATCCACATATGGTGTTGAAGGCTGAGTAGTACTTGTGGAAGCCGCAAATGGATTAACAAACTCATGTTCGTTGAGCATCGCATTGTTTGCATTTTCACCAACTATTTCATTCTGAAGATGAACATGATTAGAAATTTGCTGAGAATGTTGTTGAGTTGCGTCAGCAGTCGGAGAAGTGGTCGGAATATTTGGAGGCAATATGGTTGAGGTTGACGTAGATGGTGTAGGAGTAGATGCCGCTGGTGTAGATGTAGTCGGAGGTTCTTGAACTACCGCAGCAGGTGCAGCCGGGGCATTTTGAGGAACACCAAATGACGAAGGACCCTCCATATATTCATCATAGATTGGCCCAAATAAAACTTCCAAGTCACGTTCTGATGGTTGTAACGATGAGATTGCTGACGGTGCAAATTGAAGCGCGAGTCCTGAACTTACGTGTCCAGAAGTCTGACCTTGAAGCTCGGGATGTGAACTTCTATGCTGAGAGGCCATACCCGAGAGTTCATCAAAGGTAACATTCATAGTCTCCATTACCTTTCGTGTCCTTCGATTATAAACCCTGTAGCACAAGCAGTTGAAAAATAACCAATGAAAAAGCCAATATCACCTTTAGGTTCAAGTTTACCGATATCTTCACGATCATTCTTCGGATAACATAAAGCACCAAAGACATGTAAAAATGAAATATCCGGTTTTCTTCCATTAATGATCTCATAAGGTGTTTTGTTGAAACGGGTGTGAATAATGGAGCGGTTTTGAGTATAACATGCAGTTGCTATAGCGTCGGCCCAAAGGAATAACAGGGCACTAGAGGAGAGAAGCATCGTTCGAGCAGCTTCAACTAACGTACGATTCCTCCGTTCCACAACTCCATTCTGCTCTAGAGTTCTTACAGCCGAAGTTTGATGAGAAATCCCAACTTCGTCAAAATAAGCTTTCAATTTCTGATTGGTGAATTCTGTACCGTTATCCGTTCTCACAATAATGACAGGGGCTTGCAGTAGTACTGATGTTTTCTTCAAGAAGTTAATAATTACATCAGGGGTTTCATCTTTTGAAGCAAGAAAATGAACCCATGTGTAACGAGAATAGTCATCCACAATGACAAGGACATACCGCTTTCCATTAATACTTTTGATTCTCATTGGGCCACGCAAATCCATATGTAGGAGATGTAACCTATTCGTTGAGTTGGGAACAGGTTTGGGTTTGTGAGGCTTCTTCTTACTTTTACCTTGCTCACATGAAGGACAAAGATGGTCTTTTGTATATTTGAACTTTGGAAGACCGGTAACGAGATCATCTTTCGCGAGTTGGGTGATGGCATCGAAATTGAGATGAGATAACCTTTGATGCCATAACCACGACTTTGTTGATGTGGCTCGGGCCATGAGACAAATTGGAGAAGCAGCAGACATTTGAAAAAGATCAATGGTGTAAAGGTTGGTGGTACGATTTCCTTTCAACAGATCAATTCCTTCAAGATCTCTTACAAAACATGTATGACTTCTTAAAGCGACCTCCAAGTCTGAATCACAAAATTGCCCAACCGAGAACAAGTTATGTCCCAAGCCATCAACAAAAGAGACTCTGGTGATGATTATATTTCCCCAATGCAGATCACCATAGCCTAGAATTGCCGCAACATGATCATTTCCAAATCGAACAGTTCCCATGAAACACCATACAAAGTTCTTGAGAAGGCTTCGATTCCCAGTCATATGTTTGGAACAGCCCGAGTCCACGCACCAGAGACAAATTTCAACAGCCTGCCAATGATAAGAGAAACAAATATTTTGGCAACCGATGAAATAGGTTCCTGTAGGGTTAGAAGATAATTAAGCCGTATCACATACCGACGTTTCACTGTTAGTATGAGATCTACTAGTGTCGATAATTTTGCCACTACAGTCAAAATTTCTACCAGTAGGCAACCATTTAGAGGTGAGTCTAGGGCTACTAGGCTTAGCAAGACGTTCTATGGACCCTACATGCGTACTTTTTGGAACATACACCTTAGCCTTAGGAGTGCGTTGTTGTTCACTGACTGACAGCTTGTCAATTCGAGTGTAACCACCATAATTCAAACCATTCATAGTCAAACCACAAGCATCATGACTAAAAGTAAAGAAACATTTATTACATTTAGCACAAATAACTTCAGATTTTTCATTCCGAATAGCAAGCTTAAAGTCATTACATTCAGATGAATTAGGTTTCTGATTATGATTAAAAAGCGGTAAATTCCTAGGCTGTTCTTCTACTTCCACATTATTGATCTTGGGGCGACTACTTCTAGAGGCAAAAGGGACCCTATCATTCCTTGTATTGCTCGTAGGCTGTGGCCTTCTGCTCTTAGTGTAGTTATTTATTCCTGTAGAAGAAGACACGCGTCTATTAGAATTAGCACTTTTTAAATAAATAACTTGTGGTTGAGTTATAGTGATCGGTTTAGTCGTAACGCTTGCTGTACGTTGTTTGCTAGGCACAGAGGGAGAACTAACATGAAACATTCCTGGGGCAATCACAGCAGTTTTCGTTCCAGCAACCTTGGGAAAAGGTGTCACAGCAATACGAGTGGGTCCCGAGGTTGCTGGTTTCTGGATAATCGTATCCACAATCGAGCTAGGTTCAGAAGTCTTATCTTTTAACAAGGCCTTTAACTTACAGTTCTCACAGATTTTATCAATAAGTTTCTGATAGACAGACTTACTTTGTTCAACAGCCCGCTTATATGAAACAACAACAGATTCTAAATCTGCAATCTTAGCCTTAAGCTTCTGAACATTACCACCACTAGCACTCTCTAACCCTGACGAGGCCAAATTTGTTTCCAAAACCCCTCCTAACTGAGCCTGCAACCGTGCGATAGTTGTTGCATTTCATTGTGAGCTTTGTCATACGAAATCTTGTCATATTTGCATTCATCACATTTTTTGACAAATTTATTCCAAAGATCGGTGAATTCTTTATCCTTTTTAATGACATAAGATTCCATTTTCTCTTTCATAAGATCAAGCTCAGTTTGGAGGTTTTCATTATGCGACATAGAGGTACCTAACTCAACAGGTCTACTATCAATACAATCACGAGCTTTAGAGAGGCGTTCAAGATCCTTTTCCAAAACATTAATTTTATCAAGAGATTCATCAGCTTCCTTCGTCAATGATTTAAAGTCTTCAACAAAGTTGGCTAATTCTTTTAGAAAAGCGTTTTCCAAATTTCCTAACCGAGCATCAACTTGATTAATAATCGGATTAATATCATTTTGAAGAATTTTCTGAACCTCAATCTGAACAGGTGATGTAAAATTACCTCCAGTTATTTTTGAATTAACAACACGTTTAAGGATGACAAAGTTATCTTTAAGCTCGTTTAGAAATCGGCGAGTGATACTCGGTTTAGGAGGGTCATCAGACAATTCCTCACTTGGTAGCAAAAGCATTTCAGTACTCGTTTTAGACCGAACAAAAACAGTTGGAGGATTAACTTTCAGATAATAAACGGGTATCACTTCTTTATCAAGCTTTTTCATTCTTAAACGAGTCTCTACAGCAAGATCAGTAGTTTCCTCGGAATCATGCACACTAGGAGGATCATGCTCATCAGACAATAGCACACTACCATTATATAAAGTTTCATTAGTGGCCTGAACTTGCTTAAGGTATCCTGGATTAGGGGGAAGAGGACAACCTAAAGCCATTTTGTATCGAGTGTAATTTATCTCATTCACTTTTGGTGCGAGCATATTTATCGTCTGCATAGTTTGGCACGTTTTACTAAAAGGTTGTCTAATTCTCTAATCCTATCTTGCGCTTTGCAAAAATCCTCAAGAAGCCCATCTTCTCGAATTTTGAAATCATGTTTTAGCTTTTTTCGTTCTTCTTTTAAATCCACAATAATAGATTTTTCAGTTGAAAGCTGTTTATTAAGAGAGGTGATTTCATCATTCAATTCGCTTATCTTTTTAGCACTACTTAAGTGTAAGGCATTTAATTTCTTAGTGGTGCATTTTTCTTGATAAACCGATGTAGCATGAGCTTGTTCAAGTTCCTTGATTTTAGCATGATGAATCTCAAAACTTTTCTCCCGTTCCTTATATCCCGCAAGCTCAGTGGTCAATTTGGCATTAGTTTCTCTAAACTTATTATTAACCACCGTAGCATGATCTACATCCTTAGCAAGCTTATCAAATAGAGATTTATAATACGCATGTGTCTTATCAGGAAGGGTTGTAGGCTGAGCAACTTGATCCACACTAAGGTCCACACTAGGCTCATTCGAAATGATATTACTATTATTCGTTTGATCCTCGTGTGTCTCAATGTAGGGCTCAAGCATCTCAGTATACTCTTCCTCCTGATTAGACATATTATATATATCATTATCATCAAAACTTGGGTGTACCTCAGAGGGACCGTCTGCATCATAGACGAGAGCTCTGTCATCATGCATTCCTGAGGTTGATGCTTGCTGTAAGTTTGCCATCAAGATGTAGTTGGCATTCACCTCTTCTTCCTCGTCATATTCTGCAGCAGAAGCCATAAGATCAAATTCCTCAGTTTGAAGTGGGATTCCTGCCTCTTCTTTTTATGCTATGAGAAGCTGAGTCTGAAGATAAGCAGCATCCCTCTTCTTTTTGGCTGTGCAATCTCGAGCATAATGACCAAATCCCCTGCAGTTGTAGCACTGAACCTGACGATTTTTGTTTCCATTTCCCGTACCAGTATTCTCAGCCCTTGCAGCCACAATGTTTCCCATCTGGTTACCAACCGCTGGCACAACTATTAACCGATTCTGATTACCCGCATTCGGAACACCCGGATTTTGACTACGGTTTTGCCCATACTGATTTCCTGCATTGCCAACGGTCTGCCCAGCATTCTGACCATATTGTTGAAACTGAGTCCCCGTGTTTCCAGCAACTACCAATTGGCGATCTTGATTCGCATTCATGAAAGGTTGAGCAATCTGCCTATTTCTAGTGTTCGAGGAGATTCTCTGATTGTTGTTGGTGGGGTTAATGGCGAATTTGAATGCCTTTGCAAGAAGGGCAAGACCAGTATTAATAGCATGAGTAGGATCGGTAATGTCATCAAAACAGACAATGGGTTGTTGTAAGTAATTCATAGCAGCAGGGTGTTGATATCCATAAGCGGTGAGTTGTTGTTGTTGTTGTTGTGGCAGGAAGTTACTTGATGAGGGTTGATGGTAGGGTACCATGGGATATGACATAGATGATGGAGAGTTTGCCATAAAAGCCAATGGATCTTGTGTCTTGGCACGTCTTTCTGCCCTAACTTCGTTAGCTTCATCTTGATTCATCTTCAAATAGTCATAAACTTGAGTGTAGTCCACGACATGAAGATCCTTGGTTTGATTGACAAGAGTGACATATCGTGACCATTCAGAAGGAAGATTATCAAGAAATTTGATGTTGGCAGCAATTTGTGCGGGTTCATGTTTGTTTCTTCTAAGATGGTTCATGAGGGTTGAAAACCGATGATAATAAGGTTCAATTTGTTCCCCTTCAGTAGACGTAAATTTCTACCATTCACGAAGCAACTTAGTTTCCTTTTCTTGTAAACCGATTTCACTGCCCTTCATCATTTTCTGAATCCTAAGCCACATCTCGTGTGCGGTTTCACAACTATCGACAGCAGCATAAACATCTTCAGGAAGTCCCATAAGAATGACTTGAATTGCTTGATCATCAGCGTCGAGTTGTTTGGATTCAGCTTCAGTTAATTCTTCATCTGTTTGCTCATGACTAGAGTCAGCCACTGGGTTAGCATTCGTAGGATCTCCAGGCACAATAATTGTTCTTCTAACATACGGACCCTTTTGAATCGAGTTGACAATCAACTTTCCCAGAGGTTTACATTTTGCATAACGAAGGAGACGACTAGCCCAAGTAGTGTAGTTCTCCTTGGTAAGCATTGGTGGACGATTCTCAGTACCCGCAACATAAATATCTTGTTGAGACGTCATCGTAGAAGTCGTGTGAACAACAGGATCTCAATTCGTAGAAAGCGTGTGGTGATGTTGAAATTCCGAAACTTCCGATTTTTTTCTCAGTCCGACAATAAATTCCTCAGTCCGACAAAACGGTAAGCTGAAAAAATTGTGTATCGCCAAATTTTGAAATTGAGTTCGAGATAGCCAAAAACTAGTAGGGAAAAAATTTGATTCTACTTAACCTAAAAATTTTAACTCTTTTTTTTTTTTTGATCTTCGTGTAAACTATGTTCTGAGACTAGTCTAGATGGTGGCTAAGATTAAAAATTACTCAAACAAAATTTCCATCGGAATGCCTATCGGAATGTACTTCTTTCGGAATGTCCTACGATCGGAATGTCCTACTATCGGAATGTCCTTCTATCGGAATCCTGGATCGCAATGATGACCTGTCGGAATGCTTAGATCGGAATGTTCAGATCGGAATCTTCAGATCGGAATAACTTCAGATCGGAATATGTTCAGATCAGAATAACTTCAGATCGGAATGTGTTCAGATCGGAATGTGGCTAAAATCAATTTGGCAGAGTAACGACTCAAAGTTCCTTAAAAACCGTCGGAATCCCAGATCGTAAAGAACGATCGGAATGTCCAGATCGGAATAAGGTATCGAAATCTTTAGATCGCAAAGTAGAACCTAGAGGTTATTGCGATCTGGCCTATTTCCCTTTGTACTTTCCGATGGTGAAACTTGCAAGAATTTCGGAAAGATGAAAAAACAAGAAATTTCTC
The DNA here is from genome assembly GCA_025667525.1 of Glebionis coronaria. Taxonomy (NCBI): domain Eukaryota; kingdom Viridiplantae; phylum Streptophyta; class Magnoliopsida; order Asterales; family Asteraceae; genus Glebionis; species Glebionis coronaria. Next base: position 143,143,267 of record CM046876.1, on the reverse strand, counting down.
AACTTTTGATCCAAAATACTTGTTTTTAAGCCAAAACCAAGATGCCCAAATCTCTACTACACGATTTAAAGAAGGTATACGACTTAGAAACACAAACAAACACGAAAATGTTTTGATGTTTTGGCGAAAAACAATCAAAATCACACGAAATGCTTAAATACGAATCCCTTGGCGAATGATACCACTTGTTGGATTGATTCACACGACTTATAAGAATAAGAAATAAAGATGAAGATTAAACCAAAAAAGAAAGATTAGATTAGATGAAGGAAAAGAGAAAACAAGGTTGTGAATTCCTAGTGAGAGAAACACATACGTTTCTCACTCTACAAAACAAATGAAATGGAAAACACACACACAAATGAGGCTTAGGAGACCTTTTATACTAAGTAGTAAGTGTTTAGGAGGCCTTCCTCATTTATGTGTTCGGGACTAATTCCCGTTACATAAACATTAATGACTAAGAACTCTCGACATCGTTGAATAGTATTTTTCACGAGCTTCACAACGGTATATTATATGACCATCACTTTAAATACGGCTAACAAAATCACACTTGCAAACAGCCAATTAGTGCAGTTAATTCAATTAATCACCAGACATCTCACAGACATGAACAATAAGCAGTTATGAACTTAATGTTTAAGCAAAATTCAGCCAACCAAATTAAACCAAAAGCATACACAAGCTATATTTAATTCAAATGAACATAAATTAACAAGTTACATGCATTGGTTTAAAGCCTAAATCAAGATTCAAGCACAAAATAGTTACTAATGAACACTAAACAAGCAGATTTTTCACTTGGTTGATATACTTGACCAACAAGCCAATTTTAAACACTCAAATCTTCAAATCAGGTTACACAAACTTTGGTTTAACACCTTTTATCCCTAAACATGCATATACTCTAGGTATTTCCAAAATTTTAGGTCAAAAACAGTCAAAACAAAGAGTTATAGCACAATCTTTAATTTGATGTTTTAAAGCCAACAACTTGCAGGTTTTAGCATACAACCAAGTATATTGCAGATACAAACCATAAACAACACTTTCTAACAACACAATAGCAATCTATGCCATAAACAGATAATCCCAAACACCCCTTATCTTTTTCAAATCACAATTTAAACAAGTATAAGTGTATTCCAAGGTTACTCAAGCCCAATCAAACACCTTAACAGTTATAATATGCAGTATTAAGCAAGATTAAGCCACAAATTAAGCAAGAACACAAGCAATGCACCAAATCACCAAAAATCAAGTTTTTAAGCAGATTTTGGGTAGAAAGGTTCAAACCTCATGGATGTACATCCTCACCCACGAATTTTGAGCTTATGTGCTAGCAAGAACAAGCACAAGCTTCCACAAACAAGCCTGATAAGATTCAACAAAGTTAGAAGCAAAATTATAAAAACAGAAAGGTGACAAATCCTTGATTAATGCAACTCTTGTACCCCACACTTGATTATCCCCAAGTTATAAGCTTCACAACACCTTGATATCACAATATCAGGATGCTATGATCCACTTATAGCCCAAGAATTCTAAGGTGTACCAAGATCTTAGCAAAATATCAAGATTTAAGAACTTTTAGCAATTTCTTGCACAAAGCCTATGAAAACGTTTTGAGATTCAGGTTTAGTAAACATGTAACATTAAGAAACAAATATAAAGATTGGCACTTGACTTTTCTTCACAATTTCAAACACATTTCATTAACTTGAAAATGAGATTTACAGAAAAGTGAACAAGGAAAAATTCAAGAGCAAACGCAAATGTTTCAGGTCCTATGCCTTATATAGGCTACAATGTGAACTACAAAGCAATAAAAAAACGTAACCCTAATGTGTAGAAGTCCAAAATTTCCCCTTGTGAAGTTTGAACTTGCTTGAACATGTGATGGATTCTTGGCTGGTTGTGTGAGTTGGCAGTTGTTGGAATTGATCAAAGGGCTCACAATGAGCTTATGTTGTAAGCTAAATTGTGGGTGGTAGATCCCCTGGCATAATTTGGCATTTTCCCCAAAGGTGGTATAGTAGGGTTTAACATGTGAGCTGTTGAGTGACGTGGCCAAAGGTTTAAGGGTGGGGTTATGTTTAGTCTCACCTTAATCTTAAATCTAGAAGGAATTAGAGGCTAACATCAAGTATTAAGCAAATACCCAATTTTGCTTAAGAACACCAAGAACACACGTTTGATCTTTGTTTGTGTTTAAATGTGTTGTTTAGCGCGTAATTAACTAATTAAATAATTAGTTAGTTATGGCTGGTGAGTGGGATGGTGATGTGGAAGATTGGTGAAAGCTGATTGGTTGTGGGAGGTGAGTGGGGCACGTGGCAGTGTGTGAGTGGCCTAGGTAACTTTAGCTGTCTGCCAAATTAAACCCCTCAATTCTTTAACTCTTTTCACTTGCTATTTAAATAGCCAAAACTTGTTTCCCTTTGTTATACAAGTTCCATTTTTCACATTTTTGCCCTAAATACTTTTCCAAAGTATTTTCAAGGGTATTTCTTGCCATTTGTTGATTCTTGAAGGGCTGATTTGGCATTTTCTTTATAGATAATGGTCTTGACTTGTATGGTTGACTTTTTGGAGGACTGAAATTGAGAAGTCATGATTTATGAGGGACCATTTTTGCCATTTCTTCAAAGTTAAGGGTCCTTTTTGCAATTTGACATATTTAAAGGACCAAACTTGTAATTTCTTGTAAATTGAAGGTCTTCATGACATGTTTAACTTTGAGGAGGACTAATATTGACAATTTAGCTTTGTTGAGGGACTAAATTTGCCAATTCTTCAAAGTGGAGGGCCCTTTTTGTAAATTTGACAAACTTTAAGGACCAATCTTGTAATTATGAAGATACAAGGGTTTAAAGTGTCAATTCTTCAATATTGGAGGACCCTTCTTGCATAATCTTTAAATCTTTAAGGGTTTTTCTTGGAAAATCTTCACTAGGGTTTGGTTCATTGTGCGGCTTCGTTTCCCGTGTTCGTTTTTGCATGATTCTTGTGATCTTTTGTCATTTTATCAATATCCGTACCTAAAATACACAAGTAACAAACACAAGCATATATTTGGCCATTTTCATGATATTTAATGCGTTTAAATCCCTTTTTAGACGATGAGACTATGTATAAAAGCAGTCTCATCAAGCTTCGTGACCGAACCACTATAAATCATCGTGTCCATAATTTCCTTTACATTTATGTCTTTACTATTATAGATGTATTTATATGTTGTGTGTTGTGTGCATCTCATAATCTAAACATCTAAGTTGCGGAAAAACTAAGGCTTAGTAAGTGTGTGCTTCGTGTTTAGATTATGGTCAAGTGTGCATCCTTTAGTCTAAACATCTTAGTTGCGGAAAAGCTAAGTCTTAGTACGTGTGTGCTTAGTGTTTAGACTATTGCTTGATGTACACTTGATTTGATGTGTTTGTGTGTTTCCTTACTTATATTTATTATCTATTACAAACACATCTCATATCTAGTCAAGCTTAATCGAGAATTTGATATAAACGATTGTCAAGGTTTACAACGTATCAATATTTGGCATCCACTGTAGGCGGTTCTTTATTGAGCCCGCGGTTCTTTATTGATAAGGAACCGCGGTGATATTTAAGGAACCGGCCAGTGGAATAAACGAAATGTTTTGAAAATGAACTAGAAACTATTCAACCCCCCCTTCTAGTTTCTATAGTGAGTTTTAAGGCTAATCACTTTTATGATCACTAAGCATGATTAAGATATGTTAGTGTAATGATTATCAACTTTGATGATAGTGTTTGTTAGATAATTCGTTTTATGATTGTGTTTGACAATAAATATGTTTGTAATTTGTCGTGATCAAAACTAAGAAAGATTAATTAATACTAACAATATTTTTAGGCATTGCTTTGCATTAACAATCTCCCCCTTTTTTATTATGACAAAGTATAAACTCATTTACGTAAAATACAAGATTATTCGAATTATTAACGAGTTTATCACTATCATTTCTCCTCCTTTGTCGAAGCAAAAAGGTTAGCACAAGTCTTTGAAGAAGAAAAGAACCAGACTTTGCTAGTAGCTCTCCCTTGGTGCTTACTCCCCCTTGCTTGGGGCACCAAGTAAATGAGCTAAGGTGACATGCTACACAAAGGTTAGAAGAAAGAAAAAAAACATCAATGTATATATGTGCACTACCTACTAACTAACTTGAGAGGGAGAAGGAAAAGAAATCTCAAATTAGAGGCAATTATTTGCTAAGTATGTCCAAAGAGTGTGTGTTGACAACATCATAGTTCAGTTGGTAGAATAAAGGAAGAAAAGAAACATCCAAACCAATCAAAGATGATTAAACTGTCAAGGGGTTAAAATTTAGAATTTATGGAATCACCCATAATTGTAAGTTTTAACAATGATCAACTCTTTAACAAATGTGTGAAAAAGAATTAGCGGGAAAGATAACACACATAACATTCATATTGTCAAATTTAAAATAACATACATGAAAAATATTCATACACACAATATGAATATTTAAAGTGTAGGATATTGTAAATCTTGCTTATATTCTAGAGAGAGAAAGAGATAGAAAGATGGTGAGAACACACACACTTAAAGAGAGAAAGTATGAATGAACACACTTTACTATGTGTAAAATGAAAGTGAACCACACCCTCTCCAACTAAGGAGAGGGTTTATATACCCAAGCGTATGAGATGGGCTTGGGCTTACAATGAGCCGCCGGCCTACACAAGTTGTAGGCTTGGATTGGCCTTGTTTGTTTAATATTATGATAACTAAACTACGAGCTACTACTTAGACTATTGTTGGAGTGACCGATCCTTTCTAATACGTAAAACATATTTCCAACAATCTCCCCCTAAGGGAGGTCACTCCAAACAAGGGCGTTACCCAAGTTACAATAATAAAATAAACCTAGCCTTCTATGCTTGTCTTGAGCTTGTAGTCTTCGTCTTTCTTTTCTTTTTCTTTTCTAGTGAACATGTTGATGTGATCTTTGATATCAATCTTGAGCATTAATATCTTGCCTTGATCTTGTGCATCATTACTTGCGATATTCACCTCTGCGTGACTTCATGTCCCACATACTTATACCTTCGTACTTCTTGAAAGCTTCAGAGTTTGATACAGCGGAAGACTTGACTTTTACGCTTTCTTGAATTAGATGAAGTATTAAGTGCATAAAGTATAAGCATGCGGGGACGACTTCTTCTCGAACACCGCTACGCCACCGTCTTTAAATATAGTAACATAAGTAGACACGAACAAAATGGCTTTGAGAATTTCTTTCTAATTCGGTAGCATTTTACCTCCGGTCGGTGAAGACCGTTGGACGATATTAAATATCGTACTTGTGGCAGGTAGTTTCAATTAAGAACCTCCTTTACAAGATTTTGCGGGTAAACCCATTCTCTTAATTCGACCGGCCAAAGCTGACTGCGAACATAAAGAGTGAATCATTTGGATAATATTATCCGTATGATTTGAAGCCGTCAAATCCGATTCCTGGAACAAGATTGATTCATTAAAGAATCGCACCATCATTGCTTTCCAGTTGTCACGAGCTTGATTCATATAGAATCTTTCAAGTTACCTATCAAGTGTTGTTTTATGTTAACACTAGAAGGATTTCCACTCATCACTGTGAACACTATAGAGTGTCACTCTGAGTGTTCTGGGAAGATCACTAAGATATTGCGTAGAGGCCTGGAACGTGTTTAAGCTCATTTAAGAATTAAACCACTGTTGCTTTCCAGTTATCACAAGCTTGATTCATAAAGAATCGCACAAGTCACCTACCATGAGCTTTTTGATATTCGCTCAAGAAGGATTTCCATCTTCAATGTAAATACTTACGTATTACTCGGATGTTCAGGCAAGATCATGAAGATTTTGCGTAGGAATCTTAATATCTTTCTTACTTTTCACAGTGTGTGAAGAAGCAAGGAAATATGGAAGTCTACCCTAATGAGATATTTGATGATCTCAAATGGATCTAGACTCGATCGTAAACTTTGGATTTTTAGTGATCGGAGGCTGGAAAGGAGTGCCACCATTTCAATACCAATTTACTCGGAGTGAATAAATCGATAGATAACGTGTTGATCTCCATGTGATTAAAACTAATATCTTTTAAGAGATACCTGAGTTAGCTGGGATGGGTTGTGCATTGCATCACTGGGTCCATGATGTCTATCTTCAATAACATATGTGTTGACCCGGTTTCTGCCTAAAGTTGTAAGGAGGTCTTCTTTCTTTAGACCCTTAATCTTTACAATTCTTTTTCATTCTTCAACCCCTTCAATGCTTACCAATACGTCATAACTAACACCTTGTTGTGATTGTTCCAGTGCTAACTTAAGTACTTGGTCGACATTCAGCTACATTCACAATCTTTCTCCATCTTTCCTAAGGACTAATATTTCTAGCTATGGAATGTCCTTGGGAAGATTCTTTCGGTTTTGGAAGAATCATTGGACTTAACCTATCATACCGTCCTTATGTCACCACAATCTTCATCGTCGTGAAATAAATGGGTTGTGGGGTAAGCATAAATCACCATGAAATCCATTTTTGATGTGCAAATCCGTTTTGCTCCCCATTAACATATGCCACGATATTCGAAAACATTTCGCACATGTCGGGATGACCTATCACGTTAAGTCAAATCATTTTGATTAATCATGTCTCATATTAAATCACATTTTCTCCCCCATTTTAAAAATATTAACCCAACCGATATTTTTGATATCAATTGATTTAATGAAGTTTTAACAAAGTTTTTGTGAAGAAAAATGCAAGTCCATTTTATCTTCATGATACCAATGTGTGAGATATGATACCGATGTGTAAAATAATCACATATTCACCATATTAGAATAAATTGACAAGGTTAGACCTGATTGATGAGAACATCATATGATAAGATCACATGATTCTTGTCGGCAAATTTTGGTCGCCTCGTTACGTCTGAAGTCTTCTCTTGACACCACATGTACGATTGGTATTATTATCTTGACACCAATTAGTGAACTTGGCACTCTCGGCATCGAAGATTCTTAATGCTTGACAATTGCTCCCCCTCAATTGTTGACCCGTGTTCTATCAAAAGAGCTGTAGTCATCGTTTGAGTAGTCGCATCATCGAGTATGTAGATACCAATTGTAGATAGCTATGGTTGTAGAGATGATAGCTTCATAAAAACAAGATTTCTCTTGTTTTAACAAATAAATGCACTGATGCGTACATATATTCGTGTTAGGTTGTGTTATAACGTAAACACAATCCCTTACATGGTTATAAAGTAAACCATGCCCGAGAAAATTAATTCCCGTTGTGAGCCAAAGCTTTCATAAGAAATACTTGACTTTATTATGAAAAGCGGGTTGCAGTCTGAATTAACTACAAGCCATATGGGCATGTTTTATGAAATATTTACAACTTTTGTACGAACTCTATTTATGGCGTCGTGTCAATATTAATCAACATTTTTAACGCCGTAAATATTATCATACCAAAAGACATGCCTTTGAAAAATAACGTAAAAATATTTTTGGATTTTTCTAAATTTTTCAATTTTTATGGTTTTTATATGGTTTTATATTTTTTATTTTGCTTTTGTGGATAAAAATATAAACAATATATACAGATGATCACCAAGGATACGGAGAATAGTTTACCCTCACTATTCTTTCGCTTCATCTGCCAATTCCTTTCGAGTCTCGGGCGAGAATGTTCTCAAACCTAGCTTGTCGGCCAAAAATTCCTGTTGAGCGCGATCTAAAGCCTTCGTGAAAATATCCGCCAATTGATACTCAGATCGGACAAAGTAAAGCTCGATCACTCCATTTTCCACTTGCTCCTTGATGAAGTGGTAGCGAATGTCAATATGCTTCGACAGGGAGAATTGAATATTGTTGCAGCATAAGGCAATTGCACTTTTGTTGTCGCAGTACATCGGAATTTTGTTGAAACCTAGACCATATTAGGTTAATTGCGATCTCATACTTGAAATGGCAACGCTTTTTTGCCTTTTTGATGCCCAACTGATTAGTCGATCTCCTAGTAGTTGCAAAGTTCCACTCGTGCTATGCCTTGTATCTTGACATCCCGCGTGGTCTGCATCTGCATATGCCATTAGTGCAATCGAAGAGTCCTTGGAATACCAAAGTCCCCGATTAATGGTTACTTTAATATACCGAAAGATCCGTTTAACAGTATCTAAGTGTAACTCAGTAGGCCTAGTTTGATACCGAGCACACATACATATAGCAAACTGAAGATCAGGTCGACTAGCTGTGATATACAGAAGGGTACCGATCATTCCACGATAAAGTTTCGGATCAAAGGCAATCCCATGTAGATCTTCATCTAGCTTAGTTCGTTCCACCATTGGAATATCCACGGGGACGTAAGATTCCATCTTATATTTCTTAAGCGATTTAAGGGCATACTTGGATTGATTGATAAAGATGCCTTTGGGACTCTGAGATATCCGAAGTCCTAAGAAAAATGATACCTTGCTCATCATTGACATCTTAAAATTGGAAGACATGAGTGTCCCAAACTCATCCGATAAGGTTTGGGTCGAGGCAGCAAATATAATATCATCAACATATATGTGTACCATAATCATATCTTTACCTCATTTCTAAATGAACAGCGTGTGATCCACCTTGCCTTTAGTGAAGCCTTGCTTAATGAGGAATTGTAACAATAGATCATACCACGTGCGTGGAGCTTGCTTCAACCCATAGAGAGCCTTCTTAAGCTTGTACACGTGATTAGGATATTTAGAGTTCACAAAACCATCCGGCTGTTGAACATAGACCTCTTCCTTGATTTCACCATTGAGAAATTTCGTCTTCACATCCATCTGATAGACGATCATATTCATGTGAGCGACATAAGCGAGGAATAGTCTAATAGCTTCCAAACGGGCAACAGGTGCAAAGGATTCCATAAAGTCGATGCCCAATAATTGCTTGTATCCATGAGCTACTAGTCGAGCTTTGTTCTTCAATATTCCGCCTAACTCGTCGAGTTTCACCTTGTAAACCCATTTCAAAGTGAGTAACTTCACTTGATCCGGGCATGGGATAAGTTCCCATACTTCAAGACGTACAAATTCATTAAGTTCTTCTTGCATAGATTCTATCCAACAAGATTAGGAAAATGCTTGTTGCCACGTCTTAGGTTCAACTTCACTGAGAAAAGCATCAAAATGACAAAACATTGCACTTTCTTGTAACTGACTTCGTGTAGATACTGGACGATTAGGGTCACCAATAATAGAATCTATAGGATGATCATTTTTCCACTTGCTGTCATGTTCACGAATCCGTGGATTGGAGTAGACCGTAGTAGGAGCTTCCTCTGAGGTGGACGACCCGGCTTGATTAGAGTCGAGAATTGGTACACCAAAGAATGGAAGTTCATGCATTTGAGCGAATTCCAGATCGTGATCATCATCATCCTCTTCATCATCAATAGGCGTGACATGGGTAGTTGAAACATGTGTTGGTTGAGAATTACTTGTTGAAGGTGCCTCTTGCCCAATTGTAGGTGTAGACGTATCTGATTGTGCTTCGTTTGCTGGAGCGAAAACTTCGTTGATCGGAGCTATTACTTCAGGTTCTGGAGCAACAATACTTGTAGGAGTAAAGAATTCATCAAAGAACGGTTGAAACAACGTATCCCATTCATTCCTAGAAGGTGGGGTAAATGATGATGAAGTAGGGTTGTTTGGGACAAGACCAGAGCTAATGTTACTGGGTCCCATTTCATGAAGTGCGGTTTCAGAGCTGCTTTGCTCAGAAGCCATTACCGTCATCTCATCAAAATCAACATTCATAGTTTCGAGGATCTTGCGAGAATTACGGTTGTAGATTTGGTATGCTTTCTTTGCGGGTGCGTAACCAATGAAAATACCAATATCAGCCTTTGGTTGAAGTTTTCCCAAATTGTCGCCATCATTATTTGGATAACAAAGAGAACCAAATACAAGAAGATATGATAAATCTAGTACTTTTCCATGTAGGAGCTCATAAGGTGTTTTACCATGGCGTTTTCGAATTAGTGACCGATTTTAGGTGTAAACTGCTGTAGATACTTCTTCTGCCCATAAAAACAATGGAGCCTTTGCGTAAATTAACATCGTTCGAGCAGCTTCCATAAGTGTGTATTTTGCCTTTCAACGACACCGTTTTGTTGTGGAGTGTGAGCAACGGATGTTTCATGAGATATACCAACTTCTTCATAATAATTATGCAAGATTTGATTCACAAATTCGGTTCCATTATTTGTATGAATGCGTCAGACAGTAGTGTTGAGACGCACTTGGATCATCTTGAGAAATCCTATGATGAATGTAGGTGCCTCATTTTTTTGTTATAAAAATTTTCACCCATGTAAACCGAGAGTAATCATCGACAATGACGAGGATGTACTTTTTACCACTAAGACTTTCAACACGCATTGGCCCATAAAGATCCATATGCAACAAATAGAGTTTCTCTTGGTTGGTGTCTTCAGTCTTGGTTTGTATGATTTCTTAGTGCTTTCCCCATTGTACACGCGGAACACAAATGATACTTGTGAAATGTAAGTTTAGGAAGACCACGAACAAGTTCGTTTTTTCCAAATAATTAATAGCGTCAAAGTTAAGATGAGATAACCGTCGATGCCATAACCATGACTTAGTCTTTGATGCTTTGGAGAGAATACATATGGGAGAAGCGGCCATCATATCTTGTAGAGACAGAGTATAAAAATTATTCCCTCGAGTACCTTTCAATAAATCAACCCCTTCCAAATTACGAATGAAGCAGGTATGCTCATGAAAAGCAACTTCAAGTTTTGAATCACAATATTGTCCCACAGAAAATAAGTTGTGACCGAGACTTTCCACATAATAAACTCTTGAAATTATAACGTTCCCAATATGATATTCACCGTAACCCATTATCTTTGCAATATGATCATTTCAAAATCAAACCGTACCAAGAAACTTGCTGACGAAATTTCTGAGCTGAGAGCGATCTTCGGTCATATGCTTGGAGCAACCAGAGTCCAAATACCATAGAACAATTTGGACCACCTGTTTTCAGCAACAACAGTAGACAATGCATTGGAAACTATTGGTTCCGGAGTGTTAGCAGATACATATACAATATTATCAGAATTGCTAACATTTGTGTTATCTTTAGATTTCCAGCTTTTTCTAATGTGAGTTTTACCAATAACATGTTTTATTGTTCCAACTTTCTGAGGTTTTGGAGTATTAGCGGGACTACAGTGGGAGTACACCTATTTAAAGGGCACTTGGTTCCTACACTAGTGTCGGTGTTCCTAGTTAAAGGACACACTTGTGTTTTGGTAGCCTTGGTACTCCTAGTTAAAGGGCACGCTTTCTTTGCTTTAGTGGTAGTGATCCTAGTTAAAGGGCACGTATTTCCTACTATAGTGAAAGTTCTACCAGTGGGGCGCCACATCCAACCAACTTGGGTTAACACTTTCCCAATCAGTTTCCGTTCTAAACCATTTTTCCAGGCATTCATCTCATTCACATGGTCAATAAGGCAAGAATCATGATGACTAGAAAACATACATTCATTGCAATTCCAACATTTCAAATTAGAATTCACAGTAAGCTTAGAACGCTGCACAACCGCAAAGCCTTTAGGTTTAGCTACATGATTCTTTTTATTCAAAACGTAAATAACATTCCTAGGGTGGGCTTCTACTTTCTTCTTCACTTGACTACTAGATAGGGCAAGATCCTATCTTTCTTCGTGTTTCTTTTAAGCTTAGATCTTTGAGCCTTAGTAGTGGTGTTTACTCCTATAGAAGGCAACACGGGAATATTAGAAGCTGGTTTTAATTTTACCTTTTCTTTATTGACCAATGTTTGAGATGGTTTAGTCCTAGGGCCCTTGTTAAGTGGTGTGACGGCGATGAGGTTCCTTTTGATTGCACTAGAGAACGATGCTGAGATGGTGGTTGTGTTATCCATAACACTATTACCTTTTAGGGTACGAAGTGTTTCCTTTAACTCAGCCAAAGCCAAATTTTTATCACAAAGTTTTTCCCTCAAATCAGATATTTCTACCGAATTTCGATTCAATCGTTCAATCAATGATTGATTCTGTGCTGTGGTATTAGCACATGCGGGCTTTACTGAATCGAAGAGTTGTTTATTTTTCTGTTTTAACTTATCAACTTTGGACGAAATCTTGGAAACTCGATTATCTTGATCAAGTTTAAAATTCTCAGCGGCCTCAAGTACGTTCATATAGTTAATCTCCTGAGAATTCTCTATGTCTATCGGCAATGATTTAGCAACCTTGTCACTTGGTTGACGCTGTTTTGATTGTAAATTCAATCGAAAATTCTTTTGAAAATTTACATTATCTATATTAACACCTTCGAATGACGTTTTAAAAAGCTCTTGAATAAATTGTTGTGTACATTCAAGCGACATACAATGTTTTTGAATCTCATCAAAACGTTTTGAAAGCGAAGAATAAGAATCTTGAAGCTTTAAAAATTCAGCGTCAGATTTGTGACAAGTACTATCTACCATATTATCCATAGAGTCAACATTATGCACAATAGAATCATCATCAAAACTATTATTCACACAGACGGAAACAATATCATGCGACATCACTTGCTTCAGAAGCTGATCATTTTGGCGTGAAATTTGTTCTATTTCAAGTAAACTGTTTTCATAAGCATCATCCATTTCATTGGAAACACGTCTAACTTCTTCTATTTCCAAAAGCAAATCTTGATCAATATTGCTAAGACAAGCTTTAGTATTGTTTACAAACGGAACAATTTCGTCTCGAAACGCAGCTCCAGTGTGCTCAAAATTCCATTCACCTTCCGTTGTAGTCGAAGTCGTCATACGTTCCTTAATGACCTTGTCAAAATCGGCAAAGTGTTGGTGTACCGAATTTAAGCTATCTGACACCTTACTTACCGGTAGAATTAACTTAGATAAATCCCTTTTGACAAGTGTAGGAGACGTACTAGGAAGGTTTTCATTTGACGAACTTGGGGGCACAAAAGCTGATAATTGAGCTAATTTCTTTTGTAATCGAATACGGGTCTTTTTATCAAATTGATCTTTATTATGCTTATCATAATCAAGCTTAGGGAATGTTGAAAGCATTTTAGATCGAGTTTCTTCCGCAAGTGACATTGTCTCCTAAGTATCACGAACATAAGGTGCTTCTTTCGATTTTACAACTAGGGTCACATCATAAAGACAAGGAATATATTCCTGAGCTTATTTTGCATAACTGGGATTAGGTGGTAAATCTTGAAGACACTTAAGTTCTAGTTCTTTAAATTATTTAGTTAAAAGATGATTCTTTTCTGTGGAAGCGAATTGTTTTAAAAGCTGTTGTTCCTTGAATTTAAGAAGTTTGGTAGCATTAACTTCCGATTCAAACTTTTTAGACTCGAGAGTTTCGAAATCCTTTTTAAGTTTTTGAAAATCATTTACAACCGACTCTTTTTCTTTTGATTCATTGGAAATATTAGCTCTTAATGATTCTATTTCCTTTAAGTGTTCTATCTTTTCAAAATGAAATTGGTCAAATTCAGAACAAGTTATTTTATCTGCTTGAGGGACCATTTCAAAAGATTTGACCTTTTCCTTATACAACGCAAGCTCAGCGGTTATATTAGCATTCAAATCTACGGTTTGTAGGACGACCACATTCATGTTGTCAATAATATGTTCAGGCACCATTACCAAATCATGTTAACCATAAGATTCCAAACTTGTCGTAGCATTTGGTTGAGGTTCACTCAAATGTGTTGGATTGGATACCACATCATTTGAATTACTAGTTCCCGAATGCTGTTCGAGGTTGTCATTTTCATGCTCAACTTGATGTGGATTATCATGTACAATATTAGATGTGGTAGGTACCTCACTGACGACATCAGAACCGTAGTGAGAGAGATTAGCAACAAGAGCAGCTTTGGCTGAGTGAATGTCATCACAATCCAAATAATATGCGTCAAGATCATCTGTTTGATATGCGGCATTAGAATTAGAGACGACTGCAATGCCTTCATTATGAGCTGCCCCTGGGTCTGCAAGAAATGCTAATTCCTCTGAGTCTAAAATATTTCCCTTAGATTGAGCATCGACCAAATACATCTTCTCACAAAACCACGTTGCATCCTTTTTCCTTTTTGGCTGAGTGCATATCCTAGCCATATGACCTTGTCCTCAACAATTTTAGCAAGTCACAACCTTTTGAGGACCAATAGTGCTTCCATTTCCACTAGCTTGAGACTTCACATCTTGAGTGTTCACGGTCCTTGTAGTAGGTCCATATGAATTTTCCCTTCCCTGAATTGATTGCACCGTCACTTGACCATCTTGAACAGTGGCTTGTTGTCGAGGATTTAAAGAAGTGCGGAGCTGATTGTTTGTTGGTGGAAAACCTCTAGTAGCAACAAGTTTTGACAAGTAGGCAGTGAGATGGTTTAAAACATCAGTTGGCGTATCATTTGGGGTGAAGACCGGTGCTTGAATTGGTGGAAGTTCATTGAAGTAGAAGGCTTGTGCTTGTGGTGCTTCAATTGGAAAATATCCTTGCTGAGGAGCATAGCCCATTGGAGAAGTTATAGCTTGTGATGGTGATGTCTGATGTGTTGGTTGTTGTTGATAAGGCTGTGGAAAAACACTTTGTTGAAATGCTTGCTATGGCATCATTAGTGGTTGATAAAATGGTTGTTGTGGTTGCTGATATGTGTGTTGTGGTGGTTGCAGCAAGTATGATGGTTGTTGATAAGTGTAAGCCATGTTTTGTTGGGGAGTCATTTGTTGAGAAGCATACATGGCAAGTGGATCATGAACTTCACGTGTTGACAACCAAGCCTCGATCACGTGGCATTCGTGTTGTTAAAGAAAAGCTTGAAGTTGATCCACATTGGTTTGATGCAAATCCTTAGCCAATTTAACAGCCGTCACGTACTTGCTCCATTCAGAAGGAAGAGTGTTCAAATACTTGGTGCTTAATTGAAACGTAGGAATTGCTAGGCCATAGATGTTGAGCTCATTCATTAATAGAGTTAATCTCAAATAATAATATTTGAGAGTCTCCCCGGGGACATAGGCAAACTTATCAAACGTATCATATAGCTTACACACTAGTTCTTATTTGGTTAACGAGGTGCCTTGCATTAGAACACGAATTCTATCCCATAACTCTTTGGCAACTTTATGTTTACTTACAAGTTTGTAGACATCTGGAGGAAGGTCTTGGAGAATGATGTTTGTAGCTTGTTTATCACACTTGTCTTGAATCTTAGCATCTCCAGTTAATTCACCCGTTGTGCGAGGACGAGTAACAGTACCTTCCGTCACAGTACCATACCAATGGTCCATTGAACACCGATGCCCAAATTAGGTGTCCGTTTTCTTTTTTCAACATATAAAGTTCCATTCGGGAAGCCCAATCCTCGTACATAATCTTCACCAACATTGGTGGACGATTATCCGTACCCGAGAGGATGGACTTATCCGTAAGTGAAGTAAACTCCATTTCGATAAGTTAAAATTTACAAAAGTTGATCGAACAATGAGAGAAAGTAAATATGTTTGTTGTCGTGTGTAGAAGTCGAGAAAAATGTTGAAATCCCCTAAAATATGTTCTTGATAAACCAAAAAATTCCAAGACAAACAAAAACTTGTAGCAAAACCACAAAGCTGTCGAAATATCACAAATCTGACGCAATATACCAAATCTATCGCAATATCACCTATCTCAATAACAAATCTGTCGCAATAACACCTATCGCAATAACAAATCTGTCGCAATAACCAATCTATCGCAATAACAAAATTTTTGCAATACACCTATCGCAATAACAAAGTTGTCGCAATACACTTATCGCAATATCAAAGCTGTCGCAATACACCTATCGCAATAAGATGTCGTAATACTGGTCGCAATAACTGTTGCAATGTGAAAACCCTAGCCTTTGCGAAGGAATGAGTGTCACAATAGTACAAAAGTCTTCCGACTAGCACTTTTCTCGGATTAAACACACCCAATTCAAGATTTTAAGCCAAAAAAGATCCAAACACCCAAAAAATTTGTGTTTATATCCAAAGTAAATATACCAAATCTCTACCACAATTATGTAGATGATTTGTATCAAGAAAAAACCATTAAAAACACACACACAAAAATTGGATCGAATGATTTGAATAAAAAAAGACACAAAAATCAAGAACACAAACACATAAACAATACAATCATCCCATGGCTCTTGATACCATTTGTAGGATATTGTAAATCTTGCTTATATTTTAGAGAGAGAAATAGATAGAAAGATGGAGAGAACACACACACTTAGAGAGAGAAAGTATGAAAAAACACACTTTACTATGTGTAAAATGAAAGTGAACCACGCCCTCTCCAACTAAGGAGAGGGTTTATATACCCAAGCCCATGAGATGGGCTTGGGCTTACAATAGGCCGCCGGCCTACACAAGTTGTAGGCTTGACTTGGCCTTGTTTGTTTAATATTATGATAACTAAACTACGAGCTATTACTTATACTATTGTTGTAGTGACCGATCCTTTCTAATACGTTAAACGTATTTCCAACATAAAGCAAAAAATATGGAAAATAAACCACAAAGCATAAACTACTCTAATAGTGATAATCTTCCAAGATTGCTTAAGTTTTATTGACTCAAACAACTAAAGTACAAAATGTGCCTTAGTTGGAAAAGAAAAACGACGAAGCATCATTCGAAGTTTTGTTCACGGGAACGAAAACTTTGAGAGGAGGTCGAGTGACGAGGAATTCAAGGAAATTTAGTTTGTCATAGATATGAGCAAGTTCAATTTGTTGAAAACGACAACAAGCACACGAGGAACCATGATGCAAAACAAAATCATTAGATGGGGGAGGTCCATCAAAATGAGAGTTTGGTGGAGAAGGAGTTAATGGATAATAGATGTTTTCACAATGCCTAGTGAGATTAGGGAAAGAAGAAAGGTCATTGAGTTGAGTAGAGTTGAAAGGTTTAGGTGGTGGTGGAAGAATTTTCTTTTCTCTGGTAATTGGATTTATAGAGTAAGTCTCATTCCGATATTTAATCGGAGAGAAAGAAGAATTCTTGGAGGATTTTGGAGAAGACGAATCATGAGGATTCTTGTTCTTTTTGATCCAAACGGGTCGAACGAAGATTTTCGGTTTCTTTGAAAGCTTAGAAGAAGAAGCTTTAGGTTGAGAAGATTGTGACAAAGAAATGTCAAGGTTAGGAATGAAAGAGTTAGGCATTATGAGGGATGAAGAGAAGAACTCCCAAAAGAGAAGAATTTAAAGAAAATAGACAAGGCAAAGATTTGAAATGAAAACAAAATGTTTTAGGGAATGTTTAGCCAAATTGGGTAAACAAAGAATCTTAACCAAGACAGTGGTCAAAGAAGAAAGACCAAAAACAAGCTAAAAGTAGCTTTCCCGTACACGGTTCCTTAAGGGAGCCCGTAGTTCCATATCGATATGGAGCCGCCTAGTGGCTAAGGAGCCGCGTCCAGTGGACCACAGACCATGATTTTTAAAATTTTTTGAGAAAAATAAGACTTTTTCAAAATTTTGCAAATCTTAGATTTTTACCTCTTTTAGCACTAGAGTATGCTAGGGTTGCATAAAAGCAACACATTCACAAAGAATGTCTTGACAAAATATTTATATAATATTTTGATCTAATTTTAAGTCAAGTTTTTAGAGGTTGTGATAGATTTAGGTTTAATTTTAAATAAATTGAAGTTGATTAATGTGACCACATAGGTTAAAACACATAAAACTAAATCCATAGATCATCCTCATGAGAAAATCATGAAGGAAAGGAAAGGAAATACAAGAAATAAAATAACAACTAACTAATACAAACTTAGCTAAAACTAGGTCTTGAATGCATAGTCCTCTTTGGCTTGACCTTCTTTAAAAGTATTTTATTTTGAAAACCATCATTCATCTCCTAGGAGGAGGAGGCATGGAGAACAAGGAAAGAAAAAAAATCATGTAACCTTCTATAATGACCAAGCATCTCCAACCTTAGGTTTTGAATGATGTAGTTATTATAAAGACAACATGGCAATCTGCACCATGAGCTTCTAGGAACCCAAAGAAGTAAGGATCACCCATGAAGTGAGGAATAGGAATACCCAAAATAGGAGCATTAGTGTTTGAGGGTGGAGTAGGTGGTGGAGGCATAGTGTCCAAGGGTGAGATGGGAGAATTTGGTGGAGTGAAAGGTGAGGTAACCAAAGGCTCAAGGATAAAGGGAATGATTTGTAGAGGTTGAGGTTGAGTATTCCCATTCAAAGGAGGACTAGGAGTGAAAGGATAAGAAAGCTCATTCATTCTTGATTGGAATGAAGAGGAGGTAGAACCATGTGAATGGTTAGTACCATGAGTTGAGTTTGTCTTGCATGGAGAAAGGGGTGGTGAAGGTGAAGAGGAAATGAGAATAGGGGAAATCTCATTTTTGGGAGTGTGAAAAGATGAAGAACCAATATTAGGTAACTTAATCTTAATTTTAAGGCTTCTTTTGGAAGAGGAAGTTTTGGAAGAAGTGGATGTTCTAGTGGACGCCATGGTTTTGTGTTAAGGTTTAGAGAAGAGTTGAAGGGATGAAGAAAACGATCAACAAGTGAGGGTTTAAGAAGAGAAGGGAATGATCCAAACTAGTAATGGGTTAAAATCATTTTAGGTGAATAATGAAATTAGGTAGCCTAGTTTAGGAAAGTGCAGGTTTTTGCAAAAAATTTATCAAAGTTTTACACAAATTAAGGAAAACAGTGTAAAGCAAAGATTCTGTCGAAACAGTGACATGAGGTTTGATAGGTGTGAAAACACCCATCCTTTTACCACTTATTTCTGGCTAAAACGAGACCAAAACACGTATTTAATATCATTTGTTTGGAATTATGCGTGGTTTTTGTGTTTATTGTGATTTCAGAGTCAACCGGATGAATATTGAAGAAAACATGGGATTGCACGGGTTTTATCAAGGAAAAAGACTCAAGACGAAGTCTATTGTCCAAGAGATGCAAAAGATTTGAAGTCATTGTGCCTATTTGAAGATTTATCGAAGAAAAGGGCCAAAGATGGAAGATTCACATATGTCGAAGAACTCGAGTCTATTAAACAAAAGATTATAAGACGAGTTGGAATTATTCACCGACACTTCTCAAAATCCAAAGTCGGAAACGTTTATTTAAAGAAACGTAAAGACTAAAGAAGAAAGAAGAAGAGAATCCCATGAACAAAGCCCATTCACAAGCCCACAAGCAAACGCCTATATATAGGACTTCTCCTCACAATTTGGGAGCTAGTTAGTTTTTAGTTTTAGTTTCACTTTTCATTTTCCTTTCTAGTCTTAGAGAGAGAAAGTTCTCAACTTTCTCTCACTAAGTTTTCATCTTTCTTTCTTTTAAGCTTTCTAGATTAAACCTTTGTATTGTTGATTTCATTAATCAAGTTTAAATTTAAGCTTTAATCTTTCATCTCTTTCTACCTTTCTTTGATTTTTAGATTAATTTTGGTGCGAATTTCATATGATCCGTGTTGTTCTTAATGATTTCGTGCTCAAAAAGTTAATCTTTTTATGCTTGCTTAAGTTTTCATACGAATAAGCTTTAAGATCTTTGTGCTTATTGGCTTATTTATATGTTTAGCTTAATTACTTTTTAAAAGTTTTCTAAAAAAGTTTATCTTTTTATGATTTGATTCAAAAGTTTGCTTATTTTAAGTTTAGATAAGTTGTATTTGTGCCTATTCAATCCGTTTCATATTAGATTCGTTCAAAGTTTTGGTGTTAGCTTAATCAAATAGCTTATTACCTTGGCTTATTTTAGAATCCTTTATAAATCGGAAAAGGTATAAACCCTTTTCCGATTTGGTACTTTCCGATTAGCACACCCCCCTTTTATTCCGATCGTCTGATCGGAAAGGGGTTTTGAACTTTCCGATTGTGGGTTTTTTAACCCATTCCGATTGCAGCTTCAATATTCCGATCCTTTGATCGGATTAGGGTTTTCAAGATTCCGATTA